>CM062805.1:673072766-674272766 GCA_031772625.1 Pinus tabuliformis | reverse complement strand
AATGGCCATATATTATGATCTAGACATCAGTTTTTGGGAAATTTTATATCTTCATAAAGCTCTCAGCCAGTCAAATGCAATGGCAATGATTATTTTAAGTTTCAAGGAGTTTGAAAAATGACAAAATTTTAAGACCCCATTTCCATAACAGGACTTTGGAGGTCAGGTCAAGGATAGTAATGTCTTCTTCTACCCTTAGTATGGGCTATGGGGTGGATGGGGGTGTCACATGGTGCCATTATTCTTACCTCTGTAGCTATGAGTTAGCACTTCTATCAATGAATGGATATATAATGGGGGTCTGTTATGCTCTTAACCTGCAAAGCAATACCCAAACATAGAATTTGCGAAGAAAAGATACCGAGAACACAGAATATGCGAAGAAAATATACCCAGAACACAGAATAGCAATGATTTTATTATTCAGAGAGAAATGTTCACAGGCCTCTTCGAGGGGGCAACCTCCAATAGAGCAGAGCTCGATTACAAACAAGACACGATGCTCCTCGCAGGGAGTCTCTATCCTTTATATATGACTCATACATGCAATACCACAGGCCAATATCGTGGGTTTTATTAATACCATCTATCTAATACTACCGCCCATTTGCAACTAACTGTGGTCCCGTCATTAATTGCAGGTTAACCACTTACAAATATTAATATGGGCTTTATTGACTCTTGACTATGACGTGATCCCATGACATAAATAAGGGGGTTAGGGTGGGACCCTAACATGCCCTCCCCCTTAAGACTAGCCTTGTCCTCAAGGCTGAAGCTGCGGAAACTGCTGAAGAATAGTGGTTGGTTCCCAAGTTTCATCTTCTGGAGAGGTGTCTTTCCATTTGACGAGGACCTCCTTAAGCATGCGGCCGTGCAGGTGCTTGTCTCGTGTGTCTAGAACCTGTTCCGGTTGAAGCCAGATTGATCCTTCTTCGTCCAATTCAGGTAGACTGTTTTGAACTCGTCAATTGTTCCCAATCACTTTCTTGAGGCACGATACATGGAAAACTGGGTGGATTTTTGCTGTAGGTGGCAAAGCCAACTTGTAAGCCACTTCTCCAATGCGCTGAAGTACTTGGTATGGTCCGTAGAATTTTGGAGAGAGCTTTTGACAACCCTTGTCTTTGAGTGATGTTTGCTTGTATGGTTGCAGCCTCAAAAAGACCTGATCCCCTTCTTGAAATTGGCGCTCTGAGCGATGTTGGTCAGCCTGTTGCTTCATACGGTTCTGAGCTTGATGAAGATTCTCGCGCAGATGGGCAAGCATGGTTGCGCGGTGTTGTAGGAGTTGATCCACGGCTTGTACTTTGGAGCACCCCTTGAGATAAGAAGTAGGGGAAGGCGGAAGTTGTCCATAGACTGCTTCATAGGGAGTCATTTTGGTGGTGGCATGATAGTTGGTGTTATACCACTATTCCGCTAGAGGTAACCACTGGACCCAAAGGTGTTGTTTTTCTGAAGTGAAACACCTAAGGTAGTTTTCTAGACATTTGTTGACGGCTTCGGTTTGACCATCTGTTTGCGGATGATATGAAGTACTGAGTTTGAGTTGAGTGCCTTGTATTCTAAAGATCTCCTGCCAAAAATTACTGGTGAAGATTGGGTCGCGGTCGGACACAATAGAAGTGGGCATGCCATGTAATTTGAAGATCTGATCCATGAAAGTTTGAGCAAACAAAGTGGGTGTGAATGGTTGGGGTAGGGCGCAGAAATGAGCATACTTCGACAGTCGGTCCACAACCACCATGATGATTGACTTGTTCCCAGACTTTGGAAGACCTGTAATGAAATCCATGGAGACCTCCGTCCAAATTGACGCCGGAATGGGCAATGGTTGTAATGTGCCTAGTGTGTTGACGGTTTCCCCTTTGTGGCGTTGACAGACGTCACATTCTGCTATGAAAGTAAGGATGTCCTGTTTCATGCTGGCCCAAAAAAATGATCTTCTGGTGCGAGCATATGTCTTCTGAAAGCCCGAATTTCCTGCAATGGGAGATGAGTGCAATTCTGCCAAAATGCGACTTTTGAGGGTGGATGTTGGTGCTATTACGACTCTGTCCTTGTAGTGAAGAATATCATTCTGCCACGAGTAGTCCTTGCTGGAATTAGGATCTATCTGCAATTGAGAAATGAGTTGGGAGAGCCCGGGATGTGAAAACCATTCCCTGCGAGCCTCTTCAATCCAGTCTGGAATGGGGAGGGAAATTGCGAGCAGAGTACTTTCCTCCTCAAATTGGCACGACAATGCATCTGCTACCCTGTTGTCTTTCCCTTTCTTGTAAATGATCTCATAATCATATCCCAGCATTTTGGCTAACCATTTATTTTGTTGTGGGGAAGATAGGCGTTGCTCCAAAAAATATTTAAGATTGTGATGATCTGTGCGGATTTGGAAACGTCGCCCCAACAAGTAAGGTCGCCAGGTCTCAACTGCATGTAAGATGGCCATCATTTCCTTCTCGTAGGTAGATTGGCCCAGATTCCTCCCACTTAGTTGTTGGCTGGTGAAGGCCCTTCCTGCATTAAGACCGCTCCAATACTGTTCCCGAAGCATCAGATTCAATGACAAATGATTTGGTGAAGTCCGATAGTGCTAAGACAGGAGTGGAACACATGGCGGTTTTGAGAGCGGTAAATGCCTGTTGTGCTTCTTCGTTCCAGAAGAAGGAATTTTTCTTTAGGAGTTGCGTTAGGGGCTTCGCTATGCGGCCATAGTTGTAGACAAATTTACGATAATAGCCTGTGAGACCCAAAAATCCTCTCAAGCTTTTCAAGGTCTTAGGTTGAGGCCATTCTTGCATTGCCTGGATCTTTTTTGGGTCCACCTTGACACCTTCACGCCCCACAATGTGGCCCAAATACTCAACTTCTTCCATGCCAAACGAACACTTAGACATCTTGACAAATAATTTATGCGTGCGGAGCAGTTGCAAGAGTAGATCTACGTGCTGAAGATGTGCCGCCCAAGTGCCACTATAGATGAGGATGTCATCGAAGAAGACAAGGACAAATTTTCTGAGATATGGTTTGAGGAGGTGATTCATAAGGCTCTGAAAAGTAGAGGGGGCATTACAGAGACCAAATGGCATGACCAGGAACTCATAATGGCCTTCATGAGTTCTGAAAGCTTTTTTGGGAATGTCGACTTCCTTCATGCGAATTTGGTGGTAGCCTGAGCGAAGATCCAACTTAGTGAAGAATTGAGCCCCATTGAGTTCGTCCAGCAAATCGTCAACCACTGGGATGGGAAATTTATCTTTGACTGTTAACTTATTGAGGGCCCTGAAGTCTGGACACATCCGCCACTCCCCATCTTTCTTGAGGACCATGACCACTGGAGATGAATAAGGACTAATGCTGGGACGAATGACACCTGCTTCCAACAATTCCTTGATGATTTTTTCTATTTCATTCTTTTGGGTGAACGGATATGGCCGCACATTTGGGGGTTGGGCCCCTGGAACCAATGTGATGCTATGATCATGTTCCCCTCGCGAGGGTGGAAGCTCATGAGGCTTGTCAAAGACCGTCCGATGTTTATTTAAAATCTGTTGCATCTCAGGATGAATTGGCGGAGGCATGGTGTCTACTACCTGGATGGCATTAAATTGAGCTACCACTCCATGATGGCCCTTTTTTAACAATTTTTCCATCCTATGCGAGCTGATGATAGAGGGGGCTCCCGCCTGTAGTCCACGGAGGGTATGTGTGGAGTTGTTCTGCTTAAAACTCATATATAACTCCTGGAAATCCATTGTGATTGGCCCAAGAGTGCGGAGCCATTCCGCGCCGAGGACAATGTCGCAACCCCCCATGTGTATTGCAAACATGTGGGTTTTCAATTGATAATCCCCCATTTGAATTTTGACATTTTCACAGCGACCTTCACATTTCATTGTGCCCCCATCTGCAATCTGGACTTGGAAGTTAGAAACTGCCCGGACGAAACAATGTGCTGCTTCAGCGATCTTTTGGTGGATGAAATTATGGGTACTTCCACTATCAATCAAGACTACTACTGGGCAATGTTTAAGAAAACCCCTGATTTTGAGAGTTTGAGGGGAAGAAATTCCTGCCAATGCATTTAGCGAAATAATTGGTTCATCAGATACAATCTCCTGTTGGTTATCTTCTTCGATCGCCTTCGGTTCCTCAAGTGGTGGATCTTCCTCGGTGGAGCTGTAGTCAGTGGCATCTATTTGAAAAAACTTGTGCTCTTTGCATTTATGACCCGGGGAATATTTTTCATCACAGTAGTAACATAGTCCTTGCTTCCTTCTTTCGGCCATTTCCGCAGGTGACACCTTTTGAATCTTAAGTGTCTGAGTCATATTGGGAGCCTGTGAGGGACGACCTTTAGCGGGGAAGTTGGGGCGGCTGGATTGGGCTGTTAATGCACGTTCCACCTTACGGGCTACCTGGCAAGCCTCTGTCCATGTGGGAGGGTGGTGGAGTAGAACCTGAGCTTTGATGGCTTCTTTAAGACCGCTGATAAAGCATTCCATGTAGAACTCATCTGTGAGACCCTTAGTGCGGAAGGCTAAGGCTTCAAAAGCAGTAATATATTCCTCCACTGTACCCGTCTGTCGGAGCTTAGTGAGACGCCCCAAAAAAGAGTCTTCCTGTTCAAAGCGACTGCGAAGAGTTTTGGCAAATTGGGCCCAATTCTGAAAATGTCCATTGCAACGCTGATGCCATTCCTTCCATTGCCATCGTTCATTGTCCAAGTACATGGTGCCCACCATAAGCTTAGTCCCCTCATCTGTGATATGATTCAATTGGAAATACTGCTCCATTTGTGCTAGCCATGCGGACGTGTGAGAACCGTCAAATTTCTACATATCCAACTTGGGAGGTCGCTGACCGGGGGACGGGAGTGCCAAACGTGAGGAGAGTGGCTAGACTCACCCTCATGGTATTCATGGCCATTATACGCCTCCTCGTGGGCTGGCTCCTTGCCCTTTAGGAGTGCCTCCTGTATCTGGTTACCTATTCCCTTAAGCTCAAGTTGTATGTGGTTACTCATTCCTTGAAGCTCAAGTTCGATCTTGTTCACCGCAGTTTGGAGGGAATGCACATGGTTTTCAATTTTGTCGATCCTTTCATTGGCCATCGCTTGAGCGCGAGTTTCTACCATACACCAACCTGATGAAAAATTGGGACCGCCTAAAAATTTTTTACTAAGAAATTGAATGGTACCACCTTGCTCAGCTCGTCGTCCTGATACTGATGGGCTAGGTCACCAATAAGCGCCCCGGAAGATCTCAGACTCGTTTTTTTTTTTTTTTTTTGGAAAACTCCTAACGGAGTTTTACTCCTTCCTGATCAATATTGCAGTCGCCAAATCCTCAAAATATCAATGCCGCCAAAAGTCCTGCGAAAATTATATCCAGGTACAGGAACCCTTCACAACTACTCCGATCTGGTGGATCTGAATGGTGGAACAACTGCTGCTGCTGATCTGGAATATCTGATCTGGTGGATCTGATAGATCTGAATGGTGGAACAACTGTTGCTGCTGATCTGGAATAGATGATGTGTGATCCCCCAATAGAAAGGGAACTATGGTCTTGGGGAGTGTCAGGTGCTACAGATCGCAATATACATAAGGGTCTGACAGTAGTACTCGGCCCAATGTTTCAGGGCTCTAACTAAGGAGGATCGACCGTACCCTTAGCCGTACAACCCGACTACCCTATCGTACGGGCGAGTAATCTCTCCGAGTGCTGTTCTCGGTGTACTGTAGCCACAAGACGGCCGAAGGTTTATCTATGGCGAGGTTTCAAGGGAGCTAGGGGGCTTCCTATATACCCAGAGGGTACGTGGAAGACAGTCCGTGCGCGGTTCTGTCTAATGCGCTACTACTCGAAGGGGTACCCATAGGGGTTACAAGGGAGTCCAACAGACGTGACCACCTCTTGTATTTCCTACGTGCATGCCTCCCCAAATCCGCAGGTTTATGCGCTTAACGACAGATCCCGTGGTTTAAAGACGCCGGAACACGTCTCTAGCCAAATTTTTTTTCTTAAATTTGGAGATCCCACCGAGCCCTGGAAAGTGCTCTGATACCACTTGTTATGCTCTTAACCTGCAAAGCAATACCCAAACATAGAATTTGCGAAGAAAAGATACCGAGAACACAGAATATGCGAAGAAAATATACCCAGAACACAGAATAGCAATGATTTTATTATTCAGAGAGAAATGTTCACAGGCCTCTTCGAGGGGGCAACCTCCAATAGAGCAGAGCTCGATTACAAACAAGACACGATGCTCCTCGCAGGGAGTCTCTATCCTTTATATATGACTCATACATGCAATACCACGGGCCAATATCGTGGGTTTTATTAATACCATCTATCTAATACTACCGCCCATTTACCATCTATCTAATACTACCGCCCATTTGCAACTAACTGTGGTCCCGTCATTAATTGCGGGTTAACCACTTACAAATATTAATATGGGCTTTATTGACTCTTGACTATGACGTGATCCCATGACATAAATAAGGGGGTTAGGGTGGGACCCTAACAGGGTCCTTAGGAGGTAATGCTTCTACACTTCTTACTCAGTGTAGCTTTCTATATGAGTCATGAGTGGGAGCTTAGATTCCATCTAGGTATCTATCCTTGGATTGTTGTTGCATACTTAGCTCATGTTGCAATTGCTACTATTCTTTTCTTGATCTACCCTATCAGTTAAGGAGGATTCTATGATAGCATGCCTCTAGGAATCTCTAGTACATTCAATTTCATGATTGTATTACAAGCTGAGCACAATATCCTTATGCATCCATTCCACATGTTGGGAATAACTGGCATATTGAGTAGCTCTCTATTCAGTTCTATGCATGGGTCTTTGGTAACTTCTAGTTTGATCAGGGAAATTGTTGTGAATCGGTCCACAAACGAAAGTTACAAATTTGGTCATAAGGAAGAAACCTATAGTATTGTGGTTGCTCATAGTTATTTCTGTCAAATAATCTTTGAATATTAGAGTTTCAACAACTCTCATTCTTCACATTTCTTCTTATTTGCTTGGCCCGACAGGTATTTGGTTTACTACTCTAAGCATAACTACAACAACTTTCAAACTAAATGAATTCAATTTCAACCTATTATGATTGACAATCAAAATTTAATAAAAAAATTCATTCTTGAAATTTCCTTCTCCCCCATACTTAAGTGAAATATAAATAAATATAAGTATAAAGATAGCCCTATAAATGTTTGACAAGTATTCATTAAACTCAAATTTACATAAACCATGCTTGTGATTTATATGATAAAATTTTTATCTATGAGATTTAATTATTCTTATTTTCATTTATAATTAATTCATCTTTCTTTGCAATAGTCTTCTTTTTAAGATATTGTATTTAACGGTGAATTACACAACCTACTTTAATGTACGAAATTAACCTTTCTAATGACTTAAATAAAATTTATATTATATAAAAATTTATTTATAAAATAAAATTATCATAAATAAAATTATCAATTTAGAAAATTTAAATAAAATTTATACTATATATAAATATTTATTTATAAAATTAAAATATTATAAATAAAATTATCAATTTAGTAATTTTTTAAAATATTTTATTTAATAATAAATAATATAGTAATAATCTAATTTTAAAATTACGATCATCAAATTAATGTATAAATAAATAAAACTTAATGTATAAATTAAAATAAAATAAAATAAAAAACTTTAATATGGAGATTAGAGTTTGTATATATTTTTATTCTTATAAAATTCAGCAAGTTTATATATATATATATATATATATATATATATATATATATATATATATATATATATATATTTTCTATAAAAATAAGATAGAGTTTGTTATTTATAAGGAGTAGAGAAGTAGTTCAATTGGAAAGAGAGCATCTTATTTTATTTGATGAGAGTGTCTTATTATTATTATTATTATTATTATTATTATAAAATAAGATACATTTTGTTATTTCTAGGGAATAAAGAAGTAGATCAATTGGTAAGAGAATGGTAAGAGAGTGTATTATTAAAGCATTTTTTATTTGTATATATTTATACTTTTATAAAGTTCAACAAATTCAAGTTATATATATATATATATATATATATATATATATATATATATTATTTTCTATAAAATAAGATAGATTTTGTTACTTCTAAGGAGTAGAGAAGTAGATCAATTGGTAAGAGAGTGCATTATTAAGACACTTTTTATGACGTCCTTTGTTCAAAATTTAAGTAGCTTTGTGTGTCATGTGGGTGTGCTCGAAAGTCAATTAGCTTTGTGTACCATGTGAGTGTGCTCGAAGGTTATAGTGGTAGTGGACTAAATCAATCTCATGTCATATGAATAGGATTTTTCCTCATGCCATATGAATAGGGGCTTTTCAAAGTCAAGTAGCTTTGCGTACCATGTGAGTGTGCTAGAAGGTTATAGTGGTAGCAGACTAAATCAATCTCATGTCATATGAATAGGATCTTTTCTCATGCCATATGAATAGGAGCTTTTCCAAATACAAAATAGAATAGATTTTATTTATTTATAAATAGTGTGTGAGAGAGAGAACTCCTTATGGTGTCACTCGTTTGAACCTCAAGTAGCATTGTGTACCATGTGGATGTGTTTGAAAGTTATAGGGATAGTGAATTGAATCAATCTCATGTCAAACAAATACAAGCCTTCTCTAATCTCATTGATTTCACCGGATACCAAAACACATAATTTTTCTTTTAGATAGTTTTAGCTATTTCAAATAAAATTAAATAACATAATTTTAAATTTATATAAAAATTAATTTGTTAGTTATTTTTTCCTTCTAAATTAATTTCTTTATATCAATATTATTTTTATATATTTAAAAAAACATAAATTGTTAAGCAAAGAATTCATTTTTCTACATAGGTTTATGTCAAATGGGAAGCGTTTACTTATGCTTATGATTTTTATGTTGATAGACATGTCTATTTTAGAATTAGGCTTCCAAAATTTTAATTTAATTATTAATAATTATCAAGTGGATGGTAGACATTTAACCTTCATAGAATATTCTCTAATAGTATACACAAATCAAAGGTTAGGATCTATTTTCCAACTTAGTTATTCATTTTTTCATTTTAATTATATTTATTAATTAAAAAATGTCACATGAAACGAGTTGCGGTTTGTTGGGCATCTAGTATTGAGAATCCATGGTATTGGCCCATGGTATTGTAATAAAGTCTATTTACAAATTAAGAATCTCCATAATAAATTGGGGTAAATCTTGTTACATTTTTTTAATGTATATATGTTTGACTTATGTATTAATTTTTTTATCATTAATAGCAATAATTATTATTATTATTTTAAATAAGGTTATAATTTAGTTAATTTTTATGATTTTTAAATTTTTAGCAATTTGAGATGTATGATAAAATAAATATTTTGATGCTTATTATGGATGGATGCTTATTGGCATTTACCAGCCATTTAATTTATATAAATACACTAGTTATAAATTGATTATAAAAAGAAAAAAAAAATTATAAAAATAACAATCATATAAAGATTAATTCTCATGTTGTTGTCAAAAACTATAGGTTGGGAGGTCACAAATTCATCAAGAAACTATATGATTGGGAGGTCACTCAAAAATAATTTTAAATATAGGATAAATGAAATGACTTTATTAATTTTGAGTATTTATAAATATAATTTATCTAAAAATCACAAGAAAATTGTTTATAACTAATACACAATGAAATTAATATCAAACCACTTATAATAAAATACACCATGACTCTCCATGATGGGTGATAACGATTTCCATTGATTGGAAAGGGAGGTCATATGATGCATGGGGAGGCGGCCTTACCAAGGAAGTCTCTACATAGTGTGAGACAATCATTACAGCGCGATGGGTTTTCACAATTCAAGGCGTCGAGTTTAATGTAGTGTGGTGGAATTACACTAATGTTAGGGAAGGTAGCAGAGAGATTGTCCTCTCCTCATGACTCTATGTGGGAATGGTATGGGTGAAGGATTTCATATTAAAATTCTGCTTGTATTTTTGGACATTGGTTACATGAGATTTTTTATGGCAACATGGTTGATTTAAATTTCATTTTATCTGCCTTGTGGCTCCATTTTATCAACTCCCATGCTATAGTTAATCTTTACTAGGAACAAATGGTCGAAATTGGAGCATTTAGGTGCCTTGTAAACAAACTGTTTGGATTCGAGCATTTAGGTGTCTTTCTAGCAACTAGTTGAGTTCACAATGGGTCAATGCTTTGTGAGAGAACTATGTTTGGAAGATGGTCAAGTGGGAAAGTTCTAAGGAGGATCAGTCTCAAGGCGGATTACAATAGTTTTACTCTCCATATTTTCTTCCATCTCTCGGGCATCATCTTCCTGTCTCTTTGTTTTGTTTCAAAGGTTTTAGTCTTCTTTTCTAGGTTATCAAGCCCTTGCCCTGCAACTATTTCTATTTCATTTTGTTCTATTACCTCTAGCCTTTGTGCCCCAACCCCATTTATTTTGAGATCTATTTAGTTCTTGGGTTTCTCAGATTGGATTTGGTTCTCTCCTTCTTCTCTTTGTTGCCTTTAGGTTTTAGTTGATTTGAGAAAGGCTTCTCCTTTGTGGGGTAAGCCTATTCCATTGATCCTGTCGCTCCCTAGTTTTGCTGCCCTCGTTTTCATCTCTATGGATGTAGATGCCTTGTATTTTCCTCTCAAAAAGTTATCCATTTCTTCTATAAGGCTCTAAGTTTCCTCACCTTTTATTCCATGTGGTCTCTCGGCCTTTCTTCAATATGACTAGACCTAGGTGCCTCGCCCTTAGCTAGGGAGGGAGACACAACTTTGCTTGTTCTAGCCCATAGTCTTAGTGAGTAGCAAAGGCACCAATAACAATATATTTGCACTCAATTCCTTCTGCCATATAAGTAGAAATTCAGGAGGTTGAATGTGAGAATTGGTTGAAACAGATATTTTATAAATGATGCAGATGTGGAGGTCAAAATTGGTGGATGGAAACCAGACACTGGTAACACAACAACAACACCCAATACATGCAAACCATCAATATTTACCAGAAATTAAAAAAGATAATAGGGAAAGTCTTGGAGGAATGCTCTAAGGCCCACCAAGAAATTATGATTTGTATTGTCAAACTTCAACAACAAACAAACAAGCTCACGTGCAAACTCTCCTATATAATAGAGAAGGTTGTTCATATGGATTTCACCACTTTAGCAGAAAAAGAGGATCCTCCAACAACAATCTAGGTGGACTCACTGTCCAAATAGATGTGCTTCTACCACTTTTTTGTCATTTTGTTTAGTAGCAGCCAAAATACTATCTTAGTTATACAAGTTTTTGTTTTGATGTTCTTAGAAAAATTAATAAGTAAAAACACTCATCTAAATAATTTTGTTTTCCCATTCAAATAATGTATTTTGAGCAAAACTCTATAGCTATACTACTAATCTAATTTTCCTTATAACAAACAAGTAAAAATAATTATTTTAAATATTTTTATGATACAATTTCATAGTAGTATAACATTCGTCTAATATATATATATATATATATTCAAAGCATTTATAATTGCAAATCGTCAAAGGACCAACATAATATTATAAATCTCTCAATGTTAAAGTTGAGAAACAAAATAAAGAGGAACAAACGTGTAAAGAGCCCTTTGTTGGTGAAAGGAAATCAGAATTTAAAAAGGGCAAGAGAACTTTACAGAATATAGTAAAGTGAAAAGAAGCCAAAGATGTGATTCCCACGTTGATCTTCACGTCTTTAGGTTTTATCGTATTTCTTTGGCCTCTACTTAAGGAATCGTTTTATTTTTTTATATCTTTACGGATCGTTTTATCTTTTCCTTCACAATCTCTTCTCTCCAACAACTTTCCTATCGCGAATTTTTTCCATTCTTTTTTAAGAAAGTTAGCTTTAAAAATTTAATAAAGAGTTTGTTAACTCGTGATTTAGTGGTTAAGAATGTTAATAATTTGGATTCATGTCTCCTTAAATATATAACTTCATATCAAAAAACTTTCATATAAAGCAAACATTGAAGACATGGAATCAACCAGAGATACCAATAGAGTGGCTTACCAATGAATTTTTCTCAAGGGAATAAACGAGTGGCTTACCAATGAATTTTTCTCAAGGGAATAAACGAGTGGCTTACCAATGATTTTTTCTTAAGGGAATATGTTTAGGAAGATCCATGGACTTGATTTGTGCTTCTAGGAAGGTAGGGAATAAACGAGTGGCTTACCAATGATTTTTTTTTTAAGGGAATATGTTTAGGAAGATCCATGGACTTGATTTGTGCTTGTAGGAAGGTAGGTGTTCAAAACTATAAGCGATATAAGGATATATAGCTTGATTGATTGTGCGAAAGTTTACCATGCATAAAGATGATTGACCCATTTGACTTTGACAAGATGATAACTTTTGTTCAACTTCTCTGGTTATTTAGAAAAGAGATTTTGGATAGAGATATGTGGAATGATGTGTTATATATATATATATATATATATATGGTTTTTTTTTAAAGAATTATATCATTATATTATTAAGGAAATTTAACAATTATTTTTATTTTGTAGTACAAATTCGTTACCGTATGTGATAAGTTTTTTTTTTTTTTGGGTAATGTATGAGATTTTTCTTTTTCTAAAATAGTTGTATAAAAGGAGATTCAGTTATTTATAAGTAGCACTACAATGGTAGTGCTTAACATGCTCTAGTTGAAAAGATTTTGCTTTGAATTGCATAACATTATTTGTAATACATTGTAGTTTTTTTTTTGCTTTGACTATTGTGTCACAAAATTACATAAACACACATATAAGAGTTGAAATAATGGTTTGCATTAATTAATTCAAGATGTTTTAACTTGTTTTATGTTAATTGCTTTATTCAATTTAGATAATTAAATTATTGTTTGTCTATCTTAATCATTTTAGAATGGAAAAATTGGAGGAATTGGCTCACAATACCATTTTTACTAGCAAGCTTTGGTTTGGAAAATTTATTTTTTTTAACTTTTTAAAGGTAGTTTAGGACATTTCTTAATATTTTTTGGGGTCCAAAACTCTAGCTTGTGCCAAACCTTCCAATATTGTTCTGCACTTAGATACCTTTCCAATGACATAATAAAGACCTCAAATGGAGTTCGTAAGCAAAAGTTGTGCCACCCAAAAGTTGACCACCTAGTTTTTACCACCATGATTAAAGAGGATGTCACATTAGCCTCATCACTCATGAAAAAAAGGGCTAGCTACATGAACATGATGAAGATGGTTTTAGTAGGGTCAATATTATAACTCTATTTAAGAGTTAAAGGAGTCAAATTTAACCACTAGTAACTTATCGAGTTGTGTTGTAATCAGACCACTAAGGGGAAAAGGGGATCAATCTTATTCTAGTGCATTTTGTTCTATAAATCAATAGAGTAGCCGAGAGTGGATGAAGATAGGGCATAATAGAGAGAGTTTGTGTTTTGTAGTAGCCCATAGGCCATAAGCCTCACTCCTTTGTATTTGCACCATTTCCATTTAGAAAAAGAGAGAGCAGAGCAACCTCACATTCTAGCTGGTTTTTCTCCTCAAAGGGTTTCCCAAGTCATATCTTGCATTAGGGGAATTTTGAGGTCTAAAACAGGCCTCCTAAGAAAAATGTACAACCAAAATAAAATTTATAAGAACCAATAAGATTCAAGATGATGATGTCAACCATGGGGGATGATTCACCATTTTTGGAGTAAAAAGTAAAAGGATTAAAAAATAATAAAACTACTTTTTCAACTCGTATTTTCAACTTATCTCCCTAAAGTTTTACTCGAGCAGGAGTACTCATTGGATGTAAAATTTAATTTCTCATCTAAGGAATACCCATGTTGCATACTTTAGATGGAACCTGCTACACGAAAATTGAGAAATACATGAAAAAAACGTGATTGCAATCACGTTTTTCATGTATTTATCATTTTTCGTGTAGCAGGTTCCATCTAAAGTATGCAACATGGGTACTCCTTGGATGAAGAATAAAATTTTGCATCCAATGAGTGTTTCCACTCGAAATATGAGTAAACTCATAGGGAGATAAGTTAAAAATGAGAGTTGAAAAAATATTATTTTTTTCCCACTAAAATTTGATGATGTAATCTAATCTTATTTGATTATTTCCACTACTATTTTATAATTTCCCTAGGAGACCCATTTTAGACCTCAAAATTCCTCTAATGATTATTGCGGTTTTGTGAGTGATTGTTTTGTTCTTTATTTTCTGCTTTTTTATATTTTGCATACATATACAATAAACAATAACTTAATAATTCTAGAAATCCAAGGAAAATTAACCCTCATAGTATAGATTTTGGAGTTTAGTAAATCTCTTTATCAAATATGTTGTGACAAACTATCCAATAAAATATCCATGACAATTTACGAATTATTGATTACAATTAATTTCTTGTATTACATCTAGATGCATAGTTGGATCATCTCTACTTGAAGACAACCCTCAATCCTATAAGTTAGGAAAATGTCTTTGAAAGATAGAGGAAAGAGCATGCAACAGGAATCTCTAAGTATAACCCCCACAAGGAAGCATCAAACACTTAATTGTAACATAAAGCAATTTTTGAACACCAATCACTTGTTAGTTGGATCTAATCATGTACATGTCTCAACATGTCTCATGCTAGGAAGTATTTTGGTTTTATATTGAAAATATATCATAAATATATCATAAAATTATATACATTGAGAAAAGAGTATGTACTTACTCCTCTTTACATAAATATAAATATAATATAATTATTCAATTAGTTAAATTTGGTACTACTAATATTTTTATAAAATCAATTTAAATATTATTAAAAAAATATTTCAGTTTCTTTCTAAAAAATATTAAAAATAAAAATAAATTATTTGAATGAGGTACTACTAACATGTTTTATAAAATCAATTTAAATATTATTAAAAAAAAAACTATTTTATTTTCTTTCTATAAATTATTAAAAATAAAAATAAAAAAAAAGTTATTTAAAATTAAAAATTAATAACATTTAAAGAAAATATATATATTAATAAATCAAATATAGCTTTTCATAAGATATAATAATGATAGATAACTCTCCAAAACTTTACCAAAATTGAATATTTTATTAAACTTTAAAATAATATTTTTTATCTTTTATCACCATTCTAATAAGTTACTTTGAAAAATAAAATAAAATAAAAACACCATTTTTTTATATCATTTTTATCCTTTCTCAATATAAATTATAATGTCATTTTACCATTTTCCAATATGGCAATAGATAATTGTATTAAGATGCACTTTATAATCCAGTATGGTAATTTACCATTTTCCAATATGGTTGTAGATAATTGCACCCATTGAAACTGTACAGTTCAATATGGTAACGATGTTGTAAAACATTTTTCATGTAATGTGATGTTATGTTACCTCGGTAAGCATTAAAATCAAAAAAATAATAATTATATGTAAGTTTCAGTCCACTATGGTACCGATGTTGTAAAACATTTTTCCTTATGTAATGTAATGTAATGTTATGTTGCCTCGGTGAGCATTAAAATTAAAAAACAATAATTATATATAAGTTTGAGATAGTACTCCAGGGAAAAAAATATAAGTTTGAGTTAATCATTTTAGTCATTTGATGAGTTCACTGATTACAAGCCCATGGTATTGCACAACCCATGGTATTTGTTATGATGAAGCCTATTTAAAAGTTTGAGGAAATCCATTATAGAATGCAAGAGTACCAGTTTAGATCCATCTTAATTTTGAACTTTATCCTTTAACACATGATACATCTAAATTTAAAATAAATCTATATTGGTTAATAAAAATCTTAGAATCAAATAAATGTGATATATATGTTCAAATTAAATGTAAAATGTGTTTAACTAAAATTAAAATAATTGTTATTATTATTATTATGATGATCATTATTGTTAAAAAATATTATATAATGTATATTTGCCTAAATTTATTATTATTTTTTATCTTATAATTAAAATATCATTATATTTTATTTTTATCTAGTATATTATTATTAAAAAATATTATTTATAATAAAATTTTGTTTTTAAATTTTACATATTATTTTAAAAATATGAGGATAATAATTAACATTTATTAAAAAAAGTTTATAAGATTTTTTAAAGGTAAGATATTACCTAGAAACCTTTGGAAAAAAAAAATTATACTCAAAAAACATTAAGAGAAGTGTTCCAATAGCACCATAATTTTGTTGAGTTAAATGGTCAAGAAACTTGAAGGTGCGCCAAATATTTTGAAATTTAATCTGAGTATATGAAGGATGATCTAAGAGAGTTTTTTCACCTTCCACTCTTTTAGTGCCAAAAAGGTGACAAACTCTTTCATACCAAGGAGTTATGGAATTGAACAACACCTAATTTCACTATGTAGCTCATAAGAATTTGCTTTTATTTTAACAATGTTTATTTTCATCTTTAAACTAGTCAAGATAGAGAGACACTTTTGACTTTCACGATTTCAGTTGATCACCTCCTTATAACATTTTAATTTTGTTTTTAGCTCTAACTCCTTATCAGGAAGGTTGGAAGTGTGGCAAATATTTGAAAATTTAAATTTAATTTGAATATATGTTGGACAATCTAAGAGAAAATATTATTCATCTTCAACATTTTTAGTGTCTTAAGGGTGATAGACTCTTTCATACCAAGGGGTTTGGGGAATTGACCAACACCTAATTTCACTATGTAATTCATGAAAATTTTCTCTTATTTCATGAATGTTTATTTTCATCTTTATACTAGTCAATATAGAGAGATACTTTTGATTTTCAAGATTTGGGTTGATCACCTACTTATAATCTTAATTTCCTTTTCCCCTCTAACTCCTTATCACATGAAAATTTCTCCTTTAACTTTGAGGTAATAATATTTTTAATATTATCCTTATTCTGTAAATTTATCTCTTCCCTCATCCCCAGTGGTCTAGCCAAGATTGGGCATCTGTATGCCATCCCCACTTGAGCCAAACATGTTTTTGGCTAGAGTTTGAAGCAATTTTAGGAAACCTCTTGTCTTCATATTTAATCTTTTCTTACACATTAGAAACCTGGTCATATCCATCCTCTCAACAAGGAAAATTCTTGAATTGATGAGAAATATATAATATATTGTTTTTCCTTTAATTTTGAGATTATAGGTTATAAATTACTTTTGGATTTGTTCTAAATTTCTCCATGAATCATTGGATAAATTATATCCCAAAACCTCACATACATATAATAGATTAGGAATAACGTGAGTTTGAAAGAGGATTTTTTTTTTTTGGCCCATATCCAATGATCTATTAAATCAATAGTCATTTTCAAGTCCATAATAAGCTTCCCACTCTTCATTAAACTTTTTCTCGATGCTATGATTTCAATTGAGCTTGTGAAGAATATTGATTCCAATATATTTGTAGGAAGGCATTGCCTCCAAGTTCGTTTTTTCATATACAAAAGCATCATATGTGATATTTTTGGATTTAATTATCATGACTTTCATTTTGTTAGTATTAATAATCATCACATAGTCATACCCATATTGAAATAGAAATCTTGGAAGATTCTTCATTGCTTTCCAAAGATTGGAAGGAATTTTTGCCAAAAGAAAGCTTATCAATGCATTGAAAGAATCCTTGTCAATAATTAATCTTTATTAATGCACTCAAACTATCATCATCTTAAGATAGAAGAGTAATGACTATACCAGTTAAATTTGAGCCAAAACAACCTACATCCTCTAAAACCTCTTCTAACTTATCAATGTATATGCCAAAAATGGTAGGGGACAATGAACATCCTTACTTGAATCCAATATTGTAGTTAATTTATTTCTACTAGCCCTTAGTGGTTGGTTCGAAACTTGGTAATAACATTATCATACAACGATGTCACAATAGCCCTCAATTCAAAAGGAATGTTTATCTCTTCTATCCTCTTCCAAATGTTTGTCTAGGAAACGATGTCAAAAACTTTTCTAAAGTCAACAAAACAACACGGGAGATATATTTTGTTATTTCTCCACTCATCTAAAATGTTTCTAAAAGTAACAAGGTGTTCCATAATTGAATAATATCTCTTAAACTTGGGTTGACCTTAAGCTATATTTTCATGGCTTTCTAGTCAATAACTAATATTCTTTTCCAAAATAATTCTACTCTATAATTAAGGAGCAGATTTGATCTAAATGGAAAGTGGTATTCAATAACAAGAACAAGATAACAACCAACTAATTATCCTGCTAATTGATATCATGAGAGGAAGGAGGATAAATTTCACCACATAGAAAATAAAATACAAAGAACAAGATAAAACCCAACTAGTTATACCATTGATCTAACTCGTGATAGAAATAAGGCTAAATATCACCACATAGAAAATAAAATACAAAGAAGATAACACCCAACTTGTTATTAATGGAATGGGAAAAATTTTACATATACATTTTGAAATACTGCATCCCCTTAGTAAAGGTGATGCCCATTATTTATAGTATTTTTTATGCCTCCTTGAGTTACATCATTCACTACCATGGGTAAACACCATAGGTGGATACCAATTTCCATTTAGATCAATCTTACCCCCTTAGGGATCAATGGTCCACATTGCATCAAATTCCCTCACTACAAACTTCTATTAAATGTGGCTCCTGGTGAGCTAGTTTCCTTGATGAAGAAGATATGAGCTAATGAAGAGAAGGCTTTTGTGCTATTAACCCAGAATTGTAGGTTTATGGATGACCCATACCCATAACCAATTGATGTTGAATATTGTGTGGTTAACCCATAACTATGTGATTACAATGTGTCAAGTGTCAATGAAGACAAAGGTTTTATGTAGTTGACCCATAACCGTGGGTTTGTGGATGACCCAAAATCAAGTTGTCGATAGCAAGCTTCAAGAAGGGTTTTTTTGTTTGACTCATGACCATGGGTTTGTGGATGACCCATAACCATGATGATTACAATGCATCAAGTGTTAATGGAGAATGGTTTTATGTGGTTGAACCATAATCGTGATGAACAAATTTCCAAGGATGGAATCACCCTATAAATGCTTGTGGGCCAATTGTGATACTGACAATGTATGGCCAAGTAAATGGACTTTGAGATAGTTCATCTGAAAGTATGTCAAGGTGACATGGGTAGAGCATGTGGCGATGCCCATAAGGAGTCGAATTGGCCATTGGATGTTTTTCTGGAACATTTTTTGAATTCATCTTTAGAGTAATTATGATGAGTAGCAAAGCCTTCAATATGCCTTGCAAGCTTTGACATTGTGTAGTGTGAAGCAGTTGATGTTGTGTTATATGAAGAAATTAAGCTTGCGCAAATGCTAGTAAGGCATTCGATCCAAAAGTAGCATAAATATGAGCCTAAAGTAATAAAGAAATGTAGCCACATTGGCAATAGTGAGGCTAAACGGCTTGTACAAGATTCTAGTAGGAGAAGTCACATAAAACCTGTTTACCCCAACATCCTTTCCCTTGGATCCTAAGTACCTCTCCCAACTAAAAGTTGAACTAGCTTCCACACTAACCCTTGCAGCAACAACTATCAAGAGCACACTTTCTTTATACTATGGAGTTTGTTCCTCGAATAATTCCCAATATACAAAGGAAACAAGTCTAGCACCTTTCCCTTCATTCCTTATGGTAGATGCAGTTTTCTCAGTAGTCTCAATCTTAGAACCACTACCCACAATAACAACATCATGTTTGTTGCCAAAGGAATTGTCACTGAAAATGTAGCCTCCCTTCTTAACACCCTCTATTAAAGAACCAACAAGATGTGGGAGCTTTTGATGGGAGAAAGCAAGTATTGATGGCCTCTTTCTATTGATAACAACAACCTTGTAAGCTCTATATGTCTCCTTTCCTTCTATTGAATGGAGATTTAAAACATTGGGAATTACTTTAAAGCTTTCCAAGTTCTCTCTTGGTTGATGAGTCAACCCATATTCTCCAAGACCAATAGAATCATGGATCATTACATAGATAACATCAAATTTTAAGAGTGCAGATAATCTAATAGTTATCTCATGTAATTTGTGAAAAAAATAAAGCAACACAACAAGGAGTTAGGCCATTTCCATTAAGGGTTATCCCATTGTAGATAGCTCCCAAGGAATGTTCATGCATTCCAAAATAGACATTCTACTCAGCAGGGGTATCCTTCTAGAAGTCAACAAATATTTTTAATAAATACATGTTGGATGATGCAAGGTTTTCACTTCCACCCAAGAGTCCAGGAAGAACCCTTGCAAGTGCATTCAAACATTGTTGAGGTCAATTTCGAGTAGCATTAGTAGCTGATGAATTTGTATCTCGAAACAGAGTTGTGTTGTGTCAACACCAACTGGTATGGTCTATAAGGAAGCTTCATATTGACCTTTGGCTTCGAAGATGGGTTTCATTGTATGCATGACGTCCTTCAGGAAATCAAAGTAGAAATTTTCTGAACACCAAATGAGCCAATGACTTGGGTACAGGATGATTGGAGCACGCAATAGAATGCTATAATATGACCACGAAAGAGGGCGAGGAATATCCACACAACATTAACATCCCTGAATCAGAAGGATAGTGTGAGGTTTCAGGACCAAAAGTTGAGATACCTGACATAACATAGCCTGTTTAGATGAAGAAAGTTAATATAGGCTCAGAGGCGGAGCCCAAATTCGTGCACATTAGAGATTACTAGGATGAGGATACATAACGTAAAGTCGTTGAATTACTGCATGAGTACTAGGCATTGTTTCCAATGAAGTTCACTGATTTAAATGACATTTTAGGCAATTTCAGTGTCATGAAGATGACTTTGAATCCATATGAAAAACTTGTAAAACAACGACCATATAGGCTAAACCGAAAATACAAAGAGAAGGAGACAGAAGAGCTTGAGAAGATGGTTGCAGTTAGATAATTGAACCTGTGGAAGAATCCGAATGGGTGAGCCTGATAGTAGTGCAGGAGAAAAGGACTAAGGGAGAGATAAGGATTTGTGTTGATTTAAGAAAGTTGAATGATGCACGCGTACATGACCCGTTCCCAACACTATTCATTGATGAAGTTTTCTAAAATGTGGGAGGACAGGAGGACTACTCCTTTACAGATAGTTTTTTAGGGTACCATCAAATTAAGATCACGCTGAAAGATAGGAGTAAGACCACTTTTCTACTTAATGGGGATCGTTTCATTATATAGTCATGTCGTTTGGGTTGAATAATTGTTGGGATGGGGTCCGATAGGTTAGTTTGGGGTTAAGATAACCCAATTTTCAGTACAGTTTTGTAAATAATGGAAAGTCTCCGCAATTTGTGGATGTGGAGTGCATAGATGAATAGGAGTCAAAGGGGCTTAGCCCCTTGTTTTGGATAAGTTTTGAGTTGGTTTTGAGATTCACCCATGGTCCAAGGACCATGGAATTGTATGAAAAAGACTATAAATAAGTGCGTCTTAGAGAGTCTAAGGCAATGAATAGAAAGAAAAAATAAGTGAGGAGAAACGGGTAATATAGAAGAAGAAAAGCTTTGCAGCTGAGCGTGCAGAGGCCTAGGTAGAATCTGTAGTTGAGTGCTTGGAACCCTGCAGCTATGTGCGCAGGGTAGTTTTGAGTCTGTAACCTTGAATTGAAGATCAATAAAGAAAGTTTTCTGAAGAATTCCTGAGTATTTTTGTTTATCTCTGTTAATGTTATATACTATTTATGAATGATTTGTTTATGAATATTGATTGAATGTTATGTGATTCTCTTGAATAAGTCTTAATAATGTACGCAATGCATGTTTGAATACTTTCGCAAAGACTGTGGTGATTTCTCTTATGTTTTCTAAAGAATTAGGTAAATCTGCGTGAGCACTAATTTAGGACCGCTCTCTGATGCGTGTAAGTAGTCAAATTAACTATTAAAGATCCACAAGGACTAATCGTAGACCTTAGTGAATGTATGAAGGCTGTTTGACAGAGTTGTAGCGATGAGCCCTAAGATTTTATCGATCTACATGAAGGTAGATCTAAGGCGCTAAAAGACATCACATTAGTCTCTAGATGCATAAACTTGGTTCTAGCATCCCCTATACTGCTTCGGGTGGGACTGTAGCCTACTCTACGCAGGTTGTTTCCTAAAGGGCTAGTAGTGTAGGGTTTTGTTGATTAGCACCACTAACTCTAAACTTGGGTTAGGAACCAATAAGCCAACAAATGGTTCCGTTGTCAGGATCGGGATCTTCTTGAAGGAGATGTGTGATGTCACATCATTGGAATCAGACCAAGAAATAAATTGAAAAGTGGCTGGATCGGAAGATTCACGAGTTCAGGATGCAAGAAAATAGGATCCATGCCTGTTAGAGGAAGAGTGGTTGAAAAGATATCTATATACAGAGATACACGAGATCTTCTTCTGCACCTTCCCCATTGAACTGTATGAATGGTTGGCTAAATTAATAGATAGTCAAGGAAGGTGGAAGCTCGATAATCCTATAGTGTGGACTCGAGAATTAGTGCAATGACTAGAATCTTCTGAAAACAATATCATGCGGTCTATCGATCATTGGCTCGATCAAATTTTGGGAGGATTTGTTACAAAATTTGTAGTTGATACTTCAGTTAGCTATGGCGAATCAGAGCGGCAATTTTTCAAGGGACTGTGAGGTAAGTATTTAAGATCATTCAATACCTCGATTAAAATGTTGTTATGTGAAAAACGTGTGATGCCATTACCTTGATGTTCGGAGCTATGCAAAGTGGACAATTATTTAGAAATAGCGAAGGATCAGGACCAGAGTATAGTCCATTGATTGGACCTCCTTTAAGTGATGACGAAAGGGTGGAAGAGACTCCACCGCAAAGTGTTGTTTAGCTAATCACTTAAGGGATTCCTTGTGTAAATAATCCATCTACTCCACCTCCACCTCCACCTCCACTGCACACACCTTCGCCCACACCTCCACCACCACCAACCACATTCAACATGGCGAACGCGATGAAGATGTCGATTTTCAAGGGCATGGGAAGTGAAGAAGCAGAGAAGTTCTGGTTTGTTATGAATGTTGTGTTTACAATGCAAAAAATTACTGATGACAATATAAATAAGGCACAGTTGGTTACCACTTTGCAAGATCGTGCGCTAACTTGGTATATTAAGTATTGTTCTAATAATCCTCTTGCGACGCTAGCAGAGACTAAGGCAGCTTTAAACAAAGAGTTTAGTAAGCTTAAGTCTGACTCCCAGTCAGTAATTGGATTTGAAGAAATCATGATGAGGGTCAATTAGACACCTTGGGAATTAGATCAAAGGTTTAAGTTTCAGATTCGAGAATCTAACATGCAGCTCACAGATAGTCAACATCGTGAATGGTTTATAGCTTCGCTTCGGCCCCAGCTGAGAATTTCTCTATCACAACAGAAGATAGGAATGGAGGTAGAAGCCTTGGAAATCATGATGAGGTTTCATGCATCACCTATTCAAGATATGACCTTGGGGATACAGTAGATCCACTCACAAATATCAAGCTTACACCTACAGTTACAGAGTTTGAAGAAAGAAAAGGATACTAAACCAAAAGTGTGTGCGGAAGTCTGGTGTTTGAACTGCAAGAGCCAGGGGCATGATAAATACCATTGTTTTGTGTATGTGAATTATATTACAGGGAGGGGACCAATTCCCCTAAAGCCAAAAGCCCCAATAGGGCCGAGCATGGGGATTGTCCTATGGTGTGCTATTTGTCAAGTTGTTAGACAACATGCGACGGATAATTGTCATTTGCTACAAAAGTTCGTCTAGATACCCTAGCAGTTGTTTCGTAACTTCTGCAAATCTATGGTCCATGAAGAGCACCACTATGGAAGCTATGAGATGATGATGGAAAGGACTCCTACATATCGGATGCAAGCAGAAACTCAGCCTCCAAATCAGGGCACCAAAGGAGTGAGCGGAGGTTATCAGGGTCAAGGAAGGGGCCGCAGAGGAGGAGGACCTGGTAGAGGCCACAATAAAATTATTTGCTACAACTGCAGAGAGTCAGGGCACTATGCGCGAGAGTGCTAGAACCCTACACACCCATCATGTCAATATTGCAAACATTTTGACCATACTATAGAAGAATACTTGGTACTAATAGCTAAAATACAAGAGAAGAAAACACAGCCTCAACAACCTACACAGAATCTACAGATGATAAAGGTTGAGCCTTGAGAAGAAGAGAAAAGCATTAACATTGTGCTAAGAAGTGGAATGAAAAATGGCTCTGATAAGCGTAAACAACCTGAAGAAGAAGGATGGGTCCGCAAAGCGGTAGAGAAAGAAGATGGCTTTGATCTAGAGTGTGCTAAGGAAACATTTATGGAAGCCAAGAAGAGCTTCGTTGAGGCCTCCACCTCAGGAAGTGAGGACAAGATACAAGAAATCAGCCTGCCTGCAGAAGTTGATCCCTCTGTACTCACTATGATTTTGGAGACCTGCATAAAACTGTTGTGCGATATCAAAGCTGTGAAAGGCCTGCAGGAATTAATAAATAAATGTGCTAGCAAAGAGAAAGTCCCTGATGGACACCAGGTGGTTAGAAAAATTGGCAAACGTAAGACATGAACAGGGTGTGAGATGAGGCTCACCGCGCAGATAGGTGATTATGAGATGGACCAAGTCATCTTGGATTTGGGATCCGATGCGAACATATTACCAAAACAAACATGGGAAAGAATAGGGAGACCTACACTGCAGTGGTCTCCAATTTAGCTTAGGATGGTGAACCAACAGAAACTCATCCCCATGGGACCGTTATATGGAGTTACAATTGATATTGAAGGGGTGAGCGCGGTAGCAAACTTTGATGTTATAGAAATCGTTGATGACAACAATCCCCACCCCGCACTCTTAAGAATTGACTGGGCTATTGAAATGAATGGGTTAATTAATATGAAGAGGAGGATGATGTCATTTGAAAGAAATTCGTTGCAAGTTATAGTGCCACTCGATCCTATAGAAGGGTCGCGCTATACTAAACTAGTCCGCGATTATGACAAAAGCGATGATGAACTAGATCAAATATATAAGATAACAGCGTGGGATTAGGACTGGACCAATCCAGTGGCAGATGGACGGATTGCATGGGACCGGGAGAGTTCATGCACCTCTGATTCAGATGAAGAGTTAGATCATTAGCAAAATCGCTTTCATGAAGTGTCTACATTGTGACACAATATGATGACGAAATAGTTGCATTGTGTTTCGTCGGAGGTAAGTAAATTACCCTATTATGATGGTTTAACTGACGTAGATCTATTTTTGGATGAATTTGAGTGAGAATTCCCTGAGGATCATCGCTTCCCAACACTAGAGTTGGCACTGCGTTATGCCTGCATGATGGTGGGGTATGCATTGTTAGGATATTCCGACACATAGGATATAGTTAAGTTCAACTTGGTCTAGTATAGAGTTAGGTTAGAGTTAGGTAAAGTGTGTTTCTTTACCGTTGTACATTTTGTAACTTACAATCCGACGGTCACGATATGTAGTGATCCGACGGTTCACTCTCACCTCGGTATTACCGACACTTGATCCGTGGCTTGACACCCGATTGGTCCATGAGTTCTATTTAAAGCGCATGGAGGGTCATTGTTCGGGTAATCCGTGCATGAGAGAAGCTTATGTAAATTTTCATTCTTTGATTAATAAATTGCCTGTAGTACCCACGTTGGGACAGGCCGTGGACTGTTTCCCTCCTTGCACTCTGAGGGTTTTAACCACATCAAAAATACTGGTGTATTGATTTGAGATCTGGTTGTGAGCGGTGTCCTTTTGGTATTCTTTTTGTGGAACTTACCCTGCAAATTCCTACATGGTATCAGAGCTATTTGAGGGCCACGTCCGTTGGTGATCCAAATCTGAAGCCGGTAGAACTGCATGCGGCTGTCGTTTCCTAGATCTGCTGTTTCTGACTGCTTTCGGGCCGAGAGGACTGCTCTGTTGCATTCGGAGCATCTGTTCCAGTGAGGAACCCCTTTCGTTTCACGCGAAAAGGTTTCCGGTAGCCCTAGCTGTGTCATTTTTCAGATCGGGAGGTATATAGTGTTTCTTTTGCAGTTTACTGTTATTTTCTCTCTGCTTATTTCGGTCTCAGTTTATTTAGCCTTTTTTTTTAACTGGATCTATACCTTTCATTTCTGCGTATGCTCTTTGCCCTGCGACTCTGTGCGATCTGGGCAAATCAGAAACAGAAAGGAAGGATTTTTCTCATGCGTATGCTCTTTTCCCTGCACCTTAGTGTGATCTCGGAAAATCAGAAACATTGAGAAAAATATTTAGTTTTTCGGCTAAAGCTAACTTTGAGATTTTTTTTTTTTTTTAATTTCTAGTTTTTTGGCTAAAGCTAACTTCGAGCCGCAAGGTTCGTTTTTCTTTGCATATTCATGTTGGGTTTTGTGTTTTGTGTTTTGTAGGGAAAAAGAGCTTTCTCAAGGCAAGCACGCAAACCAAGGCCCCCCCCCCCCCCCCTCTCTCTCTCTCTCTCTCTCTCTCTCTCTCTCAAATTTTTTGTATAGATCAATTGGTTCAAAGCTATTTTAAGAGAGTAGAGGTCTTGGGTTCAAGTCTCCATTTTGTGGGGGCGGATTTTTTCATTCCCGCACATTCGCGCACTTTGCCGGCAACGTCAACAATTTTTTTTCAAAAAGCCATAACTTCTTCATCCGGAAGCCTTTTTCAGAGCCGTTTTTTTTTAAAACCGCCTATTTTTTCGAGATCTATCCGTTGGAACACTTACTTTCAGCATCTTCAGCTTCAGTTTTTTTTTTAAATGGAAAGTCCATGCCAAGTCATTCTTGACAGCACTAACTACTTCCAATGGGTAGAATACATGGAAGATTTACTTAGAAGTAAAGGTCTCTTCAGAATAGCCACAAACCAAGAGAAGAAACCAAAAGATGAAGACAAGGCGGCAAAATGGGAAAATAGACAAGATCAAGCACGTGGTTTGATAGGGATGTCTATTTCTCCTGATCTTAGATTCCACATTGCAGGACTTGAGACTCCTCATGAAGCATTAGAAAAACTTGCTAAAGTTTTTGGGATTAAAAATGAAATTAGAGCCCATCAACTTGAAAATGAGCTGCTTACTTTGGATCCTAATAATTTTTCTTGCATTGAAGATTTCTTGTCCAAATTCAAGACCCTTAGATATCTCTTGGAAGGTGTTAAAGTTAAGAAAGAAGATGGTAACCTTATTTATTCCATCCTTACTAAGTTGGGACCAGCCTACTCTGTATTTGTTTCCACTTTCCATTCTACAAGGGAAGCTTTCATTTGTCAAGGACAAGACTACAAGGCCCCTTCCTTTGACTCCTTTTGTGATTCCTTAATAAGAGAACAAGAAAAACTCTTACACCTTGGTCTTCTTAATCTTGGAAACTCTTCCACGAAAGCGTTAGCCGCCCAGCAGCAACCAAATTCAAAGAATCCTAAGAAGTCATATCCTCAAAAGAATGGTCCTAAACCATCTCAGCCTCAAAATGAAAGATCATTTCAGCAAAATGATAAGGCCAATAAAAACAAATGGAAGAAGACTGATAGACATTGTAACTTTTGTAATCAAGATGGCCACTTAGAATCTAAATGCTTTAAGAAGATGGAAGCCTTGGAAGCCGCAATGAAGAAACATAACATCCATGTGGAGCCTACTTCAACTTCAACTTCCGGAATGGCACTTTCTGCATCTCATTGTCAATCATCTCAGTCTGGTTATGCATTAAATGTATCTTCTTCTTCTTCTCATTCTCATGAGTGGCTCATTGATTCTGGAGCCTCTTGTCACATGGCCAAAAACCAAGCCATGTTTTCTTCTTTAAATGATTGTAACACCAAAAATATATATATTGGTGATGATAGATCTCTTAATGTTGTAGGGACTGGAACTGTTCATCTAGACAATGGTCAGTTTAATGATGTATTATGTGTTCCAACCTTATCCTGCAACCTTCTATCTGTCTATTAGATAACTCACTCAGGTGAAGGTAAAATTGTTGAATTTTCACCCCATGATGTTGTAATCAAGGATCTAAAAGATCCTAAACAGATTCTAGCTACTGGTCTTGCTGATGATTCCAAAAGGTTGTATAAGTTTCACAACTTTGGGTCATCCAATCTTCCCTCAGTATTTGTTGCTCATAATGATGAAGTGAGCAAACTTTGGCATGAGCGATTTGGTCACTTAAACTATCGCTCCCTTCAGCATCTATGTAAAGAAAATATGGTGACAGGTCTTCCTATGGTATCTTGCAGAGATGGTGTTTGTTCCGGATGTGTACTCGGAAAACATCATCGGGACAGTTTTGACAAATGTGCCTCTTGGCACGCCTCAGCCCCTTTACAGCTTGTGCACAGTGATTTATGTGGTCCTCTTCCTGTTGCTTCATTCTCTGGCTGCAAGTACTTCTTAACTTTCATTGATGATTTCTCCAGACGCACTTGGGTATACTTCTTAAAACTCAAGAGCGAAGTATTTAACACTTTTTTGGCCTTCAAAGCCTTTGTTGAAAAACAATCTGGACATCAAATTCTTAAGCTAAGAACTGATAATGGTGGAGAATATGTTAAAAACACATTCATCAACTTTTGCACCGAAAATGGAATTCAAATGCAACATACTGTTCCATACACTCCACAACAAAATGGTGTAGCTGAAAGGAAAAATCGCACCTTAAAGGAAATGGCTAATTGTATGCTGCAATCTAAAGGACTCAGTCTTAGTTTTTGGGCCGAAGCAATTAATTGTGCAAATTATATAATCAATCGCACTCCTACTAAGGTTCTAGAGAATATCACTCCAGAAGAAGCTTGGAGTTCCATTAAACCAGATGTAAGTCACTTTCGTGTGTTTGGAAGTGAAGCATGGGCCCATATTCCAGATGAAAAGCATAAAGCTTTAGAACCTAAGAGTGAGAAATGTACTTTTGTTGGATATTCTAAAGATGTAAAAGGTTATAGACTTATTCCATTTAAGTCCAAAAATGTTATCATTAGAAGAGATGTAAAATTTGATGAAAATAAATCGGCCTGCGAGCCTAGTCCGGTAGATGTGCCACCTCTTCCTATCTCTTCTACTTTTGAAAACCTTTCTTCTTCAGATGATGAAAGCGAGGATGATAATCCTCCCCCACCTTCTCAGGATCCTCAACTTCCAAGATGGGTCCGTGCTACTCGGGATGCAGCAGGTGATCTTGCCAGTGATCCTACAGATCAGCGACGTACACGTTCTCAGTTTGAAAGAGCCTCTTCTTTACTGGCTCAAGCTCCAGTAAATCATGATCCTGACACTTTTGCAGAAGCTTCAGGCCATCCACATTGGGAAGCAGCTATGAATGAAGAATATCATTCATTAATGACAAATGATACATGGGATCTTGTTCCTCTACCAAAGGGACGCAAACTTGTTAGATGTAAATGGGTTTACAGAACCAAGTATGGACCAGATGGGAAAGTTGATAAACATAAAGCTCGTCTCGTTGCTAAGGGCTTTTCACAGGTTGAAGGCATTGACTACACTGAAACCTTCTCCCCTGTTGCCAAAATGAACTCTATCCGCCTTGTTCTTTCCCTTGCTGCCTCTTTAAAATGGGAAGTCCATCAGATGGATGTTAAATCTGCCTTCTTGCATGGGGACTTACAGGAAGAAATCTATATGGAACAACCCATTGGCTTCATACAAACAGACTCCAGCCTTGTTTGTCGACTTAAGAAATCCCTTTATGGCCTCAAGCAAGCTCCTCGGGCTTGGTATGCCAAAATGGATAACTTTCTTTTAGAATCTGGCTTTTCTAGGTGTCATTCTGATAATACTGTCTACACCAAGAAAGTGGGCAACTCTCTTATCATCCTTGTTCTTTATGTTGATGATCTTATTCTTACTGGTAGTGATCCCAACCTTATAAACCATGTGAAGTCCAGCCTTAAAAAGAAATTTGAAATGACAGACTTAGGACATTTACACTATTTTCTCGGTCTTCAAGTCTTGCAATCCCAAGAGGGTATTTTCCTTTCCCAGTCCAAGTATGCTTGTGATATTCTTCGTCATTTTCACATGGAAGACTGTAAGCCAGCCCCTTCTCCCTTTCAGTCTGGAGTCAAACTTTCAGTCTCTTGTACTTCTCCTGAAGTTGATGCTACCTTATACCGTCAACTTGTCGGAAAACTCTTGTATTTAACCCATACTCGTCTTGATCTTTCCTTTGCTGTTGGCCTTGTTGCTCGTTTTATGCAAAACCCCCGTGAAAGTCATTGGAAAGCAGCTAAAAGAATACTTCGTTATGTTCGAGGTACAGTACAGTTTGGGATTCATTACAGTGCCAAAGCAGCTCCTCTGTTAGTTGGTTTCACTGATTCTGATTGGGCTGGTGACCCTGATGATCGGAAGTCTACTGCCGGTTATGTCTTCACTCTTGTTTCAGGACCTATTACATGGGCTTGTAAGAAACAGGCTGCCATTTCTCTTTCGTCAGCAGAAGCAGAGTATCGTGGTGCCGTGGAAGCTAGTAAGGAAGCCTTGTGGCTTCGTCAGATCCTATCAGAGTTTGGCTTTGAGCAGCAGCATCCAACCACACTTTGGTGTGATAATCAAAGTGCCATTCAGCTATGCAAAGATCCAGTCCAGCATCAGCGCAGCAAACACATTGAACTACACATGCACTTCATCAGAAAGCTCATTCATGACCATGTTCTTGAAGTGCAATATTGTCCAACAGATGATCAGGTTGCAGACATCTTCACAAAGGCTCTCACAGAGGCGAAGTTCACTAAACTTCGATATATGCTTGGAGTTCAGGAAGTTGTCACTAAGGGGGGATAGGCTCTAGTGCCTCCTTCCTTCTCCTATTGTGTCATATTTGTAAATCCTTCAATCCTATCCCAAGTTGTTCTTAACGGGGGATGTTAGGATATTTCAACACATAGGATATAGTTAAGTTCAACTTGGTCTAGTATAGAGTTAGGTAAAGTGTGTTTCTTTACCGTTGTACATTTTGTAACTTACAATCCGACGGTCACGATATGTAGTGATCTGACGGTTCACTCTCACCTCGGTATTACCGACACTTGATCCGTGGCTTGACACCCGATTGGTCCATGAGTTCTATTTAAAGCGCATGGAGGGTCATTGTTCGGGTAATCCGTGCATGAGAGAAGCTTATGTAAATTTTCATTCTTTGATTAATAAATTGCCTGTAGTACCCACGTTGGGACATGCCGTGGACTGTTTCCCTCCTTGCACTCTGAGGGTTTTAACCACATCAAAAATACTGGTGTATTGATTTGAGATCTGGTTGTGAGTGGTGTCCTTTTGGTATTCTTTCGGTGGAACTTACCCTGCAAATTCCTACATGCATAAGGATAGTTTTGCTAGATGGAGAGATTATCGGAGAATGATGAGGTTACGTTTTGGGCGTGTTAACACTAGAAAGACTGATAAATATAATGGAAGGGATGATCCATGCGATCACCTAGAAAATTGAACTAAAGCATGGGGGATGGAACCGCAGATAGAGTGGGTACACATATTTTTCCATACTTTGGATACATATTTACAGATGAAGTGTTAGACAATGTTGGAGGCCAGGAAACCTATTCCTTTACTGACAGGTTTTTTGGATATCATCAGATCAAGATCATGCCAGAGGATAGGAGCAAAACGACCTTCGCGATGGAGTGGGGTTGTTTCTAGTACACTGTGATGCCATTTGGACTCAAAAATGTGCCTGTGATATTTTCCCGCGTAGTCATAGCCGCATTCAAAGAGTTCATTCATTAGTTTCTAGAAGTATACTTTGATGACTAGATGGTTTTTGGACTAGTAAAGCACCATGTAGCAAGTTTTTTCCTGATGTTGGATACATGTCGCAGATACCATATCGCATTGAATTTGAAGAAATTCATATTCTGTGTTCCCTTTGGGATCTTGCTAGATCGCGTGTTGTGCAAGCAAGGATTGATGGTGGACCCTGCAAATATTGTCGTAATTGTGAATTTAGAGGCGCCTAGGAATGTCAAGCAGTGGCGTGCAACGCTGGGACATACGGGATATTACAGAAAATTTATCAAAGCTTATGCTCAAATTACTGCGCACATGGAGAAATTGTTGAAGAAAGATGCAACATTCTGTTGGGACGAAGAAGATCAGCGCAACCTAGATGTGTTGAAAGAAAAGATGGTCACTACGTCGATCTTGATATTCCTTTATTGGAAGAAGCAGTTTCATGTACATGTAGATGCCTCTTGCATTACATTGGGTGCAGATAATGTAGGCTAGTGAAGGAGAAATGGCACCAGTTTCCCTATTTGGTGTTAAAAACAGATCTGTAGGAGAATGTGTTGAAATGGCCTACAGAGTGGCGTGCTTCATCAAACTTAGCTGTTGGACCAAGAAAAGGTGCGGAAATTTTTGCTACGCAAAAATGAAAGGAGGCCGCTAAGAAGGTTACTCATACCCTGGCAGAATAGAAAAATAAGGAAACCACAAAAAAGGCTCGTTTGGAGCAAGAACACGATGCTCAAGAGTAAGCAGAAGAAGAACAACACAAATCACAAAAAGATGACAAGTCACCTTCTCCAGAGACAGAGGAAGAAGAGCTTTCAGGACAAGGTGGTGGAGGTGATGAGGGGTAGAGCACCCCATTTATTTGGAAAAGAGATGGCATAGAGAAGCAGGGAGGAATGTGAAAGAAGCAAAAATCTAATAGAAAATGGGTTCATCCCATGGTATTAATAGAAGGCGATCTCGACGAGATTAGAGATAAAATTTGGGACACTGCCATGAAAGTGATGCAACAGTTTGAGCAGCAATACATGCATATATTGGGGGCTTTCAGAAGGATCTGCGAGAATTGCAGCTCCAAGCAACCTGAATTAAAAAAGATGTTGGGAAGACGAGTGGCGCACAACAATTCTGGCATGAGGAAAGAGTAGAGTCATGGAGATGGCCTGACCATAGGATGTGAGAGTCTTCCCCTTGCCTGAAGGGTTAGTCCACGCCGAAATAGATGAACAATGCACACTACTTCGAAAATTCATGAACATGGGACTGAACCTTGTTGCGCTATCCCTTGAATCTCTACATGCATTACTGCAAGGAGTCGCGGAAGAGCTCAAGATCACAGATTAGCGAGCACTCACTGTTGTCAGTGAAATTAAATTCAATAATCAACAATTGTTCATTGAAAATATGTAGGCTCTAAAGGAAAAGGAGGCGCTACAGGTGCATAGTTCACTTCTGGAGTCAGCTGTAGCGAAGGCATGTAAGACAGTGCTTGAACTTCATATCCCGTAGGATGCACAACAGGAAGCCAAAATAAAAAAACTAGTTGCTGGTGTACGTGAGGCTAAAACAAAAGTTGGATGAGTCAAGTTTGAGTTTAACATGAAGATTGCAGAGTTTCAGTTGAATTTGTAGCCCACAACTCTGCCTAAGGTCTGGGAGTAGCACAAGTTGCAATTAAGGAAGGCATGGCTACCTTGGATGCCACAGTCACTGACTATGTGGCACTATTCGAGCAGGATATGGAGCTAGTGACCAATCTGCAGGAGGATCTGAGCTTGCAGACATTAAACACAAAGGTAAGGGAGCTACAATGCCAATATGATGAGGTCAAGGTGACTGCGCGCTCCTTAGCACCAATACAATGCCTTTCCAAATTACAGGAAGGAAAACAACTGTTGGCACAGGTGGAGGAAGCACAGAAGAAGGAGGCCTTGCTGAAGGCCAGGTTGAAGCCTTGGTTGGAGCAGGCTTATCAGGTCATGACTACCATTCAAGATAAGCTTAAAGGACTACAGTTGACACAACAAATAATGATTTTGGTCGTAAAAGGACCAGCAAAAAATTGGTCAAGGAGGTTTAGCAGGCAGCAACGCATAGCGTTGTCGAAGTTGCAGTGGTCCAAGTGTAGCTCAAGGATCTTCACAGTAAGATCGCAGTGCCATCAAAGTGACTTGAGGGAGAGTCATGATCTTTGTGTTGGGGGGTTGTTGGGATGGGGTCCCCTGGGTTAGTTTGGGGTTAAGATAGCTCAATTTTTGGTACAGTTTTGTAAATAATGTAGTATCTATAATTTGTGGATGCAGAGCGCATAGATGAATAGGAGTCAAAGGGGCTTAGTCCCTTGTTTTGGATAAGTTTTGATTCGGTTTTGAGATTCACCCATGGTCCACAGACCATGGCATTGTATGAAAAATACTGTAAATAGGTGTGTCTTATAAAGTCTAAGGCAATGAATAAAAAGAAAAAATAAGTGAGGAGAAACGGGTAAGATAGAAGAAGAAAGGCTCTACAGTTGAGTGCGTAGTGGCCTAGGTAGAGTTTGTAGCTGAGTGCACAGACCCCTGCAGCTAAGTGCGTAGGGTAGTTTTGAGTTTGTAAACTTGAATTGAAGATCAATAAAGACAGTTTTCCAAAGAATTCCTAAGTATTTATGTTTATCTTTGTTAATGTTATATACTACTGATGAATGATTTGTTTATGAAATATTGATTGAATGTTACGTGATTCTCTTGAATAAGTCTTAATAATGTATGCAATGCATGTTTGAATACTTTCACGAAAACTCTAGTAATTTCTCTTATGTTTTCTAAAGACTTAAGTAAATCTGCGCGAACACTAATTTAGGACTGCTCTCTCAAGCGCATAAGTAGGAAAATTGATTGTTAAAGGTCCGCAAGGAATGATCGTAGACCTTCACGAAGGTCTAAAGGTTGTTTAACAGAGTTGCAGCGATGAGCCCTAAGAGTTTATCGATCTACACGAAGGAATATCTAAGGCGTTGAAAGACATCACACTAGTCTTTGGATGCAGAAACTTGGTTCTAGCATCCCCCCATACTGCTTTGGGTGAGACTGTAGCCTGCACTATGCAGGTTGTTGCTAAAAGGGCCAATAGTGTAGGGTTTTGTTGGTTATAGAAGCTAACTCTGAACCTAGGTCAGGACCCCCTAAGCCAACAAGAATACACCTGCGATATTCTCCAGAGTTGTCATCGCAACATTTAAAGAATTCATTCACAAATTTCTGGAGGTTTACTTTGATGACTGGACAATCTTTGGATTGTTAAAGAAGCATGTTTCAAGCCTGCACTTGATGTTGGATACCTGTAGGAAATATCAAATCTCGCTGAACATGAAAAGTGTATTTTTTGTGTACCGTATGGAATATTACTAGGACATGTTGTTTGCAAGCAGGGGTTGATGGTGGACCCTATAAAAATTGTTGTTATTATCAATTTGGATCCACCAAAGAACATGAATAAGTTGTGCATGACTCTAGGGCATACTGGTTATTATAGAAAGTTTATAATGGCCTACGTGCATATCACTGCGCCAATGGAAAAGTTACTAAAGAAAGATGTCACCTTTTGTTGGGCGATGAATGTGAAAAGAGCCTCAACATATTAAAGGAAAAAATGGTCACTGTGTCAATCCTGGTGTTTCCATATTGGAAGAAGGAGTTCCACGTTCATGTAGATGTGTCGTGCATTACTTTGGGTGCTATCTTAGTGTAGCTAGGAGAAGGGGATAGTGAGCACCCCATTGCATCTGTGAGTCAAAAATTAACTAAGGTAGAAAGGAATTATTCCGCAATGGAACGAGAAGGCTTACTACAGTGTGCGCACTGCAAAAATTTAGGCATTACTTATTAGGTGCGCACTTCAAGATGTTTACAGACCATTCTACTTTGAAGTATCTGGTGAACAAGCCTATGTTGGGGGCAAGATCTATAGGTGGATATTTCTGTTCCAAGAGTACAATTTTGAAGTAATATTCAAGCCAGGATGATTGAATGTTGGGTTGGATCATCTGTCCAGAATTGAGACCGGTGAAGAACCAATGAACATTGAAGAAGGACTACCCGATGTAGAACTCTTTGCAGTAAGGGTTTTTTATGATAATTTTGCCAATATCATTTACTTTTCGTCTATCAGAGTAGCCCATCTAGAGAATATGACTCAGTAGAAGAAAGAACTTGTAGTCAAAGTTACAGACTTTTCTCTCATTATTGAACATTTGTATAAAATGTGCACCGACAAAATATTGCATAGATATGTCCCTAAGCATGAAAGACATAGTATTTTGGAAGAATCACATGGTGATGTTGCGGGAGGACACTATGGAGAAACATTCACCATGCAAAAGATTTTAAGAGCAGGACTATGGTGGCCCACATGCACAAGGATTCCAAAGAATATTGTAGTGCTTGCGATGTCTGCCAGAGGATCGGAAGATTGTCGGTAAGGGACAAATTTCCACTGATTCCACAAGTCACCTTTCAGACTTTTGATAAGTGCGTGATTGAATAATTTGGACCAATCAATTCATCGTGAAATAAGACTGGTGCACGATACATTATTACTGTGACGGATTATCTGAAAAAGTGAGCTGAAGCACAACTTGTAAAGGATTGGAACACAGACACTGCTACACATTTCATCTTTGAATATATCTTGTCAAGATTTGGGTGTCCCAAGATCCTGATGAGCGACCAAGGATCACACTTCTTGCAAAACACTATTGAAGCATTGATGAAGGAATTTCAATTACATCATCAGAAGAGGACTCCTTATCATACTCAAGCGAATGACATGATCGATGCATTCAACAACATTTTGGAGAACACTCTGACTAAAGTATGCAATGTCAACATAAATGATTGGGATGTGCGCATACTAGTAGTTTTATGGGCATACAAGAATACTTGCAAGAATTTCATAGGACAAACTCTGTTTATATTGGTTTATGGACAGGAAGATGTAATGCCTATGGAATAAAGTGTACCAAGTCTTAGAATCGTTGAAGTCTTGAAGATGGAAAACAAGGATATTATGGAGGAGAGATTGGAACAACTGTTCGCACTCGAGGAAGATCGCTTTATGGAAAGATTTCACCAACAAGTGCAGAAAGCCAGGGAAAAGGCTTGGCACGACCACATATTAAGCAGAAAACTTTCAAGAATGGAGACTTAGATTTGTTGTACGATAGTAAGTTCACAAGGTTCCTGGTAAAATTCAAAATGCATTGGTTAGGACCATACATTGTCAGGGATATCTTAGATGGTGATGCAATTTAGCTCACGAAGCTGAATGGAGAACTCTTTCCTGGGTGAGTAAATGGTAGTAGGTTGAAAATATACAAGGATGATTTTGTCCTTGGGACTGCACAATGTCTATATGAACAAAGAAAAGTCTTAGTGCTATAGGCAGTTGGAAGGAGGCGCAACACTTTAAACTACTCTGTCAAAGAAGCACATCATTGAGGAGGAGGTGATGCACGGTATTCAGGAGCATGGTGTAGATGGAGGAAGTTGCGAAGAAGAAGGAGTGACTGCGTTGTAGGGAAGGATATACCACAATTCATCCAGAATATGACCATCATGGTTGCTACAATTGATTTGATAGGGAAATTGTAGTTAAAAGGAGTGGGGGGGGATGCATTTAATGGGCATATCTGGGAAAATCTACCACCAAATTCGCATTTATGAGTTCAATCTGAAGGCGATCATGGATTTTGAAATTCAAAAAGGTTATAAATATGGAAACCCACTCCACATTCATACACTTTTCTCACTAAGATTTTGACTGGTTATTTTTCACTTAAGTGTGAGCTGAGCATTTTGTTGCATGAATTGGGAGGAGATTGAAGAGGAATTTCTTAGACAAGGACTAGGTTTTGTCATGACTTCTACACTGCTAGTGCATGTCACTAGGCTGAGGTCCCTAAGGAACAAAATTACTAGCATGAGTGCACAAAAGACAAAGTGGCCACAGGTGGCTCCAGTTAGGAAATTGCCAAGAAAAATCACTAAGGAGCAGAGAATTAAGGAGAGGTTGGACAAGCAGAAGCAACCGATGAAGCCCCAAGATTTTGATGTAGAAGAAGTGATCGGTGGAGTAGAAGATATCGACATAGAAGATGTGGAACCAATCTCCGGGTTTCCACCCTATATGCCACCAAAAAATCTGACTACAAAGGTTTCTTGGGACCCAGATGCTATCACATTCAAATTCTTTACACCAATGTTACGGGATGAGGTGTCGATTAAGGGAGCATTGTTGGCAAGGGTGCCACAATTGCACATGGAGGACTGGGATCTTAACGATTAGATAAAGTATCCTCAATTTGAGACCAACAAGTAATTGAAATCAGTTTACTATGAAGAAGCTAGAGTAACAAGGGTCGAACCACTACCGTGGGCAACAGGAATTCATCGATTTGGGCTATTGAATATGCTATATATTCTGCACTTCAGGTGCAGCAATATCAACACAATCTGTGTGCGCCAACTGTTGGCGTTAGTGCATGATGGATGTCTATGGCTAGGGATGAAAATCAACATTGATGATATGTTTATTAGAAGAATAATTGTTCCTTCCTAACAAGACACAAACCCCACTGATGCATTTGTCAAAAAATCTTAGGAGAAACAGTTGGTCAAGAATATGAAGAAGGATTATGATCTTATTAGGAAGTCTCAAGGATTTCTTACCAACTCCATTAATTATCAGGTTGTGTGCTTTTCCATGCACATTCTGGCTGGGAAAATGATGAGGAAGTGTCGGGTAGATGAGTTCCCCACGTTGGTCATATCATTGGCTGCACAGTGCAGCAAGAGTGTCTAGTTTAACTGGGCAGGATATTTGTGCCAAGAATTTTTGGATGATTGTCGAGAGGCACAAGAAGAGGGGAATAAATTCTACTATGCATGGTTATTTCTCTTGATAGTGTTGACAACATGGAGAACACCAAAGGAGTCCCAGTTCTCCACTGTGGACCCTCACATTTGCAAGGTTGCAAAGTATGCCTCAATGTGGGCTTCCAAGGAGACGACCCGTGTTACAAAGAAAAAGCAGTTTTGGGTCTTGTTTGAAATGGATTTGCGCACCGTGATCCGCCAGAAGCTGAGGTTGTCACTAGTTTTATTTGAACAATACAAAATGATTACAGACTTCAAGGCAGACTTTCACCATCTACACATCCACACCAAGAAGGACCTGGCGGAGGTATGGTACGAGAAGCCATTCTTGGTCATTGATAATGACATCGCGCAAGTGGTGAGAAACTGGCCAAGTGATTGGCTAACTCCACCCATGGAAGGAGCTTAGAAAGAAAAAGCAGGCACTTAGTCAACCAACGAAACGTATTTCAAGTGTGCAGATCAAGAAGTAGCCAACTAAGAAGCGCATTAAGAAGGTGACTAAAAAAGTCACAATCAAGCTAGAGAAGGACACTATGTCGAAGAGAGAGCACAAAGACGAGTTGGAGGAACACGCCATCGGAGGATATGATCAGGGTGGTGAGGACCCTTTTGTTGACACTAAGGAGGTAGATTCCCCATTCATAGTTAAAAGGTGGAAATCAAGTGTTGGAGACGCGTGAAAGAAGCAAAAGTATGATAGATCTATTCGCATAAAACTGATGGTCCGCACTGAGGGGGACATCGTCAAGATTGGAGACACAATTTGAGTTGTGACAGAGGACTTATGGGGGAACATCAAAGACCAGTATAAAGAAGTTTTGAAAGAGGCCCAACAGGGCCTCAAGAAGCTGGAGGTTCATGCGAGCGTGGTTCAAGTGAGTGTGACTAAGGCGAGTGTGGTCCAAGTGAGAATGATACCATCAATCACAATTGTAGGCAGCCCACAAACAACAATAATCACATCTGAGCTCTAGGTTGTGAAACTACAAGGCAATGCTCTACATTTTTAGACTACCAAAGATCATGACCACGTGCAACATTGGAAAAATATGAGTATCAATATTGCTGTGCTTCGCATTCAGACCTTGCACAAGTTACAGCAGGTAGTCAATGATGAAATAAATATACGAGAGAAACGCACTCTGTTGGTAATTAAATAAGTCAAAATTGACAACAGATAGATGTTTGAAGACAAGAATCAGGCCATGCAGGATTGTGATGAGGCAGCTGTGCACAGGTAGCAGTTAGAAAAGGCCATCACCAAATATTGTAGTTAGCTACTAGAGCTCTAGATCCAGACAGAGGTAGCACCTGAAGAGAAGCTTCAGAAGCTTCCGGCAACAGTGAAATAATCAAAGGAAAAAATTAACAAAGTAAAATTCAAGCTGGAATTGCAGATCACTAAGTTACAGATGAGGCTATAACCAACAACTCCACCAAATATTTGTGAGCAGCACGAAGCCAATATCAAGGTTGCTATGGAAAATATAGCCACTACAGTCAAGGACTGTAGCTAGATCTTCGATGACACTATGGAGATATGGGCCTCGCTACAGGGGGACCCACATGTATAAAAGATACAAGCAGAGATCCATGACAAGCAATAACAGTTTGATGAAATCAAAGTAATGGCATGGACATTAGCACATGCGTAATGGTTTGCATGACTCCAGGAGGGAAAGTGTTTTGCAGGGCCATATCGATGAGCTGCAACGAAATAAGTATATCATCTCAACATGGATGTAGCCATGGGCCGTTGAAACCATTTAACTCTCACATACAGTGGATAGCAAGCTTAAGAACCTCAGACATACGCAAAGAACCATCGGTTTGGCAATAGTAGGGCCGACGATAGAGAAGATGGTAGAGGAAGTACGACAGGGAGCAACGTAGTGCACAGAGATACTTCAACCTTTGAAGGATGCATACACTGGTCTCAAAGAAAAGATTCATGACATACCAGCTAAGTGACTCAGGATGAGTCACATCTTTGAATTGGGGGCCTGTTGGGGAGGGTCCTCCTAGATCAAATTTTTGTAAAGAACTCTTATTTTGAGGAGAAGAATGTGCTTCGTACAGTGTTTTAGGAGTCATAGGGGCTTTAGGGTAGGTCAAAGCTCCTTATTTTGTAAAAGGATAGGATTAATTTGTATGTTTTAAGTTCTGCCCATGGTTTTCGAACCATGGTATTGTAAGGTCAAAATATATATAAAGGGTTGTCTTAGTAAGTGAAAGGGAATTCAATATCAATTGGTTGTGTTTTCAGGTCCGTAATTGTCATATATTTATGTGCTAGAGTGAAGGAGAAGACTCCTACGGATGTGTGCGCGGAGACCTTGGTAAGTCTACAGTTGTGTGCACAGGCCCCTGCAACTATGTGTGTGGGGTAAGAAGGATTGTAATTGTCAAGATTTGAAGATAATAAAGAATATTTTTAAGGCAGGCCTATGCACGTACTTTCGGTACTTTATTTTATGCAATTATTGTTTACTTTTATGTTGCGCAATGAAATATAAGTTCAGAATTAGTATATGAATGTTGTTACATTTAATTACAGTTAAGATACAATGATTTTTTCATAGTAGATAGAGCTTGATATATGTGAATGAGTCTTTTTGAATGAATAGATCAGGTTTGGTATAATGTTAAGCTAGATCAATTAGCGCAGTAATAGATATGTAGGTAAGTCATACTATGTCAAGATCCACACTCCATATCCTTCTAGATGCGGAAAACGCGTTCGAGCATCCCTAAATATTGCCTCAGGTGAGACTGCGTCTGCACGAGCAGATTGTTGCTAAAAGGGATGGTGATAAAGGGTTTTGTTGGTTTGCACAGCTAACTCTGAACCCAAGTCTGAGCCCCTCAAGCCAACAAGCCACAATTATTCTATCAGCTTCCATCTGTGACCACTAGGTGGACATCCATGTAGGTGACATATGGAAAACTCTCATGTGTTTTGGTAGTCCTTTAACATGCATGAACCTATAGATTCTTGTATTTGACTACAAAAATTGACATTAACTACAGAAAGTGCACATTTTGATAGTTATAGTATAGTTTAAACAAATTTCGTGAAGAAAACATAGATTTTGAGTTGTTGATGGATGATTACCTTATTATTGTAACTTGCATTACTTGGATGACCTTTAATTTATAAATGAGATGGAATTAAGTGAAAATGTGTAAAAAAATGGGTGGAAAAAGGAAAAATAGATTGTCAAAAAGAGGAAAATTCGGAGGTTCAACACATTGTTCTAACGTCGTCGAAGAATATTGTATGTACCATAAGGTTATATCAAGAATAGGATAACATAAAAGTCTCTCAACTAGAGTAGGGTATGACATTCACCCCCTCTTAAATTGAGACTTTGTCCCAAAGTCCTCATATTAACAAGAATGGAAAAGGATGACACATCTCCTTTGTGTCCTCCCAAGTATTTGAACTAGGGTTATAACAATCCCATTCGACCTTCATATGGTACATGACCAATTGCCACTTGAGCTATAGAGTTCATTGGTCCAATAAGTGACCCATCTTGGCCATCACCATCTCCTCATCTGAGACCCAAAAAAGACTAAGTTAATAACATGCGAAGGATCTGAAACATAGTGACCTAAGATAGACACATGGAACACATCATGCATACATGCCATAGGTAGAGAAAGCTTATATGTTACCAACCCCTTATTCACTATGATCTTGAATGGTCCCACAAATCATGGAGAGAACTTATCCCCCCTCCCGAAACTTATGGATCTCTTTTGAGATCTTACACTAAATAAAAACACCCCATAACCCACTTTCATAACTTTGATCAATCTAATGAATTTTGTGTAGCTCTTTTTATGACCTTGTTTGTTCTTTAACCTCCCTTTTATCATAGTAATTTGTTCTTCCATCTCTTCTACTCCTTTGGGTCTTATCATACCCAGTCTTTTAGTCAATCCTAACTTAAGTATGTCTTGCAAGGCTTCCCATATATGAACTCGAAAGGTGTTTTCTTGATGGATCTAGTAAATGTTATGAGTAATATGTATGGTATTATAGAGAATTTATGTTATGCTATGGGGATTTTTATTTATTACTAGTTATTTTAGCTCCTATATTTAATGATATCATGTCTATTTCACCCCAAGTATTTCCTATCTACAAACTCCATTCACTAGATGCCACAACCCTTGCTTAATAAATATTATATATGTAAATTATTTTGTTAATTCTTAGATATATAAATATTAAAGCTAGTTTGAATGAGAGTATGAGGAGGATCTCTAGTTATGCATTCACATATCAGATTGGCACTTTCTCAATGGCCACTAAGTTGAGATCTTGAATGTTCTCTTAAGCTCTAAGAAGTAAAAAATATATGCATAACACAAATGGATATAGAGAAGTGAAACATAATTTAACACTGAAAAGTGAGAAATATTATCCATGGACTTGTAATATTATGTGGAGAACATTTAGATACTCAGTGAATCACAAGTAAACACTAAATGAAGCAATTTTAATATTGTTAACGCATATTCTTTGTAATGGTTGTGAAGGGGATCATAATTAGAGACTAAGATGTGAAAATAATATTCATGAAATTACTTGATTGTAAGATTTTGTGAATTGTATTTCTTAATATTTTAATTTTTGGTTTCATAGAATTTCCATTGTCATTTACATTCCATCAATCATTTGTATCGATCATCAATCATTTTCATTGATTCTGCAATAATTGGCATTGTTTAGATGTTGTCACAATAACAAATACCAATACTCCACATGGATCATCCTAAATTCTTACTCTATCCAAAATGAATAACCAATTCATTTTTTATTGTTTTATAAACCTAACATTGTCCTATAGGGTTACTAATAATTCATTGGTATCCTTCTAGAGCAAATGTAATGTTGGGACCAATGCAATACTAACCAAATTTTTGTTTATCACCCTTAAATCTCATTTTCTCAAAGATTCCACTAAAATATTTTTACATATACTAAAAACAAATACATGATGTCCTTATTTATTTTTGTTGTGTAGCTGAATTAGATGTTACTATTTCTAACATCTAACAAACTACCCAGACTTTGGTAAGAATTTCTTCCACTTGCCACTAGAAATGGTGCAAACAGTCTTTTAGCTTGAGCTTTGATTTTCTCTAGATAATGTTTGTTAATATACTTAGTTTCTTTTTAGAACAATTTATTAAGTAATATATATAGGACTTTATTAAACATACAATAATGCCCATAAGAATGGAAATTAAGTAGTCATTATACACACATGAATTAGAAATAACACAAGGAAATAACTTAGCATGACCAAAAATAACAAAATAAATAATAGGAAAATTTATCTTATTCAAGACTATCTATGGTAATTGTTTTGGTTGGATTTATTCATCAACCAAACATAGTTTTCCATCATAAGCACCACCTCCACGTCAGGTTATGAAGTGAGAAAGGTGAATGAAATTTATCTATAATTTATCCTCCTCTCTCAAATCAATCCACAACACTCGAGAATCAACCAACTATCATGCTACAATTTTTCCCACACATCTCATCTAGACTCCAACCAATTGTGGACCTCATCTTTTCAGTGATCGATGACACCAGCAAGGCATATGTCTTTATTTATTTTTTAACTACAAAATTCTTTAGTGAATCCATATCAAACAGTGTTCAAGTGTGGGAAAAAGGAGCCCAGATTATTGATTCTCGCCTAGTAAAAGTATATCACGGTAGTCACTAGGTTTTATAATTGAAATTTGGCATAAGAATTCTCACAATCCAAGCTTCCTTTTCCACTCCTCAAGCTCTCTACAATAATCCTTTTTTTATTCAACATTCCCATAACATAATAGAGTTATTTTAATTTTATCAATTATTCCAACATAAGTGAAGCAAGAAGAAAATATTTCCTTGCATAATGACCATACCATCCTTAAGAGGAATATGCCATTCAAAGAAATTAGAAAATGAAATAATTCCAATGATTATAGTAAAAATGGAAGAAATACCATAAACCACCTAGTAGTAAAACAAAATTCTCCCTCACTTCCCCTCTTGTTGCAATATAGTCTCTCCTAACTCCTACCAAAAGTCTCCATATGCTATTTTATTATTAATCATCAAGAGTGGATTCACATTGCATTGATAAGGAGATATATGAAAAGATCATGTCCATATTTGAGTATTTATTTACTGAATCTATATGGTTACACACCCACACAGATATGGTCATATGGCATGAATATACGTCTATTTAACAAATTTGCATAATTCCAAAAGGTCAAAATAGGGGTATTACAATACATGACACTTATCATCTCCAAGGTGATAAAGAGGAGTTTTGCTCTAGATGGGAAAACACACATTTAATAATAGACAACATATTTGTTTGGAATTGGATTGGTTGGCCAAGATTTTATAATGACTCTTAATGCCTACTATTAATTGCACAAAAATACATACCAACTTATCATTTTCCATTATCATCTTTATTTATTTATTTTTCTTAAGAATGACCTAACTTTATAGAAGATTACAACCTTCTTGGTCACATAGTTGAATTCTTTCTAAATTCAACATATTTATTCTCATACCTAAATTGTGTGACAAATTGTATAAATTTCGGTGGATGTCAATCTTAATAAATTTACATATCTACATTTTTACTCATACCTAAATTATGCAAAGAATTGCATAAATTATGGTTGACAGTAAGTCTTGGTAAATATGTTTATATTTTTATTATCCCTACATATTGTTGCAAATATTATGGTGGGTAGTAACTCTTGGTAAATATATTTTATTAGTCTGATATTTTGTTTAAGGATATTGCTTTAGCCACTATAACAACACCCAAATTGTTAGTCTAAGGATATTGTTTTAGCCACTATAACAACACCCAAATCTGCTTTTCAAGGTCTATTAGGTGCTTATTTTTTGAATGGGTCAAAGTCCTTAAGTGACCTAGCTTTCATCAAACACTATGGTTGCTCATGATTCCATTATACATATTACATATATCCACCTCTTCATTCATCTTGGTTATTTTTCTTTTGAATGCATTAGGATTTGGGGAGGTTGTTGCTTTAGTGATGCAATTTTAAGCCTTCTATCATCATGACATGCATTGGAATTCACAAATCATGAATTTATATTGCATGAGTGAAGATGACATCCTTGCTTTATCTTGGATCCAATCCTATTGAATGAATTAGGGTTTGTGACTTTACTACATTCATCATGCATTTCAAGCTTCATATCCCCCATGGTATGCTATGAAAATTATAGGCAAGCACCTTCTGTTGTTGGCCATGTTTCACCTTCAATTCACATACCCTAATTTGTATATTCAAGCTTTAATCTTCATGATCATTTCATGGAATTTACAATCATGTTAGTTGCATAATCATTATTAGAGGTTGGATTGTAAATTATTTCCATTAAGATAGTTTATATACTTGGATATTGGATTTCTTTTCAAGCTATTGGATGGGTTTCAATACTGAGTTGTTGTTGCCAAATTAATGCAACCACCAAAACCTTATTTTTGTCTAATGGATATTATTTTATTTTAAAGGATTTAATGATTATGAAGGACTTAAATTCCCATATATCTTATTGATTATGAATGTGGTTTATATATATTTTAATGATCTGGGGATTATATTTTCAAATTGCCACATTATCCATTAAACTTCTTTCCAGAGAAGACAATAGAAACATCTTTATTACTTGTATTTGTGAATCCTTTGGAGGTTTCTTTTAGATTCTCTTGGAGCCAATGCTAGCAACTTATTTATGAACTGTACTGGCCATTTTAGGAGCATGTATGTTTATTTTACATATCCCAAATGCACTGGCTTGAAAAAAACAAACTTATATGCATATGGTTACTAGTTTTTGGACAAAAACATGTTGGAATTTCATTTCCTATTTTAACTAAAACTCTAAGTTATATCATATATGGTTTCATCTAATTTTATCAATCAAGTTTGCAAAAGATTGCATTGTGAATTAAATAATTAGTGTAGGTAAGCTTGATTTCAAGTGAATGATCTCAAGAGAAACCTTTGTTATCATCTACAAGTTTTCATGGGAATAATTCCACATCTTTTCCAAGTTTTATGGGAGGTATAAAAACTCAAAGAATGTGAATTATTCCTAAATCTCATGATTTCTAAACCCATATTAGGGATAAAATGAAGTCATGTGACCATTGAATGTTTCCATTTTCACATTTCCCACTTCAAAGAAAAAGTTTTTGTACATAAAATCCAAGGAGTTAATGGCATGAATGAGCTTTAATGGGAAACTGTAGAAGCATGAGATTCATGTGACAAAGACTATTTTCTCTCATTAATGATAAATATCTAAAAGGATTTATTTTTAAATTATTTTATATATAAATGTTAGATTTTCATTCACTTCTTATTAGTCTCATAAGCTTCCTTTTTTGTTTTGTAGTGTTTAATGAAGTTGTTGAGAAACAATACAAAGGGGAGTTGAGATATTATTAAAGAGAAGTGAATTGGTTGAAAGAATAATAATTTAAGCAACACATTGAGATATTAAATTAAAGTAGCACATTGAGAAAAAATTAAAGCAGTGAATGCAAATGATACATTAAAGTGTGATGGAAACTATGCATGCAAGACTTGCCATCGGCATAATAAACTCTGCAAAAGGTTGAGCACATGCAAAGACTATAACTTAAACATTGTGATGTAAGTGATTATATGATATTATAATGCATTGAAAGGTATATACCAGCAATAATTTGCATGAATAATGTTGATGTGTTGGAGAGATAAAGAAAATGCATTATTGATATACAACATGCATTGAAAGGAGATAATACAAGCAATGCATTGGAGCATAATGTAAGAGACAATGCACTGATATGGTTCCACAAACAATGCATTGAAATAATAATACAATTGTTGCATTCAAAGGATACCTAAAGGAAGCGTTGGAAGCCAATTGAAACATTGAGGAATAAATAATAAATAAGTGTTGAGGCTACACAATGCAATGAGTTGGGCTGGAATAATATAGTAAAGTGCACTAGGGAGAATATATATTTAAAGCCAGTGTTTAACCATTCAAAAGTTGTGTTAATAAAACTATTCAAAAACTATTTTAATAATCATTTTAAAGGTGTGTTTGAAACCATCCAAAGATAGTGTTAAATCCATCAAAGAATGTGTTGAAAATCATTTTAAAGTTGTGTTGGGAATTTATTGCAATGCGTTGAAGAGTGTTACAGTGCATTGAAAGGACAATGCAAGCAATGCATTACATTGAGATGATATATTAGTGTTGGTGCAATATATGAAAGCAATGCATTGAAGAGAATATGTAGTGATTACATCAAAATAAAGTGTGTTGAAAGAAATAGAAAGGCAGCATTGAAAACCATTTAAAGGTCATTGTTAAAACCAATGCAAAGGTTACCATCCAAAGTGCATTGATACATTAAATCCATTACATGTGAGAATGCATTTAATTGTTACATATTATTGTAGTGGGTTGGAGGAATATATAAAATATGGTCGATGGATATTAAAGGAATGTGCTGAAAAATATATCAAATGTGTTGTAATAATAAATACAATGTTGTGAGAATAATATTAAACATTTCTTATAGCAATCATGCAATGGTAGCTTTATTTAAAGGTTTCAATGGAGAATATTAAATGATGTTATCAAAGATAATGTTGAATCCTAAAATCAACACACTATCAAAGAATGTAACATATGACACTGAAAGGAGAGGCGTTTGTGGAAGATTTAGGATGATGATGGTCTAAATATTTTAACCTTAGTGAGACAAAATGCAAGAGTGTTACGTTTTATGCATTCACCAAATACCTAACCTTAAAAACTTCCAACCTCAGTAATTCACAATGTTTCACCTCTTCTACCTCTAATGCAATTCATCAATCCAACCATTGATCAATTATGCACTCTCTGTCAATTCATTTCCATACCCATATGATTGATGTGAAGAAATTGTGTTCACAGATATAATTTGAAAAAAAGAAAGCAACAATATAAGAACAAGTTTCAAGCAAGCTCATCATTATTATGGCGAAAGAAGAGAATAATTGAATCCCATATTGGCAAGATTTGCTTATGCATTTTTTTAAATTGACGGTTGTTAAACTAACCTGTCTCCAAACTTTGAAGGTATAAAAGAAAATAAATGATCTATGGCTTTAAAAACACCAAATATCACTTTATTCATAATAAAGGGAAGGATGCTTACTTTTATTGCAAGCTTCATGTTTTATTAGGTTGAAATCCTCCATTTGGTGCCCTAATAATTGGTTATATACATGTGAAGAGAAAAGGAATTTAAAAGAAGTGATAAGTTCAAAAACATTATCCTCACAGAGATTTTCCCAGGTCAAGCCAGAGAAAAGAAGAGAAATGCTTCTTCTTTTGTTGGGCACTTGACAAAGACAATTTCTACTAGAGGTGAATGGTGCAAGAATGCCATTGAAAGGGGAATGTGAAATCTCTTTTTTGCAACTCTTTTAACCAATTAATGAATAGACAAAAGTCACAGGCACAACCAAATAATCATTTTCGACATCAACACAAAGTCAACATTTTATTACAGTGAATTCTTTTGAGCCCTAATACTAGATTTATGCATTATTAGATTGAAACAAAGGTAACATTTGTAATGTTTTCCCATGGTACCCTAATGGTTGGTCACATGCATGTAGGAGTGAGGTTTCTTGAAGGATACTATATTATATGGATTCATGCACTATGGAATTGGACTCATTGTGTTTTAATTGTTTTATTATAAATATCATTGTTCTTTAATGATTGAATTGAGCATAAAATACCATTAATCGTTAAAAATATTAGGCATAGGAGTGTATTAAGGAAATGTATAGGCCTTAGAAATCTTTGAAAATGATAGGGAGAGACTTTTGAACTTTGCACTTTAGCATGTCACAATGATCATCCTCATGTCTTATTTTTTTTTCAGAATCTTAGATTATGGTTTGTTCTTTTGTGTAATAGTATTATGGGAATTTAAATGTAAATTCATACATTATTAAATGAAGCTTGGTCTTAATTGAAAAGAACTAACAATATATTTTAATTGTAGGAGTATTGAAAATACCCTATGTGTATGGCTTGAGTTGATATATTACATCCCCTACTAGTAAGCTCAATAGTGCTACAAGTCCCTAGCCAGATGAATTTGACACCATTTGGAAGGAAAAGTTGCTAGGATAATTGTCTGTCACAATGATTTACATGTTGAAGCTTTAGAGACTATTTCATTTCCTTTATTACATTGTACTATTTTATGCCAATAATAAATAATAAGTGTCATCCAAGTGTTGCTTGGAATGTAAAGAGTCATGTATGCCAAATAGGTAATGAGGGGATTTGGAAGGTGATGAAGGAGGTGAATAGTAACCTAGAGATTTGCATAAAAGACCCCCATGCCTCATTTGTAAAGAGATTTTGGCATTTGAATCCTAGCATAGTTGTAGCATTCAATGCTTTGAGTGCATCTTCTCTTGGTGATTGATACATTGAGGAATTGTGACGATAAGGTTTATGCTTTTGAATATGATATGAACTACTCTCATCCCACTATTAGGTTTTGAAGAGTTTGGAGTACACGTATTTAAATGTGATGCAATATTAATGGGAAGCTTTTTCACTTCATGCATTGATTCCTATGCATTCCTCTATGGTTATATTAGCTTACCGATATTCCAATCATGTATGCATGTGTTTTTACGTATTGGTTACATGTTAAGGAACTAATTAGTTGCATGCAACTTGTGTGTTTTCTATGAAACTTTGTTCTTGATTCTATGTAAATGCTAGTAATTAACTGTGAAGTAACTTGCAGTTTATTTATAGCACTTTCAGGTTTATGCATGTCTTAGTTAGTCTTAGTTATTTGATTATATATTAAGGCATACTCTCCCTCATTAATTTGTTGTTACCTTATTGTATTATGTTCTTCTAGCCATGAATGGAGAATTGATTTCTTCCTCATCCTTAAGTCACTTTACACTTGGTCTCATATTTATTTATATAAATTTGAAAGTGAGGAGTAACACAAAAACAAGGTGGTAGTCAGGAACACTAACTAAATGAGGCTCCTTTTCCAAACAGTGTGAGGTATAGTTTGGATTTCACACTGGGGATACCCCCTACCATTGGTAGAACATCCAGAACCGTCAACAGATTTGGTGCTAGATGGAGGGAAAATGACAAGCTAACCCTGTGGAGTATGGTTTTAAGTCATTGTGAAGAACCTCAAAATCAACCCTCTTCAAGAACGTCCAAACCATATTATGTGACTCAAAAACTTAAACCTTTCCTTGAATTTCCCTACATTTTACTAATATTTCTTATTGTCATGTTCCTTTAATTGCATATCGGCCATCAAAGGTGATTATCACTATTTTTATGTGTTTTCTTGCTAAATTGGTTTCCATTTCAGTAAATTCACTTATCTAATGGTTGTGAGAATTTACAACATGTTTTTTTCCTAAGTCCTAATGTGGATGACTCCTGGAATAAGTCATCGTGGATAGCTACGGTAGGGACATATGAAATGTTGTTAGGTCCCTATAATACTATTGTATCCCCTTTATTGTTATTGTTAGTGTAGCCCCTTATTGTTATTAGTGTGCCCATGTATCCCCCATATTGTTATTGTTGTACCCCATAGAATCCCACTATTGTTACAATTGTGCCCTTACATTATTATTGTTATATAGGCGTTGATTATATTGTTACCCCTTAGACTCCTATATATACCAAGGAGTTCGTATCATTTGTATCATCCAAGAATTGTCATTTATGTGATGTAAAGGACGTTTCCCCCTCAAAGAAGCTAATTTTGAAGTTTTTGATCTATTTTCTTTTTCTATTTTATGATTTGGTTGCATAACATTTGGAATCACAACTTTGGATTCTAGGGTTTTTCTCCTTCAAACAGGTCATATTGGTATTTTCGCTATAACGTTTTTTATACGAAGGTTTAGAATATGAAATTTCTACCACATGGAGCCCAAATATTGATGAAATTCCTGTATAGATTACAGATCTTGGTTCACATTATTTTCTGAGATATGGTTGGAAGAAGTTAGGGTTTTTGCATGATCCAAAATTTAGTCTCAAACAAGTGACCTTCGAAAAATCATCATAAATTCCTCTACAAGCATTGGATTAAAATTTCATAAAAAGTGACTGAAATTGTATGGAATGTAACATTTTTTTTAATCTTTTTTACAATTGAAGGTTGAAATAGTGATACATGGCATTCCTTACAAGTTTTCTCTACTGAACCAGTCCACAATCAGGCCATCATGGGAGATTGGGCATAAATTTATCTTGAAGAATCCAATTTTGGTCTAACTAGTAGCATTGAAAAGATGGCTCAGAGGGATGCCACAGTACAAAATTTAGATCTTGGAGAGCTGAAATTACATAGATACAAGAGTTTCAATATCTAGCTCCAAAAAAAATAAAAAGATGTGTATATTTTTTTTAATTTGCATAACATTTGTTTGAAAAATTAGTTTGAAGTGATTCAAAGGGAATAGAGAAGCATAGATATCATTATTTCATTCCAATATGCCTCAAAACAAAAAAATGAACACACTCAGTAAGCATGCATAAAGATCTAATATGGCGCATGAAGAAGAGGAGGAAATGCAACATGATATTTCAAAGTTACAGGACCAAGTGCAACAAATTTCAGTCTCCCAAGGAGAAACCAAAAATGAATTGGGAGAGATGAATGTTAAGATGGATGGTTTATAGAAAAAAATACAATGAGACATGGATGGTTTAAAAGGAGATATGGAAGGTTTAAAAGTGGAGATGGAAGGTTTGAAGGAAGGTTTAACAAAATTGTTGCAAGAAAGGCTTTCCAATGATGACAAGGTATTCCATGAAAATCATGATGAGAAAGGTATATGAATTATGATTTTAGAGACTCCAATGTTGGGTTTAAGACCCATCACATTCCAAATATCAATATGAAAAAGTTTGATGGCAAGGATCTGGTAACATGGATACTACAGATGGAGAAATATTTTGATCTACATGATGTGCAACACACACAAAAAGTGCACATTGCATCTTTATATTTAGAACCCAATCAATTTGTATCGTATCAATGGATTTATTCTCATTAAACACTCATCACTTAGTCAATTTTTATGGAGGAAATGATAACAAATTATGAGGATACAAAGGGAAACACCTTCTTTAGCCAATTTATAAATCTCAAACAAAAGGGTTCAATGTCAAAGCACATTGAGGACTTCCAAAAATTGAATATCAGGGTAGCTAATATTCCAGAGGAGCATAGGATTAATTTATTCATAGGAAATCTAAAGGATAGCATCCAACATGAGGTTTTCCGTTCGTAACATGATTCATTGGAGAAGGAATTCAGGGTGGCAAGAAAAGTTGAAAGCAAAATTATGGCAACAATGAAGTCTACCACTCACAACTATAAAGATGGAAGTGGTGTTGCTCCTAGCCTTCCACGACCTACAAGGTTGACACCACAAAAATTGGAGGAAAAAAGAGAAAAAGGGCTTTGTTACAATTGTGATAGAAAATACACAAAAGATCATAATTGTGCTCAGAAGAAATTATTTTACATAGATTTTGAAGAAGAGGAAGAAAAGGAACAAAAAACATCAAAAGGGGAAGATATACACCAGGAACCAACCCCAGAGAAAGAAGAAATGAATCCAACCATATATTGTAATGCATTGGCATGAATTACCACTCCTTAAAATCTCGATATAGAAGGATATATCAAAAAGAAAAAGATAATAGTGTTGATTGATTCAGGTAGTACCCATAATTTTATTCATTGTAAGATAGCCAAAGGATTGAATTTCTTCCTAGATCCAACACTAAAGTGTCAAGTGATGGTTGCAAATGGTTAAAATATAAATTACTCTGGAAAATGCCATAATATCAAGCTAACCATGGTGAAATATGTATTGAATAGTTTGATGCTTTCCATTCTAATGGGTGGTGTTGATGTTGTAATAGGAGTCCAAAGCTTGCAATCTTTGGGGATGATAGCTTTTAATTTTCAAAACATTTTCTTGATTTTTTTTTGGGGGAAGGAAAGGAAGTTGAATTAAGGGGTATCACAGGGAAACCAAGAAAGATAACCAGCTCTAATGGCATGACAAAGCTTCTTAAGAAATAACAATAGGGCATAATTACACAATTATGCTCACTAGAGGTTCAAACATCAAAATCATCTATTTCTCCAGATCTCCAAAATGTCTTGGACAATCATTCCAAGGTATTTGAGACTCCAAAAGGCCTCCCACATATTTTTGGTCATGATCATTCTATTCATTTGATTCCAAGAAGTGTTCCTCCAAACATCAGCCCTTACAGATATCCCTATGCCCAAAATACTTAAATTGAATGTATGGTTGTAAAAATGCTATAGGCTGGTATAACTCAACCTAGTCAAAGCTCTTTCTCTACTCTAGTACTATTAGTGCACAAGAAGGATGGATCATGGATTATGTGTCCAAATTATAGGGAGCTAAAAAAGATCACTATTAAAGATAAATTCCCATTCCTCTCATTGATGAATTGTTGGATAAATTACATGGATAAATTTTGTTCACCAAGATAGATCTTCATTCAAGATATCATAAAATTAGAATCTAGACCAAAGACACTCTGAAAATAACATTCTAAACTCATGAGGGTTATTATGACTTTTTGGTCATGCCTTTTTGCCTTACTAATGCACCTTCCACATTTCAAGGTTTGATGAATTCCATTTTCACACCATTCCTTAGAAAATTTGTGTTTGTATTTTTTGATGATATACTAATCTACAACAAGTCTTGGAAGGATCATGTTCAAGATGTTGACAGGGAGCTCAAACTATTGGAGGAGAAACAATTATATGCAAAAATCTCCAAATGTTTCTTTGGAGTACAAGAGTTGGAATATTTGGGTCATGTTGTATCTCATGAGAGTGTTAACATAGACCCTAACAAAATTAAATCCATTAAGAAATGTAAAATCTCCACAACCATAAAGCATATTTAAGGATTTCTTAGGTTGATAGGGTATTATTGCAAGTTTGTTAAGAATTTTGGGAGAATGGCAGCATCTTTAACAAAATTACTAAAGAATGATGCATATTCTTGGACTCCATAAGCAACTAAGGCCTTTGAACATCTTAAAGAGTCAATGTGCCAAACATCAGTCTTAGCTATGCCAGACTTCACAAAAACCTTTATTGTGGAATGTGATGCCTCAAGAAATGGAATTGGTGTTGTTTTAATGCAATAAGGAAGACCCATTTCTTTTACAAGTCATCTAATAAAAAGAAAGTATTTACAAAAACTTATTTATGATAAGGAAATGTTGGCAGTACTACATGCACTAAAGCAATGGTGACCTTACCTAATGGGAATACACTTTAACGTAAAAACATATCATGATACTCTTAAATACTTTTTGGAACTGTTGCACTAAAAATTTTCACCTTGACATTCTGCCATCTATGTGAGTTCATTACCACTCATACTTGCCTCCTCTGCAAATTTAAAGCCTCAGTTCCTCATATCAAGCCTTGAAAGTAAGAGAAAAGCCCTCAAAGTCTTTAAAACTCTGATTCTGCACTTTCTCTTTGTATTACCTGTGGTCCCGCACCTAATGGTCAAGTCTCCTACGCACCTGACCGCACTACCTCTGTGTTAAGGGTGCAGACCCCTATAAAAGTTAAAAAGGCGTGAGTATACTTTGAAAAACTCACTTTCAGTCATTTCTAGAAGCTTCTGGAAGGAATCTTGAGGTGGAAAATTCACTCTTTTAAGGTTCATGTATCTCATACCTTAAGGAGCTAACCCCTTGATGTGAGGAGCTTATCCCTTTGAAGGAGTATTCTATCCCTTCATAGGTGGACCTATAACCTCCTCCTCTACACTATAAAAAGAAGCATTGGGTTGGTTACTTGAGAGGTTAGAAGCTGAATATTTTTGAGGTGAGATGCTACTGGAACATAGTCTTCTTTAGTTGAGTTTTTATGAGGAGAGATTACATATCTCTAAGATCGCATTTAGAAGAGTGCAAGGCTTGTCAAAGTAAAGAAAATTCCTATTTCAGACCCTAGGAAGAGCTTGTTCAACATCAAGGCTGAAAAGGTTGTAAGGTTCTTCTACTTCAAAGTTAATACAAATAAGTTTCTTTTTCTCAATAAGTTGTTGATTGATGGTTTATTTTATGGATTCCTTGATCACCATAATAGACATGATTTATGATATTTGCTATGCAGGTGCTATTTAATGTTTGCTTGTTTGTGATTGTAAGTCTTTAAAGATAACTCTTTTGAACGATTGGACGGTAACTCTTTCGAACGATTGAATGATGACTACAATGAACATGCGTTGGATCTAAGGTAGGATCTTAACACCTTTGTAGTATTTATTTGTAAATCGCATATGTCTAGAGAAAGATAGGTTTGTTTGTCTATTTGTTGTTAGACTATCTTTTGATACTAGGGAGATCGGCCTTGTCTGCAAGATCGATTTATCCAGCCAACAAATTGGCGACTCCGCTGGGGAATGAGATTTGATTTTTGGTTTTCGTTTGTTTTGACTTGAGAAAATTGTTTCTTTTCTGGTTTTTGATTGATGTATACTGGCTTGGATAGTTTTCAAAATTTGGAAGTATTTTTGTTTTTTTTTTTTAAGTTTTCAAGGGACTGCACTTTCTTTTTACAAACAGTGCGGGCATCTCCATACTTTTCCTTTAGTAAACAGAGCGGAACCGCACCTGTTTCTTCTAGAGCCTGCGGACCCTATAAACTTTTTTGAAAAACCTAAAATATCTTCTTCCAGTTAGGTTTAGGTTTGATTTAAATGTTTTAGTGTCTACCCAGATCTGTATTTTTCTTGTCAAAAACCTCTTGTGAGTGAGTTCCGATAGTATTTTTGTTTTAGATGATTTTCTAGAAGTTTTGCATGCTTAAGGTGGTTTTAACTTTGTCTCTGTAGTGACTCAAAGATCAGAAGCTTGAGAAACCTTAGATCATGAGTCCTTTACTGTTAAATTTTAACAAGTCCAGTATAGGAAAACTCGGTGTTTTTCAATTTTAGGGAGTCAGAAGAAAAACTTAAGAAAACTCCATGAAGGAATTTTTTCGTAAATTAATCCCTCAGGTCCGAAAAATGATAAAATAATACAGGAGGGATGACATTTCCAATACTTTAACGAGCTGAAAAAGACAAGCACTCGACAATCTTTTCATATTTAACGAGTCTGAAAAGTGTTTAAAGAGGACTCTATTGACCGTAATTAGTCAACGTATACCTTTTTCATAAATAGTCCATTTCAGTTCGAAAAAGGGGTAAACTTATACTAAATGGACAATTATTCATTCATTTTAACAAGTTTTAAAAATCAAGTGCTCGACAATCTTTTCAATTTTCAAGAGTCTGAAAAGAGCTTAAAGAGGACTCCAATGTTTTGCTTTTTCGTTAATTTTTGAAAGAGTCCGAAAAAGTGATAAAAGTATGCTCTTTGTTGAAAATGGATCAATTTCCCCGAAAAATCCAATATTTTGCACAAAAACTCAAAACATTACACATACATGTTTAAGATAAATAAAAATGATTTAAAAATTTACCTTTTTAAAGTGAAAAATAAATATATTAAAAATTAGTTTATTCGAAAAAACTTATAAAAAGGGCTTTTCTAACTTCAATTTTACCATTTGAGTTTAGAGTGACAAGTCTGAGCTTTTGGGTAAGAAAGTTTCTGTGAAGATTTTGGAAAATCTGTCCGTTGGAATCAAAAACTGTTAGCTCCAGGGAATCCACGTCCTCCTTAGCTTGCATTTCATCCATTTATATTTTGATTTTAGGCTTTAAATTTGAATTTTAAAGGAAAAATAGGTTTAGAAAATCGCTTGCGGGGGTCTGCAGGTGCAACACACGGCCCCTGCAGACCCCGACTTTTTTCTACAAAGAAAAAAGTCGTGGGTCTGCACCTATTGCTTATAAACTGTGTGGACCTACGCACTGTTTTTAAGCAACAGGTGTGGACCCCCCGAATAAAAAATAATAAATAAATAAATTTCTCCATTTTTGCTCAAAATTTTTCAAACTAGCTTTTTCTAATATGTATTTTTATGCATTGTAGGACATTCAAAATGCTTATTTGGTGAGAACGCGAGCACGAGGATGTAGATTTTTCTGCATTAAATCATATGCCCATATTGCAAGCATTGAGAGCATGCGGATTGTTAAATTTCTGGGGCATACAGGGTATGAGGGACCAAGTAGACTTCTTACAATGGCTGGTAGACAGATGGAACACACAAGACTAGTGCTTCGTGATTGGTGGCCACTGGCTCGAAATCGAGCTAGAGGACATATACTTTTTGACTGGTTTGTCCAAGAGGGGTGAACAATTATCTTTTTTCAGGACTAGGCCAAGTGGCCAGTCTATCACTAGTCTCCGATTAGAGTTTTGCGATGATCAAACAAAGGACAAACGGATTGATATTAAAACTATCAGCCATCCTGAGCTTAAGGTTATTGCATTCACTATTACCAGGCTATGCGGGAGTGCAACATTGCATGTGGCTACTGGATCCTAGATGCAGATGGCTGTAGACTATTTTCGAGGCACCATATTCAACTAGTGTGAGGCTGTGTTGGCAAATGTGAAAGGCCAACTAACTAGAGCAAAGAATGGAAAGAACGGACAGCTGAAAAATTTTGGATATGGATTCACCGTAGTCAACTTTGTTCTAGAGAGGTTCCCCATGTTAGCCCCGCAGCATATCCCTGTTGATGCTGGTCTTCCTCTAGAGCCTAGGATAGTTCGTTGGGTTGCTTTGATGGCCCGCCACCCTGAGGAGGGTAAAGAGGTTGTTCGATTTCCACATGAGTATTTCCGTTGGTTGAACAACCAACTTTTTGTGATTCAAGATTTTCCATATGCCGGGCTGGATTATCGTGGTGACCTAGACATGATTCTTCCATCAGGAGAACAATGGGATGACTCAGGTAAAATCATTTTCAACACTTTCTAAGTTTTATTTTTTTTTATTTTTTAAATCGTCCAAAACTGACAATCAAAAGTTTAAATGCAGATGTGGGTCCACGTCGACCAGCTGCTCTCCAGCCTTATGAGAGGAGACGCCCAGCTGCAGTAGCACCAGCCCCACAGGACCAATCAGCAGAGATCCTGACCGACTTGGACCATCATATAGAGCGCTTAACACTAGATATTCTGGAGACTGATATAGATGATATTCCACTTAGGTTACAAAGATATGTGATTGGGGTCCCAGGACCTTTTAGGAGGTTCCTATGTAGGGTGGCCCAAGCAGTGGTTTCTTATTGTGATCATCGCCAAGGATAGGATGATCAATTTTGTAGACTCATGGCATTTTTGACTTTTTGTATTATCATTTTTGCCGATCATAAGGTGTTTTTCAACCTATGATCGAAGACGATGTATATTTTGAAACACTACTTCTATGTTATGATATATCATTATTACAGGATATTTCGTGTAACATGTTATTGAATGTTATTAAATTTACTGTTTTGATTATTACAAATGTCTATTTATCATACTAGAAGCAACTGCATCTGTTAATGTATTTAAATGTCTTGGAATATGTTTATATTCATTGTAATCAAATTCACGTTCCAAGAGACGAACTCTCAAAAATAACCTTAATAACACTGGATTTCTAATGGCATAAACCCTGTTAAGTTGTAATACAACAAGTTCAAAATCCAACCTAACAATCAAACTCTGAATCCCAAATGAGATGGATTCAGATAATAACTCAATCACTGCACTATACTCTGCAATGTTATTCATTGTTTGACCAAGGCTGACCCCATGCATAGACACTGACTCATCAGAGGGTGAATAGATAACCCATGCTGCAGAAGAAATGTTCCATGTACTACGACAAGCACCATCAGCAAAACCAATGTATGTTTGAAGAGACGTCGACATCTACAATATCAAGAGTAAAATCAAGATAAGAAGGAATAGTGATAAGAGCACTCTCTAAACTAGGCACACTTGTCTAATCTAAAACACATGAGCTGTAAATACACTAATCTAACAAAAAATCTCCACACATAATTTTTCAGATAAAGTCCATTTCTGGGTTTACCCAAAGAGACGCTGTCAAAATCTATCAATTCATAGGCCCCTTTTGCTAGCTTTCACTTAATAATGTAAGGACCATGCCACATAGGTACAAATTTTCCAGCCCCTAGCTTATCGTTTACTTGATCATATAGTAAAACTAGGTATCCTTCTGAAAAATTATGAGGTGTAACATTTCTGTTGTATTGAGCTTTTATTTGTTTCGCATGAGTCTCATTTGCTATTTGAATAGTGCGTTGATTCTCATCTAGCTAAGCTAAGTACAAAAAATGTTTCTCTTCTTCAGAAGTAGCTGGGAGTAATTCTATGGCTAATTGTAATGAAGGAATTTCGTATTCAATAGGTAACATTGCTTCCAAACCATAGACCAGTTGAAAAGGAGTGAAACCAGTTGATGTTTTCACTAAGGTTCAATATGCCCAAAGTGATGAAAATAGCATGGTCTTCCAATTTGACTTATGAATACCAATGATTCATTTGATCATAGTGACTAAAACTTTATTGGCAGCTTCAACCAAATCATTAGCTTGTGGGTAATATGGAGTAGAACTATCGTGGCATAGGCCAAGTTGATCTGTTAGTTCATTCATCATGATGTTTCGAAAGTGACTTCCATGATCAATAATAATAGCTTGAGGAACACCGGATCTAGCAATTATATGATTGAATACGAAAGTTGCAGCAGTCTTGCCATCTGCCAAAAATGTAGGCATCACCTTGGCCCACTTAGTAAAATAATATACCGTTGGGATAATATACGCATGCCCCCAGGCTGATTGAGGGTTACATGTAATAAATTCAATACCCCACTTTGCGAAAGGACCGACAACAATTATAGGGTGAAGAGGAGCGGTTGAACAGGAATCAGAAAATGATTGTATAGCCTGATATGCAATTTCAGAGGGACTCAAAGGCATTGTGCCATCAAATGAATCCACCTCAGAATAGGAAGGTACGATCCAAGGATCATCAAAAGTAATAGTATTCGATGAAATCATACAAATATTTGCAATATAAGGAAATACGTTAGGAGGAGGGAAGGAAAAAGTTCTTAGTAAACCAGAATCTTTAATCAAACCTATGCCAACATCCTTGTAAGGGATAGTCATTTTACTGATGTGCTAAATACTATCTACAAAGGGTGGGTCAGATGAAAAATAAGTCAGTTGGTCTATCGTAACAATCTTTCCGTTATGAGGAAACTTGATAAGCCGAAAAACCTTTATTGTGGAATGTGTTAGAGTCGATCTGGTCAGTCCTCTGTCAGAGATCAAAACTCTTTATGCATTTCATTTTTAGGTGTCCCGCTCCATTCATTTAGTTGCATTTTGCTAGGGGCATGCCATAATCTGATGGAGAAGGTCATGCTAGTCATCTCCCCTCATGTATGGCTCCTGCTGGCTTAGGTCTTGTGTCAATAATCACCAAAGTCCATGACAGACAAGGTCTGGTCCTTCAATGGGCAAAGGTCATTTTTGGTCATTTGGTCTAGGAATTAAACAATTTGGTCTGCAATATGTCCAGTAAAGCCATGCAGGCCAGAGTGATGCTCTTTCAAAGTAATGATCCACAGAGTTTCATCATCATATTGATAGACTTCGACTGTTCTTCAAAACTCTGTTTTGAAGAAAAGTCAAACAGTGTCATTTGTGACAAAATTTTCAAAAAGGGTTGACAGTTGATTTCTTCAGGTGCAATCATGGTTTCCATGACCAGATTCTCTGTCATGCAATCCCTGCAAAAAGTGTCGAAAATTTCATCGTTTGAGCCAAAATTTTAGAGGAAAAGTGAAAATCGGGGTTTTTGAAAGTCAATGAAAAAAGTGCCAAACATGACATTAGAAAGGTGGGTTTTTTGAAAAAGTAAATTTAGTCATGACCTCCAAGTCTTATACACAAGTTTCCATCACAAATCAAACTCATTGTGTAATCAAGGCATAGGAAAAATGTTGCAAGGTCGAGGAGCGAGAAATTGTGTGGTTTGGAGCAGTTTGGAGGTGATTACAGGGGCACGACGCACACAGGCAGGGGCGCGGCGCACACAGAACCCGCCCACAGTTCAAACTTATAACCAGCGCGGCGCACACCCGGAGCATGGTGCACTGGGCTTTGTGCGCAGCGCACAGAGACAAAGTGCCCAGAAATTTGCCAAACTCACTCAAATTTTTTGTGAAGCACATAAATTTCCAAGATATCAAAACAACACCCAGCTTCACCATCATCAAAGGGGCAGCATAAATACAGTTTATAAACAGCAGTCATGGCATCTGAGGTTTCATCAGAGTATGAGGTGGAGACCCACAATGATACAGCTTCAGGAGAACAGGCCCCCAGGAGACATCACCGGAGTGGCAAACATGTTAGAGATGAGCCAAACACCCTCATTGAGTTGCAGGCATGCCCTCTTGCTATGTCATGTTTCCAGCACCTAGCATGTTTTAAATTTTTTCAAAGGGTGGCAAATGTCATAGTTCATCATGAGTTGGCCCGTCTTTTTGCGCTTCACCTACATGGAGGTCAGTCTACCTTGGCCGGGGTCACCTTCACATTGACACCCAAAGCCATATCAGTGGCAACAGTGATACCAAATGTTGGAGAACAGTGGCATAAGAAGAAGAAGGTGGAGAGGCATCATTATGAGCCTTACATTAAGGCCAGTTGTTTGAGTCAGCTCACGAGAGTTTTCCCATTCATATTTTTGAGAGATGAGTATGCTCCGCTCATGAAATTGATCATGAAGAACTTTAGTTGTGAGGGGAGGTTTTCTCGCCTTTATGCCTATCACATTAGGTTGCTCATGAACTTTACCAGGGTGCAGATGATGAACCTCCCATTTTTTATTTGCGGGAACATAGAGAGGATGAAAAATTTCATGCATCATAAGACCCCTCAGCAACAGCTCAACAGTGTCTATCACTTTGCTCTTATCTAGATTTTGGTGGATCATCAGTTGGGATTGCAGGGCATTGCTTGGGAGGACTTCATCTCCCGTGACTTCTTCGGCACTCCACAGGTAGTATTAGAGGTACAGCATGAGATAGGTGGTCCTTCACATCAGTATGAGTGCCATGAGACCGCTACTATGCCAGTATTCATCACCTATCAGAGAGGCAGTAGACATTTGTTTGCAGTGGCAAAGCGAGTGTTATCTCCACCCGGGGTGGAAGGGACCTCGCTTCCGACATTAGCATCATAGGAGCAGGGGAAGGGTAAGGAGCCAGTGCAGGAGGAAGGGCCATCAGGTGAACGAGAGACCGAATTCGTTCTCCTCCATGATGATGAGACAGATACAAAACCAACAAATGCAGAGCTTACAGAGATCATCCAGGAGCAGCAATCAGTGATTGAGGCCTTATCCTTTGACTTGGAGAGGGCCAGGTGTAACATGAAGTACCTAGAGCAGAGAAACAAACATCTAGAGGATCGGCATGCGATTATGGAGCTGCAAAACATTCGTGAGCATCGCCAGGCTGCTCAAAGGAGAAGAGTTGAGCTCACATCATTGGAGCAAGAAATCAATGAGGATCGGGAGGCCAACCTCAAGAGGGTCAACATGCACTTGGAGAGGCTACTGGACAAGGCCGATCAGGACCTTGCTCTACTGAGACACATGGCTTTTCATTACAGGGCACGAAACATGAGCGCCAAGGCCCGCATAAAGAGTTTGAAGGCGAAATTAAGGAAAGCAACAAGAAAGGAAAAAGAGGCAAAGATTAAGATCAGCTTTGAATCTTGGCTGAGGCTTCCTTGACCCATCATAACACCCCATAGAGAATCTCTAGCCCAAATTTCAAGAAATTTCGGGAATTTTTGGTCACATGACAAATTTTTGGGCAAAACACAGGGTTTTTCTCCCAGTGGCGCGGTGCTAAAAATCGGGAGCTCCAAATGAGAAATGGTTTGCATTTTTGGATTCATCATGGAAAATCACGACTACTGGCGCTCGGACAAGAAATTTGGGAAAGATATGAGTCTCCAGGAGGTCAAAAACACCCAAAAAATGGCCTCTCTGCCCCTTTTTTGACACACGGGAAGAAGTCTTGGGAGAATGAAGATTTGGAGGGGAAAATGATCACCAAATTCAGAAATTCCAGTTGTGTTAGAAAGTAGACAGGACAAGATTTACAACAAGCCCACTTGGGCACATTTTGGACACCTGCAAGTGCCCCAAAACAGGCCCCAAAGTAGCACGGCGCACAGAGGAAAAATTGCCAAATTTGCTTCCATTTCCGAAATTTTGATTCGCAACTTCTCCAAGTGGGCCCGCTCATCTACACTTCAGTTTTTTGGCACCAAAGGTGGAATTAAAAGAATTTTATTTCTATATGGACTTCTATCCAAGTGGCGAAGGAAGGAAAATGGTCACCCAAGCCAGATGTCATGTTTGTAGCGTTTCACCTGTAGCTAATGGTTGGCTCTTCATCTCCATTTTGTAATGATTCGAGAAACTCCCCAACCCTTGGGCGTTCTATCTCTTCATGGAAAATTCTATATATTGTATGTAAGCTATTTGCAAAGGGTTGGTTAGTTTGTAACTTCTGGGAAACTGTGGGAAAGAAACTCTGTTTCTTCACTGTGTATTTTTGACAGAGAATTAATGAAAGGCAACGGCTCTGTTTCATGAGATTCTTGTGGTTGTGAGTGTAGCAAATGTGTCTCTTATGTTTTCATATGTATTTCATTATGTTTCATAATTAAATTCATGTTCATTTATAGTGAAATTTTCTAAGTGAGATTAGGTAGAATTCAATTTTATTGCTCTGCCTGTGGGAAAATTTCATGTTCAGTGTTCTTCTATTGAAAAGGATTCATGTTCATATGCCCTTTTCACACTCCTCAGCAATCTCTCCATTCCGTGTTATTCCAAACTAAATTGCTACACTTTCCGCCTGCCTTGCCTCACAAAGTAATCTGTGCCTTTGTATTAAATTCTCTGTTCTTTGTTGACCGTTGGTCCCATACCATTCAAAAAGCTCAGTCATTCATAAAAATTGTTTCTTGTATCCCTATTCACTTACTAGCCTAAGATCAATATTTCACTGTAAGTCATCTCAGACTGTTTTTTTCTTATCTATTCACTGAGTTTGACTCGGAGAGAGCCCTCTCCTGTTCTGGTAGGGCTAGCTACCAGACTGAGCGTGGTTTGTGGTTACCCTGAATTTTGCCTTCCTTCAGCCTAGGGCAGATTTAGTTGCTAACAAAATGTGATGCCTCAGGAAATGGAATTGGTGTTCTTTTAATGCAATAAGGAAGACCCATTTCTTTTACAAGTCATCTAATAAAAGGAAAATATTTACACAAACTTACTTATGATAAGGAAATGTTGGAAATACTACATGCACTAAAGCAATGGCGACCTTACCTAATGGGAATACACTTCAACGTAAAAACATATCATGATACTCTTAAATACTTTTTTGGAACAAATATTATCTTCAGAAGAGCAGAAAAAACAGGTCACAGAGATTTTGGATTATGGCTTTGAAATCATCTACAAAAAAGGGAAGCAAAATTTTGTTGCAGATGCACTCTCAAGAAGGGATGAGGATGTGGAAGCATTTTTTTGTGTCATTCCTATTATCCAGCTTGATTGCATAACCAAAGAAAGAGATGAATGGAAGATGATGAAGAGGTGTGGACACTCATTCAAATGTTGCAACAATATCCCAATACATGTGATACATTTATCTAGAAAAATTATTCATTATGGTATAAATATTGCTTATATCTATGTAAGAATTCCCAACTCAAACAAAAATTTCTTTTGGAATTGCACACCTCCACCTTAGGAGGGCATGCAGGATTTTTAAAAACTTACCATAGGGCCAAGAAGGAATTTTTTTGGGATGGCCTTAGATCTAATATTTAGAAGTTTGTGGCAAAATGATGGTTTTCCAACAAAATAAAGTCGAGACAATTAAGACCCTGGATCTATTACAACCTTTAGCCATTCCAAGTTAGCGTTGGGAGGAGGTCTCAGTGGATTTTATCACAGGTTTACCCAAGTCTGAAGGAATGAGTGTTATCATGGTGGTCGTTGACAGACTTACTAAGTATTCACACTTTTGTGCATTATCTCATCCTTTTAAAGACATTATAAATGCTACTACATTTATGGAAACATTTAAAAAGCTACATGGAAACCCAAAGATTATTATAAGTGATAGAGATCCCATTTTCACTGGAAATTTTTGGATGAAATTATTTTCTTGTCTTGCTACTCAATTAGCTCATAGATCATCTTATCATCCTTAATCTCATGGGTAAACTGAGATAGTGAAAAAATGTTTGGAAGGATATCTTCGTTTCTTTCTATCTAATAAACAAACACAATGGGTCAACTGGTTACCTCTAGTTGAATGGTGGTATAACACTTCCTTCAATACTACAAAAAAAATGACCCCATTTATGGTACTTTATGGATATGATCCACTAGTCATCACATCATCTTTAAAAGAAAATTCTATGGTTCATGTAGTGGAATATCACATAGAACATCAACAACAAGTTCTTGAACTCTTAAAGAATAACCTCACTCTCATGAAAAATCAAATGAAACAACAGGAAGATCAACATCGCAGTGAAAGAAATTTTGATGTAAGTGACTGGGTATTTTTACGGCTACAACCATACAAACAAATTCCCCTAGAGCAAGCTAAGAAGGATAATAAATTATCACCCAAGTACTATGGTCCTTATAAGGTGTTGCAAAAGATTGGTACTATGGCATACAAATTGGAGTTGCCTGCATCTTCCCAAGTACACCCAATTTTCCATGTTTCATGCTTAAAGAAGGTTATCAGTGGCAAGCTCCTAGTTCAAACAGTGTTTCCATAAATTGACGAAGAAGGAAAAATCATATTTGAGCCTAGAGAAGTCATGGAAACAAAAACCTGACAACTACATAATTGATTAATTTTAGAGTATCTCATTAAGTGGAAGAACTTACCTACTGAAGATTCCACATGGGAAGATGAGAATTTTATACAGATCCCCCTTATTTTTATGGTTAGTGTAGCCCCTATTGATATTTTTGTGCCCATGTATTCCCCATATTGTTATCGTTGTGCCCCATAGAATCCCACTATTGTTATTGTTGTGCCCTTACATTATTATTTTTATGTAGGCTTTGGTTATATTGTGACCCTTAGACTCCTATATATACCAAGGAGGTATTATCATTTGTATCATCTAGGAATTGTTCAATTATGTGATATAAAGGAGGTTTCCCACTTGAAGAGGCTAATTTTGAAGTCATTGATCTATATTTTCTTTTGTTTTATCATCTAGTTGTATAAAAAATGTTTCATTTACATGCCAACTTGGATACTCTATTCGTAACCTGCACAGTCAAATCAATTTTTATTTTGTTATCTTTTTATATATCATTTTATTTTTATTTATAACAAGACTATTAGTAGTTTCGTCCATTCTTATTTCTGTAAAAATACCAGTCACTTAATTATAATGTTTTCCATTACCATTCAGACCTGATTAGTCAAATGGCTTATATATTCTATTGCAACCAGTTGAAGAAAGTTAGTCATAATGTTACTATAATATCATTGATGCGGTTGAACTAAGTTTTGGACTCTATACCACATTTTTTATGACTTTATAATATAATGCACACTATTGCTAATTAATTTGTTGGAATAACACAATCTTTTAATTGTATTGCTTCTAGCCAGGAATGGCCCTCTAGTCTGGAATTCACTTCCATAGGTTCTATGTGCTTAATAGATTCAGTGTGGTGCTTTACAATTTCCTATAGATGTGTAATGTTAATGTTGTGAATCATTATTTGATATTCCTTTTCATTGCAATTGTTAGGTCCCTATAATACTAGTGATTACCCCATTACTATTGTAGTTGTATCCCTTATTAATATTTTTGTGCCCCTATTGTCCCCATATTGTTATTATTGTGCCCCATAGAATCCCTCTATTGTTATTTTTGTGGCTTTATATCATTATTGTTAGGTCAGCTAGGTTATATTATGACTCCTTAGACTCTTATATATAGAAAGGAGGTTTTGTCATTTGAATCATCCAAGAATTGTTCATTTATGTAATGTAAAGGAGATTTCCCCCTCGAAGAGGCTGAATTCTAAGGAGTTGATCTATCTTTTCTATCTTTTTGTGAGCTGGTTTCATAACATTTGGTATCAAAGCTTTGGATTCTAGGGTTTAGCTGCTCCAAATAGGTCATCATGGAATTTTTTCTATAAAAAAAAAATTGTGACATTTCAGAAGCCAAAAAAAAAAACATTTGAGGCAAAATTGCACTGAACCTTGGGTCTGAATTTCAGAGCTTTTCGCACTATATTTGTGGAGATATGATCTGAGGAAGCTGGTCTTTTTGCAGACTCCTGAATTACATTCCAAACAGGTGACATGGGGAAAATCGCCATAACTTTCTCTCTGAGCATCGGATTGAAATTTCGTAAGAAGGTACACAAAGAGGATGGACTATAGTTTCTTGTATACATTTTTTAGAGCCAAAGTTTGAAACAGTGACTTGTGGCACATCGTACAAGTTCACTCTACTGAACTAGTCTATAATCAGGTCACTGTGGGAGATTTGGCATAACTCTTCCCTGGAGAATCCACTTTGCATCAGACTGGTGGCATTGAAAAGAGGATGCAGAGGGCTACTACAGGTCACAATTTCAGAACTGGATGATCTGAAATTATAGATATACATCAGATTCAATATCAAGCTCCTACAAAGTGAAAAAAGGTGTGTAGTTTTTTTTTTAATTTTTGCATAACCTTGGTTTGAAAAATTAGTTTGAAGGAATTCAAATGGCATAGTAAAGCATTATTATCGGTAATTGATTCCCCGAGGAAAGAAAATGCAAACACCTAGTAAGCAACCTGAAAGCTCTAGCATGACTCATGAAGAAGAGGAAGAAATGCAACATGATATATCAAAATTACGAGACAAAGTGCAACAAGTGTCACTTGCACAAAAAGTAACAGAATCTAAGATGGATAGTTTAAAGAAAGATGTAGAAGCTAAGATGGATGGTTTAAAGAAAGGCATAGAAGCTAAGATGGATTTTTTAAAGAAAAGCATAGAGGCTAAGATGAATGACGTGGAAGCTAAGATGGATGATTTGAAGATAGATTTGAAGACAGGCATGGAAGATTTGAAGACAAATTTGACAAAGCTTCTACAAGAAATGCTTACTAATGGTGAAAGGGTAGTAAAGGAAACTCATGATGAGAACAAAAGAAATGTTAATCAAGATTTCATAGACTCTAATGCTAGATCGAAGACCCAACATATTCCTAAAATTGATATGAGGAAGTTTGATGGCAACGATCCCGCAACATGGATATTATAGATGGAGCAATTTTTCAATCTCAATAATGTGAAAAACACACAAAAGGTACGTGTTGCAACTTTATATTTGGAACCAAATCGATTTGTATGGTATCAATGGCTTTGCTCTCGTAAACAAATTATCACTTAGGCAATTTTTACAAAAGAATTAACAGCACATTATGAGGATACAAAAAGCAACACTTTTTTTAGCCAATTGATAAGTCTCAAACAAAAGGGTTCAATAATGGAGCACATTGAGGAGTTCCAAAAATTGAACATAAGGGTAAAAAATATTCCAAAGGAGCATAGGATTGATGTGTTCATAGGGACTTTAAAGGATAATATCCAACATGACGTTCGCCTTTGGGAACCTGATTCATTAGAGATGGCATCCAAGTTAGCAAGAAAAATGTAAAGCAAAATTATGGCAACCAGGAAGCATACCACTCACAACTATAAAGATGGAAGTGTTGTTTCCCCTATTCTTCCACAACCTATAAGGTTGACACCACAAAAATTGGAAGAAAAAGAGCAAAAGGGTTTTGTTACATTTGTGATAGCAAATACACCAAAGGTCATAAGTGTGCTGAGAAGAAATTATTCTACATAGATTGTGAAGAGGAAGAAGAAAAGGAGCAAGAAAGGTCAAAAGAAGAGGATATACTCCAGGAACAAAGCCTAGATAAAGAAGAAATGAATCCAATGATATCTTGTAATGCATTGGTTGGAATTACCACTCCTCAAACCATCAAGATAGAAGGACAAATCAAGAAGAAAAAGGTAATAGTGTTGATTGATTCAGGAAGTACTCACAATTTTATTCATTGTAAGATAGCAAAAGAATTGAATTGCTTCCTATATCCAGCACCAGAGTGTTAAGTGATGGTTGCAAATGGAGGAATGATAAATTTCTCTAGAAAGTGCCATAATATCAAGCTATCCATGGGAGAATATGTATTGACTAGCCCAATGCTTTCCATTCCAATGGGAGGTGCCGATGTTGTACTAGGAGTCCAATGGCTACAATCCTTGGATACAATAGCTTTTAATTTTCAAAAACTTTTCATGAAATTTTTGGCGGAAGGAAAGGAAGTTGAATGAAGGGGTATTGTAGGGAAACCGAGAAAGATAATCAGCTCTAATGGTATGAAAAAGCTTCTAAAAAAGGAACAAATAGGTGTAATTGCACAATTATGTTTGTTATATGTTTCCACATCGGAATCATCTATTTCTCTAGATCTCCAAAAAATCTTGGACAATCATTCCAAGGTATTTGAGACTCCCAAATTTATCCCACCTATTCGTGATCATGATCATGATATTCATCTGATTCCGGGAAGTGTTCCTCCAAACATCAGGCCATACAAATATCCCTATGCCCAAAAGAGTGAAATTGAACGTATGGTTGCAGAAATGCTAGAGGCTAGTATAATTCAACCTAGTCAAAGTTCTTTCTCTGCTCCAATAGTATTAGTGCACAAGAAGGACGTATCATGGTGCATGTGTCTGGATTATAGGGAGCTCAACAAGCTCAACATTAAAGATAAGTTTCCCATTCCTGTCATTGATGAATTACTGGATGAATTGCATGGATCAATTTACTTCACCAAGCTGGATCTTCGTTTAGGATATCATCAAATCAGAATGAAAACTGAAGACATTCTGAAAATAGAATTTAGAACTCATGAGGGTCATATTGTATCTCATGAAGGAGTCAAGGTAGACCCTAGCAAAATTAAAGCCATTAAGGAATGGAAAATCCCCACATCCATAAAGCATCTGCGAGGATTTCTTGGGTTGATAGGGTATTATCACAAGTTTGTTAAGAATTATGGGAGAATAGCAGCACCTCTAACAACATTATTGAAGAAAGATGCATTTTCATGGACTCCAGAAGCAACAAAGGCCTTCGAAAATCTTAAAGAGGCAATCTGCCAAGCACGGGTCTTAGCTACAGCGAACTTCACAAAAACCTTTATTGTGGAATGTGATGCTTTAGGAAATGGAATTGGTGTTGTTTTAATGTAAGATGAAATACCCATTGCTTTTGAAAGTCGTCCAATCAAGGGAAAATTTTTACACAAAGCTATTTATGAGAAGGAAATGTTGGCAATACTACATGCACTTAAGAAATGGCGACCCTACCTAATGGGAAGACACTTCAAGGTAAAAACAGATCATGATAGCCTTAAATACTTTTTAGAACAAAGATTATCCTCTGAAGAGCAACAAAAGTGGGTCACAAAGATGTTGGGTTATGACTTTGAAATCATCTACAAAAAAGGGAAGCAAAATGTGGTGGTAGATGCACTCTCAAGAAATGATGAGGATGTGGAAGCATTATTGTGCACCATTTCTATTATCCAACCAGATTGGATAAACGAAGCAAGGGAGGAATGGAAGAATGATGAAGAAGTGTGGGCACTTCTTCGAAAGTTACAACAAGATTCTAGTACATCTAATACATTTAGCTAGCAAAATGATTCATTATGGTACAAAGATCGCTTATACCTCTGTAAGAATTCCCAACTCAAACAAAAGATTCTTATGGAATCGCACACTTCTCCCTTAGGAGGGCACTCAAGAATTTTAAAAACTTACCATAGGGTTAAGAAGGAATTTTTTTGGGACGGCCTTAAATCGGATATTCAAAAGTTTGTGGGGGAATGTTTGGTTTTCCAACAAAATAAATTTGAAACAATTAAGACCTCGGGTCTATTACAACCTTTATCCATTCCAAGCCAACATTGGGAGGAGGTTTCAATGGATTTTATCACAAGTTTACCCAAGTCTGAGAGAAAGAGTGTCATCATGGTGGTAGTTGACAAACTTACCAAGTATGCACACTTTTGTGCATTATCACATCCATTTAAAGCTAGTACAGTTTCTACTGCATTTATGGAAAGAATTCAAAAGCTACATGGAAACCCAAAGATTATCGTAAGTGACAGAGATCCCATTTTCACTGGAATTTTTTGGACAGAATTATTTTCTTGTCTTGGTACTTAGTTAGCTCATAGCGCATCTTATCATCCTCAATCTGATGGGAAAACTGAGATAGTAAACAAATGTTTGGAAGGATATCTTCGTTGCTTTGTATCTGATAAACAGACACAATGGGTTAAATGGTTGCCTCTGGCTGAATGGTGGTATAACACTTCCTTCCATACAGCAACAAAAATGACCCGATTTATGGCAGTTTATGGATATCAGCCACCATCCATCACATCATATTTAAGAGAAAATTCTAAGGTTCAAGCAATGGAACATCACATCGAACATCAACAACAAGTCCTCCAACTCTTAAAGGATAACCTCGTGTTGGCACAGAATAGAATGAAACAACAGGCAGATCAACATCGCAGTGAAAGAAGTTTTGATGTAGGTGATTGGGTATTCTTACGGCTACAACCATATAAGAAAATGTCCCTCAAGCAAGCTAAGAAGGATAATAAATTGTCACCAAAGTATTATGGTTCGTACAAGGTGCTGCAAAAGATTGGTACTATGGCATACAAATTGGAGCTTCCTGCAGCTTCTCGAGTGCACCCAGTTTTCCATGTTGCATGTTTAAAGAAGGTTATAGGCGATAAGCTCATAGTTTAGACAATATTGCCAGAACTTGACGAGGAAGGAAAAATTATATTGGAACTAGAAGTAGTCATAGAAACAAGAACTTGACAGCTACGAAATCAATCAATTTCAGAGTATCTCATCAAGTGGAAGAACTTATCCACTGAATATTCCACATGGGAGGATGAGAATTTTATACAGAAGCATCCAGAACTACTCAAGCATTGAGGACAATACATTTTTGAAGGAGAGGGGCATGTTAGGTCCCTATAATACTAGTGATTACCACATTAATATTGTAGTTGTATCCCTTATTAATATTGTTGTGCCCCTATTGTCCCCATATTGTTATTATTATGCCCCATAGAATCCCTCTATTGTTATTTTTGTGGCTTTATATTATTATTGTTAGGTCAACTAGGTTATATTGTGACTCCTTAGACTCCTATATATAGAAAGGAGGTATTGTCATTTGAATCATCGAAAAATTGTTCATTTATGTAATGTAAAGGAGGTTGCCCTCTCGAAGAGGCTGAATTCTAAGGAGTTGATCTATCTTTTCTATCTTTTTGTGAGCTGGTTTCATAACAACAATTATTTAACTTATTAGTTGATTTATGAGCATTGAATTTTGATTTAAATCAGTTTTAGTTTTACTGCCTGTTAAGGGCCCTGATTACATATCTTAAGAGGCTACTAACCCAGGGATCCATCAGCGGGTTGAGAGACACCCCTAGTACTCATATTTATATTCCTCTTAAACTGTGTGGTTTCATTTGTTCTTCCAAGCATGAGTGTGAATTGATTAAGCAGGTTTTACTCTTATTGGACTGTTTTGAACATTGATGAATGTAAATTCAATTTGAGAATTAATATGTATTAAATATTTGTTGACTAAGAGAAGCATAAAATAATGTCCAATAGAAAGTAATTTTTAATCAAATGTTGCAACGCGTGAAAGAATTTTCCAATCAGAACTAATTATGTGTATACTATGTCGGTGCCCCGTAAGCCTATGAGCCTCGACTGATAATTTAATGAACTCACAATTTAAGAAATTAAATTTCTCGTCATTTTTTGTGCCATTTCTAGGGAGGTGCCAAGGGAATAGGATCTGATTGGTTAGATGTTTGATTAGACTTCCTCATTTGTAGTATATGAACATCCTAGAACAAAAAGTGGTGGGAGCATTAAGACGAGAGGTAAGAACCTACGTATTCACGTTTCGTGGGTTTCCCGCCTCACAAGATCTAGAGAATGTTGGTCCTACATGAGTTGAGGGAGAGGTAGGAAAGTTACAGGTAAGGAAAAAATTGATACTCCATTTGTTAAAAATAAAATAGAAAGACCCCATTGTACTAACTTGGCAGGTAATAACACTAATAGAGGAAGAGAAGGTGAACCACTAGAGAATTTTGCCGGAACAACAGTAGATGGAAGGGGATATTACTCCACCACCTCCTCTAAAAATACTATTGAAACTGTGTTGGGAAGAGGAGTGGGGTTATCATTCCAGAGTAACCCAACTACTAGACTTCCAACCCTAGAATTTGAATTCTTTTTATCAAAGGTAACTGAATGGTTGAAGGAGAAGGTCAGAAGAACCAACCAAAGAAGGCGAATGAGATAACTTTTGGTTTTCCAATTTTTGATCCAACTGCCAATGTACAAATGGAGAACATTTCACCAGCAATCCTTTTACGCTTCCAAGGGTTGGTAAGTGAGGATCCTAATACTTTTCTTTTTGAATTTGATGTCTTATGTGGTAGTTTCGATTATTTGTTTACGTGCATAAGTTGAAGTTATTTCTGGATACTCTTAAAGATTATTCTTTGTCATGATTCATGTGACTATTGAAAAAGAGTATCACCACCTAGAAAGGCATGAGATAGGCATTCCTTAAAAAGTATCAGGATTATTGCAAGGCCTACGAATTGAATGAGAAAAATTTTAGAATGGTAGAGGGAAGACAAAAGTTTATAATACTACCTTGAGAGATTTCTATATAATATTCAACATGTATGGCAACATCAGTTGGTCCCTGAAACAAATAAGATTCTTTTCTTAAAGGGTGTGATGAAAGAACCAATGAAGGTGTTAAATTTGACGGGAGTAGGAGATATCTCAGTGTTTTCTTTTGATGATCTTGTTAAATTGATAGTGAAAGGCTCTCAAGGTATCCTTAAAAATCAAAAGTTGACTTCTAATGGAGTAACTAGGATGGAATTGGGAAATATTTTACAAGATTTTAGAACGAATCTATTAAGCACTCTATGTTTAAAACTTACCACTAATATTTTCAAGAAGAAACAGGAAGAAGAGCATGTCGCCCTTGTTATTTTTTGTCCTAAGTGTTGAAAGAATCATCCCAGAAAAGATTGCATGCTCGATAATCTTACCATTTGTGCCATCTATTTAGAATATCACTCCATGGATATTTATCCTTCTCTACCAGGAATGAAAGCAGTATGCCATGGGGATGAGCCTACAATGGAGCAATTGTATTCATTAGCTACCAAGAATTTATGGAAACCTAAGAAACAAGCTATGTATTTTAATATTGCTACCATGATTTTTTCAAATTTTTCTAATTTATAGTATGCACCATGGAATGTAACCACATCATGGAAAATGTGGCCCTGCCAGCCTCCTCATAGCCAATCTTGGGAATAGGGTTGGCGACCACCACACTATGGACCTCAACCCCCATAACCTTATCCACCTCAATTGCATTGTCCTCTCCAGTCTCAAGCATTCTATTGAAGGTGTTGGACCCACCAACATTCATGGGATCTCCTCAATGTGAAGTCCTAATTAGACCTCACACTTTTTGGTGTAGGAGTCCCATCTAGTATAAAGGCTCAGTTGTTGAATCCTTAAAGATTTTCCTTGACTCTAACTGTCAGCAAGAGAGAGAGATACAATGGTGTCTTCAAACACAAAGAAGGTGTGCATAGTGAGTGTTCAGTTGCAAATGTGTCAAGGTTCTTCTACTATGGAGATAGCAGAAAAGTGAGCCTCTAAGTGAGAGGTAATAGTACCACCCAAAAAGAGACACACAGGAACTGGAAGGATCCATCTAATATTGTGTGGAATAGTCCACAGAGTATGTGACGATCATTCCAACCAAGAAATGAGGAAAGATATGTCTAATTTCCCGCGGAATAGTCCAGAAGGATGGGATAGTAGTAACAAACATTAGAGCACATTATTAATAAGATAAGTACTAAAATAATTGAAATAGTTATCTTAGCACATGTGAGAGCAAACATGAAATACAAACATCTATATAATAGTCTTACAAACATTCATAATCCATGCATGAAGAACGTGTTTGCCTTGAAGGATTTTCTTATTAAGTAAAAGTTCGAAGACACATGTTTACAATGTACATCACTAGCTCTAGTAATGGAGCATTGGTGCCACTCCTTGCCCCTCAAAGAACTAGTTTATCTCTCTAATGCCTTTCTAGAGGAGCCAAGGTGAAAATTCCTTTGCTCATACAATGAAGGAGTATATATAACCAAGGGTGACTCTTTGACTACCCTCATTACTATTTTAATTCCAATGAATTTTCAATTAACATGACTCTTTACATTCCATGTGTGTTCTTTGGACTTCCACTTTATAATACATTTTGAATACAATATACATGATCCAAAATAGTGATGTGGCATATGACCACTCATGGCATGACACTGATGACATGGGCTGCTTGATGATGTGGTAATTTCAAGTCACTATTGGTGCTAAGTGTTGGATTTCTTCTTGAAGATGCTTTATCTTCACCTCCACATGGCTTGGTGATGCAGAATCTTCAATGATATCCAATATGGGATAGTGGTCACAAACTAGTGTCCCTTTGATTTCTCTTGATTGATCAACTTGTAAGTTCAGCTACAAGAGAGTCTTCAAGAATGTTTCTCTCCTTATCCTTCTCCATCATCTTGTCATGAAATGATATGGTACCTATTCCTACAATTCACTCATGATGAGACAACATCAATCCGAAAACCCCCTAGTCTAAGATGATTCATTATGATCCACCAACTAAAACTGAAACAAGTGAAAAGCTTGGTAGAGGGACTCAGCAACTATGCAATGTGCATTTCCAGTAGCCAGAGGAAAGGCTTGAGCTCTGAGACTGCATAGTGTGTAGCTCAAGTAGGTCTGAGGGACAAAATTGTACATTTTCTAGAGGTAGTGGGACAGGTTGAGGGAATGGATAGTTTGAGAGATAACTCCATAGTTCCGGCAGTCAAGGGAGGTTGGGCTACTACACATATTCATATTTCAAGAGCTTAGGGGAAGATCTTGAGGCTTGTGTATGTGAAGTGCACAATTTACTCCGGGCTAGGGACATGATTGTGCAATTCTGGAGGTCAAGGTCGGGGCTTGGGCACAGAAATTGCATATTCCAACAGTACTGGGAGGTAGGAACTACACATTACATAGTGCCAAGTAGAAAGGTCACAACTATAGGGTTGATATTGCACAGTTTTCAATTTAGGAGAGGCTTGGATAGGTTAGGTTGCTCGATTAGGAAGTTTTCTGAATGTGGCGAAGTGTGGGATTGGTGAGATAGGTGATGAACTGTGATGAACCTTGACTATGATCACACACTTAGATTAGTTTAATGACACAAAAACATAGATCATCCAAACATATGAACAAAGCATTTCCCTTTGTGTGATAAGTTTACAACAAGACACGAAAAGTGCGACACTTAAGATAGACTTTGGTATGACTATGACGACACTTGTGCGACAGTACTCAGAACTTTGTGCATGAGTGCGACATATGTTTACATAGTTATAAAATTTAGTGTAAGCCAAAAATTTTGGAGGGTGTCGCAGTAGCTACAACACTTAGCGACACATTGGTTGAATTCCAACTTTTCTATCTTGGTTAACTTCTTTTGTGCAGGGCCTCGGTTCTTTAGGAAGTATTGATTCATTGTTCATATTACTTTGGTCTTCCCACTTACCACACAAATAGACCCGGTCTCCTCTATACCTTCTCGGTTGAACAAAACATAAGATTCAACAACATCATAATGTTTCGAGTTGGGAAGGGTAATGTAGCTCTCGAGCTTAAGATTTTTCGAGTATAATTTTTCATCTTTGGGTTTGCTCTATTGTCAACAATACCTGGACAATAACCTGTTGGTGTCACGAAGGAACACAAACATTTCTCTGCTACCAGCGAGCCTAGGTAGTACCCCGATGGAGTCACTTGCTTCACCTCTCTGCACAGGAAGCCTTTCTCTTCTTTCGTCTTTATTTATTTATTTTAAAGATAATTGTGCATCGAAACTTATTTATTTTTGGGCAGAAGAGGGATCCCGACTTATTGAGAGTAGGAGAGGTTGTTCCTTCAGAGAATCATATAGAGACCTCTGATTTAGGTTTTCTCATTTACATTTTTCCCCTTCTACGCTTCTACTAGTTAAATAAGCATATAGACACTGAAATATAAAAAAAATGAGTGTAGGCATGAGGTTTCTAGAATAGACATGGGTTCATGGTTGGACCAAAACTCTCCTTATGGACAGATCGTATTTTCCATCAGAACTTCATTGGCCAAAAGATATAACCAACACAAGGAAGATGGACAGAAGGCTAGCCAAATGTTGAAGTGTCACAAGACTCTTTAGAGTTCGGCCACACACATACTTAGAAGCCACAACATGTACATGCACAACACTTATTCACATGATGAAAACAAAACAAACTAAAGGAAACAAAAAAACAAAATACTATATACACAATGTAGGGCAGAACCCCATATCTTCATTGAAAATAGTGTTTTAAGTCTTGGTCATTGATAGGAAGAGATTCAATCTTCCCTTCAAGTGATTGACGAATACAACTGTGTTGGCCAAGCCTTTCGTGCACTATGAATGGCCCAATTCACAGGGGCTGAAACTTAGTGTGTTTGACTTTGTCGTCGTGGGCTATATCCCACTTCAATACTAGGTCACCCACATTGAAGTTGTTCTTCCCTGTAGAATTCTTTTCAAACCACCTCTTGATACAATTTTAGTGAAGTGAAATATTTTCTTTTTCTCTCAACCTTTCTTCCTATAGCTTTCAAATGGTGTCCATCCTACGATGTACTAACATACATGCCCTTCCTTGGGATTCCTGTGAGATTTGGAGGGCAGGCAAGTAGATGTTGGGTGGGAGGATGGCTTCTTTTCTGTACACCAAGAAGTAAGGGGGGGTGTTCAAGGAAGGCTTTGGCATGACTCAGTCAACCCATAAGATATTTACCAAAGAAGAGTTCCAGTTTCCCTACTCAAAGAATATGGTCTTTTTGATAATGTGGATTAGGTTCTTATTTGTGGATTCAACAAGACCATTCCCCTACGAATAATAATTAGCTTAATGTTTCAATAAAATTCCATTTTCCAATGAAAAATCATAAAGCCTTAGTGATTAGAAGTATGTTTCATTGTCGAAAACAAGTGAAGTAGGAATGTTGAACCTGGAAATGATGTTCTACTGAAGGAAATTTATGACTTCCTAATCATTCACCTGTTTTAGCAGAATTGCCTCTATCCACTACGTGCAGTAATCTATGGCAATAATTATGTAGCAGTGATTATTTGATGAATGTGGAAATATTTCTTCAATAATATCCAAGCCCCACTGTTGAAAATGTTCTTTCACTATAATGGGCTGCAATGGGGCAGCTAACTTCTTGTTTATGTCGGCAAACCTCTAACAGACCAGACACTTAGTCTTAAGCATGAGCATCTCTGAAAAATGTAGGTGAGTAAAATCTAGCCTGCATGACCTTATGTGTCGTTGTGTTTCTGCAAAGTGACCCCTAGCTAGTCCATCATGGAGATCACGCAATACCTTTTTTGAATCATGTGCTTCCAAACATCTGTGCAGGACTCCATTGTGGTTCTTTCTGAAAAGCACCCCATTCACCAACTGATAGGATAATGCTTTAAGTCTCAGAGCCCTCTTCTACCATGCAGAAAATTGGGAGGTCATGGTGTTGTGCTCAAGGTATTGGTACACATCAACATACCAAGAGTTTGTGCTAGTAGTGGGGGAGGCTCATTCAACGTTCTACATTTCAATTTCTTGCTCCCATCCTGAAAGATCTTCCTCTTCCTCCTTTGTGTTCACTACTTATACTACTAGTCAACATATACCATGGCCCTTGATTGTGTGAACTGTCTTGATTTGTAGATCATATTCTTGCAACCCAGTCATCCAATTTTCTCTTATTTCACCCATCTCTTGTTGAACGAACAATGATCTCACTGTTGAGTGTGGAACAAAGATAATGTAATGATTTTTCAATAGATAGGGTTGAAAGTTATTTACCGCCTTATATACCACATAAGCTTGTTTATCCATGGTTGTGTAATTAAGTTTTGATCCTTTGCAAACTCACACTCATGAAGTAGATAGGCCACTCGTTGTTCAGTGCATCCATTTTAGTGAGTACAACAACAAGAGAAGTGTCAAAAGCAAAGGTGTAGAGCAAGAAATCTTTGTTGAAGTCTAGGCTATACAATGTCAGTGCTTTTGCAATATCCTACTTAATACAAGAGAACGCATCATTTTCCCTTTCATACCATTTATAAATTGCATCCTTCTTTACCATCTCCCATATCAGCTCAACAATCTAGGCATAGTCGAATATGAACTTGCGGAGGAAATTGATATTCCCCAAGAAGGATTGCATGGTCTTCTAATTCACTAGGAAGGGAATTTGTGTGATTATTTTGACTCTGTCTCAGTCTACCTTAATCACACTTTTGGCAATGATGTGGCCCAAGTGATTACCCTTGGACACTGTGAAGATACTTTTCTTGTGATTTAACGATATCTTGTACTTGCGACATTGTTCAAAAATTTTCTTTAAGTGGTGTATGTGGTCTGACCTCTGTTTGGAAAACAATATTACATCGTCAAGATAGACCACTACGCTATGTCTAATTAGCTCGCGGAAAGCAATGTCCACAATATGTTGAAATGTTGCACGGCATTGATTAACCCAAATGATGTTTGCCTGAATGTAAACATGCCCCACTTCTTGCAGAAGGTGATCTTAAGTATGTCAACCTCTAAAACCAGACCTTGATTGTATCCTGAGAAGTTGTCTAGCAAAGAAAACATTTCTGACCCCAATATTGTTTTCAATATTTGTTCCATATATGGCACAGGGTAGTTTTCCTTGTCCGAGGCACGATTGAGATTTCAGAAATTGACACACGAGTAGATTTTCCCAGACTTATTTCTCACTGGGACCAAATTGACACCCAAGTTGAGTGCTGCACTCTGTATATGATCTAGGCATCTAGCAGTTTCTTCAACTCTTTCTGAATAGCAAGCTAAGCGTTGGATACACTTTTCTCAATTTTTGTTGGAATGGCTTGGCCCTTTCTTTTATTGGTATCACATGCTGGATGATTCGTATGTCATATGTTTTAATCTCATCGTACGTCCATGTGAACACATCTTGGTACTTCTTGGATAGGTGGATAAAGGCTTGCCGCTCTTGTGGTGTACAAAAAGTACCAAGATTGACATACTTCGGATCCTTTTTTGTTCCCAAGTTAACCTTCTCGTGGGACAGTGTGGGACTATGGGTCTTAGCATTAACGAGTGCCTGGAAGTGATTTTGCAGATCATATAGCTTTTCCAATGACACCACACCCTTTTGGATGAGATTTCCTTTACTTGCATTGGTTGCATCCTACAATTCCTTTTCATGCTCGTCCTCATTGATTGCCGCATCTTTGAATGCATCAGTGTTCACCATGAAGCACAGTATCTATTGGTCACCATAAAAAACATGTAAATTAGTGATATTATAGGGGATGGATGGCTTATAAATATTTTCAACAGAAAAATCATCCCTCAATGGTGATAAACTAGCATCGTCATTTGCTAATGCATCCGCAGATGCGTTACGCATTCTTGGAACAAAAATGATATTAAAAGCTTGGAAATGTGAAATTGGATGCCATACCTATTGTTGATAGCTTCTAAGATGAGGTGACACAAAATGTATGGTATTTTGTATGGTTGCACCACAATTTCAGGGTCACCTAATTCTTTCAAGATGCTAACATTGAGGCCAATAGTTCTTTGAAAGCCCAAGATGAGTGCCTCATATTCTGCAGTGTTGTTCGTGCACTCAAATTCCAAGCAAATAGAGATCAAATGCCTTCTCTATAGTGGGTCTATTAAAACACAACCAGCTCCATAACCCTCCTATGTTTTGGAACCATCGAAGTAGAAAGTCCACATAACATATGTACAAGGACTGGGAACTACACTAGTCCTATTACTACTACTACTACTAACTGTACAAAGGTCATTTTCACTAGTTGGACTAGGAAGGAGCTCTAACTGCGTATCTGGTGTGACTAGGGATGGTTGTGTAAGATAACACTCGAGTTGGGTTTCTAGGAAGCAATTGCCAAAATTTAGTTTTGTGAAATCCATCAGTTCATTATGTCTATCCAAGGGAGTGACAATATGTTTCATGTATCTTTCCCAGATTTGATTATTTCCGCCCTTATACGGAAGCCATAAATGTGCCCAGTTCATAGAAAAGTACCCTTGTAACTTGTTGGACCATTATTCTCAACAACACTCCATATGCTTCAGGAATGTCCACAATCACTATGTTGATACATTGGGGGACTCGCCCATCGAATGATAAATAGATGATCACATCTCTGAGTTCACCAATTGCATGGACAAGATTTTTATTCAGTTGAATAATTTGTGCATCTATTTTGTCCCCTTTTGCATTGATTTTATTGGCAACAAATATTGGCATTACATTCACCGATGAACCAAAATCAACCAATAAATTGTGTACATTGAAATTAAAGATTTCAAAAGTTAACAAAAAAGGAGGGCATAGAGTATTTTCATCCAATGTTAAAGCATTAAGTACAAATTCGAAGGAACCAAAAGATGTACCAGATCCCTTGTCAGAAGAATCATCATTACCTATAGTGGACTACCCAAGTGCGCGTAAGAGGATGTCCTGTTGCCTCGTGATATTTGTTAACTCAAATATTGAAATGCTCGCAGGAACCTTCTTCATGTTGTCGAATACGTTGTAGTCCATAGTGGGAAGAATGGCCAAAGTGTCTGGGGAAGTAACATGGTTTCTAACTTTTGGAATGTTGGTCTTATCCTTACTACTTACGGAAGAAATTTTTGTTGAGACTTATTTCCTAAACTTTCTCTGAGTGTTTTGCACTGAGCTAATGGGTGTACCTATTTTCCTCAAAAAAATTTCTATAAGTTTCTACTTCGTCAACTTTATTGTATTGGTTGGCCCTTGGCTTCTCAGATTATACCAGTTGGTCTGCTTCTGGGCGGAACCATCACTCAGAGGCTACTTTTCGGAAATACTCTTTTGGGATATGAGTATGTAGTTGAACATTTTTGACACGTGCCCCACACTTGGAGTTTCCTCAGTTGCATCAGCTTTTGTATTTTCTTCTATAGGTTTAGTCTACTCCTCATTCATTACCACATCAACAAGATACGTAGCAAGAAGTATCATGGCCTAATTCCACTGTGGGCATGTTTTCTCTGAATGATATTCTTGATGATATGAACAGTATTGATTTGTGCCCATTTTTCAAATATGCAACACAACAATGGATCTCTACGCAGGCTTAGCGGGTTGGTTTCTGCTACTGCCAGAAGATGTATTCCTCTTGAACAGGTTGAACCTACGAGGATTTCTTCTCACGGTGGTTTCGCTTGACCTTTGCTTCAGCTCTGCCAACTCATTTGACAGAGTCTTAACAATGCACATCAAGCTCTCAAGGTTAGACAATTCTTTCTCTTTAGCCTTTCTCACAGAGACCTGAGACCTTTTACCCATGTCTTTGGAGTCTTTTATTGGCTCATCGTCCGTGATGAATCCAATTGTATGCAAGTACTTCTCAACCGCGATAGCCTCTTCATAATTCTCCATTAATGTTTGTTTCACAATTCACTTCACAAACTGCACAACGCTTGTTGGCAAGGCAAAAGTGTAGTAATCTATTGTGATGGAGTCATGAGGTTTCATGTTTTGTGGAAATTTATTCAATATGAGGTTGAACCTCGGATTGAAGTCTTTCAATTTCTCCTTTTTCTCCACCTTAATATTATGCATCTCTTTCAATAACATGGCGGGGCTTTTATCATGGGAAAATTTTTCAACGAAGATTTTCTTAAACCCCCTCCAATTCTGGATGGAGTTTGGAGGAAGGTTTTGATACCATACAACTACTCTACCATCCAAGATACATGGAAAAATTCCACATGAAACATCATCGTATCATACCTCAAGTGTCAACAGATGTAGGTACAAGTTGTCGAGATGGTCTTCAACCTTCACTATTTTTTCAGGGTCATACTTTGCTAAGAGATTCTCTGAATGGTTTGGAAAATTGCTTAGAACACCCAGAAGTGCAAGTGGGCCTTGAGTCATCCAATATACATATTTCCTAGCCATTTCTTCTTCTTCTCTATCCTCCTCTTCTTTGTCACAATATGGTTACTCTTCTTACTTCTCTACTTGTCTCGCAAAAAGTTGTGTCTAAGAGTACAATGCTATCTCCATCACCACTATGAAGGAGCAGAGGTTGTTATGTGTTCTCCACAGAGTCTGATAAATATTAAAGGGTGGCAAGAACCAAATATTCAAGAATAGAAACCACTATCCTTGTGGGGGTGTTTTTTTCTTCTTCAGAGAGTATGGAAGATTGAGTACTCCCAGGATCAATCCAACAACTTTTTCAAATTGATGTGTTATAGGACGGATGGCCTGAATCTTATTGTATGGGATCTCACAAGTACGTTCAGGCTTGGGTTGAGAAGAGTCACCAACTTCAAAAACATGGGTAGGGGAGGCGTAATGAACATTGTTGCCTTGACTAAAAGATGTGATATTGGGGTCGGTGGGGTTATCAACCATAAAACACTGGCTTCCCTCCTTCTAGCACTAGAAATGTTGACCGTGTTGTACCTGCCAACATTCATGGGATCCACCTGATGTGAATTCCCAATTATACCTCACACCATTTGGTGTAGGAGTCCCATCCAGTGTAAAGGCTCGGTTGTCAAATCCTTAAATTTTTCCTTGGATCTAACTTTCAACAAGAGATATGGATGCAATGGTGTCTTCAAAAAGAAAGAAGGTGTTCTTGGTGAGTGTTTGGTTGCAAATTTGTCAAGGTTATTATAATGTGGAGAAGGCGAAAAGTGAGCCTCTAAGTGAGAGGTAACAGTACCACCCAAGAAGAGACACGCATGAATCAGAAGGATCCATCTAACATCCAACGAAATATTCCACAGAGGATATGATGATCATTACAACCAAAAAATGATGAAATATATATCTAATATCCTATAGAATAGTCCAGAAGGATGGGACAATAGTAAAAATGATAAAAACACATTATTGATAAGATAAGTACTAAAATAACTCAAATAATTCAACTATTTTAGCACATGTGAAAACAAACCTGAAATACAAACATCCACGGAATAGTCTTACAAAAATTCATAATCCATGCATGAAGTACATGATGGCCTTGAAGGCTTCTATTATTAAGTAAAAGTTACAAGGTACATGTTCACAATGTACATCACTAGCTCCAAGAGTGGAGGATTGGAGCCACTCCTTGCTCCTCAAAGAAGTAGCTTATCTCTCTAATGCCTTGCGGGAGGAGCCAAGGTGAAAAGTCCTTTGCTCATACAATGGGGGAGTATATATAACCAAGGGTGACTCTTTGACTACACTCATACTATTTAACTTCCAATGACTTTTCAACTTACATTACTCTTTACATTCCATGTGTTTCCTTTGGACTTCCACTTTACAATACATTTTGAAAAAATTATAAATTATCCAAAATAGTGATGTTGCATATGACCACTCATGACATGACACTACTGACATGGATTACTTGGTGATGTGGAAATGTCAAGTCATTTTTGCTGATAAGTATTGGATGTCTTCTTGAAGATGTTTTCTCTTCACCTATACATGGCTTGGTGATGCAGAATCTTCATTGACCTCTAGTCTTGGATAGTGGTCACAAACTAATGTCCCTTTGCTTTCTCTTGATTGATTAACTTGTAATTTCAACTATAATAGAGTCTAAAAGCATGCTTCTCTTCTTTTTATCCTTCTCCATCATATTTTCATGACATAATAGGGTACTTTTTCCTGAAATTCACTCTTGAAAAGACGACATCAATCTGAAAACCCCCTAGTATAAGATGATACATTCAGATCCACCAACTAAGCCCGGAACAAGTGATAGGATTGGAAGAGGGACTCAATGACTTCACAATGTGCAAGTCCAATAGGCAGGTGAAAATCTTGAGCTCTGATACTATGCAATGCGCAACTCAAGAAGGTTTGAGGAACAAAATTGCGCAGTTTCCGGAGGGAGTGGGACAGGTTGAGGGAATGGAAATTGTGAGAGCTAACTGTGTCCTTTCGAGAGTCAAGGGAGGTTGAGCTACCACAAATCTGCATAGTTCAAGGGCTCAGGCAATGAGATTGAGGCTTGAGGATGTGAAGTGAGTAGTTTAATATAGGCTAGGGACATGATTGTGCAATTATGGAGGTCGAGGTCAAGGATTGGGCATAGAAATTGCATAGTCCAACAGTCCTGGGAGGTAGGAATTATACATTGCACAATGTTGAGTAGCAAGGTCACAACTATAGGGCTAAGATTGTACAGTTTTTAGTTTAGGAAAGGCTTGGAGAGGTTAGGTTGCTCGATTACGAAGTTTTATGAATGTGGCGAAGTGTGGGATCGATGAGATAGGTGATAAACTGTGGCAAACCTTGACTATGATCACACACAAAATATTTTAACAACACAACAACATAGATTATCCAGACATATGACCAAATCATTTCCCTTTTTGCGAAAACTTTAATACAAGGTACAACAAGTGCGACACTTAAAATATACTTTGGTATGACCATGATGAAACTTGTGTGACAGTGCTCAATACTTTGTGCATGAGTGAGAAAAATGTTTACATAGTTATAAAACTCATATACATAAAGAAAGACCTTTGAAACCATCAAAATAGGCTTGTACACATTGCGCAACATCCAGAAATTCCAAAAGACAAAAATTTACCTAACATGTAAAAAGGAACAAAACACTTCAAAGAAGTTAATCAAAATAATATTCGGGTTTGCAACAATAATGTGCAAGACCAAGGAAGGGTCTAAAATTGGGTGAGCCAAAAATTTTGGAGGGTGTTGCAGCAGCAACAACACATAACTATAGAATTACAAGACACCAACATCTCAATAGCAATCTCTGAATCCCCAATTACAATTGCCTTCTGCCTAACCTTCTATCCCAAACCAGTTGCCTATACAACATATCACTAACCAAAAAAATAAAGCAACCCATCGTATCTTACAAACTAAGTTGAGACACTTTTCAACCTATGTCATCACTCCTATAGAAGTGCAGGATATCCATTTACGGTTGGGGAAGGTGATAGCAATTTTTGGCCCCATCATTATAGAAGAAGAAAGAGAGAAAGAGAGAGAGGAATAAATCACCACATCTATAGAAAGAACTAGTAGACCCACACCCCCTCAGCAAGAGAATGGGTCTTTGAAATAGTTGTCCAACCATCCTTTTCCTGAGAGGCTGAATGGGAGTGAACTAGTAAAACCTCTTGAACACGATATGGTTAATGAAGTAAGAAATATTTGTGTTAAAATTCACCTACTGCAAGTTATTTGAGATACAATTTTTTATTCTAATACAGTAAGGGAGTTTTGCTTAAAGAAACCAAGGAGGAAATGGAAGGATCCACCGAATATACATTTTATTGGCAAGTGTGTTGATGTAATTACTGGGAATAATTTAGCGAAGAAATATTTTGATCTTGAAATTCCTATTGTTTTAATACATATTAATGGAGTATGTATTTATAACACTTTGATTGACCTTGGTGCTGCCATCAACATCATGATTATGCATACCATGGTATTTCCTGAAGTAATTGATCTTTATCCTACCCCGACCATTCTAGAACTGGCAGATCGATCCAGGATTAATCTAGAAGGCATTTTGGACGATGTGATTGTTTCTGTAGATTCATGGGAATATCACGTGGACAACATGGTTGTGCAAACTAAACCAATAGTTGGTGGCCATCCAATAATCCTTGGGAGGCCATTCCTTTCTATTGCAAATTCATTCATAGGATGTAGGTCTGGAAGCATGTTTTTCTCTCACAATGGAGTTGTGAAAAAAATTTCCTTGTATCCACATGCAAAGTCTCCAGTGGAATTAGAGGAACCTCCATGGTTTGATGACCTGGACAATGAAGATGAAATGGTTCAACCTAGGTGTACAATTGACTAGGTAATTTATTTCTAGGTAGGCTCTGAAAAACACCAGCGCAATTTTGTTTAGTGTAATTTGGGTTCTTATGGTTCTAATAGTCATCCATTTGAGCAGATTTTAAAAGATGATGTATAGGAAACAAATTATTTGACAAATTTCTCTTTATTAGGTAATGTTGTTTAAGTACCATAAATAACCATGCTATATCTCTACTGAAGTAATTTTGGGTCAATTTTTTAATATTAATGTTGAACTTATTGATGAGAAGCGAAAAGAACTCATGACATGTTCTACAGGAATAGATAGGACCATTTGCGTGGTATTACCAAGACATAAAAGGGATTTATCTTTCAATTTATTTCATCATATTTATACATAGGCTAACACTCATCTTGTTATGAATCTATCTCCTTGATGAAAACTTAATCTACCTGATATTTGATAGCAAATGGGTTTCCCGCTTAGTTGTGATCCCTACATGTTTAGGAAGATGGCAAGTGTGTGTATAATTCTGGGAATTAAAAAAATCCACTGTGAAGGATTACTTACCCCTTCCCTTTATAAACCAGTTCCTAAACATCCTAGCATGTAATAAATACTTCACATTTTTGCATGGGTCTAGCAGGTATAACCTGATTCTAATCGCTCCAAAGGATCAAGAGAAAACTACTTTCACTTGTCCCTAGGGAACTTTCTCCTATCGATTTTTACCTTTTGGGTTGTATCATGCCCCAAATACGTTCCAAAGAGTAACTTTAGGCATTTTTTTAGATATGATCCATGACTGTGTTGAGGTGTACATGGAATATTTCATTATCTATGGGGATTCCTTCAAGGAAGCATTGGTGAATATTAAAAAGGTATTAATTTGATGCCAGGAAGTGCACCTTGCTTTGAATAACATAAAATTTAGGATGATGATGACTAAGGGTGTTGCTCTTGTTCATGTTGTTTATTTTGCAGGTATTAATGTTGATCCTATCAAGACAAAACGTTTTTTCTGAATTAATGGTTCCCACAACGCAAAAGGAGGAGAGGGTTCTCCTTGGTTTTGCAAGGTATTATCAATGCTTCATCGAGGGATTTACAAAGATCGATATTCCTTTGCTGAATTTATTATCTAAAGATGACATTTTCTTATGGACTAACTAGTGCCAGGATGTGTTTAAAACATTGGAAGAAAAACTCTTGGTTGCTCCTATTTTAAAGGGGGGAAATTGGGCATTACCCTTTCATAACTCCATATAAGCTTCATATATGGAATTGGGAGTCATCCTTGGGTGAAAAAATGACCTGTGTTATTATGAAATTTATTATACCAATAAAAATCTAACCCCCACTGAATTGAATTATATAGTGATAGAGAAGGAGTTCTTCGTGGTGGTACATTATATTATTAAGTTTTTACATTCTATTACAGGTTATGAGATCTTCATCCATACAAACCATATAGTTATTTGATACCTTATGAACAAACATGTAAACACTGGGTGGATCGCGATATGGCTCTTGTTGTTACAAGAATTTAATGTTACAATTGTGGATCAACTTGGTAAATATAAATTTGTTTTTGATACTAAGTGTGTGGGTGAATAAGGAATGGCACAAACCTCTATATTTGGTTGAGAAATACATCACTTCTGAAGGTAGATATACTGTCACTTTTCGGTACCATCTAGAATTTCTAATTTTTTTTAAGGATAAGAAAACGATGAACCTTCCCTTATTAAAGAGTTTGACCAAAATGGAAAGAAATACTCAAACTTAGCTTGAAAATGCCGAGACTAGTATGTTTTACCATGGCCTCATAAAAAAATTAATAGAGGCAGAATTGCAGAAGCAGGGTAAGACGTGGGAATAATTTAATTTCTGGGATGGATACTGATAGAATTCTTTTTCATCCCCCTTTAAAGAAAAATTATAAGTGTATTATAGGAAGAAAGTCTCAAAATATTCATGTTCATATGAAGACCTGATGTGTGGATAAAATTAGCAGAGCTCCAACACAATAGGAGTAACCCTTATTTCTAAAAATAGTAAAACCATCAAGGAAGAAACCCTAGATGACTATCTTCCTAAAAAAGAAGAAGTAGTGGATGAGAAAGTAAAAGATACCTTGTTTTAAGAGTAGGACATCCTAGTTGTAGAAAGAAGAAGCTTTATGGGGAAGGTCGTCAACATAAACAAAAGAAAGTGCTCAAGCAAAAGAAGGCAGCGAAGAGTCAAAAGGTGTTGAAGGAAATTTCTCCTATGGTTGACCTTGAGAAGTTCAATTCAAAAAACAAGAGACTATGATGGACACTTGGACGGGGTGCTGGTCATCAAGACTGTATTAAGAAAAAGGTGAGATTTGCTAAAATGGAGAGGTCTACTAGAATTGCATAATTAAACTCAGAATTGGAAGTCTAGAAGGAATATGTGGAATTTTTGTTGGGTGAGCCTGTGGATTTGGAGTTACCATTGTCGGTAATAAAAGAGAAGACTATTAGAATGGAGGAAGTGTCAATTTATCCCAAGGTAGAATAAATCAATAATATTGAGGAGTTGATAGAGTTTGATCCTGAAATGTTAGTAGACATGGAGCTAGGTTAAACATGCTCTATGAAGTAGTCAAAAGTAAAGAAAATTTGGGAAAATGATAAGTAATTTGAATTTGAGTGTGTTCGATTGGAATTGGAGAATCAAGGTCTAAGTCAGAGTAATTATCGCTTGATAAAATCATGAGACTGGTTGCAATTCGAAACTAGTTACTGGTTAAGTAGGACCAACTCTGGTAGGCTAAGATAGACCACCCAATGCAGTAATGTCAAAGATTGAAGGTTAAATATTCCAAGAGGAAACAGAAGGAGAGCGAGGAGAATCTTGACCATCTAGGTCAATATTTGAAGGGATTTGAGCATCAGGATGTGCAATCGTCTGAGCATGGGGAGGATGAAAAGGCTCAAAATCAACTCTCTTGAAGCACATCCCAACCATCTTCTATGACTCGAAACCTTAAGCCTTGCCTTGTATTTCCATATAATTTACTACTATTCCGTGTTGTTTAGTGCCTTTAGTTACATCTCGATTATAAAATGTCATTATCACTCTTTTTAATGTGTTTTCTTGCTAAATTGGTCTGCATTTCAATAAATTCAGTTATCTAAAGGTTGTGAGACTTTGCAGCCTATTTTTTCCTAATCCATAGGGTGGATGATTGATGGTTACCAGATCGAGAATCGTATCATAATCTACTAGAATGAGCCATCCTGGATAGCTACAGGAGGGACATATGCAATGTTTAGTTTACATGCCAACTTGGATACTTTGTGCATGACCTCCATAGTCAAATCAATCATTATTTTGTTATATTTTTATATATAGTCTAAGTTTTATTTAGAAAAAATATTGTTGGTAGTTTTTTGCACTGTTACTTTTTTAAAATGGCCTCGCGCTTAGTTATAGCATTTCCCTTACTCTTCGGACTGGATTGGTTGATTGGCTTATATATTCTATTGTGACTAGCTAAATAAGTTAGTCATAATGTTATTGTAATATCATTGTCGCGGCTAAACTAAGTTATGGACTTTGTACCACATTGTTTATGACTTATAATACAACTCGCATTGTTATTGATTAATTTATTGGAGTAACACATTCTTTTATCTACAATGCTTCCAACCAGGAAGGCCCCCCTAGTCTAGAAATCACTTGCATAGATTTTGTGTGCTTAATAGATTAAGTGTGGTGCTTTACGATTTTCTGTAGTAATGTAATGTTAATGTTGTGAATAATTATTTCATATCCCTTTTCATTGTAGTTATTTAATGTTATCGATTTATTTCTAAGAATTGCATTTCTATTTAAAGAACATGGATTGTTACTACATGTTAACAACCCCGATTATGTGTGTTAGGAGGCTTCTAACCCAGGGATCCACCAGCATGTTGAGGGACACCCCAAGGACTCAAACATGTAGTCCTCTTGAACTATGTGGTTTCATTTGTTCTTCCCAACATGAGTGTGAATTGATTGAGAAACTGTTACACTTACTAGCCTATGTTGAACATTGATGAATGTAAATTGCTTTTTAGAATTAATATATATTGAATATTTGTTAGCGTAGAGAATCACAAAATCAGGTCCAGTAGAAAGTAATTATTAATCAAATGTTGCATTGTGTGATATAATTTTCCTATCATAGCTAATCTTGCATATATTTTGTCAGTGCCTCGTTAGTCTATGAGCCTTAGTTGATAATTTAATGAACTCACAATTTAAGTGATTAAACTTCTCATCGCATTGATTTCGAATTGGATCCTTCCCATATCCTTATTCCTAGTTTCTTTTATAAAAAGGTGAATCTTTCAATCCCTAAGAATTTATTCAATATCTTCTCAAAGAATAAGTTTGATGGTCAAGGAAAGATCTTTGCATCTCAGCATATCCTTAAATTTTTTGATATTTCTATCTCTAACAATGTGTGTCATGATAGTGCTCTACACCAACTTTTTACCTTCACTTTTCAAGGTGTCATCAAGTCATGGTGTAAGACCTTACCACCCACATTGATCCATTATTTTAAACCATTTGTATATGAGTTTATGTCTTCTTTTCAAGAGCCTAATTCTAAGGATTTATTTAAGGAAATTGATGAACTCTGAATGAGACCGGATGAATCAATGGATGATTCTTCCAAGAGATTTCTCAACTTCAGCTATAAAATTCATGAGAAATATAAGGATTGTTATCATATAATAAGAGAGTTTCGACATCTAATTGTCCTTAATGAGAGGGAATATAAATATAAATTTAATATGAACAGTCAAAAATCAGAGGAATATAGTAATCTACTTGATAATTTTACTATGCCAACTTTTGTTTTGGGTTCAATTCAAAGAAAACCTCAGATTTTGTAGGAAATGGTTCCCCCTGATTTTCCTTATCCTCCTTCTTCATTATCAAAGTAAATTGATTCTTGTACTAGCACGCAAATCTTTGTTGATAATGAATTGGGTAATGAGGAAACTTTGCATGAAAAAGGGTAGATTTGTCTTGATTCAAAATCTCAAATAGACTCTATTGAAGTGGAGCAAGATCAAAATGAAAATAATATTGGTACATCATCCTTTGATTTTCATGTTGAGTAAAGCTCTATTGATTCAATTAATCTTCCATCTCCCCATGATATGCTCTTACTTTTTCCTCCTTGACATGAACAAGGAATTGTCTTAGGTGACAGTAGATGTTAAATTGACTTCTTAGATCATAACATGCATATTGATCCCTTACTTTCTCAAGATGATACTAATGTGCAGAGTTTTAATTTTCAATTATATTTAGTTGGAATTGATATTTCTTCACCTGATTCTTTTCATCTCCCTTCATCCTTAACACATTATGAGTTGTAACCTGATCTTTTTTATGAGTTTGTTACACCATTGATTTATTTAAATAATATTTATCATTATTATGTTGGTCTTTAATATAATTAGGTACATGATGGTTTCTTTCACAATTAGAAGATGAAAAGAAAAAATATGTTTGTCATTATCTATTTAATTTCTAGTCTTTAAAAAGTGAAAAGGAAAACTCTATAACTCTAAATCTTCAAGATAGTCCTCTGGTCAATTCATCCTCATTCTTAATCCATGAAGAGTTTCACATGTTAAAGATCAAATATAATCAAATTATTTGCTCTAACAGTTGTCATTTTCTTAACCATGATGTCTTCACTAATACCTCTAATGATAGTTGTTCATATTCACCTATTGATCTTTTTAAGCCACTAAAATTTGATGATCCATCATTTGACAGTTCAGAGACTTGTTAGGAAGTTGAGGCACTTCAACTTCCACTAATGGTTACATTAGGCCCTCACAATACTGACAAGATACCTGAACAAGATCAGGCTATATTTTCCTCACGAGATTCTTCTCCTAGGACTCTTTCACCAAACGAATGCTCATCTTTGAATGCTTTTTAAGATTTACACAATCATCAATTTGAATATCATGATAGAATTGTTGATTGGTTACAAACTTCTTATAAAACAAGATATAATGCTAATAAGAAGTTTCATAATTACCTTTTACTCTTTGTGAATGAAAATGTGGATGAATGTACATTTATGAGGGGTTTTCAAAGTGTTCATGCTTATCATTATTTTTATCAGGATAGAGTTACAGCCTAGTTAGAACATTTTTTTTCTAGTTAGTTCTCTTGCTTACAGGAATGCCATTCTTTCTCATGTTAAATATATTCAAGAAAACTTTTTTGTTTTTCACATTGTTTCAATCTATTACTAATTTCTTACATATTTTTGTTTGTAGGTCGAGCGTAGCTCTTGTAGCTACATTGGAAATTTGACTTTACATAATCCTGACCTCCTATTTGATTAGATTGGGATTTAGGTTTAGTTTATGATGTTTTTTAGTTAGAATAGTTTTTCACAGTTATTTCTTATGTACATAGCTGCATTTACTTTGTATTTATTTCATCTCATTGCATGATTCTTTTCTTTTCTTTGCATTTAGATGTCGGTACCTTGCACCACATAATTTCATTTTCATTTAGCCATGAGTCACCGCTTTATGCTTTCTAGTTAGTAGTCTCATCTTTTCCATGCATATGCATTATGTATTCGTTTTGTAATATGCATTCATTATGCATGCACATGAAATCATGCATTCATTTTGCATTATGCATCATTCTATTGCATTACTTTGCATTTCTTTGCATTTATAAATTATTTGATTAAGCATTGCATTATTTTCTTCATTACATTTAGTTTGAATTCTTGTATTGGATTTTATTGCAAACTTTTCATTCTCTTCTATATTACTTTTCCTTTGTTGCATTTAGCATCATGTTCCCTACTTTTTCCTTGCACTTAATTGCATCATTTCATTGCATGACATCTTTAGTTCTCATAAATCTTTAGTCTTTGCATAGTTCCTTATTTTTCTATTGCATTATGCTTCCAACTTTACTTTTCTTTCATGGCATTACTAGTTTTCTTGCATTATGCCTTATTTTGCATTCAATATTCTCCTCCCCTGAATTTCATTTACCCTTGTCCCCTTGGCATTGCTAAGCTTATTTCATCCCCATTCATTTATTTCCATTGTGAATTCTTACTTAGGAATTATTTTTTACATGTCTTTCTTTTCAATTTTGTACATATTGATCCATGAAGAGCTTCCATTAGCTTCATGTCTTTCCTTATCCATAATGTTGAAATCTCACCCAATGATTTTATGTTGATGTGGTGATCACTCCAAGAGGCGGTCTCTTGTCGAAACTAGTATCTAAACCTTGTACTCGATATCCTTTACATGAGTCTAATCTGGTCTAGTCTTGATATTTCATTATGTGTTTTCATTATCCAATTGTTAGTTAAAGATGTGATGTAGAAGTGTGACATGAGGGAAAACCTAATTCATAAAAGGTTTTAGTTTATGTAAAATGATTTAAAAACCTCTCTTGTCATAAAATAAGTTGGGATAACTCTTCTAACCTAGTGCAATGAACACCTTAAGAAATTATGCCAAATTGCATGTAAAATAAAAACTAATTGAATAAATGGTAAAGGAATAGAAAGGCTTCCTATGCAAGGAGGTGATGCAAGAAAGTTTATCATGGTACTGAATAGACCTACTAGTAGCAAAGTGATTCTTTTGATTTCTTGAGTGACTCTATCAAGGTACTGAGAAGTCCTATTGGCAGTAGAGCAACACTAGAAATTCACTTTTAAATTCTGAATATAATAAACCCACATTCATGTTCTTTATATCATTGTTGAAGACTGACATGTGTGAGCTCTTGATGTAGTGTTTAAAGACTAACAATACCTATCTATGGAGACTATTGAGAAATATAGGGCATTATGTGAGTTAGATGCTTCAATTTGATTTCTCTTATTTTGACATTTACCTGTAAAATTATATGTTGATTATGTTAGTGTTGTTTTCATCGAATAAATTCCAACATGAAGATCACAAAGACAAGAACACAATATGTAGGAACACAACCAAGGAAAAAACCCTATGAAGGGGAAAACTGACTCAATGTTTTCTCTAGTAGATTAAATCATGTTGAGACACACTTGACCCTTTGACCAATAGGCTTTATCCAAACACCAATATAGCTGTGTATACTTCAGTCTCAGTTCTTCTGCAATTTAAATTCTTGACTCCTTATGCAATAGTTTATGCCTTCCTACTTCAAAGATTCTCGGTCCTCCCTATAATGGCTTCTACAACAATATTATTTGGCCCTTCCTATAATGGTTCTTGCACTAGAGATTTTCTTCCCTTCCTATAATTAGTCTTGCAACAGAAATGTTTGGCCTCTCCTATAATTACCACAGATATTCTCAACCCCTCCTTCCTCAGAAACATCATCCATCTTTCTACAATAGTCTCAACCTTTTTATCTCAGATATCTCCACTCCCTTGTAATGGTCTCCTGTAATAGGGATTCTGGGAGCTTTGTTCCTCTTATCCGAGCTTCATAAAGTTATATATTGAATTCATCATTGTGCTATCAACTAGGTCATGGTGATAGGTTATAAATACTTATTTTCCACTATAATTTTTAGTCGACATGAACAGTTGATTTGAGGTTGACTTGTAGGCTTGATTTTGGGCCAACTTGTTAAGTGAGGAAGCCAATTTATATACTTGTTTTGAGGTTGGCTTGAAGGGTATGGTGGATCTATTTGTAGGAGAAGGAAGCTCACTTGGTGGAGGATTTGTCTTTGACACAAAGACACTTTTATGACATATGATTTTGATTCAATAAAAATTCTTGAAGCCTACAATGGAGGCTTGACCTATTGACCATTGACCCAAGCATGAAACCCATGCTTTAATAAGTCAATAAAAAATTCTTTTTTAAATAATTTTGTTTCTTTTGAAAAATACATGACTCAAATACAATTATGAATACTGACATTAGTTACATTCTTCAACTCTCCCCTTAACTAGGGAGGTATTCATAATTTTACATATAGGTAGAAGGATGAACTGAAATTGAAATGATCTACAAATACAAAGAGTCATACAACATTGCAGTGATTTTTAAGTAGATACTTGACCAAGGTATCTAACTAGGTGGCATTAAGGTGTCTTCCAAGCTTTAGTTGCTATAGGTACCATCAGGATTCCACTCTAACACCAACACAGGGATCTAGGTGTGTATCCAAGATTAGATCTCTATTACCAATGCCACCCTTCCTACATCGGGATCTAGACATCAACACATGGGTCAACCAGATGTCCTCCCAAGCATCAGGCACTCAGCCCGAGATGATTATATCTCTCCCTATAAACTAGATATATATCCATCAGTTAAGCATACTTCCAAAAATTTGTACTTTATCATGGAGAGATATTATACAAATACAACTCCAAATAGAAATAGCATTTCAATACATATACACGTTAATACAAACCTTAGGGGTCTTCAATTATCCTGACAATGCTCATATATCTTGTTGCGTCTTTCAAAAACATTCAAATCTTCTTCAACTTTATTATCAACATCTTATGAACTCATGGAGGGTATCCAAGCTCCCCCTTAACTCAGCAATAGACTTCATTAGGTTATTCTTCTCATCATGCTCATCATTAAGTCATTTTCAAGATAGGTAAACCTCTTCAACATTTTCAATATTGTGTACCTCCAAATCTAGTAATAAGTACAATAAAATACAAATATGCAGGAGCATAATATCAATACAAGGTTACCATATCAACATAAAGAGATTATCAATCATAAGTATTCAAACTTTCATAGATTAAACTTGAATAATCTTTCATATCCAACTCGAGATCTTCTGCTATTTTTTTTTACATAATCCCTAGATTCCAAAGTCAAATCTTAAATATTAATAACTTAATAGCGAAAGAAATTCTTTAAGTCTTAGAAACTAGACTCAATACCCAAAGAATCAATATTGTACATCTAGGGTTTCAACAATATGCTCTTAGAATTTCATGATAGACTTTACTATGATTTGTTACAAACCCTAGAACTAGAAAGTTTACATCTAGTGTTTCATTCATATTAATCTTATGCATGGATACAAACATCAAACCCCAACAATTTTAACTAGGGTTTCAATTATGTGGAAGCACATACACCCAGGTTTTCATTCCTAGGGTTTCCATAATTAAACAAACCCTAAAGGTTTAAGGTCTTATGACAAACCCTAAAATGTTAATGTTTTACAAAATTATTACCAAAAACACTAAGCATCTATATTATTAGGGTTTGAATATTATCCATGATATACTCTAAGCATCAACAAGTTAGAGTTTTATAATGAAACCTAAATATTAGGGTTTCCATAGAAATGAACAAATGACAAGAGATATGATAGAGATAGATTCAATCTAGATACAATTCAAAATCCTGAGCATAAAATAGTTAGTAATACAAGGAAATTTTTAAATAATTTTAATAAATAAGATTTTCCAAATAGAGATACCTGGAGTTGCTCCTTTTACAAACCTTTTAGGATTTTCCTTGAAGTTCTCTCTCTCATGAATCACAATTTCATACATTCGATACTTAAAGACAATTGCAACAAAGAAAATATATGATACCAAAAATTGTGAAGTCAATCTAGGGTTTCCTAGGCAAATAAAGTTTCGAATTGCAAAATTTCGACCTAAAAATCAAAATATATTTTATAAACCCTATGACTATGGTTTTTCATGAGTTACCTAGCATTTTAGAATATTGGATAACAACTACAAATCTTAAATTTTCTTAACCCTAGGGTGAGTCAAATCGTGATCATACATATCTTATAAATGCATACATTTTCCTTTGTTTGTTTCATTGAGGTTGTTTCCCTTTGCAAACTAAATACAAGTTATTAGATAACTAAAACATAAAATATAAAAGTAGTACTTACCTAAGACAGATGAGGCCTTGGTACCAAGGATGCTAGAGAGAATTTCTTATAATGTTTTCATGATCTACATCACTTGCTTGTAAACTTTGATCCTTATAATTATTTTTTTCCATAGTGATTTTTTCTCATTTATATATATATACACACATGTCTTATTCACCACTAATTAGAATTTGACTTCATGAAGGTGACTATAAGAGGTATTATTTGATAACATACCTTCACTACTACAAACCTTGAAGTTTTCCATCACCGATCATAGGAGATAGTTCCTTCTTAGATATTGTATCTCCTTTCTAGATATCATGATAGGGAAAATACGTTTTGAGTTGACCTTAAAAAGTAAGACTATCCAGGACCCAATTATAGAAGTATGGAAAGGTTGGCTTACTGTCTAATATAGATTTAATTGTGTATATATATGTTATTATTATCATTGTAGGATGCAAAAATTGTGGATCTCATACAACATAGATTTATATCACTTCCACACGTCAATGAATGTTATTATGAACAATGGAGACTAATTTTAAATAATGAATCCATACATGTGAGGAGAATATTTATAGATAATGGAGGAATAAAGTTGGGTTAAATAAACTCTACAAATAGTTTATTCCTCCATTATCTATAAATGAAGACTAATGCTAGGTGAATACATTTTCTTGAAGTCCTACATTTTATCTAGGTCTCTTCATGAATTTTTGAATGTTTAGAGTATTATGTTTGAGACCAAGTTAACAAGAGATCTCTTCTCCTTCCTTAAAGGAGACTATATATCTTGCAAGATTACTATGCTCACAATTTCAATAGAGAGCTCCTTACATGTGGCTCGTTCTTCATGCATAGGTAAAGAAAGAATCTCGATGCTAAAAAATTTCTTTATACAAATGAGAGGTACGAATGTTTCTTGATAATAAGGTTGTCTCTTGACAGAATTTCAGATCATAGATAGAGGATTTTGGATCCTTTCTAGAGCTAGTGTAGATGTTAATAAATAGGCCTTGAATGCCTTGCAAAAATAAAAAATAAAAAATCTTCCACAAATTTTAATGAAAACATTGACTAACAAGACTATAAAGTTCATACCTAAGATGTTAGAGTTGCTTCAGAAATTTGAAGGAATGGATGGATATTTTTGGTTCCCCCTTTTTTCCTTCGCTTTACTAACAATAATTGTGGCCTCCTTCGGGCTATTAGTGAGTGCTTTTTTCCTAAAAAAAAAAACTACTAGTGCCCTTGCTCTTGCTATAGTAGGTATGTGGCTTGATATCTATAATTAGGGATTGAAAAAGATACCCAGGCCTTCTTCTAATTACCTCTACAAATTTCTTCGAGGGAAATCGATATTCTTGAGATAAAATTAATTCCAAACTTGAACTTCTTTTTGCCCCTTGTTCATAGCCCTAGCTCTAAAACCATGTTGAGAAATATAGGGAATTATGTGAGTTATATTTTTAAATTTGATTTCTCTTATCTTGAAATTTACTTTTGAAATTATATATTGAATATGTTAGTGTTCTTTTCATCAAATAAATTCCAACATGAATATATAAAATGTAAGAACATGAGATGTAGGCATACAACCAAGGAAACACCCCTATGAAGGGGAAAACCTAGTCAACTCTTTCTCTAGTAGATTAATTCATTTTGAAACACACTTGACCCTTTGACCAATAGAATTTATCCAACCACCAAATTAACTCCTTATGCTTCAGTTTTGGTTCTTCTACCATCTAAATTATTGACTCCTTCTGTAATAGCTTTTGCCTTCCTTCTTCAACGATTCATGGCCCTCCCTATACTGGCTTCTGCAACAAGATTCTTTGGCCCTTCGTGTGATGCCTCTTGCACTAGATATTTTCAACACTTCTTGTAATAGGTCCTATATTTTGGCCTCTCATGTAATTACCATAAATATTCTTGACCCCCTCCTTCCTCAGAAACCTTAGCCCTCATTCTGTAGTAGTCTCAGCCTTTTTATCTTAGATGTCTTGGCTCCCTTGTAATGGTCTCCTATAATAGGGATTCACATCCCTTCCTTCCTCTTATCAGAGATTCAGAAAGGTATATATCGAATTCATGAATATGTTGCCAACTAGGTCGAGGTGATAGGGTATAAATACTTGCTTTCCACTATATGTTTAAGCTCACATGAACAATTAATTTGAGGTCGACTTGTAGGCTTTATTTTGGGCTAACTTGTTAAGTGAAAATTTTGACTTGTATACTTGTTTGGAGGTTTTCTTCGAGGGTATGGTGGTTATCTTTGTAGTAGAAGGAATTTTACTTGGTGGAGGAGTTTTCTTTGTCACAAAAAAAAACTTGTATGACTTACAATTTTGACTCAATAAAAATTCTAGAAGCCTATAATGGAGGCTTGACCTATTGACCATTGAATCAAGCATGAAACCCATGCTTTAATAAGTCAATAAAAAATTATTTTATAAATAATTTTCTTTCTTTTGACAAATACATGACTCAAATACAATTATGAAGGCTAACACTAGTTACATTCTTTAATAGAGACAGATGAATGGCATCCTTATAAATGATCAAATAACTCAAGTGGTACCCATGGTATTTAATTCAGTACTTCCTTGAATGTATTTTAAGACTCAATCTATTGAAAGGGACTGAGGCAAAGATGTTGGATTCTACCATTGATTCGATATTTTTTGTAGCTACTATAACAACTCCCAAAAATTTTAGACTAACACCCAAATTTTGAGTCCTCCCTCTACTTTTCAAGGTCTAGTAGGTGCTTATGTTTAGAATGGGTCAAAATCCTATAGTGACCTAGCTTCCATCAAACCCTATGGTTTCTCACGATTCCATGATACATATGACATATATCCAGCTTTTCATTCATCTTGGTTCCTATTATTTTGAATACATTAGGGTTTAGGGAGGTTGTTTCTTTAGTGATGCAATCCTAAGCCTTATATTACCATGACAAGCATTGCAAATCACAAATCATGAATTTATATTGCACGAGTGAAGATGAAATCCTTGATTTATCTCAGTTCTCATTCTATTAAATGCATTAGGGTTTGTGAATTTGTTTCTTTCATGATGTATTATCAAGCTTCATACTCTTCATGGTATTTTATGCAAATTATAGACATGTATCTTCTATTGCTAGTCATGTTTCACCTTCAATTCTCATACCCTAATTTTCATCTTCAAGCCTCGATCTTCATGATAATTTCATGGCATTTTTTTGTTCACTTCACCCCAAAACTAATGTCTATCCATCAACACTATCTAATAGACATCATGTTTGAAAAAAAATAAAAATAAAAAAACCCTTTATAACAAAGAGAAATCTCACATTCATTTGTCTGATTTACATGTATCTACTTATACAAATTTATAAAGCAAGGCAGAAAACTATTTAACCTAAAATAATTGCACTACTTTTACAGTTAGATTTAATATCACTTATTTCCACAAAAGATACATCCAACAATGGTTCCTCTTCTAGATTTTCCAAAATATATGTATCACATGTACAAGAATTTATGGTTTACATGTGCACACATATATAAACACATCTTTGAATAGGGGTATGTATAATGAGGTTTCACCTTTATCCACAACACCTCCACACAATCATAAATCCACGTAAATGATGGAATCTCTATAAATTTTAAGCTTATAAAACATACGTCGATACTCAAGCTACTTATTGTCCCAAATTAAATGTTGAGATACCATTTGAATCATGAGTTTTTCTTGAAGATTGAGCTTGATTGAAGCAATTGAATCAAAATATTTTATCAGCATGGTAATAGAATTTCCATTCATAGACCTCAAAAAAATTGTAAATTCATGCCCATCATATATAATAGGAACAACAATTACCTACTAATCAACAGATACAACTAGATCTAGACTATCCAAACCATTGATAGTACCTTTCATGACAATGGATCTCACAAAAAAATTGTCCACAACTTATAGAAACACCTTCAATGTATCCGCTTGAAAAAAAACTTGGGTTTTCAAAAACCCTGCACAAGACTTGGATACAAAGTATTTGAGGAACATATATGTTTTTGGAAATTAGATTTTTCATCATATATGGCATATCTACTCTTATGAATAACAAAAACTGAGAGCACACCTTAATACCTACTAGACATGGATCCAAAGACAACCACAATGGTGAATCGACTTTTTTGTAAGTTGAACCCTTCTTATACCTTGATAGGTTTGAAGGCATACTTATGGGATTTATAATCCTTGAAAGGAAGGGATTATAGAGAGGGCGAAGAAGGAAAAACGGATTTTCAAAAATTTTAGTAAAAGAAGTGAGGTGTGCTCACAAAAAAATAAACATTTTCAATACGTATTGATAGTTGAATAAATCGTCATCATCCAATGGTATAACTAATCTCCTTCGTTGATTTCAATTTTTTTATTATCCTTTAGTGTAGTAATAGTTTCAACACATGTTCATATGAGTGTTATAGGGAAGTTTTCTTTGTAACATGATTAATACAATTTTTTCCATGCTCACAATATTGACAACTGCTAATGTTGTTAGTCCCCTCTACATCACAATGGTATTCACTATTTTGAATCCTAATCTCTCGTGGAAGAGAACATAATGTTATATTTTCAAATTGAATTGAATGAGTAGTATTTCTTTTATTTTTTAATAATTATGGCTCGTGGTGGAATTTGTATTTAGACCTAGACTTGAATATTGTTGGCTCAAAGTCCCAAGATCAATTGTTAGGTTAGTCCTTTGCTTGTCACCATGTTGATAAATGAGGGGTCACTTGTGATGCTAGGGCCCAATTTCTAGCTACCATTAGTGATGACCTTGTTCCTCTATAAATCTCCATCTGTCCTATTTTCAAAGCCTTGTTGGTGTTATGGAGCTTTTCACAATTTTGAATATTTGTAGTTATGAAAATACCTTACTTTTCCTTGTTGGTAGTAAGATTATATGTGGTTTGTTGATAAGTAACTTTCATATTTTGGGGAATATTTTACTAATTTATTGTATCTTGTAGTAAAGAGTGAATTGAAAGCTTTCTTTCTTGTTGTCTTTGGTTTTGTAGGATGATTGGTGTACAATGTGTTTTTTTTTAATCTCATGAGTCATGGCATCAATGACCTTTGTTGAGGGCTCTTAGTTATGTATTATTCCTTGTTTATATTATAATATCATGCATTTTCTATTTTTGAGTGGCCACACAAACTACTAGTTAAAGGTCCACTATCTCTTGGACATTATGAGAGTTATGGAGAGGCTCAAGCTCTTAGAAGTTGACATCTTGGAAGATGGAAACTTCCAATTCCATCACTGTCTTGCTTCACAATTGATGTCTTAAATAGATAACATGACTTTGTATCTCTCATTCATCTCCCTTTCACCTCTCCATGACCCAACACTACAATTCTCTTGTGCTTTTTTGTAGATTCCATCCATCTCTTGTATGAAAAATAATGGAGGATTTGTCAAAGGAGGAGGAGGGAACTATTATTATTCATAAAACGTAGTATGATTATATGTATGAATATCGATAGATACCATAGAAAAATAGAGATGGAAATGTCTAATGATATTATTGAGTTCATTTAAAATGTGACAAAGGAGATGGACAATTTCAAAAAGAATATTCCCAATTGGATATCCATTTTGACTTGATTACACCTTATGAGAGTAACATCATAAGTATCTAGTAACACTATATTAGAAACATATAAATAATTTATACAAGATCATAAATCCATCTAATGAATTTGACATATGTCTATACATGCTTTATTCCTATTTGGGCAAAATGAGACTTATATCCCACATAAATATGGTTACACCAACAATTACATTATTTAATCTCATTATTAATATATCTATTTTTCTTCTAAATAAATATCAGGTTATCAATCCATATACACCATTCATGAAAATATCTACATGCTCTTGAAGAACTAATTCCATTGAGAAACCATAAGATTGAATCCTTTGTGGTATTGTACTAGGTTTATTCACTTGAATAATATACTGATCAAGATTTGAAAGAGGTTGAGAATGTCCTAACAAAAATAAAACAACACAATGCAAGGTAGTGTTTGGCCCTTGGGCAATATATCATAGTAGGAACAAAACAAAACAAGAGTGGATATAGCTTGGCTCCCTGACCATTAAATCCCATTTTATCATGATAATAGAAGTGAAAAGATAAACTGAAACCTCTAAGATATAGGGAAATTAGGTTCAATCCTAGCCACTAAATTTTAGGCTATCATAAAAGTAGAAGTAAAATAAATAAATTGGAGCCCCAAAGATAGAGGGAAACCTCTGTGTACTATTCATCATTATCATCAAAAGAGATGGGGTGTTAAGAGTCCCGTCCAATGTGGTTGTATTTTGTTTCATCCTCATCCCTTCTTTCTTCACTCTAGAGCACACTCTGAACCTTAGATGCCTTTGAGGAAGAATTAATATTTGTCATTAAGTTGTGGCAACATTTTAAAAATACTACTTATTAGGTGGTTGTTATTCTATGAATTTTAATGCATGTCACAAGTTGTGAAAAGTTATCATTTCTTTTGTGTTCTAGTGTAGGTATAAAGTTGAAGAGTGCTTGGTGGTTTCGCTTCATGGAAAGGTTGCATCTAATATTATGTAAGTGATTTCCTTGTCCATTTGTTGATTGTTTGTGGTATATTGATATAATGATTGATTGATGTTTTACAATAGTTAATTACTTACCAAAAGATATAATATAAATGAATGAAATAAAAATTCACAAAATCATTATTAAACATCGTGCTTATTATTAAATGCAAGAGTTGAGAGTGAGTAACAAAATTCTTTTTACTACCTTGACTTTAATATTTTAGTAATATGATATTTAAGCATCATAAAAAAAATGGAATCTTTAGTTTTTAATATTAAATAATGAGATTTTTATTTGATTATTTTTATTAATGAAGTTACAAATAATGTAGATATTAATATATAAATTTAGTATTTACGGGAATTCCATACAAAACATATCTCCTTTCAAAAGAAGTTATTTCTTTGCAAGACTGTACATTGTGTGAGCAAGAATCCAAGGAACATGCCATTTTTCTTGTTGGCTTGATGGGGCTTGACCCTGATTCAGGGTTATCTGCACCAACCAACAAAACCCTAACTGTTGGCACTTTCGGTAACATCCTACATAGCGTAGGCTATAGTCTCACCCAAAGCAGTATTGGGGGATGCTAGAACTAGGTTTCTGCATCCAGAGGCCTGTGTGATGGTTTCCTGAGGTTCGTATGTCTTAGATCTATCTTCGCACAAATTTATCCCTTCTAAATAGATAACTGCTGCAAACCTATCTAAACGACTTCCAGATACTTGCGGAGGTACTTAATTATATTTATCATAAATATTACAAATCTACTAGTTTCACGCAGTAAATAAGCATTAATTCATATAAAACATATCATAGAGCGAAGATACATAAACTTTAGAAAAAGTAAATAACAAGGCACATATGCATCAAAATCGTCTCAAAAAAGTCTTTATTAAGTATAAACGTTCAATTAAATACTTCTTATCCTTGCGCACTCAGCTACAACGGCCCACGCACTCAACCTCTAGACTTACCAAGGTCTCTGCGCACTCAGTTGTAGGAGCCTTCCCCTTTCACCTAAGTATAGGAAACAAACCTTTCATACCTTGGCACCTTTCCCTTATAATGATTCTTCACTAATTGATTTTTTCCCTAGACTCACTATGACTCATCTAGCATCTGCTTTACAATACCATGGTCCACGAACCATGGGTGAGTCTCAAAACAACTCTATCACCTACCCAACTAAGGGACTAAATCCCCTTTGACTTCTACTAGCTTCACACTCTGTTTCCACATTTCGTGGGGACTTTACATTCGTTACAAAATATGTTACAAAATTTTCCCAAAACTTAACAAAATTGACCCTAGGGACTCCATCCCAATAGGCTCCCAACACAAATTGGGTGACTCGCCCTCGAGTCACTCGGCTGGTGCATCTATCTTGTTTCAGAGGTCGCTGAACTCCACCTTCAACACCTTTATGTTAGCAGAACCCTGCACCACATCCTGCTACACTTTCTCTACTAGCTTTTCTATAGTCAGGCCTTCCATCGTGAGGCACATCGTCCTTTGTCTCTGTTGTAGTGTCTTCAACTTCTTTTAGAATGAGAGAGTAATTTGGCTTGCTTCCTCTATCCATGGTTGTATTTTGGCCTTTAAGACAACATATTTTCTCCGCGGTTATTTAATTTGTGATCACAGTTGTTCTCCTTCTTGCAATCAAGTGAGGCGCTGGATTGGTACCAAAGTGTGCGTAGTCACCCTAAGTTCATCAAACTTTTGTTGCATCTCTCAGATATATGTGCCAAGTTTCTACAGGTTTTGGGTACTCCTGCAGAGTCGTCCATAGTTCCATTTCCTGCTTGAAGATCAGTGTGCAGCCTGTGACTTCTGCATCTAAGTGGCCATGCTCTCCCTGATGGCTACTCTACACTGCTCTTGAACTTCTAGCGGAGTGGTTGGCTGAAATTTCAACTCCAGCACTAAGATCTTCATTTGGAACTCAAATGTTACTCAGTTGATCTCATCCTTCAATTCTTTGACTATGGAGGTAAACTTCTAAATCTTCACTATTGTTGCTGCATCTTCTAGAATATGAAGTTCTGGAAACGTCTTACATGCCTGTGTAATTTCTGCCTCTAAACTTTGGCTTTGTGCTACCAATTCTTTCTTTTCCTTCATCACCTGAGCATTTTCTACAAAGGTCTTCTTATTGTTCATATTTACCTCATTGATAAATGATAGCGTGTGTTTCTCCCTAATGTCCAGCTCATCCGATACCCCATAATGAAGCACATGGAGGGTCTAAATAGGCAGCGCAACTAAGTTGACACCCACATCCTTGATCTGTCCGAGATGGGTGTTTGCTTCATCTGCCTTTGCACACAGTGATCCCTCTGGTAATGGAATGACTCTGAGGTCCAGAGTCCTATCTGTTTCCAGCACAGTCGTGCTCACTTGTGGCAGGCTCATTTGAATCTCGCTTGCCTATCCCACGCTCGCCTAAAATTGACCTATTTGAATCTACAAGTCATGCAAATCCTTCTACACATTCCCTAGTGCCTATTGGTATTTTTGTTCAAATTTTATCCACAGCTCCATCATTGTGTCGCGGACCTTGTCTCTGATCACATCCAAGTCCCCTTCAGTGAGGACCATTGGATCTACATGTGTGTGCTTTTCTAATTTCTGCTTCTTCATGGGTCTAGAAGTTGTCTCCTTCTCGTGCTTCGTAATTCTGAAAGGAGTTCACTTCTCCTTGCCACCACCTCCTTCCTCCTTGGACCCTTCCTTGTTCGCAGTATGTTGTGAAGTAGAATCCTCAACCTCCATTGTAGCCTCCTTTGCAGCACGTTCCTTGTCAGTAGCGGCCTTAGCAGTAGCTTCCTTCTTTTTTTGTGTTTCTCTATCTCGAGCAGTAGCCTACTTAGCTTCCTTTTGCTTATGCATTACTGTGACCTACACAGAGGAACTTTCCCCAGCCTTGCTTGTTCCTGCACCAAGATCTGATGGATGCAGCCTCTCACCTGGCCATGTTCCCACAATCTCCTGCACATCGGCCTCATTGATTAGGTACGGTAACTTGTACCAAACCTTTTTCAGATCTCCTCACGTGCAGATAGAAATGTTGTGAAAATTTGCCTTAAAATCCATGTATGCCTCCAACTACTCAAATAGGGTTGGTGATAGCCTCACCCTCTGGCTGATCACCATGTGGAGGTCCCTCTCGACCAACACCCAGAATATCTTCGTCTCCATGACCCTCTCAAGATCTTTGTTTCCCACAGCGAAGTGAACTTCGTAGCCTCTGGTAAATTAGCATCCTGAGGAGGGAACTGACTGTCTTCTGGAAATATCCACACAACTAGGGTAATTAACAATAGCAGCCACGCATAGTGGAATGCATTTCCTTCGTCCTGTGCTTCATGACAATTCAACAAAAAATCCTTACGCGGATATTGTGCCCAGTTGTACTACACCAACTTCGTGCATTTTGTATCCAATGAAATGAATGGCATTGGCAACTCATCTTCGTGACACTTTCTCATTACCTTGCAAGCCAAAATATGAGTGGAAAATTGCACCACCTTGTCTGTGATGGAGCGTATGGAATATCTGTGTGACTTCTTTACTAAGCAAAACTTTCTCTTCATTCTGTCTGCGATTTCTTTTTCCTTACTCTTGCCTCCAAACTCCTCGAGTGGATCCACCCCTTGATAGGGAAACCTTGTGATGTGGTGGATCAACATATATGTAATGGGAATGGGTTTGCCCAAACCAGAGACACCCATCATGAACCAATGTGAGAAATTAGCGTACACACACCATGTTGATAGTGGTTCTGCTAAAATGAGGTACCCATAGTAGATTCAGCAATCTAGCCTTCTCAACCCCCGCAACCCACTTCATAGGTTCTAGTCATGTGACTCTTGTCTCTTCGTAATCGATCTTGGCCAAATACGTATTTGGCACCAACTGTGGAAATTTTTTGTGATCATCCAGATTCCAGTCTTCCATATTTAGCGCAGGAATGCACACTAAGAGCGTGCCTTTAAATACTACCTTTTCTAGCAATAGAGGTGTAGATACCATGAATTTAGCATTATCTGGATCCTTTGGCACCTTCGCTTTGCATTTCCATGGAGGGATATACTTCGGGCGCCTAGTGATAGGCTCTTCCTCCTTAGCATCCAACTCTTCAACTCCTTCACGAAGCTCCTCTTCGTCTAGATCCAAGGGTTCGTGTGGCTGTTTCAACTTGTCCATCTTTCCTTTCTACCGAACCTCCATAGGGTTCTTCCTCAGTGACTACCTCACCAGTACAGCTTGTGGTTTCTTCTATTTCTCCTTAGAAGTAAATGCTTTAGGCCTAGTCGAGCTCAGCATCGTAGGCACAAATGGTGTAGCTTCCATTGCCGACACAATTTCAGGGGTTGTGGCTTCAAAGACAATGGCCTATGACTTCTGCGGGACTAGTTGCAGTCATTCTATCTAAGAAGTCTTTGTGGAATGTCTCAGACACATGATCGAGCACTAGATATTTAAACAGATCTTCCCAATATTCTCAGTTCATAAACTTAAGGCAAGAAAATTCACAAGCGATTTTCAGAAGGAAAAGTGTTCTATTGTAGGCCAACATGTCAGATTTATAAGCGATTTCAAATTAAAATCCAACCATTCCCTCCAATTTTTTATCATAAATGCATCTTTGGCAACAGATTGCCAAATGTTTGTGCCATAAATGCAGCCTTCCTGCTCCTCCTAATGAGATTTTCATCGTCTAATCAGCTACAGTGCATCCAATGGTTATTTTTTGTCTCATCTACGCAGCACCATCCTCCATGTTGCAGCTCTCTTGGTGTAGCTCCTCTTGGTGCACTTCTGGCTTCCCTCGTGTAGCCCCCTTACTTCATTTTCCCAGTCTTCGGGAAGTGTAGTTTATAGTCACGTACTTCCTTACAGCCGCATGGAGTACTAATACTGTCTCGCCATCATGTAGTCATTGCGTAGGGGTAGGATCCCCTTGATACAATTTCAATTAGCTTCCATTGACTCTTCCAGGAAATAATTCCCCATTCAGCTTCACAAGTTAAACCATGCCACCAACCGTAATATCCTTGACTACATAGGGTCCTAACTAGTGCATCTGAAACTTCCCAGGAAACTTTGTGAATTTTCTATCATAGAGTAGGACCAAGTCATTCACCTTGAAGGTGTGAAGCTTAATATGTCGATCATGCCAGGCCTTCTCACGCTCCTTTTTCACCTATTGGTGAAATCCTGTTACAAATCAGTGTTCTTCTAATTCCAGCAACTACACGAGGCATTCCTCCATAGTCTCATGATCCGCCATATTCGTTAATGCTCCAATCCACAGACTCGACACAATATACTCCATGGACATCATAGCCTCTATCCCATAGACCAAACTATATCCCGTCAACAGAACCATTTGTTGGCTTGATGGGGCCTAACCCAGGTTCGGTGTTATCTGCACCAACCAACAAAACCATAATTGTTGGCCCTTCCAGCAACAACCTGCATAGCGCAGGCTACAGTCTCACCCGAAACAGTATTGGGGGATGTTAGAACCAGGTTTCTGCATCCAAAGGCCTATGTGATGGTTTCCTAAGGTTCTTATGGCTTAGATCTATCTTCGCATAGATTTATCCCTTCTGAATAGATAACTACTACAAATCTGTCTAAACAACTTCCATATCTTCGTGAAGGTACTTAATTATACTTATCATGTATAAATATTACAAATCTACTAGTTTCACACATTAAATAATCATTAATTCATATAAAACATATCACAGAGCGAAGATACATAAACTTTAGTAGAAGTAAATAACAAGGCATAAATGCATCAGAATCATTTCAAAACAATCTTTATTAAGTATAAACATTCAATTACATACTTCTTATCCCTACACACTCAGCTACAGGGGCCCACGCACTTAGCCAGCGAACTTACCAAGGTCTCCGTGCACTCAGCGTGCAGACTTACCAAGATCTCCGTGCACTCAACTACAGGAACCTTCCCCTTTCACCTAAGTATAGGAAACAAACCTTTCCTGCCTTAGCACCTTTCCCTTACAATGATTCTTCACTAATTTATTTTTTCCTTAGACTCACTATGACTCATCTATTTATAGCATATGCTTTATAATACCATGGTCTGTGGACCATGGGTGGGTCTTAAAACAATTCTATCACCTACCCAACTAAGGGACTAAAGCCCCTTTGACTTCTACTAGCTTCACACTCTGTTTCTACATTTCATGGAGACTTTACATTTTTTACAAAAGATATTACAAAATTTTCCCAAAACTTAACAAAATTGACCCCAAGGACCCCGGCCCAACATTTCCTAAATAGGTTAAATCCCCTTTTTTATTGGTTCTTAATTGCTTGAGAGGGCTTGGACCCAGGTTCAGAGTTAGTTGTGCTAACCAACAAAACCCTACACTACCGGCCCTTTCGACAACAACCCACTTAGTGCAGGCTACAGTCTCACCCGAGGCAATATTGGGGGATGCTAGAACCAAGTTTCTGCATCTAGAAGGCTATGTGATATGGGGGTAAGGCATTTATTCATTTTAAGGCTTAATCTAACCTATGCAAACCCTTATCCTCAAAATCCCCAAACTTAAAGCAATTTCGAATTAAACAACATTATGAGCTTCTCCTAAGGGACTAATCACGCATAAAATAACATATAACAGTAGATCCAGATCTTCACATGTAATTAATACAATCTTACAGATAAATGGCATTCAATTGAGCATAAATATAGAAAACACATAAGTATACAGTTCAAACACAGAAGTGCTTCAAATACTCTTATTTAGTCCAAATCTTCAATACATATACTTTTCAAACCCTACGCACACAGCTGCAGGGGCCTGTGCACTCAGATGCAGACTTGCCAAGGTCTCTACGCACACAGCAGCAGGAGTCTTCCCCTTCACTCGAATACAAAAAAGAACAATTTAGACTCTAAGCATCAGTCATAACATTCCTTATTTTTTTGCCTTAGACAAGCTAAGACACCACTTTATATACTTTTTCCTATTACAATACGATGGCCCGCAAACCATGGGCAAAGCTCAAAACAATATAAAAACTAAGGGGTTTTGACCTTCCTAAAACCGCTTGACTCCTAGTGACCTGCACATTGTGCACTTTTCTCCTTAAAATGCAGAGGCTTTTACAAAACTTAGTCAAAAGTGGGCCTAAGGTACCCTGTCCTAACAGGCCCCCAACACAAATATGTGACTCATCCTCAAGTCACTCTGTTGATATGATTTGTATCTTTACTTTTAGGCAGCTAAATGAAGACTTCACTGGGTGAAGCGCCTCCATTCATTGTCTTGTTGCATGTTGAACTTCTTTGACCAACTTTTATTTAGTCTGTCCTTTTGCTACTAAGTTTATTGTCTATTGTGTTTGTTGCATACTTTTGAGCATGCCCTCCAAAGCATGTGAGAGATTCCCTTCCTCTTCTTCCCAAGGTTTCATCCATGTAGTGATAATCTACATCTTCTTCAGTAGCTCCTCGGTCTATGCTTACAAGGATGTCCCTTCTTTCAACCGGGCGAACCGTTGCATAAGTGCTAAAGTGCGCACCATTGCCTTGATCTCATCATACTATGGTTTCTTATCTCGAATGGCTACATCAATATTTTTCACCTATGGGTCCTCCTATAGTGAGGCCCACAATTCTAGCATTTCCTCAAACAGTTGGCTATAGTCCTTGACTACAGCATTGAGATTTTCCATGTATGTTCTGATGGTAGCCTCACGATTCTCTCAGATCTCAGGTGGCGTGGTGAGTTGTAGCTTCAATTTAAGGTCAGTAATTTGCATCTGCAGATCAAAATGAACCTTATCCACTTACGTCTTTAACTCTCTGAATGCATCTACCAGCTACTACACTTTGTCTTCTGAAGCAAACTCAGACTGAATTTGGAGCTTTGGAAGCTCACCGCATACTCTGGAAATGGCCTGCTCCAGTTGCTTCCTTCACACAGCTGCATCATCACGATCTTGGAGAGATTTGTGCTTTTCATCACACATATACTAACTAGTGATCTTCGCATATTTGATCACCATGAGAGCCTGTTGCTCTCTCACCTTAAGTTCATATGCTACACCCTGGTGTAGCTCGTGCAATGTGTGAAAATGGAGTTCCACGAGGTTAATACTGACATTCTTAAGCAGTTGTGCACTCTCCCTATCTTCGTAATTATTCAAGTGTAAAGAGCCATTAGGCAGGGGTATAGTGTGGGGCTCTGAAGTGAGTACTGACTACACACTACCCGATGTCATTGGTTCCACTCTCGCTTGAGACCTGCTCGCTTGAACCACGCTCACTTCAACTTGGCTCACCTGAACCTACAATTCTTTGAGGCCCTTTTGGACCTCTGTCAGCATGGTTTTGTATTGATCCTCAATGTTTCCCCAAAGCTCCTCTATTGAAACTCAGACAGTGTCCCCAATTTCATTGAGGTCCCCCTTAGTGAGGACCAAGGCCTCTATGCTTGTGGACTTATTAGATTTCTTCTTTTTATGTGTGCCTCCTATACTTTCTTCGCCACCCTGATCAAGTTATTTTTTTTGTTGTTATTCTTCTTCCTCATGCTCCATTTCCTGCATGGTATTCTTTTCTACATCGATGGTCACCTTCTTCTTTTCCTTCAGTGCATCTTTACTAGTCCCTGCAGCACCTTCTGCAACTTTTGTCGGAATGAGCCAATGAGTTGTCCACTGAAGGACTAGTTGGTTGATATCTTATTCGGTAACCAAAAATGGCAATGCCATCCATGTCTTCGTCAAATCACACATCGCATTGATGTACACATGGTGGAAATTGGCCTTGAAGTCAGCGAAGCGCCAATATTTCTTGAATACACTCGGTGTCAACCTTGCCTTTTAGTTGATCACCATTCGCAGATCCATTTTGAATAACACCAAGAACATATTATTTTGTATAATACGGGTAGGGTCATTTGTTTCCCATAGCTTTGAAAATCTGGCATCCTCACACAACTTCAGATCTGTAGTGGGAAACTGTGAATCATCTGGTGTCCTCGAAGCTATTAGTGCGATCAACATTAAGAGCCATGCATAGTGGAATGTTTTTCCTTCCTCCTACACATCACGGCAATATTAGAGGAATCCTTGGCATAGATAGCCTAGCCAATTGAACTAAACCCCCTTGTTGCACTACGTAGCCAAGGATACCACTAGTTCCGACACTTCATCTGCATGACACTTCCTCATGATATTTCTTGCCAAGATCTGTGTAACAAACCACACAGCTTCGTCTGTGATTGAACTGATGGCATATCCCCTAGACTTCTTGATCAAACCAAAGTCACTCGTCATCTAGTTTTCCAACGTTTTTGTTGGGTGCAGTGTAGGGCATATAAATGTACCAACATTTAATAGTCAATCGAGGCACAGCACTGGAAATTCCAAAGAGAGCCCCTGGAAACCTATAAAACATATTCTAGTCTATATTGCGCATTAATCTCAACAATAAATGAAATCCTGCACCTAAAAGGGAATTTGAGAAAAAACCAATCCTAATAATTAAAATCATGCGAGAAATAAAATCAATCCAGCACTGAAAGGAAATCTTAATTATGGGCAAACATAAGGGAAATCCGAACTGGAAACCAAGCAGTGCCGACACAATATCAAAAAGATGTAAATGCTAGAATAAATTCAAAAGAAATTCAAAACCATTATGTTGCATCTACCTCTGTGTAACAAAATCAACCTGAAAGCATCAGAAAATATTAAGTAAATTTATTGTGTAAATAAACTTATGAAAGAAATTGATTTAATATAAATTCTTTCGCCTTCCTTGTCCCTAGAAATAAATATTGTAAAATTGTCCAGAATTTTAAAGGCAACTACAATGGAAAATAAAAATTACCATTTTTCAAACATGAGGCAATTTCCTTTTCATAAATGTCGGCTCTCCAAACATCATGATTTAAAATGACGGAAATATATATGTGATCTATGCTTCTGAGTAATATATGGCTTCTTGTAAGCATAGATTGAATAAATGTGTTAATACCTCAAAACCACAAACACTCAAGTCGATCTCAGGTTCTGGAATATAAATTAAACAGATCTGGATAAATTCAAAGGATTCAATTTGCACATTACAGCTCAAAAGGCAGAGTATCAATGCATAAGCCGATCTTGTAAGCTCAGACAATCTGAAGGGACACAATCTTTATTCGATATAAAGAAATATTTCGAGTGAAAGAACAATTTTTAATGCAGCAAATCAAATCAATTTTGCATTCAAAAGGAAAACATTGCAGCAGATTAAATAACACCAATTTGAAGAAGGAAAGAGACTGGAAACAGTTAAATCTTGTGATACCAACTTCACACAATAAATAATCATTTAAATGTTATTTAATCTAAGTTATGTAGACCGGTGTTGACTTGGTTTGGTGGCCAACCCAGCCAGCTCGCACCCTCTATTCGTGACTTGGTTCACACAGAAATTAAAACCATAAGATGCACCAAATAAATGAACAGAGCAACTCTGAAAATGCTTTAATTAATTCTTGAAAACAATCTTTACATCATGAGGCAAACACTTAACTCCAACAACCAGGAGAAGTGATCCACTGGTTAATTGAAGGTTGTTGTCCTAGCTTGGTAACCAACTAATGACAATTCCATTCATAAGAACTAACAAGAATGAACAAGTCGGCTCGTGATGAGACCTTTTGTCTTCCAGTTTCTTCAACTGAAAACAATTACCCTGGCTTGGTGACCAGTGTGGTAATGTCATTCTCCTTACGACCCATGATCATAGTCATCGACTCACAATGAGACCTCCTATCCTTCAATTAATTCATTTATGTTTAAAACAAAACTTTGATTATGATTAACCTCAGATAGGTTACTTAATAGGTGGGGAAGAAAATCTACTCATTAAGAGTGCAGGATGGTGTGAAAAGTTTTTAATTACTACTCTTTACTTGTTGGTTGTGCTACCCTAAAGACTTAAAAAAACATCTCAGATAATGACTTAAAATATTCCTTGAGTTGGTCATGTCAGGGTTCTTTATGAAAGCTTATTAGAGTTTTGTAGGTGTGGTCCATCATAGGAGTTTTTTCATCAATCCCTTCGAATAGGAACTTGAAAGGATTTTATGGATGATAATTTATTTAGAATAGGAGAAAAGTATTACAAGTAACTTATAACAATACTCTTCACCAACGTATTAATCCATAATCAAAATCACTTTAAAATATGGGGCAATAGGTGTGAAGTTCTTTTGACATGTCTTACCATGAGAGTGCATGGTAATAAAAATTTCAAAAGCTATGCTTTTAGGGAATCACAAGTTCGAGAGTGTTGTTATACATCTTTATTCATTATTCTCATATTACCATACCCTATTTTTAAAGAAAGAAATATCACCTTTAAGTGTAGGTGTACTTCCAATGAAGCCATGTGCGTAAAAAAATGTTGATTATACTCACACTTAGTTTTAAAGAATAGACTTCAAGACATACCAAAGCATGAGAAACTAGTTGCTTCAATTGACATGGTACCAAGAGTTTCCAAATGATGAGGAAATAAGGTGGGCTGATGACTGCTCGAAACCAGGATTCAATGGAATCCACCTATTTATGATTCTCCAACTGATGCAAGTCTTCCACGGTTTGATAGTCACTCTCCTGGAGACATAAAGAATCTTGTGAAAGACAAAAGGTAAATCCCTCAAGTTTAGGCTCAAATGTTTTATTTTCAAATTGACAAGAATGGTTGAGAGAGATTCTAGGTTTTTGAGCTTCAACAACAGTTTGAGCACAAGTTCCAATTAAATATTTCTCCTCTGGTGGTCTTTTAATTACATCTTCCATGGGTAAATTTTATGCGGTAATGTGGGAAGTTTCCAAATTCATTCCCTTTCCCAACATTGAAGATGTGACATTTTGTTCGATAGCGGGAAGAATAGGTATTCCAAATTGTTGTGCAACCTGATGGTTTGGATTGGAATTTATGATATGGTTTGAGCTAAGGTTTTGGTTAAGGCTTGGAATAAGATTTAGATTGGGATTGGGATTAGGCTTTGGACTAGGGTTAGGTCTAGGTTTTGGATGAGGACTAGGGATAGGACTAGGGTATGGACTAGAGTATGGATTAGGGTTTGGGTTAGGACTAGGGCATGGATTAGGATTATGGTATGGATTAGATTTAGGGTATGGAATAGGGTTATGGTATGGATGAGGGTATGGACTAGGGTTAGGGCAAGCATTAGGGTAAGGTTGAACATGTAGCTGGGACCATGGAGGAGGATGACTTGATGATGCATTGGAGATAAATTGTGGTTGTTTGTTATGCTCAAGTAATTGAATTTACATGGGATATTTCCCTAGAGAGAAGGATCCCAATGATTCTTGAGGCCATGGAGATATTTATCTCGAGGATGAGGGCCAAGGAGAGGGCCACTGCGACCATGAAGTAGGGCATTCAATTGGAGAAGGATTAAAATTTTTCCATGAAACTGCAGGATTATAAACATGTTGAGGAACCTTCTCAGGATAATAAACATTATTCCAATTATCAAATGGTGATGGGTTTTTAGTTATACCTAGTAGTCGATTTGATTCCCTGCTTGATTTCCTGAGTGCCTTTAGTAATCCTGGTAGTGATGAGAAATGTTCTGTTGAATGGTCCTCTTCACAAATTTTGCAAACTTTCAAGCTACTAAGTGGACACTATCCAAGGAAGTGTTTCTTTCTACAGTTGGCGCAAAATATAAGCAGTGGTTTGTCATCATTCTTCTGCTCTTCCTAAAAATCATCCAATCTTGAAATCAAATATTTAATAATATCATTCTTATGTTCAATCAAAATATTAAATTTTTCACTTGTTAATTCTTCATTGGATGAGTTGTATGTCTCTGTAGTAGCATACAAAATCCTCATTGGATGATTTCTCAAAATACCATTTTCATGTTTTTAACAAGCCAACCAGTACATTCATTAGCACATGAATAGTGTATATATATGTGTGTGTGTGTGTGTGTGTGTGTGTAGGATGGGTTCTTTCAACACCAGAGAAAATGAAAAACCTTAAATAAATAAAGATATGCAAGAAAGAAATAAATTCAAAGAACATAAAATTGCAAGAGACACTAGGTGAAGTAAAAAAATAAATGCAATAGGTCACCAAGGTCAGTCCACTAAGTGCCTCCCCAACAACGATGCTAAAATGTTGGGTGCATTATAGGGCATATAAATGTACCAACATTTAATTGTCAATCCAGTAGTTCTTGAACTTTGAGGCGCAGCACTGGAAATTCCAGAGAGAGCCCCTAGAAACCTACAAAACAAATTTAGTCTATCTTGCGCATTAATCTCAATAATAAATGAAATCCTCCACTTAAAAGGGAATTTGAGAAAACACCAATCCTGATAATTAAAATCATGCAAGAAATAAAAGCAATCCTGCATTGAAAGGAAATCCTAATTATGGGAAAACAAAAGGGAAATCCGAACTGGAAACCAAGCAGTTCTGACACAATATCAAAAACGTGTAAATGCTAGAATAAATTCAAAATCAATTCAAAACCATTATGATGCATCTACCTCTATGTAACAAAGTCATCCTGAAAGCATCAGAAAATATTAAGAAGTAAATTTACTGTGCAAATAAACTTATGAAAGAAATTGATTTAATATAAATTCTTTCGCCTTCCTTTTCCATAGAAATAAATATTGTAAAATTGTCCAAAATTTTAAAGGCAACTACAATGGAAAATAAATATTATTGTTTTTGAAACATAAGGCAATTTCCTTTTCATAAATTTCGGCTCTCCAAGCATCATGATTTAAAATGACGGAAATATGTATGTGATCTCTGCTTCTGAGTAATATATGGCTTCTTGTAAGCATAGATTGAATAAATGTGTTAAACCTCGAAACCACAAACACTCAAGTCGATCTCAGGTTCTGGAATATAAATTAAATGGATCTGGATCAATTCAAAGCATTCAATTTGCACATTACAGCTCATAAAGGCAGAGTATCAATGCATAAGCCAATCTTGTAAATTCAGACAATGTGAAGGGACACAATATTTATTTGATATAAAGAAATATTTCGAGTGCAAGAACAATTTTTAATGCAGCAAATCAAATCAATTTTGTAGTCGAAAGGAAAACATTGCAGCAGATTAAATAACACAAATTTGAAGAAGGAAAGAGACTGGAAATATTTAAATCTTGCAATACCAACTTCACACGGTAAATAATATTTTAAATGTTATTTAATCTAAGAGATGCAGAGCAGTGTCAAGTTGGTCTAGCAGCCAACCCATCCAGCTCGCACCCTCTATTCGTGACCTAGTTCACACAGAAATTAAAACCATACGATGCACCAAATAAATGAATAGAGCATGGTTGAAAATGCTTTAATTAATTCTTGAAAACAATCTTTACATCATGAGGCAAACACTTAACTCCAGCAACCAGGAGAAGTGATCCACTAGTTATGCCTATGTGATGCTACATTGGGACCAGCTTCTCCTCCCTTTTCTGCATTCCTTCTGTGCCTGTGCGTGCCTATGCATGTGTATCTATTGACCAATCTATTAATTAATTTTATTCTGGTCCAGGAAAGTTACATAGGCATTGAAATACAATTTGGGGCTATTAACAGCCAATTAAAATACGAGAGGGCAGATTATCAATCTCAACAATTTGCCATGAATAAAATTGGTTTTGCAACTAAATATCAAAATAGTAACTGATTCTGGTGAATTGTAGCTCTTTTCCTAGAATGATGATATCGATGGACCAAATGTTTCTTGGAATTGCCTATTCAAATAAGAGTAATTTCCTCAGCGAAGTGGGATCACCTGAAGCATTTCTATTTTAGAAATAACAATGATGACTCCACATCGGATGGTCACAACGTTGCATCATCACCACTTGGCATAGTCGTAGAATCATTTAGCGTGACTTTTGAATTAACAAGGTTTGAAACCATTCTTCTACCTACGCAATTTCTAGTTCAATTGGTGGCTTCACACACAGGATCCATAAGACTGCACCCAACCATTGATTGTAAATGAAAATCCCAAGAGCTATTCTAATTCAAAGTTCTCCACCTATGCAATTCAATTGTATGTGGGAATAACCCAATTGTTTTCGTGGGAAGAATTGGAAGATTTTTGTTGTTTTCTCAAGACTGGTGTAGCTTGTCGATGGTCAAAAGTCTTCAATGTTGCAGTGGCATTTTGAACTCCCTCGTTGGTAATTCTTGTAGGTTTTAACCCCGTAAAAAAATTACCTGCATACAAATTATAAAACGCAGAAAATAAACAATGTGAGAGCATAACACATAAAACACATATACACAGAGATTTTCCCCTAGATCCCAAAACCGGGACTACCATCTTGATTTTTCATTATATTCCTTTCAATGTTACAATAAATATTTATACATGCCAAATCATCCAAATGCCATGGACTGAAAACCATCGCGTCCAAAACCATGGACCAAAAACCATCGCGTCCAAAACCATGGACCGAAAACCATAGGTAGGTCTGCCCAACCTAATATAGGGTCCAAAAAAAAAATTCCCAGGGCGCTACCCCAGACCCCATAGAGGGGGGATACCCTCCCCCCTCAAACCCTCATATCACCCCCCCGCTACACAATTGGCGCAACAAACGGGGGGCTCTGCCCCCCCTCTAACCCCCCGGTTCACTACGTAGGCTAGTCGTGGAAAGAATATAACACAACCCAACATTCTCCCACTTATTCTTTCCTTTCCATAGGGGGCCACAGGAGAACTTAGTCATTTATCCAGCCCTAAAACACCCATTGCTTCTCTACACCAAGAGAACTTCTCAAAGCTCATAGATTTTGTCAATGCATTTGCAGTATTCTTTAAAGTGTCCATCTTTACCAGCAACACCTTTTTGTCTTCTATCATATCCCTCACAAAGTGATACTGAGTATCAATGTGCTTTGTCTTTGAATGATAAGCAGGGTTCTTTGCCAAGAAAATTGCACTTTGGATATCACAGTCTATCCTTATAGCTCCATGTACTAACCCCATACTTGAGCACAATCTCTGCAACCAAACTGCTTCCTTGTTTGCATGAGTGGTTGCCATGTATTTTGCCTCTGTAGTTGATAGTGCCACCACAGATTGTTTCTTACTCATCCAACTGACTGCACCTCCAAATAGGTTAAAAACATACCCACTTGTAGATCTTCTCTAATCCATACCTCCAGCCTAGTCTGCATCAACAAAGCCACAAATATCCAACACTCTATCCAATCCTGGTCTTCCTTGGTAGCACAAATCATAATCATTAGTGCCACACAAATACCTGAAAACCCGCTTCACATCTATCCAGTGCTCCTTCCCTGGTTTTGACATAAACCTACTCAATACTCCCACTGCATGTGCAATGTCTGGTCTAGTACAGACCATCGCATACATCAGGCTACCGACTACACTTGCATATGGAACATGGGACATGTCCTCTTCCTCTTCTTGTGTCTTGGGACACTATTCAAAAGATAACTTTACACCTACATGAATAGGAACCTTCATTGGTTTACTATCCTGCATATTAAACCTTTGCAATATTGTCTCGACATACTTCCTCTGGTTTGACCAGAGCTTCCTCTTTGTCCGATCTCTTTTAATTTCCATGCCCAAAATATAGTTTACAGCACCAAGATCTTTCATGTCGAATTTGCAGGAAAAATGGGTCTTCAAATCCTGGATAATTTCTTTTTCATTTCCAACCAGCAACATATCATCCACATACAAGACTAGATAAATAACACGGTCACCAATTAATTTAAGATACACACAGTGATCTACTTTTCTTCTGGTGAAGCCAAGTCCCCGTATAAATGTATCAAATTTTTGATACCACGTCCTTGGTGACTGTTTTAACCCATATAGAGACTTCTTTAATTGCATACCAGTTCTTTCTTACCCTTCACCGCAAAGCCTTCAGGTTACTTCATGTACATCTCCTCTTCCAGATCCCCGTGAAGAAATGTTGTCTTCACATCCATCTGTTCTACCTCAAAATCAAAAGCAGTGGCAACAGATAAAAGTAATCTAATAAAATGTACCTTGGCAACAGGAGAAAAAATATCACCAAAATCAATTCCTGGCACCTGGGAATAACATTTTGCTACCAACCGAGCTTTGTATTTCTCCACCTTTCATTCTGCATTTGTCTTCTTCTTAAACACCCGTTTGTTGCCAATGGGTTTCCTTCCAACCAGCAACTCCACCAGATCCCAAGCCTCATTTTTGTGCAAAGATGACATTTCATCAACCATGGCCTCTTTCCAAAGTTTTCCATACTCTAAATCTACTACTTCCTTCATAGTTCTAGGATCATCATTAGTAATAGATAAAGCAAAATTTGAACAGAAAGAAGATGGACTATACCTTTCTAGTTGCCTTCTTTCTCAAACTGATCTTCTCACACCCAGAGTTTGTGTCTCTTCATATTTTGATTCCTCCTCTGCTGTAGAGTCTGATTCTTCCTCCTTTAGCTCAAACTCTATCTTCTCAGGTTCCTTTGGTTGGACTTCATGTTTAATAACATCTTTCACCTCTCTGAACACCACATCTCAGCTATACACAACCTTCCTTATTGCTGGGTTCTAAAGCTTATAACCCTTTAAACCATCCTTATACCCAATAAAGATGCACTTTTCAGATTTACTATCCAACTTGGTTCGTTTCTCCTTTGGAACATGTACATATGCATCACATCCAAATACCCTCAGATGTGAAAGAGAGGGTTTCTTACCAGTCCATGCCTCTTGTGGAGTCTTATCCTCCAACGCTGATTAAGGTGATCTGTTGACCAGGTAACATGCTATCTCCACCACCTCTGCCCAAAATTCCTATCCTAACCCGACACCACTGAGCATGCTTCTTGCCCTTTCCATCAATGTCTCATTCATTCTTTCTGGAACTCCATTTTGTTGAGGTGTATATGGAGTAGTCTTCTACCATGCTATACCACACTTCTTACAGAATTCTTCAAATTCCTTACTGCAAAACTCTCCACCGTTATCTGTCCTCAGCACCTTTATCTTCTTCTCTATCTGGTTTTCCACCAGAGCCTTAAATTCTTTAAACCTGTCAAAGACTTCATATTTCTTCTTAAGGAAATATATCCATGTATTCCTTGAGAAGTCATCTATAAATGATACATAGTACATAGACTTACCCAATGATGGAACCTTCACAAGTCCAAACACATCACTGTAAACAGGATCTAATATCTGTTTCGCCCTCTTACCACCGGAGGGGAAACTCACCTGATTTTGCTTCCCATATACACAATTTTCACATAAATCAAAACCTAGAGAGCTATTACTCATACCTTCTACCATACCTTTACCATGAAGTATTCGAAGGCCCTTCTCTCCAATATGTCCAAACCTTTCATGCCACAGCATGGTCTTCTCTCCAAAGACCACTAGATTTTCTACTCCACTTTCAGGAACCACAGAACTGTTGCACCCATCAACAACAGTGCTACCTTGTAGCTTTTATAGAGTTCCAGTCCAAACTCCCCGCATCAATAACAATGCTCCTTGAATCATCTTGCATGTATCCTTCTCAAACATTGTTTTTACACCTGCATCATCTAGCTTGCTTACAGAAATCAAATTTTTGGCTAATGCAGGAATATGCAGAACACCCGGAAGTGTTCTAACCCTTCCACCTTGCAACGTCAACTTTACTTTTCTGCGACCAGCGATTCTAGCCTTCCTATCGTCCCTTAAGAAGACATCACCAGCATCGTATTTATCATAATCACATAACCACTCTCTATGGGAGTGAAGTGAAAGGATGCACTTGAATCAATCAACCATTCCTCATGATCTACATTTGTACTTGAAGAAGCCAAATACGCATCACCACCTTCATCTGAGGTGGTTTTCGCCTCTACAGAAGAAGCATCATCAAATCCTTTTCCTTTGTTAGGATCTTTAGATTTACAGTCCCTTTTGTAGTGCCCTTTCTTTCCGCATTTCTAGCACACCACCTTTATAGGTTTTCCTGGAGATTTAGATCTCCCACTCAATCACTTATTTTTTTTCTATTCTAGGACCATCCTCGTACAGACAAGGCATCACCATTCTGGCTCTCCATATTTTTCTGTCTCATATCCTCTGTCAGCAAGGATGAGACTATTTCATCAAACTGCAAGGTAGTTGCATTGCTACCTATTGCAATAACCAAACTATCCCACGAATCTGGTAGAGAACACAAAAAATTGATGCACTTATCTTCATCTAAAATTTTAATATCAACAGATAATAACTTACTTACCATAGTATTAAATGCATTCAGATGCTTTGTCACCGAGTCTCCATCTTTCATCCTCAAGTTATATAACATTTTCCGTAGGAACAATTTATTCACCAGAGACTTAGATTGCTACAAAGTCCCTAAATTTTCCCACAAAGCCTTAGCCATAGCTTCCCCTAATACATTCAGAAATACTGAATCTAAGACACATAATTGTATTGTTCTCTTTTCCTTCTGATCCAACTTCTTCCATTCTTCATTGGACACTCCTGTTGGTTTAGTACCCGGATCTGTTGTGATCCACTGATCTTTATCCAACAACAGATCCTCCACCTTGAGTTTCCATAACTCAAAACTCTGAGCATTAAATTTCTCGATCTCTATCTTTCCACTACTCGCCATCTTCTTTCACCACCAGAATCAATCCCACAGATCTCGCACTGAACAGGGTCTACCACAGGTCCGAGCAAAACCCCTCAGCAACAAAGGCATCCCCTTGAAGCCAAAATAGCTTAGATACCAAATGTAGGTTTTAAGCCCGTACAGAAATTACCTACATATGAATTCTAAAACATAGAAAATAAACAATGTGAGAGCATAACACATAAAACACATATACACAGAGATTTTCCCCTGGATCCCAAAACCGGGACTACCTGCGTGATTTTTCATTATCTTCCTTTCAATGTTACAATACATATTTATACATGCCGAAGCATCCAGTACCATGGACCGAAAACCATAGGTAGGCTGCCCAACCTAATATAGGGTCCAAAAAAATATTTCCCGGGGCGCTACCTTGGACCCCGTAGAGGGGGGCTACCCCCCCCACTGCGCAAACAGCACAACGAAGGGGGGGCTCCGCCACTACCCCTCCCCCCCACCCCTCTAACCCTACGGTTCACTACATAGGCTAGTCTTGGAAAGAATATAACAAAACCCAACAATTCTTTGAGATGTCCTCCTTGAAGTCTATGCAGATGCATTGACTGCAACTGAGAATCAATATCTCCAAAAGAGATGCTCGAAGATTTCCTCAAGGCTAAATTTATAACAGCATGAATAGTTTCCTTCTCAACCTCAGTACCATATGTCGCAGCCTTAGTGGCCTTACTTTGTGAATCATCTAGCAGAATGTTCCACCAATTCCGAGAACAACTATATTGAAATTGGAACCAAGATCGTTTTGTGCAAACTTGTGCCTTTTCTACAAGCTACACCACCAATCAACCAACAAGAAGGGGTGAATCATACAAGAAAATGTTTTGGATACACTTAGGCCTCATGTGGAGAGATAGCACGCACCCATTTGTAGTAACACCAACTTCAAACTAACAATACACAAATATATTACTACCCAAATCACTTCATCACCGAAGATACAAAAAAGAAACTTTGATAAACTAAAGAGTGTTCTGGTGAACCAATTGAGAGTAGCAGTAAATCCATGAAACCCAACTGAAAATTTATGTAACACTAGAACAAGATCAAGGCACTCGAATTAACACATTTCTTGTCTCCTAGTGTAGGAACGTCAGTGTAGTCTAGGAATTCTTCAGAGTGCAGGAAGCTCAGAGTGAGCTAGTGCAGGAATCTGTTGCATAGTCTAAGAAGGTAAATGTAGGACCAAAGCCTGTATAAAAGCGTGATTGAACCAGTTTTAAACCTAAAACATACAAGCCTTTATTAATAATGTTTTAATCCTGTTAAAACAAGGGAAGTAAAAAATACTCGCAACAATAGTCATTTAACCAAACAACAACATGAGAGATTTTAGGTCAAAAATAAGACAAAACAGAGGCCCAACTATTTTCACAAGTGACTTCCCCATGAAAGCATCTATGGGGTTCGTGATAGGGAAATGTTGTGATTCTCCATATCAACATTTCATTAATTAGGATTGGCTCTACCAGACATAAGCACCCATCATGGACCATTTCCAACAACTGGCACATAGAAATAGTGTTGATGTTTCTTCGACCAAAGTGCAAGACATACAGCATGTTCAGCAATACTGCGCGCTCAATATCGATCGCCCATTTCATTGGTTCAAGTCTTGTGAGGCCCACCTCCTCATAATACACCACCTTCAAATACTTGTCGGGTTCTAGCTATGGAAATTTCTCACGGTCGCTAAAATCCCAAATTTTCCATGCGGAGCTGGGGTACCCTTGCTAAAAAATCACCTTCATAGGCACTTACTTCAGCAACAATGGGGTGAATATATTAAACTTGATAGAGTCTGGATCCTTAGCCACTTTTAAGATTGGCTTCCGCAATGGCATATATGGTGGAAACCAAAATTAGCTCCGCTGCTTCTGTGTTGATATCCTCAAGTCCTTCGTTCAACTCTTCTTCGTCTAAGTCCTAGAGCTCCATCGGTTTTTTTTGTTTTTCAATTCTCTCTTTCATTCTCAGTTTTACGAGGATTTTTTGTGGTGACTGTCTTACTGGTGCCTTCTATATTTTCTTCTACTTTTTATCTCCTACCTCGGTGGTAGTAGGCTTTGGCCTTGGCTACCTGGGTGTTGTAATGTGGACTAGTGGTGTTGCAGTCATGATGTTCCCTTCTCCTCTTTTTAAAAATTATTTCTTAACTTCCTCCCAAATCAGGTAGCCATACATGTGGCAACGCACTGGACTCTTTAAGTGCAAAAACACATGGAAAAATCTCAATAATAAAAGTGTCCAAATGTGGAGCAGGGTGCGATATTTATAATCCATTTTAAATTCAAATTGTCAATCCAGATCTTCCTCATAAATGTGAATTTGGCAGTAGATTTTCCCAGATTTGTGCCTTAAATGCATTCCCCCGCTCCTTTTAATGCAAAAATTCATGTCAAATCAACTGTAGTTGTTCCAATGGTTATTTTCTAGGCAAGCTACACGAGACCTCTCCTTATGGCACAACTACCACATCGTAGCTTCCACCTATTTCATCTTCCTAAACATCGCACAACCCTCTTTCTTCGATAGAATTTTTCCCTGACAGAGTAGTTTATAGCCATGCGATCTCTTTCAACTACCAAAAGCACTAAGGCTTTCTTGCTATCATGTAGTCATTACGTAGGGGTAGGATCATCCCTGTAAACCTTCAATCTTCTCCCATTAATCCTGCCAGGAAACACTTCCCCATTCAGCTTCGTGAGATGAACTATGCCACCATCTGAAATATCCTTAATCATGTATGATCCTAGCCAATGCATCTTAAACCTCCTTGGAAATTTCGTAAACTTCCCACCATACACCAGGACATAATCTCCATTCTTGAAAGTATGTTATTTAATGTGACGATCATGTCATGCCTTTTCTCTAGCTTTCTGCACCTTTTGATGAAAGCCAGCCAAAATACGGTCTTCCTCTAACACAAGTAGCTGTGTGAGACGTTCCTCCATTACGTCGCGATCTGTCCTCGGTTACCGTTGTGATCCTGAGGCTGGGAACTATATATTCTATCGGCATCACTACTTAATATCCATAAACTAGTCGAAATGGTGTTTTCCCAATCAATTTCTTACAGGTTATCCTATATGCTCATAGAACCGTCGGTATGTGCACATCCCAATCATTTTGATTAACATTGTAGACCTTTGTTAGGGAATTCTCCAAGATCTTTAGGGGTCTTGGACCCAGGTTCAGAGTTGCACTAACTAATAAAACCCTACACTATCGGCCCTTTCACTAACAACCCACTTAGCGCAGGCTGCAATCTCACCCTAGGCAGTATTGGGGGATTCTAGAACTAGGTTTCTACATCCAGAAGGCTATGTGATGTGAGGGTAATGCATTTCTTTAGTTTAAGGCTTGATCTAACCTCCTAAAACTCTTATCCTCAAAATCCCCAAACATAAAAGAAATTTCCGATTAAACAACATTATGAGCTTCAGCGAACGTTCTAATCATGCATAAAATAATAGATCCAGATATTCGTGGTGTAATTAAGACAATCTTACAGATAATGTTGGGTGTGGAACCTGATTATCTTCTTTATTCAGAGGTAATGCCAGGGGGGGTCTTGTAAAATGTTGTAATTTCTTAGTCAATCTGGGTCGTACATTAGGCAGAGATCTGATGGTAGAAGTTATGTTTAATTTAGGGTTTTTTTCCCTAGAAGGCAACCCCTTGCTATATATGAGGGAATTGTATTGCGTCTATGTAGATTTTTATTTTGAGTGAGGGAGAGAGAAGATTGAGAGCGAAGAGGTAATTACAGCGGAACTGTTGTAGGTTGTATCTCTTCATTTCACTTGATAATATAAAAGGAAGGATAGGCTATTTCTATGTGGATGTAACACAAATTGGGTGAACCATGTATATCTGTGTCTTTCTTGTTTTATGATTTTTCTGTGTTTATATTTCTGCAATATATTTTATGTGTTCCATTTCTCTGTAATATATAATTTTCTAACAACTAGTATCAAAGCCGAAGGTCTATTTGGCTAATAAACTTGCAAGAGACAAGGGTTCCTTGTTTGAGTGGGAGAAATGGTGGAAGATGGTAGGTTTAGGGTCGAAAAATTTAACGGCCAAAACTACCAACTGTAGAAGATGCAGATGGAAGATTATCTGTATTAGAAATATTTGAACCTACCATTGAAAGAAAAGACAAAGAAGTCAACAGGTATGACAGACACAGAATGGGATATTCTCGACATAAAGGTGCTTGGAACAATACGGCTGTGTTTAGCGGCATCAGTAGCCTTTAATATTTCAAAGGAAACGACAATGAATGGTTTAATTTCAATATTGGCCAAACTATATGAAAAATGCTCTACCTCAAATAAGTTATTTCTTATGAAGCATTTATTTAATATGAAGATGTTAGAAGGTGGATTTGTTGCTGATCATTTAAATGAATTTAATACAGTTACCAGTCAGTTAAGTTTTTTAGGGGTAACATTTTATGATGAAGTTAGGGCTATGTTATTTCTGTGCTCATTGCCAGAAATTTAGAATGATTTAGTTATGGCCATTAGTAACTCTGTCTCTAGATCAAGTACTTTAAAGTTTTATGATGTTTTCGGTGCAATCCTTAGCTAGGAAATGCGACAGAAAAGCTCCAGTGAGACATCAAGTAATGCTTTGACTGCAGAGACTAGGGGAAGAAAAATGGAAAGTGGAAAGAGCCCGGGATATCGTCGTAAGTCAAGGAAAGGCAGATCCAAGTCCAGATCGGGGATAGTGTGTTGGAAATGAGGGAGGAAAGGACACCTGAATAAAGACTGCAAGTCTCAGAAGGGAAAAGAAGGATACACGCATCAAGAAATCAATCATGAAGTGAATATGATAGGTGATGTGTTGCAAGATGCTTTGATTCTTTCATTAGAAAACATTATCGATTCCTAGGTGGTAGATTCAGGGGCCTCATTCCATGCCACACCTAATAGCGAACATTTTCATGTTTATGTTCAAGGAGATTTTGGATGGGTTCGATTGGGTAATGATAAACCATATAAAATCATTGGAATGGGTATAGTTTTCATAAAACAACAGAATGGAAATCAGTGGCTATTGAAGGAAGTAAGGCATGTTCGAGATCTGAAGAAAAATATGATTTCAACAGGGTAGTTGGGAGGTGAAGGCTGTGTAACTACTTTTACAGATAAAACTTGGAAGGTCACTAAAGGAGCCCTGGTAATAGAAAAAGGAGAGAAGGTTGGTACATTGTATTTATGCAATGGTATTTCTAATTATGTTAATGATTTAACCTCTACAGGAGAAGATAAGACATTGTGGCATCATAGGCTTGGGCACATGAGTGAGAAGGGGATGCAGGTTCTTCCCTCAAGAAATTTTTTGCCAGGTTTGAAGCATGTTGATATAAAATTTTGTGAGAATTGTGTTTATGGAAAACAAAAGAGAGTCAGATTCCTTAGAGTTGGGAAAGAAAAGAAGAGAGAAAAATTAGAGCTTGTGCATAAATATGTATGGGGACCTTCTCAGGTATCATCTCTCGATGTCTCTCATTATTATGTTACTTTTATTGATGATGCAACTAGAAAAACCTGGATTTATTGGATTTGAAATAAATATGATGTATTTGATACTTTCAAGAAATGGAAAGCTTTGTTTGAAAATGAGACGGGAAAAAGGTTGAAGTGTCTCAAATCAGACAATGGGGGTGAATATTGCAACAAATATTTTGATAAGTACTATTTAAAGAATGGAATTCACAGAGAGAAGGTAGTTCTAGGAACACCACAAGAAAATGGTGTGTCAGAAAGGATGAACAGGACAATCATGGAGCGTGCAAGGTGCATGAGATTTCATGCAGGATTTCCTTTACAATTTTGGGCAGATGATGTAGATACTATTGTTTATCTAATAAATAGAGGGCCTTCAAGTTCCTTGGATGGTGCTATGCAATGGGAGTTGTAAGCAGGCACATGAATAATTCAGGAAAATAACATTGGATGGCAGTGAATTGGATTCTCAAGTATTTGAGAGGTACAAAAAATCAAGCATTATGCTTTGGTGGTTCAAACATTTCTCTACAGGGATATGTTGATGTAGATATGGTGGGTGATAGAGATAATAGGAGGAGCACCACAGACTATGTGTTTATTGTAGGTGGAACAACTGTGTGTTGGGTTTCAAAAATGCAAAGTGTTTTTGCACTCTCAATGATGGAAGCAGAGTATGTTGCTGCTATAGAGGCTAGTAAAGAAATGATTTGGTTACAAGGGTTTCTGGATGAATTGGGTAAGAAGCAGGAGTTGGGTAGGTTATACAGTGATAGCCAGATTGCAATACACATTGCAAAGAACTTTGCATTTCATTACAATACTAAACATATACATCTCAAGTACCATTTCATATGATCAGTGTTGGAATATGTAAAATTGAAGCTCGAAAAGATACACACTAGCCAAAATCTTGCAGATGTCTTAACAAAAGTTGTAACCATGGAGAAACGGAGATTCTTCTTGGTTTAAATTGGTCTTCAAGTATGACAATGAAGATGAGAAATAGCCAGGTCCAAAGTGAAGTCATTGTCCAGCAAATGAAGCAGCGGTGGAGTTGCTATAATCAGCCTCCAAGTGGGAGATTGTTGGGTGTGGAGCTTGATTATCTTCTTTATTCAGAGGTATTGTCGCATTGGACCCCAGTTCGTAATGTGGTGGAAACGTCGCCCGTAAAATGTATGCTACCAGGGGGGTCCAAGGGGTGGTGACGGGGATTATTTGGATCCCCCCCTTAGTGGGGGATCGAGGGCAGCACCCCCGAAGCTAAAAATAGATGTAAAATTGCCTTGTAAAATGTTGTAATTTTGTAGTCAAATTGGGCCATTCATTAGACAGAGATCTGACGGTAGAAGTTATGTTTAATTTAGGGTTTTTCCCCTAGAAGGCAACCCCTCGCTATATATGAGGGAATTGTATTGCATCTATGTAGATCTGTATTCTGAGTGAGGAAGAGATAGGAGATTGAGAGCGAAGAGGGAATTACAGTGGATTTGTTGTAGGTTGTATCTCTTCATTTTGTTGGATAATATAAAAGGAAAGACTGGTTGTTTCTCCATGGATGTAGCCCAAATTGGGTGAACCACGTATATCTATGTCTCTCTTGTTTTATGCGTTTTCCGTGTTTATATTTCTGCAATATATTTTATGTGTTCCATTTCTCTATAGTATATAAGTTTCTAATAGATAAATGGCATTCAACTAAGCATAAATACATAAAACACATAAGTATACAGATCAGACATAGAATTGTTTCAAATACTCTTATTTATTCCAGATCTTCAATACATATACTTTTCAAACCCTGCGCACACAGCTACACAGGCCCATGCACTAAGCTGCGGACTTACTAAGGTCTCCACGAACACAGCAGTAGGATCCTTCCCCTTCGCTCGAATACAAAGAGAACAATTCATACTCTAAGCATCAATCATAACGTCCATATTTTGTTTCCTTAGACAAGCTAAGACACCCCTTTATATACTTTTTCCTATTACAATACCATGGTCTGAAAACCATGGGAAGAGCTCAAAACAATATAAAAACTAAGGGGCTTTGACCTTCCTAGAACCCCTTGACTCCTAGTGACCTATGCACTGCATGCTCTGCTCCTTAAAATGCAGAGGATTTCACAAAACTTGGTCAAAATTGTGCCTAGGGGACCCCATCCCAATAGGCCCCCAACATAAAGATGTGACTTGTCCTCGAGTCACTCCACTAGTATGCTCTGTATCTTTACTTTCAGGCTGCTGAATGAAGACTACACTAGGTGAAGTGCCTTCATTCATTGTGTTGCTGCTTGTCAAACTTCTTCAACCAACTTTTTTATAGTCGGTCCTTCTGTTGCTAAGATGATTGTTGTGTTTCTTACATAATTTTGAGTGTGCCTTCCACAGTCTGTGAGAGTTTCCCTACCTCTTATTCCCAAGGACATCTGTGCAATGATAATATGCATCTTCTTCTATAACTCCTCGATCTATGCTTGCATGGATGTCCATTCTTTCAACTGGGTGAACCATTGTGCAGGTGTTAATATGCGCACCGTTGCCTTGATCTCATCGTACTGCAGTTTCTTATCCCAAATGGATACTTCAATCTTTTTCATTTGTGTGTCCTCCTACAGTGAGGCCCATAGTTCTAGCATTTCTTTGAATAGTTGGCTACAGTCCTTGACTGTAGCATTGAGCTTTTCCATGTATGTTCTGATACCAGCCTCACGCTGCTCTCGGATTTCAGGTGGCATGCTGGGTTGTAGCATCAATTGAAGCTTAGTAATTTGCATCTACAAAATCAAAATGAACCTTATCTACTTGCACCTTTGACTCTCTAAATTCATTTGCCAGCTGCTACACTTTGTCTTTTGAAGCAGCCTCAAACTAAATTTGGAGCTTTGGAAGCTCACTGCATACTCTAGAAATGGCATGCTCCAGTTGCTTCCTTCGTGCAACTGCCACATCACGATCTTGGAGATATTTGTGCTTTTCATCACACATCTACTGACTAGTGATCTTCGCATCTTTGATCACCATGAGATCCTGTTGTTCTCACACCTTAAGTTCATCTACTACACCCTGGTGTAGCTAGTACAATGTGTTCAGAGGGAGTATCACGAGGTTAATACTCACAATCTTAAGTGGTTGTACGCTCTCCCTATCTTTGGCATCATTCAAGTGTAAAGATCCATTAGGAAAGGGTACGGCACAGAGCTCTGAAGTGAGTACCAAATGCACATTTCCCAATGTCATTGGTTCCACGCTCACTTGAAACCGACTCACTTGAACCTGACCCGCCTAAACCTGCAATTATTTGAGGCCCTTTTGGACCTCTGTCATCATGGTTTTGTATTGATCCTTGATGTTTCCCTAAATCTCCTTTGTCGCAACTCAGGCAATGTCTCCAATTTCATCAATGTCCCCCTTAGTGAGGACCATGGCCTCCGTGCTAGTGAACTTATAAGATTTCCTTTTTTTACGTGCACCTACGTCACTGGTCTTCTTCCACCGCTTTAGAATAAATGGAGAATCAACATCCTCCAGGTCTATATAGGGGTCTTCGCCACCCTAATAAAGTTCTTTTATTTGTTTTTCTTCTTCTTCCTCGCACTCTGGTTCCTATGTGGTATTCATGTCTATATCAATGGTCACCTTCTTCTTTTCCTTCAACACATCTTTACTAGTCCCTGCTACGCTTTCTGCAACTTATGTTGGAATGATCGAGTCATCGACCAGTGAAGGACTAGTTGGGAGATATCTTCTTCGATGACTAGAAACAACAACGTCATCCATGTCTTCTTCAAGTAACACCTCGCGCGGATATACACATGGTGGAAATTGACCTTGAAGTTAGTGATGCGCCGATATTCCTTGAATAGACTCGATGACAAACTTGCCTTCTGGTTAATCACCATTCGCAGATCCATTTCTAAGAACACCCATAACCTCTTATTTTCTATAATGCGGGAAGAGTCCTTTGTTGCCCACATCGAGGCAAATCTGGTAGCCTCATACAACTTCGGATCCATAGTGGGTAATTGTGAATCATCTAGCATCCTCCAAGCTATTAGCACGATCAACAATAAGAGTCACACATAGTTGAATGCTTGGCATATATAGCCTGCCGAATTGAATTGAACCCCCTTACTACACTGCACAGCCAAGGATACCAATGGTTTTGGCACTTCATCTGCATGACACTTCCTCATGATCTTTCCTACCAATATCCATGCAGCAAACCACACAGCTTCGTCTATGATTGAACTAATGGCATATCCCCTAGACTTCTTGATCAACTTGAAGTCACTCTTCATCTGGTCTGCCAACATTTTCTCAAGTGACTTCCCCACAAAAGCATATGCAGGATTCGTGCATTGATAATGCAACACTATGATTCTCTGTATCAACATGTCATCAATTGGGATGGTCTCTCCCAGCCATAGGCACCCATCTGGACCAGCATCAACAGCTGGAGCACACAAATAGTGTTGATCTTACTTCGGCCAAGTAATTGTGTGAGGCATTCCTCCATTACGTCATAATCTTCCATCTCAGTTACTATTGTGATCATGAGGTTGGGCACTATATATTCCATCGGCATCACTGCTTCTCGTCCATAAACTAGTTGAAATGGTGTTTTCCTAGTCATTTTCTTACAATTTGTCCTATATGCCCATAGAACCGTCGATATGTGCACATCCCAATTGTTCTAATTAACATTGTAGACCTTAATTACAACATTCTCCAAGATCTTGTTGAAACCTTGGACAGTTCCATTCAACTAGGGATGATGTGGTGTACTCTTCTGATGGTACATCTGGAATTCTTCTGTTAAAGCCACAATTGTCTCATTCAGGAAGTGTGAACCTCTGTCACTCATCAGAATCTTCGGGCATCCAATCCTTTACAGAATAAATTTGAATATAAAGTTCACAACAGTTGTCGTGCTGTAATCCTTCACAAGTTGTGCCTTGGCCCACCTGGTTAAGTATTATGTCGCAATGATAATATAACGTGCTCCCATCTTCTTCCCTAGTGGTTGAATAGGTCCAACGAAGTCAATTTCCCATTTATCAAATGCTTGTAGCGTGACTTGTGGATTTAACGATAGTTCATCCCTTCGTGATGGCCTCCTGGTCCTTTGACACACATCACATGCACTGTAGTACTCCTTAGAATCTTTATGTACCATAGGCCACCATAATCCTACTCACAGAATATTTTGCTCAGTTACCTTGCCTGCATAGTGTCCTTTAGCGACACCCTATGTTTTTTAGCTAGAATACTGTGTCTTTCATATTCAGGCACATATCGGCATAGAACTTCATCAGATCCCATCCTATATAAGTGTCCTACAATCACGGAAAAATTTGTAGCCCTAACAACTAATTCCTTCTTTTGTTGTGTCATATAACCTTTAGGAGCTATTTGAGTAGATAGAAAACTAATGATGTATGTAAAATTCTCATCGCAACTCTAACAACAAAGAGTTGCGCATCAAGTAACCCTTCATCAATATTAGTGGGCTCTTCGCCATTTTCGATCTGAGAGAGGTGATCAGGTCCAACATTCAATCTCCCGGGATTAACTATCACTTCAAAATCATATTCCTGGAAAAGAAGCAACCATCTATAGATTGCCCCCCCACACAATATTATTGACCAGGTACTTCAAAGAAGAATGGTCAGTGTATATCTTAAAGTGCGCACCTAGCAGAGAATGCCTGAATTTTCGTAGTGCATAAACCATCCCTCTCGCTCTGTGGTTGAATATTTCTTCTCTACCTTAGATAGTTTTCGACTAGCGAAGGAAATCGGGTGATCAATATATCTTGCCCCTAGTTGGGTTAAGACAACTCCCAACGCTATACAAGACACATCCACATGCACATGAAATTCCTTCTTCCAATCTAAGAATACTAGGATTGGTGCTGTAACCATCTTTTCCTTCAGATTATCCAAGCTCTTTTGAGATTTGTCATCCCAGCAGAACATAGCATCCTTCTTTAACAGCTTCTCCATGGGTGCGGTGATTTGCGCATACGCCTTAATAAACTTCATGTAGTACCGAGTATGACCCAAAGTCACGTGTAGCTACTTTACATTCTTAGGTGGATCCATATTGATAATTATAACAATATTAGAAGGGTTTACCATCAATCCCTACTTACAGACAACATGTCCTAAAAGAATTCCATAAGGTACACAAAAAATGCATTTCTTCAAATTCAAGAAAATTTGATACTTTCTACATGTACCCAACATTAGGCACAAACTAGAGACATGCTTCTTGACTAGCCCAAACACTGTCTAATCATCAAAGTAGACTTCCAAAAATTTATGAATAAATTCCTTGAACGCTGCAACTACCACCCTTGAGAATAACAAATGAGCATTTTTTAGTCTGAAAGGCATGATTGTATATTGGAAAGACCCCCATTCTGTAGCGAAGGTAGTCTTGCTTCTATCCTCCAATGCAATCTTAATTTGGTGATATCCTAAAAATCCATCTATGAATGAATAAGCTTCTACCCACCAACATTTTCTAGAACTTCATATATAAAAGTTGTAGGAAATCGATCATGTACACATGCATCATTTAACTTCCACAAATCAACACAGATCTTGATATCACCCTTCGTTTTCTTCTCCTGGACCACCATAGGACTGACCCATTCTGATTCTTCTATGGGCTCAATTATTCCTGCCGCAAGTATATTATCGAGTTCTTCCCTTACCTTTTCATTGTATTTTGGATTCAACCGATATGGGTATTGCTTAACCGGCAACACATATGGTTTTAGATTGATCTTCATCATACCCAAATCTCCTACTATCCCCTTCAAGTCAGAGAACTTAGTTGGAAATAAATCCTGATATTCATGTAATAATTCAGCAACCTTATCCACTGTGTCTTCATCCCAATAGTTTCCAATGTTCACGAATTTTGGTTATGTTTCTAAGCAAATATTTACCTATTTTGTGCTCACCAATTGTGAGATATTAGGGATCTCCACATCAGATCCAACAACTTTGCATAGTTCCTCTTACTCAGGGATATTAATATTTCGTGGATCCACATTGCCTTCTTCCATAGTAACATTGTAACATTCCAAATCATGTTGTAGCTGCATACTCCAATCGGGATGTATCCAAGTGATAGGCTCTACTGATGTTCAAAATATTTTTGCTTTAATCTCCTGAAGCGCTTCATAAATGCATTTGAACCCATCTTCAAAACTGAATGTTAGCAAGAAACTCTCCTTCATTTTGTCCCAATCAGCAGTCCCGTGTCGCAACTCCGTCTCTAAATACCAATTCCTTGGGATAACATCCAAGGTATGAATAAAGATATGCACCCACTCTTCTTGAGGTACCTCACCCCACACCTTAGTCCATTGAGCTAGATGTTCGCACAGAACAACCTTTCCTGTGTACCTTTCAGTGAGTCAAGTGTTTGTGTAGCCAAATATTGGTCACATCATTCTACGATATTCCTTCCCGGTAGAAAAATTATTCCTGTGTGTACCCCACCATCTTACAGGTGTAGCTCTCAATGCTAAATCTAAGGCCTAAAACCAATGTTCCTCTAGCACGTCTGATCCGAATCGGAACCATGAAAGACTGTTAAAGAACCATGACTATATCAAGTCGAACAAATCTCTAAAGAAATCCAAAACAACAATCAAAAACACCCTGAACCAGTGGCAATGGCAGCCAATGTGGAACGATGAGGACCTCGGTTAAAGCGCGTTGACCGAGGCCCATGGAAACCGCGCAGGAGGCCAAAGTAGCCCCTGGGAGCCCCAGAATGGGAAAAAAAGGTGATTTTTGATGCACAATTAGTGCTTCTAGGCAAACAAGGCCATAATGGAAAAGCCCGAGCACTCACTCACATGGGGGAACCGAAGGACCATGGGCGGAAAAGGGAAAAAGTGCTGAAAGTACAAGGTAGGACCCGTGCTCTGGAAACCGACGGTTTTGATCAGGGTGCCCTTAAACGGTAAGAGGTTTTGGACGAGAGCGGGGCGATTCCATACACCGATCGACACGTGGTGAGCGGAGGTGAGAGAAAACCGTCATTGATCACACGCTATCAATCGAGCAAGTCAACCGTGCAAAACGTGTGTATGGCGTCAGATCTAGAGGGCCTAGATTGGACGGCTGAGATCGCACCCGATGGAGGAAACAGAATCAACAAGGAATTAAGCCACGTTTTAAAGGGACTTGGAATCCATTTGACCACCATGGTGGAGGAAGAAAACATCCACGATGTAACTGAAGAAACGAACCGATGAAGCATGCTGGCGCCGTTTAGAGGAGGACAAGTGGCCACTCCCTAAGCGCTGATGATGACGCTGAACAGGGAACTCCAAGCGTATCTATAGAAGGCAAATCGACAGAGGTGGAAGAGGAACTGAATAGGCATATGGATCGAATGGCTAAAGCCATAAACAGAGAAAGGAGACAGTCAGTTAAGAGGTGAGTAGAGCTGAGAGAGGCAGAAGTCGAGAGAAGAACTGGAACAGTGAACCCTGTGAGGAGGACTGAACACAGAGAACAGTAAAGAAAAGCAAAAGAGACAGAGGGCCGAGCTGACTAGAGACAACATCAAGCACCAGAGAGCTTGAAGACTCAAGCCATCCCATAGAGGTATCTGTCTGGACTAAGCATAACATTTGGATCTTTCCACTGTAGACTAGAAGGTCACAGAGCTGGTAGGAAGAAGAAGAGTATGTTTACTCAAGTGGCTTAGGGAATCCAAGAAACTACCCTACCAAGAAAGTCTGCTTCAGGAAAACTCATATTTAGTCCCTGCATTGTAATTTCTCTGCTTAAAGACACAATAAAACAAGGCCACCACTAAAAGCTAGATAGGAGACGTAGCCCTGGAGAATAGGGTGAACTCCTTATTAAAATTTCTTGTGTCTTTGTGATTTCTTACTGTATCTCTCTGATGTCTTTCCATGTTATTGTCTGTGTATTGGCAATCTGATCGATCCATTGCTTCAATAACACAGAACACACACCAGCACATGAGTCTGTAATACCTTAGTTTAATAAATCTTTAACTGTTGTCACTCATAAGGTTAATATCAGATCAAGTGGTATCAGAGCATTAGGTTATAAGGTTAGACAAGCTTGTGTTGGTTTAGCTGTGAATGCTCACAAGATTAAGCTCAAATTAGGAGAAGGAGAGTTGGTGGAAACTAATCCTAAAATTGGGAGAGTGTATTCTCGAAAGACAATGTCAGAGGAAGGTTCTGTAGGGCCAAACCCTCAATTCATAGAGAGTTTCCTAGCTATAAAGTCTATGGTTGAAGAAATGTACAGAGACTTTAGAAAGCAAAAGGTGGAAGATGCATCAGGCTCTAAGCAAGAGAAAGAAGAAGATGAGTCTCACTTCCATGACAACTCCAAAGGAAAGGGGAAAGAGGAAAGCTTTCTCACACCTCCTAATAGCCCTGTGCATAATAAGAAAGCATCTTTGATTAAGTTAGATGTTAAATTTGATTTGCCTATATATGATGGAGAGCTAAATGCTGAAAAGTTGGACAATTGGATTAGACAAATTGATGTGTATTGCAGGGTACAGAACATAAACTCAGACAAGAGTAAGATTCAACTGGCAAGCCTACACCTAGGAGGCATTGCCTTGGTTTAGTGGGAAGGCAGAACCCAACCTGATATGAAAAGACATGACAAGACCATCTCTCTCTGGAGTGAATTTGTTGCTGCAATCAAAAAGCAGTTCTATCCATTGGCCCACATGCAACAAGCCATGATGAGTTGGCAAACTCTTCGATAGTTGAAAGGGCAAAGTGTGCAAGGTTATACTCAAGAGTTCAGAAAGAGAGAATTTATGTTGGGTATCTCACTAGACTCACCAGAGACTCTTTTGAAGTACATTGGTGGTCTACACAGCTACATGAGGCATACCATCCTCATGTTTAATCCCACTAGTATAGATGAGGTATTTGTACAAACTACTCATCTAGAGGCTAGAGGAAAGAATGGAAATCCAAAATTTGGGGGACCATCCCAACCCACTATAATCAAGAGAAAGGAGAAAAGAAAACAAAAGTGCAAAGCAAGGAAGGCTAACACTGCACAGAAAGCCAAAGCTTCATGCACTCACTATAAGAAGGAGGGGCATGATGATGAGCATTGTTGGATTCTGCATCCAGAGCTGAGACCTAAGAAGTCCGAGGGCAAAAAGAAGAAGACATCTGCAGCTATTCAGAGAGATTTTGGGTCAGACTCGGGAGATGAAACAACTATAGTAGCCACAGGTATAAAAGGTAAGAATTCTGAAGCATCTACTAGTAATTCTGCTCAATCTGTTATTGATGAAGAAAATGAGAGAAAAAGACATGAGCTTTTCCATATTCGAGTTATTTCCAAAAATCAAAAAGATTTATACTTTGTTTGATAGTGGCTCACAAGTAAATTTGATTTCTGAAGCAATTGTAAAGAAATTGGGATTAGAAACTACACCTCACAAGAAACCATACCCATTAGGATGGTTGGATGATAAAGCACAACTACAAGTGACTAGACAGTGCAAACTCAAGTTTTCTTTTGGGTCAGCATTTGTAGATGAGGTTGAGTTAGACATAATTCCTTTAGATATATGTGGAATTGTTTTAGGAAGTCCTTACTTGTATGATAGGAAGGCTATTTTCTATAGAGCTGAGAACAAGTATCTACTTGTTAAAGATGGAATCGAATACTTTGTAAGAGCTCATAAGCTCAAGAATAATTACACTCTCATAAATTCAGGAAAGATGAAAAGAATGATAAATTCATGCAAACAATTCTTACTGATGGTTGTAAAGGAAAAGAAACCTGATAAAACCAATGTATTTGAGGGTTGTAATGCTAAACAGCAGGCTGATATAGAAAAGGTTGTTTCAGAGTATGATGTCTTGTTTCAAGAACCTAAAGGTCTGCCACCCAAAAATGGAATAGTACATGATATTATTTTGTAGCAAGATGTTCCATTGCCTAACATTGGGATGTATAGGTTGTCTACTTTAGAGAATGTTGAAATCAAGAAGCGGGTGCAGGAGTTGCTTGAGAAGGGCTTCATCAGGCCTAGCACATCACCATGTGGGTCACCAATCATTTTGGTGAGAAAGAAAGATGGCTCTTGGAGAATGTGCATTGATTATCGAGCACTGAATAAGATAACAATCAAGAATCATTATCCCCTTCCTCGCATAGATGATCTTTTAGATCAATTGAAGGAAGTTGTTTATTTCACCAAGATGGATTTGCACAGTGGATACCATTAAGTCAGAGTTGCAGAGCAAGATTCATGGAAGACTACTTTCAAAACAAAGCAGGGATTGTATGAATGGTTGGTTATGCCTTTTGGCTTAACTAATTCTCTTGCTATTTTCATGAGATTAATGAATTATGTACTCAGACCTTTTCTTGATGATTTTGTTATTGTGTATCTGGATGACATTCTGATTTTTAGTAAAACGTGGGAAGAACATTTAAAGCATGTTATGCAGACATTAGATGTTTTGAAAAGAGAAAAACTTTATGTTAAACTCTCAAAATGTGAATTTGGCAAAATATCTCTAAACTACTTGGGTCATATAGTAGGGGGAGGTGAATTGAAAATAGATCCCTCTAGAGTGGCAGTCATTTTGAACTGGCCTAAACCCAGGTCTGCTACAGAAGTGAGAAGCTTCTTAGGAGCAGCACAATGTTGGAGGAAGTTCATTTCTAACTTCTCCTCGATTGCAGCTCCCTTACATGCTTTAACAGGATTGAATAAGGTGTTTCAGTGGGGAGGCAAACATCAAAAAGCCTTCGACACCTTGAAAGAGAAAACTAGTACAGCACCTGTACTAACATTGCCAAATCTACAAAGACCATTTGAGATCCAAACTGATGCTAGCAACTATGCCATGGGAGCAGTGTTGACCCAACACGGTAAACCCATATGTTATCATTCTGAGACTTTTAATCCTGCAGTAGTTAACTATCCTACATATGATAAAGAATTGTATGCATTAGTTCAGACTGTGAAAAAGTGGAAACATTACTTAATGGGAAAAGAGACAGTAATACATACTGATCATCAGCCACTTCAATATCTACACTCCCAAACTAAGTTGCAGCAATCAAGACATTACAGATGGATGGGTTTTCTACAACAGTTTCATTTATTCATCAGATATAAAAATGGCATACATAACAAGGTTGCAGACATGTTATCTAGACCCATTATAAATGCATCTACCATACTTAAGCATAATTATGTGTTACATGAAAGCTACATAGAACAATATGCTCAGGATATGGACTTTAAAGATGTATATGCAAATTTGAGTCAAGGAAAAAGAGTAGAAGAATTGGACTATCATGTGAAGGATAGACTCTTATACCATTGTGGGAAACTCTGCATTCCACAAACTAAGAGGATAAAGATAATTAGGGAGGCACACACTTCTCTGATATCAGGTCACTTTGGGGTAAGTAAAATAGTTGCACATCTGCAACGATTCTGCTATTGGCTGAAAATGAATGAGACAGTTTCTAGATATGTAAGAGGGTGTGCCATGTGTACTAAAAGCAAGCCCAGAAATAGAAAACTAGGCTTGTACACTCCATTGCCAGTTCCTTCTCACCCTTGGGAAAGTGTTTCCATGGATTTTGTTGGAGGACTGCCTAAATCTAGGAAAGGTCATGATTATCTATATGTTGTTGTGGATAGGTTCAGCAAAATATGTATTTTGATACCTTGTAGTAAACAGATCACAGCTGAATAGACTGCAAAATTGTTCTTTGAACATGTATGGGTTCATTTTGGATTACCCACTTCCATTGAATATGATCGAGACACCCGATTTGTGTGGAAGTTTTGGTCTAGTCTATGGGAACTGATGGACACCAAACTGAAGAAAAGCACAGCTTTTCATCCACAAATACATGGTCAGACAGAAGTAGTAAATAGGAAAGTGATCCAGTTACTGAGAGGATATTGCAATAAACATCCTAAGATTTGGGATGAACACTTGTGTTATGTGCAGCATGCTTACAACAGAGCCAAACACTCTTCTACACAGATATCTCCTTTTGAGACCTGTTTTGGTTTCACACCAAGCTCTCCTTTGGATTTTGTCTTTGGTAAAAATACCATGGTTGATGGACATAGTGATGTGGAAAAAGAAGCTAGATTCATTGAACAGATCCAAGAGATCCATCAGGCAGTACAAGAACAGCTGGAAAAGAGCCAGGCCAAGTACAAGGCTAGGCATGATAAGCATCAGATGGAGCATAGTTTTCAAGTTGGAGACCAAGTCTAGCTATATATCAGCAAGGATAGGATGCAAGGTGAAGGTAAAAAGCTAAAGCCTATCAGGTATGGACCTTTTAGGATACTTGAGAAGATTGGTGAGAATGCTTTTCACCTTGATTTACCAGCTTACATGCACATCTACTCAATCGTAAATGCAGATTGCTTGAGATCGTTTAAACCTTCAATTATTGAGGACCCTGAAGAGCAAAGTCAATTGCCTTCTATTGATGACCTGCTACCTGAATACCTCAATGAGTTGCAGGAAGACATAGTGCTAGACAGGAAGGTTAGGACAACGCACAAGGGAGATGTTGAGTACCTCAGGATTGGGCTCAAAGGTTCAAAGCCAAGCAGTGAAAAGTGGATTGAGATTAGACAAGTGAGAAAACAATATCCTCACTTAGTCAATGCTTGAAAACCAACTTTTGGTGGTCCAAAGGCTTTTTTAGTGGGAAGGTCGTGATCCGAATCGAATCCATGAAAGACTGTCAAAGAACCATGACTCTATCAGGTCGAACACATCTCTAAAGAAATCCAAAACAGCGATCAAAAACACCCTGAACCAGTGGCAATGGTAGCCAACGTGGAACGCCAGAGGCCAAAGTAGCCCCTAGGAGCCCCGGAATGGGAAAACAGGGTCATAATGGAAAAGCCCGAGCACTCGGTCACATGGGGGAACCAGAGGACCATGGGTGGAAAAGGGAAAAAGTGCTGAAAGTACAAGGCATGACCTGTGCTCTAGAAACCGGATGTTTTGATCGGGCTGCCCTTAAATAGTAAGCAGTTTTGGACAAGAGCAAAGTGATTTCATACACCGATTGACATGTGGCGGGTGGAGGTGAGAGAAAACTGTCGTTAATCGCATGCTATTGGTCGAGCAAGTCGACCACACGAAACATGCGTATGGCGTCAGATCTGGAGGGCCCAGATCGAACAGTTGAGATCGCACCCGATGGAGGAAGCGGAATCGACAGGGAATTAAGCCGCGTTTTAAAGGGATTTGGAATCCGTTTGACTGCCACGGTGGAGGAAGAATGTATCCACGATTTAATTGAAGAAACGAACTGACGAAGCATGATGGCGCTGTTTAGAGGAGGACAAGTGGCCACTCCCTAAGTGCTGATGATGACGCCAAACAGGGAACTCAAAGTGCATCTGCGGAAGGCAAATTGACAGAGGCGGAAGAGGAACCCAACAAGCATAGGGATCGAATGGCTAAATCCATGAATAGAGGAAGGAGATAGTCAGTTAAGAGTTGAACAGAGCGAGAGAGACAAAAGTCAAGAGAAGAAGTGGAACAGTGAACCCTATGAGGAGGACTGAACACAGAGAACAATAAAGCAAAGTAAAAGAGACAGAGGGCCGAGCTGACCAGCGGCAGCATTGAGCACCAGAGAGCTTGAAGACTCAAGCCATCCCATAGAGGAATCTGTCTGGACTGAGCATCACATTTGGCTCTTTCCACTGTAGACCAGAAGGTCACAGAGCTGGTAGGAAGAAGAAGAGTCTATGTACTCAAGTGGCTTGGGGAATCCAAGAAACCACCCTACCAAGCAAGTCTGCTTCAGGAGAACTCATATTGGGTCCCTGTATTGTAATTTCTTTGCTTAAAGACACAATAAAACAAGGCCACCATTGAAAGCTATATCGGAGACGTAGCCCTGGAGAATAGGGTGAACTCCTTATTAAAATTTCTTGTGTCTTTGTGTTTGCTTACTGTATCTCTCTGTTGTCTTTCCATTTTATTGTCTGTGTATTGGAAATCTAATCGATCCGTTGCTTTAATAACACAGAACACACACCAGCACATGAGTCTGTAATACCTTAGTTTAATAAATCTTTAACTGATGTCACTCATAGGGTGAATATCATATCAACATCCCTTTAAAAATGGTCGAGAAGCATATTGACATCATCCAAGGCATCATAATAAGGCAACTTATGTACCTCAGTATATATATATATATATATATATATATATATATATATATATATATATATATATATATATATAAGCTCATTACATCACAACATAGAGACCTCATGCAACTGATTTTGCTAGTTTTCTAACTCTTCATATGAATCTAGTTGGAAGGAATTGTCCTTCTCCAAGCTGATCCTTCCATCCGCGGTGGGATTGATCCAATCTTCATTTCACGTAGTTGGCTTATATATGTGCTCATTTTCTTTGTCTTCATAATAATCATGGACTGGTTCTGTGTACCGAACACCTTCCATTGGATCCAAAGGAACAATCACTCGAAGATCATTCTTTTCAAATACCATGCTTCACTTCTTTAGATTAATGACTGCATTCATGTCAAAGGCCTATTCAATCCCAAGCAACATTGGGTATGGATTACTGTCATCTACTATCTAAATAAATTCAAAATTTGTCACTGCACTTGTGCCTTCAATATCTACAGTTACTCCATGCAGGTGACCCATTGGAATTATCTTTTACTGGTTCGCCATGCGCAGCTAAATTGTTAACCACTATAACTTAGGCTTCCCCATATGTTCCCAAGGTTTATTTCATAGTACGTTAGCATCATAGCCCAAGCCTAGGATTACCTGGTCCATTTCGAAATCATGAACCTATGCTATCAACTGCATCTCCCTACTAGTTCTATTCTTGTTTCGGTTCACCTTATTGACTATGCACTATTCTAGTAATGGATTATCCTTGCTAGAGTAGTTATCTATCATCTCTTACAATCCTTCCACTATCTTCTAATCCGGTAATAACTTCATGCAGGTCTACCGAAACGATTTTAACACCATGGGATTTGAAACCTACGTCACAGTAACTTCTTCAGGTTTGTCCTTTTGTGGGACTGGTGGCGTCTGATTCTTAGACATAGAAGCACCTAGATCCATAAAAAATATCTTGCCTCCATGAATATCTCTTTTTCTGTATGTAAATCAAACCCAACATTCTTCTCATCATCTCTTCAAAACCATAGATCCGATACTAGCTGGTTGCCTTCAACCTTGTCTTCACCAGTGGCTATACCACTTCGCGTAACTATGTTGATACTTGGATCGTCTTCGCGTGTCTTGAATCTCATCATCTGAATATTTTGTGTCGCCTGTTGGTTCTTCTTCTCCTGCATCTTCGCTATTAATACTAAGTTATCTTCTATAACATGATCAAATTTCCAACAATATTGACAAGAAGGGTGAGTGGGATTCTAACATTCACACGTAAAGTGTCCTCATTATCCACAGTTGTAGTAAATGATTTGGCCCCTACCTCTTCTAGCTCCTCCTCCTCCTCCTCTTCCATGTCCTTGGAATCCTCCGTGAGCCGCAAGTGAGCCTTGATCGTTCCGTGCGTGGTTTTCAGCTTGCATTCTATACATCGAAGTCTTGTCCATCATCAATTCATAGTTTCAACAATTCCTTTCATCATGACCAACCAATTTATAAAAGTTACAAAAGTTTTTCTTTCAAGATTGTACAAACTTCTATAAGAGAGAACAATTATCTTTCTTTTTTCCCTCTAAACTTTGATGATGTAATCTAATCTTATTTTATTATTTCCACTATTATTTTATAATTTTCTTAGGAGGCCCATTTTAGACCTCAAAATTCCCCTAATGTCAAAAGGAATGGGAAATCCACCTATATTGGGAAAGCTAAGTGGACAATTTTTTCAATTGAAAAATCAATAGTTCATGGGTCTCAAGCATGATTTCATGCATATGGGTTGAGTTTTGAGTCACTGAACTAAAATAGGAAGAAATATTTGGTTAGAGTGAGGATGGGTGCAAAACCCCCACGTTAATTTGGTCTTGAATCAATGACTTAGGAAGCACCCTTTGATTGAAGTGATTCAATATGGAGCTCACTCTTAAATGGATTACATCATTGGAACAAATTTTTGAGGAGCCTTGAATCTCCATCATCTAGATTGATAAAATGACAATGTATATATTACCTTGGGAAGTTTATATTTAAACAAAAGAATAAGAAAATCTACTGCTGTAAAATTGTGTAATTACTCAACCACCCTAAGGATCACAATCTCTCAAGTTATAACCTTTCTTTCTCTAATTAGGGCTTCAGTGATCACCCAATTCATGATAATCTTATCTTCACAATGTGAGAATATCAATAATGAGCATAGTAATAAATAAATATGAATATACTAAAATTTCATCTTTGTTATTTCCACATTAAATTTATATTTTTGAATTTATTTTCACTTAAAATTGTTGCCCAATATATAATTTTCATTGTGAGAATATATTTGTAACATACATATTTTGTGTTTCTTTTCAATTTTAAATCACTTAAAAGTGTTGATCATATATTTGTAATATATATGTCTTCTATTGTATGTTTTATAACTATGCGATAATATTATCAATAAAGGAAGATACAAAATCAATGATAATTTGTTAAATATTTTAATGGTGCATATGGCTTTTATGTTAATTATAGATCATTTTATATGATATGGAATGGAAGATTTAATCTGGATATCAACACCATTAAAAGAAATTTTTACTCGCATTTACCAACTGTTGGGACAGGGTCCACTGGGGTTAATTTTACAAATAGTTTTGTTATTTTTATAAAGTATCCACATTTTGAGGAGTAGAGCGCGAAGGTCTTTATGAGTCAAAGGGGCTTTAGGAAGGTCAAAGTCCCTTAGTTTGTTAAAATTCAAGTTGTTTTATGACCCGCCCATCATTCGTGAACCATGGTATTGTAATGAAAGATGCTATAAAAAGGATTCATAGAGAGTCATAGGAGATATTTAAGATCTATCTAAGGTTGTATGGGCAAGTGATCTAAGTCAAAAGAGTCTTCTTTCTGTACTTAGGTGAAGGGGAAGGCCCATACAGCTATGTGCGAAGATACCTTGGTAAGTCCATAGCTGAGTTTGCTGGCCCCTGCAATTGTGTGCGCAGGGAAGGAGTTTGTATTAGAAGATTTGAATATAATAAAGACTATTTTGGGGCAATATATGTGCATCTGTGTGTTTATGTTTACTTCTGAATGTACTGTGTATTCACTCTTTTTACTGCAATTTATTATCAGACATCCTTAATATATGCGTGAAAGTGGTAGATCTAGTCAATTATAGGATGTTATGAATGCTTAGAACATTTAGCAAAGTGTTTAGATATGTTTTCTGTAAATTACAATAATTTCTGTGTTTCAAGGGTTATGGTTCATGAAGATCAAAATAAAGCCCTAGAAATAATAGGAACACATCACATAGATCTCTTGATGCAGAAACCTGGTTTTGTGATCCCCCAATACTGCCTCGGGTGAGACTGCAACCTGCGGTACGTGGGTTGTTGCTAAAAGGGACGACAGTGTAGGTTTTGTTATTTGGCATAACTATTATAGATCCAATTGGGCACATCACTCCCATCATCCAGATCAATGTTTTAAGGCTCATCAAACCCTAATTTCAGTTTCTACATGCCCTAAACAAGTCACCCTTTTGAATGCCTCCTTCCCAGACAGTTTTATGACTTGAAGACATCCTGAAATGACCTCTAAAGGGACCAACACAGGTAGGCCCATGTAAGGGTGTGCTATAGAGCAGTTGAGACCATGCCAGGGGGCTCTACAGAGCACTTAGGCCCTCTTTCACCTGCGATGGGTGAGACTGAGCAAAATTCACATAGGGTTTGGGGAATATTCTTATCTCTTGGAGTCATTTATAAGTTTCCCTCACTTATCAACTCCTATGAGCTCGAAAATGCATGAGAAATGAGTTAAGATGCATCCTATCCTCTCATCCCTTCCTCCATCGAACTAATTCTAATTATGGAAGTCCATTCAATACCCCCATGTATGACATAACCTCCTTCATCCTCCTATAAATTGAGCACTCATCTAAGTGATTAGGGGTTGGACTATGTTGAATTGTAAGGAGATAATGCTTCTATGAGAATTGACTTTGAGACAAGCATTTTTATGCTACAAGTTTGTCATGCTTTTGATGTGATGTAGATGGGATCCAAGCTAGAGAAGTGACTTCGAATCAGACTTGACGGTTGTAATTCCTTCTTCTATTCAATAAAGTATTTGAACATTTTTCCATATGCTTATCTTGTTATATAATGCTTATATGTGTGAATGTATCTTATTCCATTTACTTGTATTCAATAGATATTTTGCTTTGATTGGTTCTTTGTCTTATGTTAATGTTTACATGTACTTCTCAAGCATGTTAAGTACGGGAAGGAGCGACAGGATTGATACAAAGGAGACAAGAGGAAAGAGGAACTACAAGTAGGTCTTCTCATCTTCTTTGTCTTATCTATTGCTTATAGGAAAAGGCTAAATTGCTTTAAACTGTTGTTCTAGATATGGCTACTTATCTAGGGAATTAGCACTTATCTGTAGATACCAAATTCTCCAAAATAAATTGGCGACTCTGCTGGGGATGATCATCCTTCCTAGTAGCCTATCCACCTTATAGGACACTCTTATAGGCCCTACTTATGTTCATTGATTGTATTTCAGCTCTTTTTCATTGAATTTTGGAAAAACTGTATCAAATTGCCTTTTGAAATGGCTTACTGTCTCTAGCGTAGGCTTGTGAGGGACACAATGCACTGCAAAGTACCCTTGGCTTAGGGACAGTTCTATGAAGTGCACTATCTCCCATTCAGGGTTGCACTGATCCTCCTAGGGTCAGTTTCCCACCTTTGGATTGAGTTTTTTCAACTTTCTTCTGTTTGATTACTTTCTGATTGATCAATGAATGTCATGTCTCAGAAAACAAGTTTTTATCTCCTTTTCTAGCCCTACTTTGACTTGGTTGATTAATGTTTCTTAAAATTTTTCTTTGTCATTATCGATCCATAGTCAAAGTTAGATTATAGTCGATTAATCTTTGTTCAAAAGAAAGTGTCATAAAAGTATTCTTTTCCTTTGAAACAGAACTTTCATAAAGTCTTCATTCTTGTTAAATATTGATTGATTGTATGTGCATTAGTTTCCTTTTGTTCACATTCACATTAAGGAAATCGAAAAGAAATACATGTATTTTGCATTGAAAAATTTTGTGTGTGCTCATAGGAATAGTTTAGGGAAATTGCATTAGATTGTGCTCTTTTCTCTTTGATCGAAAGAAATCTGATTGCTCTATCCCTATTAGCTAAGATTTTCATTACTAAATTGAATGCAAAGAATGCTTATCATAATAGTTGCTTTCCTAGGAATTTCAGAATACATCACGTGGTGAACTTGAAAGGCAAATTCCTAAGCATGATCAACTTAAAATTAACATCAATTTACCTAATGGAGAATTGTCACCTAATGAAAAGCATTTAGTGGTTCTAGGCTAGAGACATTTTCTGGCATCGTAAAACAAAGCGGTTGTCACTAACTTGTCTGCAATACATCCCGATTGTGATATCTCATTCCATGTATGTCAGTATATCATATCTCGTTCATGTACCTTTGGGTATATAGGGTGGTGTTACAGTATGTAAAGTATATGGGAATGCTCTCACTATGTAGTTTTGCATTAGACAGCGCTAATATGGATTGGGCCTCCACGTACTTTTGGGTATATATGGGAGGACAACACTAGTTTCTATCCATCCTTAGGTAATCGAGTCGACCACCTTGTACACTGTGATACAACGAACACAGCATTCACGGAGATTACCTGCCCGTACGTCTCAGTTCGTCTGGAGGTATTTTGTAGTTCACAGTTTCTTGGTAAACCTTTTGCCTAGATTATCCCTCTGTTGTTTTGTTATGTTACTTTGATTAAAATAAAATTAATTGACCACGGATAACATCCTCTACACTCGCTCCTTAGTTGGTCTTAGGTTGAGACATATGGAAACAAATTCGGAGTCCACTGATCAAGGAATTCCTTTTGATGGGAATCCTATTCCTTTTCCTCCTTTTGGAAATATTGGTGCTCCATATATGGCTACATTGTCCCTTCTGGAATTTACCATTAGCTTGTCAGTATGGTTATTTTCAACCTCCTTGGTTCAAAATGTCGTGATTTCTCCACAATTGAGTACTCCTCCAACTGGACACAATCAACTTCCAATTGATTCTAAAGTGGACCTTTTTCCTTCTTCCTCGGTTATTTCTTCCTCCCCTTCTTCCTCTTCACCTGGTGAAAGTATTGGTACTAGTAACCAGGTGGCTAAGAAGAAGAAGAAAGGGAAGAAGAAGAAGAAGAATAAAATTCAGCAAGGGGGCAACCAAGAAACCATTGCTTTAAATGCAACTTCTAATGAGAAACCATTCGATAAGCCTTACAAATTTCAATATCCATGCAAACTTTGTACGGGAGACCATCTTCTTTGAAATTGTCCTGATATTCCTCAGATCATAGAAGAATGTTCTTCTCGTTCACAACATCCTATGCCATCAACTTTTGGAGATCATTTTGGTGACACACCATCAACTAGTGGTAGTAAAGTTCATGGAAAGAAGGGTAAAGTTAAGTTTACCTGTAGGTTATGTGAAGGGAATCACCCCATTCACCTTTGTCCCTATATGGACAAAGCCAAAAAAGTGTTGGATAATTGTCTTTCTTCTCCACAGCAACTTCCATCTAGTTACAGGGGACTCTCCATTAATCCTTCACTAGTTGATAAAGTGACTGACCCAAATCAATCGTCGGTCAAACCCACTCTCTCTGAATGTGAATCCCATGAGTCTATACCTAACCAAACAGAGGTCGGGGAAACAGTTGACCTGATCTCACCTTCAGTTAATCGTACCTTTCCCGAAGAGAGTGAATATGATACCACTCAGGTTCTTTTCGTTTCTTTAGATTCCAATGATCTTGGGGTCAATCCTCCTATTCCATCAAGGTAGGAGGAAAATCCTCCCACTCTCGTAACACAAGGGGATAATTCTCTCGTTCTTACGGTACCCCCTCCAAGTAGTCTGGTCACTTCCTTTAATTGGAATCAACAGGTAGGATTATGTCTTTCTTCTTATGTGCCTTTCCAAATCATAGTACAGGTTTGTAATATGATTATATCTAGCACTATTATAGATGAAGGTGCATCTGTGAGTATCCTTTCTTCCACTTCTTGGCAAGCGCTCGGTTCACCGTTTCTTGTACCAGTTACCCTGAATGTGTTGGCTTTTAACAGAGGAACCAGTCAACCATTAGGGATCCTTCCTCAAGTCCCTATTACTATGGGAGGAAAAATCATTTATCTGAATGTGATGGTCGTCCCAGGCCCTTTAGATTACAATTTACTTCTTGGGTGCGACTATGTTTATGACATGGGAGCTATTGTTTCAACACTCTTTCGAGTGATGTGTTTCCTGCATGAAGGCAGAATTGTCACCATTGACCAACTTTCATTTCCCGGTCCAAATATGGCTTCCAATCAACCATCTTCCCTAAATGGTCCTTTTGTACCAATGGTATCATCCCCACCATGGGTTAATTATGTGGCAACCTGTTCCATGCCTACATCAACTGACGATCAATTCAGTGATGTTGTACATTATGTACTGGGGGCATTGGAACCAGATCTCTCTAATGGATTCCTTGCTACGAATCCCTTCTAGAGCATTGTTCTCCCATCTGATGAGAACCTCTTGGAGTCATGACCTCTTATGTGTCGTGATCGAGGAATACAAGGATAGTTCATTGTCTTATGTCAACCTCATTAAAAAATGAAACAAAGGGTACGAGGATAGTTCCTCTTCTTGTGTCAACCTCGTTAAAAAATGAAACAAGGAATATGAGGATAGTTCCGTTACTGTGTCAACCTCATTAAAAAATGAAATAGGTCCCAGAGCATAATTCCTTGTCTTGTGTCAAGCTCGTTAAAAAATGAAACAAGGAATCAGATCATAGTTCCTTGTCTTGTGTCAAGCTCGTTAAAAAATGAAACAAGGAATCAGAGAAGAGTTCCTTGTCTTGTGTCAAGCTCGTTAAAAAATGAAACAAGAATCAGAGCAGAGTTCTTTGTCTTGTGTCAAGCTTGTTAAAAAATGAAACAAGGAATCTAAGCAGAGTTCCTTGTCTTGTGTCAAGTTCATTAAAAAATGAAAGAAGGTCCCCTGGAGCAAAGTTCCAAGTTGAGCCTTTGAGTAGATCTCATAAAATCCCAGTTGAGTCTTTCACTTGATCTCGTAAATGAACCTTCATTCCATCCACCTGATAGCCACAAGTAGTCTACTTAGGTGAATTTAATGAAGCTTGGGGGGCATGCACCTAGAATCGAGTCATCATGCTGGGGACATGTAAACTAATCTCAAGCATAGTTTTTCATGATTCAAGCTTGTGTAAAAATGAAACTGAATTCAACCATAGTTCTTCGTTTCAAGCTTGTCTAAAAATGAAACTGAATCCAAGCATAGTTTTTCATTTCAAGCTTGTGTAAACATGAAATTGAATCCAAGCATAGTTCCCTATGGTTCAAGCTTGTGTAAACATGAAACTGAATACAAGCATAGTTCCCTATGGTTCAAGCTTGTGTAAACATGAAACTGAATCCAAGCATAGTTCCCTATGGTTCAAGCTTGTGTAAAAATGAATCCATATCCATTTTAACCCTCGTGATTTCCATTCTATCAGCATCTCCCATCATATGAGCCTTGATTTTTCTCCTTCCATCGTCACTATCTACCTAGTCGATCATATGCTTTCACTTGGTTGTTTTATCCTTTTTGAGGAACAGTTGCAATGAGTGGTCTTATTAGCCAACCTCTTCACATAAATCAACATGTTTTGAGAAGTTCCAACATCATCGAAACCAGTTGCTATCCTAGACACCGCTCGTTCCTCAAAGTGGAGTCCTCTTTAAGCTCTTTTCAGACTCTCGAAATATGAAAATATTGTCGAGCACTTGTCCTTTTCATCTCGTTAATGGATTGGAAATGACATCTACTCAGTATAAGTTTAACCCTTTTCTGGATTGAGATAGATTATTTACAAAAAAGGAATACATTGATCAAACATGGTCAATATGTTCCCTCTTGTATTGTTTTATGCTTTTTCGGACTTGAGAGACAAATTACGAAAAATAACTTGTGGAGTTTTCTTTTTTTCCCTTTTCAAACTCTCTAAATATGAAAAGGACCGAGTTATCTTTGTTGTTAAACTTGTTAAAACATCAAATAGTGACAAACTTGTCCATCATGACAAGACCGAGTTTCACCTTCACTAGACTCGTTAAAACATCACATAGCGATGGATTCACCCAAAGGGTGGAATTATACAACAAGCATATGTTATCCTCCTCAAGCTTGATAAAAATAAAGAGGTACTGGTCAGCAATGATTGGGGAAAATGGGAAAAGGGGTAAACCACTTTATGGCAGTAGGTTGCTCTTGAACGTGACACTTTCACTTCATCATTGTGACTATTTGGGTTGGGTTATCTGCTTGATGGTTATCATACCTATGTTATATCACACCATCCATCACTTTGGTTTTGGGTCAATGTTGCCAATTCATTCAGTGTTGCTGATATGTTCAAGAGAAATCAATCAGTAAACTTCATCCTTTGCAATACTTATAAGCCTTCATTTTCATGACCACCATTCCTGAACCTTGTGTCGTTAGTCATATTTCATCTCCAGAAAAATTTCATTACACTCGTTTCATGTCATTTATGTGGGATACATCTTGCGATGTGTCGCTTCTTGTCGACATCAGCACATTATCCAAGAAGTTGACTTAGAAACACCCTTCCAGTACCTTGAGGCTTGCATACATCAATGGTAGGTTTCTTGCTTCTGGCAATAGGTTGACATCAATAGCCTTTGACTGAAAGACTTTGTATGGTGTTCAAAATCATATCATTCATTCACACCATGTAGAATGTACTGCAGTACCTTGACGATCATTATCATTATCGATGATTTCTCTCGCGTCTGTTAACAGCTTACATCATTGGCTAGTAATCAGATGGTGTCTTCCGATGTTCGAATTCAAATCACATATTCACATGGTTAGACTCATACTTTAGCCAAAGATTGAACGAGAAAGAAGACCCAAGATCTAGTTTCATCCATCCGGGCTGTGATTTCAAGAGTACTAAATCATATGTACAATGGCTTTACATTGATGGTCATTCCGATCATGGGTCTATATCTATAGACGACTGTATTTGTACATGTAATGAAATTTTATATGCTAAGCATGGGTATGCCTTCCCTCAACAATTCATGAAAAAATAAAAAAATCATGATATATGTATTGTAATTGATGCAAGTCACCTTCCACTTCGAAACCTCCTCATCACATCGTAAAGCATTTCATTCGACATTTACATTTTTCGACTTCATGCTTTAGGGGGGAGCTGTTATAGATCCAATTGGGCACATCACTCCCATCATCCATATCAGTGTTTTAGAGCTCATCAAACCCTAATTTCAGTTTCTACATGTCCTAAAAAAGTCACCATTTTGAATGCCTCCTTCCCATATAGTTTCATGACTTGAAGACATCCTGAAATGATCTTTAAAGGGACCAACGCAGGTAGGACCATGTAAGGGTGCAATGCAGAGCAGTTGAGTCCATGGCAAGGTGCTCTACAGAGAACTTAAGCTCTCTTTCACCTGCGCTAGGCGAGATTCAATGAAATTCACATAGGGTTTGGGGAATATTCTTATCTCTTGTGGTCATCTAGAAGTTTCCATCACTTATCAACTCCTATGAGCTTGAAAATAGATGAGGAATGAGTTAAGATGCATCCTATCCTCTCCTCCCTTCCTCCATCGAACTAATTCTAAGTATGGAAGGCCATTCAATACCCCCATTTATGACATAACCTCCTTCATCCTCCTATAAATTGAACACTCATCTAAGTGATCAGGGGCTGGACTATGTTGAACTGTAAGGAGATTATTTTTCTATGAGAATTGACTTTGAGACAAGTATTGTTATGCTACAAGTTTTTCATGCTTTTGATGTGATGTGGATGGGATCCAAGCTAGAGGAGTGACATCTACTCAGGATGTCTTAAAGTCATGAAATGGTTTGGGAAGGAGGCATTCAAAAGGGTGACTTGTTTAGGGAGTGTAGCAACTGAAATTAGGATTTGACGAGCCCTAAAAAATTGATCTGGATGATGGGAGTGATGTGCCCAATTGGATCTGTAACAGCTAGAGGAGTGACTTCGAATCAAACTTGATGGTTGTAATTCCTTCTTCTATTCAATAAAATATTTGAACCTTTTTCCATATGCTTATCTTGTTATAGGATGCTTATATGTGTGAATGTATTTGATTCCATTTACTTGTATTCAATAGATCTTTTGCTTTGATTAGTTCTTTGTCTTCAGTTGATGTTTACAGGTACTTCTCAAGCGTGTTAAGTACGGGAAGGAGCGACAGGATCGATACAAAGGAGACAAGAGGAAAGCGGAAATACAAGTAGGTCTTCTCATCTTCTTTGTCTTATCTATTGCTTATAGGAAAAGGCTAAAGTTCTTTAAACTATTGTTCTAGATATGGCTACTTATCTAGGGAATTAGTATTTATCCATAGATACCAAATTCTCCAAAATAGAAACTAACTCTGAACTTGGGTCCAAACCCCCTCAAGCCAACAAATGGTTTTGTTGTCAGGACCGGGATCTGTCAGAGGAATGTGTGAGGTCAAATAAATGGTTCCCAACTAAGAAGGAGACTGAGAAGTGGATAGATCGGAAGTTGCATGAATTTGTAGCCCAGGAAAACAATGATATGTGCAAGTCAAAGGAAGAGTGGTTGAATAGATACCTATATACAGATGAACACGAAAACTTCCTCTGTTCTTTTCCATGTGAATTATACGAATGTTTGTCTAAATTGGCAGATAGTCAAGGTACGTGGAAGTTGGATAACCCTATTATGCGGACTCCAGAGTTGGTGAAGCTCCTGGAAGCTTCAAAAAACAAGATCATAAGGGTTTTCGATTACTGGATCGATAACATTTTGGGAAAATTCATTACTAAGTTTGTGATCAATACATCTATTAGTTATAGTGGATTTAAACACTGGTTTTTCAAAGGACCAAGAGGTAAGTATCTGAAGTCCCTGAAAACTTGGATTAAAATGTTATTATGGAGAAGAGGGTTATACCATTGAATTAATATTTAGAAGAGACTTGACGGGAACTACATGAAGTGGAAAGACATTTAGAAGATATCTAGATTCCGATGCTGAGTACAGTTCTCTGTTGGGAGCGTCTGATAGTGAAAAAGAAAGTAGTATTATGAAAACACCTCAAGGTGTGCTGCAGACAATAAATTAGGGTATCATAGGAATACCACATCCATCCACTCCACCTCTGCCATCACCTTAGTCTCACACACCTACACCTCCACCTCCACCTCCACCTTCACTATTTAACATGGTGAACATTATGAAGATGCCCATCTTCAAGGGTCTGGGGACCGAAGACCCTGAACAATTTTGGTTTGTAGCAGATGCTATGTGGAATTCACAACAAATTACAGATGATGACGTAAAGAAAGCACAGTTGGTCATAGCATTACAAGATAGAGCGTTGAGCTAGTATATTAAGTATTGTTTGACTCATCCAAATGTGACACTGAAAGAAATGAAGGAAGCACTAAATAATGAATTCAAGAAGCCTAAGTCGCAAGCCCAATCAGTAACAGAGGTCAAAGAGATCTAGTAGAAGGTGAATGATTTTGCATGGGACTTTGATCAGAGGTTGAAATGTCTGCTCCAGCAGGCTAATATGAAGATCATGGATGACCAACACAAGGAATGGTATATTGCTTCGCTACTACCCCATTTGAGATTGCCACTGTTGCAATATAAAATTGGAATGCACGTTGAGGCATTAGAGATTGCTATGAAACTAAAAGCCTCACCTATTCAGGATACGAATCTGGGAGTGCAGCAGATTCAGTCACAGTCAGCTAGACTGCATATGGAGTTACAGAGCCTCAAAAAGGGAAAAGAAGTCTAGAATGAGGTATGTGCAGAAGTATGGTGTTTGAAATGTAAGGGAAATGGTCATGACAAGGACCATTTCCCAGTGTATCAAAATTATCTTCTTGGGGGAGGACGTGTCCCCTTGAAGTTAGAAAACATTGTTGGTCCAAGTACAGGAGTGGTACCCTGGTATGTTATTTGTTAGATTATAGGAAAACATATGACGAAAAATTGTCATTTTCTGTAGAATTTTGTACAGACTCCCCACCATCTCTTCTATAATTTCTATAAGTCTGTGGGTCATGACGAGCGCAATTGTCGAAGTTATGAATTGATGATGGACATAACACCAAAATATAGAGTACATATGGAGGCTCATCCTCAGGATCAAGGTGCAACTACAGCACGCAAAGTATTTCAAGGATGGGGAAGAGGATGAAGAGGAGGAGATGGAAGAGGTCATGGCCAAATCATTTGTTACAATTGTGGAGAACCAGGTCACTTCGCACGAGATTGTCAGAATCCAATGCACTCTTCTTATCAATATTGTCAGCAGTTTGATCAACCGTCTAACTGATCCTGATACTGCTCGGTTAGTTGAGATCTGCCTCACTTCAACCTTTTTCAGTTTTGAAGGGGAGTTCTTTGAGCAAACCTATGGAGTTGCCATGGGCTCCCCCCTATCTCCTGTTGTTGCAAATCTTTTTATGGAGGATTTTGAATCTAAGGCTTTGAACTCAGCCCGTCTCCTACCCAAGCTCTGGAAGAGATATGTGGATGACACTAATGTCATCTGGTCTCACGGCCAAGATGAGTTAGATCTCTTCTTCAATCATCTCAATAATCAATCATCGGCCATCAAGTTCACTAAGGAACAAGAAGTCGATGGTTGCCTCCCGTTCCTTGATATTCTTATCTCTAGGAATAAGGATGGTTCCCTCTCCCACCGAGTGTTTCGCAAGAAAACTCATACAGAGCAGTATCTTCATGCTAGTTCCCACCATTTCCCTGCCCAGAAGTTAGGGGTTCTCAACACTCTGGCAACTCGTGCCTTGAGGATCTCTGATGAAAGGAGCTTCGAAGAGGAGAAGTCCCATCTCCTTAATGTCTTTGTTGAAAATGGTTATAGCAGACATTTGGGACATAAGGCTTTCCTCAAAGCGACTAGGAATTCGTCATCCAGAAGAGAACCTAAGGATCGGATTCCCGGGGTCCATCTGTCGTATGTTCAAGGGACCACGGATAGGATTGCAAGGATTCTTAAGAAGCACAATGTTCCTGCAACCTTTAGACCTCTTAACACCATTCATAAGTCCCTCATATTTGTGAAGGATCCTATCGACCCCAAGGACATGAAAGGTGTTTATATTATTCCTTGTTCATGTGGGACCCCCTATATCGGTGAGACGGGTCGCTCCATTAACCAAAGGATTAGTGAGCATGCAGCAGACCTCAAGCATATGAGAACGCAGTCTTCCGCTTTAGCAGAGCATGTGGAGAGAACCAATCACCATGTCTGTATCGAAGAAGCTAGTGTGATTGCTAGAGTGTCGCAATTCCATCACCGGAAATTTAGGGAAGCCCTTGAGATTGAAAACAGGCCGAACAATCTCAATAGAGAGGATGGCTGGAAGATTAGTAGTTGCTGGGTCCCAGCCATCTCCTCCTAGTTGTTTTCTCCCTTGAGTTTTTTTTTTTTTTTTTGCTTCAAGCTCTTTGATTCTTAAATTTATATTTAATATATTTTTTTTATTTTTTTTTTCTTGGATTTAAAATATATATATATATATATATATATATATATATATATATATATATATATTTTTTTTTATACAAGCTCTTAATTAGAATTAACATTTTTATTTTTATTTATGTTTTTATTTATTTATTCATTTTTTATTTTTATTTATTTATTTATTTATTATTTTTTTTTTCAACTTCTTTGATTCTTAAATTAATATATATATATATATATATATATATATATATATATATATATATATATATATATATATATATTTATTTTTATTTTTATTTTTATTTTTATTTTTATTTTATTATTATTATTATTATTATTATTATATATATATATATATATATATATATATATATATATATAGATATAGATATAGATATAGATATAGATATAGATATAGATATATATATATATATATACACTCTTAATAAACTATTAAGTAAATATTTTTATCAGGTTATTCTTTGACTATGATTATGAAACTTTCTTTTTTTAAATAGAATTAACTATTTTATTTTTAACTTTTACAACTAAATAGTTTTTATATAACCTCGTTGATTTATAATTAATTTATTTTAAGTATAATTAACTTATATTGATAATATAGTCAACTACTATCTATTTTTAATTACTTGATTATTTTATAGTATATTAACTCACTGATTTTAATATAAAATTGTCTATTTACGTTAATAATAAAATCAATAACCGAATTAACTAATTTAAATAAAAATAAATAATTAATTAAATAATTAAATATTTTGGTCTAACTAGTCGTTCCCTGGTCAAATCTAGCTGTTACCTAGATATTCTGCCCGATCTATTTATAATGCATAGCAAGATCTGCTCATTCAACTTGTCCTGACGATGAACCACACTGGTTGGTTCGAAACGCGTCGACAAAAATTATCTCTATGTGATTTTCGCTGAAGATTTTTCTCTAAAGAGAAACTATGCAAAAGATCCTACGATCAAGACTATGGTGGCCAACTGTACACAAGGATTCCAAGGAGTATTGCAAGGCATACGATGTCTGTCAGAGAATGGGGAGACCTTCATGAAGGGACTAATTTCCCTTGAACCCACAGGTGTCATCACAGGTGTTTGACAAGTGGGCAATAGACTTCATGGGACCAATTCAATCTTTGGGAAAGAATACAAGAGCGAGATACATCATTACAGCAACCAAATATTTAACCAAGTGGACTGAGGCGCAACCTGTAAAGGATTTTAGCGCAACTACAACTGCAAAATTCATAGTTGAATACATCCTATCTCAGTTTGGCTGCCCTAAGATCTTGATGAGCGATAGGGGTTCACACTTCTTAAACAAAATAATTGTTGCTTTGCTTGAAGAATTCCATATGTATCACCAGAAAAGTATGTTGTATAATCCTCAAGCGAACGGCACAGTGGAAGCCTTTAACAAAATCCTAGAGAACGCCTTAACGAAGATTTGCAATGCGAAGTGAAATGATTGGGATGAGTGCATACCAGCTATTCTATGGGCGTATAGAACTACCTGTAAGAAGTTGATTGGAAAAACACCATTCAAACTGGTTTATGTACAGGAAGCTATAATGTCGATGGAGTACATCGTGTCAAGTTTGCAAATTGTTGCAGTTACAGACATGGCAGATTAAGATACTATGGAAGAATACCTTGCGTAGCTAGTCCAGTTGGAGGAAGATCACTTCTTGGCGGGTTTTCATTAGCAGGCATAGAAGGATTATGAAAAGGAATGGCATGATCACCATATCAAACATCGCACCTTTAAAAATGAATATTTGGTATTATTGTATGACAATAAGTTCACGAAGTTTCCAAGAAAATTCCAAATGCATTGGCTGGGGTCATATATTATTAAGGATATTACAGATGGAGGCACAGTTCAGCTCGCGAAGCTGAATGGGGATTTGTTTCTAAGAAAGGTCAATGGGAGCCTATTAAAGTTGTATAGGGGTGATCCCACCCATCCACAATGACTATATGGAGGTGAGATAGACTTAGTACTCCAGGCAGTTGCAAGGGATTGCAGAACAATAAACTACAATGCCAGAATGTTGGTTGCGCGAAGCAAATGGGTTGCACGACGAATCAAGGGAAGGTGCAGAGGAGAGTTGAAATGAAGGACCTGCACTAGCATGGTGGGACCCATGCAGCCTGTTGAGTCCCAAACCTGCACTTCCCTATATACCCTTTCAGCCTTCTTTTTCCATTTAATTCATCCACCAAGCTGTCAAATCATTGCATATTAGTCTAAAAAGAGCTTATGAAATGGTTTCCTAACTATGTTTATGACTATTGTTTGATTTAGATTTTTGTTCAAACAGCTGCGGAAACTTGTCACTTTCCGCAGCCAGCTCAAGTTTCCGCAGCCATTTTGTTAAAGGCTATGTTACAGGTGTCCAATGGAGAAACCGACCACATGGGCAAGCTGCAAGTGACGTGTACATGGAGTGTGTCCCCTCAGTTCAGCCAAATCACTCATAAACGGTCATGGTCAACGACGGTCAAAGGAAGGGCCAAACAAGGAGTTTTGTGGTGGCACGGCTCTGTTTTGCCCACGTGAAGGTTTGCGTGGCACGATCCTCAGTTTCCGGAGGTATTGGCACACCTGTAGATCAGCCCGTGAACTGAATCGAGCAGCCACCACTCCATGGATTCAACTGTCATGATGACCATAACGCTAGATCTCAGGCCGTGGAGATTTACGTGTCTCTTGGCAGCATAAAATCTAGGAATTAGTTGCAGCATTTTCACTTATAAATAACGCGTTGGTATACGCTGGATAGTTAGCTTTTCAGATGTAATTTTGACTGTTGTTATCAGCCCACTGTACTGTGCTTTACTTTGTCTTATTACTGCACTTTAATATATGAGAAGACAGCATTCCTGAATTCGATTTGTGACTAAGTAATTGACTGGCTGAGGTTGCAGAGGGCCCCTGTACACCAAAGCTCTGTATAGTTTCTTACTTGCTTTCATTTACTGATTTTATAATCATTGCTTGTATATATATTGTGTTGTTCTGATGTTCATTTCTGTCCATATTTCCTTTATGTTTTTTTCCATAACTATTAGTTGATCAGTGCTTCTTTTACAGGTTTTTGTAGGCAGCCCAGGCAAATTTACATATTTCTGATAACTACTGACATGAGATCATCTTGTCATTTTTGTTGATTTTCATTTACTGATTTTAGATCCAGCATTGTCATTTCTTTTAGTTTTGTTTTGCTTTTTTACTTTTCTGCCACTTATACATCATATTACTCATATGTTTATGATTTCCTTTCTATAACCAAGTGACTCAATTAGTAAGGAATCAGAATATTACTTGTTGTAGTATAATTTAGTTTGCTTTCCTGCAAGTTAGAGTTTGAATTACTTATGTCATTTTCAAGAGTTGAAATATGAATGAGTAGCTAAATATTATTTTCCTTTTATGCAATTTAATTTCCTGCAATTTAGATATCATATTACTCAGCTTGCTTATGATTACTTCCTATAGCCGGAGCGAGTCGAAAGGTGAAGGGTCAGAAAGTGGGTTGAAGTAGTGTGATTTAGTTTTCCTTGCTTTCAGTGTTTGAGTTGCTTTAAGTTCAGTTTTTATTTTCTTTTTCATACAGCAATAAGGATACTGGGCCATTGTCACTAGTTCACTGTTTTGGTACATTTACTTCCTTTTGAGAATTGATTTCATTACAGTCAATTTGAAACCTTCTTTTTGAGAACTTTTAAGTTTGGAAAATCATTGTAGAAATCACCATTACCATCCATACTTAACTTTCAATTTCGCCATCTCATACTAGGGAATCCACAGAAGATAAACCCAAAAACAAACTAAAAACTCAAAAACGACAAAAGATTAAGAAGACGGTTATCTTGCACATACAGTGCACTTCACTTCATCAGTTTATGACTCCCAGACTGACATTTTAAATAGCAATTTAGGACACACTAAATTGACCAAACATTTTGGCGCCGTTGCCGGGGAAGTGAAACTAGGTAGCCAATTTCTTAAAAAAAAAAAAATAAATAAATAAATTCAAGAAAGGAAAATTGATAACCTCTCAGAGTATGCTCTCCTCTTTCACTTAGTGTGACCTGGAGGATTAGAAAAGAGAAAGTTATTGGTTTAATAGTTTCTTGAGTGTGCTCTCTTCTTGCACCTAGAGTGACCTGGAAGATCAGAAAGAGAATTATTAGCCCGACTTGAAGAAAAATAAAAAATGACATGCATAGAGCAAGAGATTCTAGGGGAAGGTTTTTAGCTAGAGCCAAGAGTTCGATTTTCACAACTCCATCTACTTCAAGGAATAGACAAGAGACACCTCCATCATCTCCAACTCATACTCCTAGCCTTAGGATTCATGGAATTCAAGAGGCAGTAGTTGAATTAGGAGACTCTCCCACACCATCCATCGAATCTGAATTAGGAAAAGATCCTTTCTTTCCTTCTACAGGGAGACACATTGTAATTGAAGAAGTAGAATCACCTGAGGAAGAAGAGGGAGAAATTCCTCCTCATTCACCATTAGTAGAGGAACCAGAGGACTCTGAAGTCTCTGAGGAAGCTATCATGACAAAGGAGGTAGTTAACGGATTTGGTAGAGGTAGAGGTAGAGGAGGGGGAGGAGGAAACAATGGAGGAGGTAGAGGTAACAATGGGGGAAATAGGGATGGAGATAACTGATTCAGATTTCCTATAGTCGATGAGGATTCTCGAGCAACAATGAAAAATATTTCACCATCTGTCCTCCCAAACTTTCATGGGTTAAGAAATGAGGATCCTGAAACATTTCTATTTGAGTTTGAGGTCATGTTTCGAACTTATGATTATCTGGAGGACTCTCAAAAACTCAAATTGTTTCCTTCAACATTGAAAGGAGCTACTTTGAAATGGTTCATGGGATTACTCACCCAATCCATTAGGACTTGGAATGATATGAAACAAACATTTTTGGATAGATACATGGACTATTGTATGCCCACCAATCACAAGGATGAAGTATTCAAAATGGTGCAAAGAGAGGATGAAAACTTGGAGGATTTACTTGAAAGATTCCAATACAACCTAAAAAGAGAAAAAATGAGTAACTTAGATGAGGAAACCTTGAAATCCCTTCTATTAAAAGCCATTAGAGATGAATGGATAGATATTTTGAACATGATGGGAAAAGGAGATATATCTCAACTTCCACTTCATGATATAGCAGATCTATGTGTCCATCTCTCAAGGGGAAAATCTAAAACTGGAAAAGGGCCTAGAGATCCTTCTCTCATCAGAGCAAACAAATCTGCAACTGGATCAGTAAGTAGGGTTGAGATTGGAAATATGCTTGATGAATTCAAAACTGATATCTTAGGGAGTCTTAGTGAGCAACTAGACACCCTTAAGATACACAATAAGCAGAAAGCAGAAGCTGAAGCTTTGGCCATCTTTTGCCAAAAATGTAGAAAGAAACATGCTCTAAGGGAATGTCCCTTGGATGCAAAAGTTGTAGAAACATGTGTGATTTGTTCAGAGAATCATGAGACCAAGGATTGTCCTTCAATTCCTGGGCTCAAAGCTGTCTTTCAAGAAGATCCAAATACAATTGAGTCTCTCTATTTTATTGCAAGGAGACCTTGGCAGGGGCAACAAAACCAAGGGTTTAACAACTCTATGAACTTTCAAACCCCACCAAATTGGAATCCTTCGCAACAACCTTGGTCCCAACCTCAAAATCCTTTTCAATCATGGGTACAAGGTATGCAAAATCCTTATGGGAGATTTGCTCAATTTTATCAATATCCTCCATCTTTTCAAAACCAACAAGCTCCACAACTTCCAAATCAAAATCCACAACTATCATTGCCATTTCCACAACAACAACAACCTTCTCAACAGAATCCAAATTCTCAACTCTTGCTTCCATTCCAACAGAAGCCAAATCAACTTCCTTCCCAACCATTGCCAAACCCCAAAATAAAAACCCTCAAAATGCTTACATGGTAGAAGGTCAACAATTTCCTACCTATACGATTATTCCTCTCAATGATGTACAACTCAGATCTGGTAGAGTTTTAGATAAACCTTCTGTAGATGCCCAAAAGCAAAGCATTTCTGAGGAAGATTCTCTTGAATCCAATAAAGGTTCTGAAGCATCTCTTCAAAACCCAAGCACTCAAAAGGAAAAAGAAAAAGAGTTAACCCCCAAAACTCCTATAGTTGAGCAACCTGCATCTTCATCGACACCTCCTTTTCCTGAAAGATTACAAATTGACAAAGGGGTGGAAAAACAAATCTTGTTGCCTGACTATGATTTTCTAGATGAATTGAAGAATGTCTGTATCAAGATTCCCTTGTTACAAGCCATTAGAGAGATTCCTATTCTAGCAAAAACAATAAAGGAGTTGAGTCTTAAAAGACCAGGAAGGAAACCAAGATATACAAGAAGAATCCACCTGGTAGGAAAAATTGCAGATATCATGATGGGAAAAATTACTATGCAGAAGTATGTCGATCCCGGTAGTCCAATTGTCAAAACACATATCAATGGGGTGGAAATTCTAAATACTTTGATTGATTTAGGGGCTGCTATCAACATTATGAGTAGACAGACTATGGAACAGCTGAAACTTCCTAATCTTCTTTTTACACCTACTTTACTGCAACTTGCAGATCGATCAATTATCAAACCAGATGGTGTATTAGAAGACATTTCGGTCTCCTTAGACTCTTGGGAATATCCAGTAGATTTCATGATTTTAACTCCCAAGAGTAATTTAGGAGGACACCCTCTCATCTTAGGAAGACCTTGGCTAGCCACAGCTGATGATTTTATCAGTTGTAGGTCTGGGGATATGTATATTTCTGATGGTAATTCGACAAAGAGATTCAATCTGTATCCTCCAGCAAAAGCAATTACAGAAATAGGAGATAATGAGTGGGTTGATGATGAGGATACTATACAACCTGTCTTTACCATTTCTGAAGTCAGTGAAGATAGTCAAATTCTGAACACATTAGAAAACTTTGAAACATCTTCAGAATATGACCACACACAATTTCAGTTAGATTCTGACATTGAGTATCTATCATCTAGACAAATGTCTCTTTTCTCTATGGAAGAGTTTGGTAGTTCCACCATTGAGATCTTTCCAGGTAAAACATTGAATATCAACAAAAACTTGGAAAGATCACAACAGGGAGAGCTAACCAAAATCTTGCAAAAACATTCTACTGCATTTGCATGGGAGTAAACTAATATGAAAGGTATTAACCCTAAGACTTGCATTCATCACATATACATCGAGGAAAACATTAGACCAATCATACAACCTCAGAGAAGGATGAATCCAAACCTTAGGGAGATAGTGAAAGAAGAGCTTCAAAAACTACTCAATGTAAACTTCATTTATCCAATTTCAGATAGCCGATGGGTTTCTCCTTTGGTTATAGTACCTAAAAAGAATGGTAAATGGAGGGTATGCATTGATTACAGGGAACTGAACAAAGCAACTTTGAAGGATCACTTTCCTTTACCCTTTATCAATCAGGTATTAGATACTTTAGCAGGCAAAAAGTATTTTTCATTTTTGGATGGTTTCAGTGGCTATAATCAGATTCAGGTAGCACCTGAAGATCAGGATAAGACCACATTTACCTGTCCATGGGGAACTTTTTCTTACCGAGTACTTCCTTTTGGATTATGTAATACACCCGCAACATTTCAAAGGGCAATACTAGGAATCTTTTCTGATCTAATCCATGATTGTGTAGAGGTTTATATGGATGATTTTACAGTTTATGGTAATTCGTTTGAAGAGGCATTAGAGAATTTGGAAAAAGTCCTTATAAGGTGTAAAGAAACAAACCTATCATTGAGTCATGAAAAATTCTTTATGATGTATACTGAAGGGATTGTTTTAGGACATCATATTTCAGGGGATGGGATTAAAGTTGATAGATCAAAAGTTGAAGTCATCTCCAAGTTTCCTATTCCAAATTGTCAAAAATATGTTAGAATTTTTTTTGGATTTATTGGATACTATAGAATATTTATTGAAAACTTCACCAAAATAGCATCTCCACTCTTCAAATTACTTACAAAAGACTGTGAATTCAAATGGGATCCTGATTGTCAATCTACATTTGAAACTTTGAAAACAAGAATATCTGAAGCACCCATTTTGAGAGGGCCAAATTGGAAATTTCCTTTCCATATTTCCATAGATGCTTCAGATACAGCTCTAGGAGCTGTGTTGGATCAAAAGGATTTAGTCCCTTATGCCATTTACTACACCAGTAAAAATTTGACTCCCACCGAGTTAAACTATACTGTGACTGAAAAAGAGTTTTTAGCTGTTGTTCATGCAATCAATAAATTTAGACATTATATAACAGGCTATGAAACTTTTGTCCATACTGATCATTCTGCAATTAGATATCTAATGAAAAAACCTGTTACTAATGGCAGAGTTACAAGATGGCTCTTACTTTTACAAGAATTCAATATTATTGTGTTGGATAGACCAGGGAAACAAAATAAAGTAGCTGATTTCTTGTCTAGAATCCAAAATACTAATGAAGATTCTCCTGTAGAGGATAAGTTTCCAGATGAGTATTTATTTGTAGTAACTACTAAGACTCCTTGGTATGCAAATATTGCTAACTATTTGGTTACAGGAAAGCTACCTCCACATTTATTTCCTAGTGAAAAAAGAAGAATTATTCAGGAGAGTTCGAATTATTCATGGATTTCTAATGAATTGTTTAAAACAGGGCTAGATTGTGTGATCAGAAGATGTGTTCGGGAAGATGAAATGCCTGACATCCTTAAGGCATGTCATGATAAACCATGCGGTGGACACTTTGCTGACAAAAGGACAGCCTATAAAATCCTTTCTTTAGGATATTATTGGCCTTCCCTTTTCAAAGATGCAAAACAATATGTCAGAAGGTGTGACAACTGCCAAAGAGTTGGGAGACCGACTCTTTCAAATGAAATGTTATTACAACCACAGGTACTCATCGAACCCTTTGAAAAATGGGCTTTAGATTTCATTGGACCCATTAATCCACCATCTAAACAGAAGAAGTATATATTGATATGCACTGATTATGTCACTAAATGGGTAGAAGCCAAAGCATTGCCTTCTGCCACTGAAAATTCAGTTGTTCAATTTCTTTTTGAGGATATTTTTACTCGTTTTGGTGTCCCAAGAGAAATTGTGACAGATTAAGGAAGTCAATTTACATCTAACTTGATGGAGAAGCTGATGGAAGAATACAAAATCAAGCACAGAAAATCTACTCATTACCATCTGCAAGCAAATGGCCAAGTGGAGTCTACAAACAAAGTTCTTGAGAGCATCATCACCAAAACTGTCCATCTACACAGAAGAGATTGGGCAGAAAGGCTTCTTGAAGCCTTATGGGCCTACAGAACTACATGGAGGAATACAACAGGACATTCTCCCTATGAACTTGTTTATGGGAAAGAAGTCCTGCTCCCCATTGAGTTTCAAGTCAAGACTTTCAAGATGGCAGTCCAGTTGGGGATGAATCTATCAGAAGCCCAAAAGTATATAATGGAGCAGCTAAATGAGCTAGATGAGATCAGACAAGAAGCAATTTTAAGGATTGATCTAGTTCAACATCAAAGAGCTAAGTGGCATGACAGATACATCAAGGAGAAAAAGTTTCAAGAGGGAGATTGGGCGCTACTGTTTGATTCCAAGTTTAAAGACTTCAAAGGTAAATTTCAGACCCATTGGCTTGGGCCATATGTAATTGACAAAGTCTTTAACAATGGAGCGGTAAGAATCAAGGCCATTGATGAATTTCATACTCCTCTTATTGTGAATGGCCACTGATTGAAAATTTATCATAAGCCACTCTCAAAAGAAGAATTTGTCAAGATGTTCCAAGAGAATTCTGCAATAAGGTTGGTGGAGAAGAATCCTTCTTCCCCACCAGCCTAACCTTTGTTTCTTTCAGTTAAAAAAATAAAAAAATAAAATAAAATAAAAAATTATTAAAAAAAAATTGTATAAGCCTGAAAACCAATCATAGATTGGCGGTCTTATACAGAAAATATAGAGTGAAAATCAGGGACACCTGACACTCTATATTTTCCAAAAAAAATCTCTCCTCTCCTTCTTTTTCCATCTTCACTCCACCTCATTTGCCATTTCACTCCATCTCCATCTCATTCACATTTTCGCTTCACTTCACTCCGCTTCACTTTCACTCCATTCCACTCATTTCATTTTCATTTCATCAATAAAAGTTCCTTTCAGGACTATTTTTCACTCAGTTAGTTCTTTTCTAACCATCTTTGTTCAACTAAGTGGGTGTTGTCCCAGTTTCCGCAGCTAGAAGTAGTTTCCGCAACCAAAAATAGTTTCCGCAGCCAGAAATGATTTCCGCAGCTACCACCACTCTGTTTTTCAAATTCACAGTCAAAATGTTAGTGCAATAATCATGAAAATGCAGGTGTAATTGAGCAAATGCCATGAAGACATGGAGCATCTCCAAGACATCAAGAAAGAACAGTTGGTTAAAAGCTATGAGCAAAGAAATGAAAAAGTTTCCAAAGGTATGAGCAAATTTTTTTATCAAATAACAATTAAAGTCATGATTATGCATAGTTATCAAACCATAAAAAGTTCTACTATGTGCAATGATTCGATATGATAGCTCCATTACCCACTCCTATTCCACAATATTACTCCACACACCATGCATTCATTTCTTAACAGTCTCATGATTGATTTTCGGGTTTAAACTCAAGTTGACCGCACTTTCATTTGCCACTTGCACTCATGAGATGTGACCAATCCCTTTACGGCTCCTCTCCACCGCATTTCCCGCAGCCATCCATCAAAACGTGTGATATCCCATACGCAGCCGTTAATTCAAAAAAAAAAAAATCTCGACTCCACTCCGTTCACTTACCATTTCATTAAAGATCATCCTCTTCATATACACGCATTTCAATTTGTGAACTTATTTGCGGCTGCTTATCCTCTATTCCACCTGTAATCTGAAGCATTACCTGCTACCGATTGCAACCACTGCATTTTACCATAAACCCTGCAACCGAGCTACCTTCCCTCTGCTAAATCCTCACACGTAATTGCATCCTCAGTTGAAATTCAAAACAGAGGAAGGAATGGGAAAACTACTAAGAGCAGAGCCAGAAGGACCGAAATATCTAGAAGGTTACCCTCAAGCAAAAGATTTGCTGAAGAAAGCCAAATGGTTACGCTTCATCCAAAAGTTTAAAGGCTATAACAAAGAGGTAACCAAGGCTTTTGCACGGTCTTTCGATGGTCAAATGGTGGAGATTGGAGATTTGAAGCTCACGGTGACCGAAACAACAGTAGCAGCTGCCACAGGCTTACCCCAAGAAGGTGAGCGATGGTTCAAAAACAAAAGCGTGGATGAATAGGCATGGAGAATTATGCTAAGAAACCCAGGTATGGACACCACTGTGTTTACTAAAGGAATTCATGTTCATGCATTGAAGGAAGAATGGGCCAGTCTGATGTTAGTTATCCAAAAATTTGTCACTTGTGAAGGACGCTTTGGTTCAATGTACATGTACCATGCTAGACTGTTGATGAATTTCTTAGAGAATCAGACTCTTAATTTTCCTTATTTCTTACTGTTGAGTTTGAAGAAGATGAGTATTACAGTCCAAAAACACATAGGCAATATAGAACCTCATCTATATCATCATGGACTTGTAAAAATTCTCATTGAGGACCAACTGAAGAAAAAAAAAGATACCTGGGAACAATTCTTGATAAGAAACTACTTCCAAGAGCCATCTGAGGCCTCTAAAAGTAGTACACCAAAGACACCAAGAAAAATTAGGAGAAGAGAAAAGAGTACCATAGTCCAAGACTCCCCTACTACAGAAACTCAAGAAGTTGGTCAAAAAGAAGAAGAAAACAGACCTAAAGACAAGAAATAGAGAAAAGAGAAAGGCAAAAGGACCATCCAAGAAGTCTACCAATCACCTGAGCCATCCATAGAGGAGGATTATCAACCATTGTCAGAAAGATTAGTACATCTTCAGGCTGCTATAGCGAAGAAAAAGGGAAAAGGGAAACAGAGTATACAAGAAAACAATACTAGTCCACCATACTTAAGGAGAAGCACCAGGCTAAGAGGAAAGGGGAGTGAAATACAAATAAAACGGCCCCACTTCATCGACTTGGGTGGAGATACACCTGAGAAACCTCCAGCTGGCCGTAGTCCACCTCGTCCGCAGCCAAGTATTGAAGCTAGTCCTCCACATGATGGAAGCCCTTCTTGGCCAGAGCTAGAGAGCAGTCCTCCTCCTCCACAAGATTTTGAACTCAGTCCAAGAAAGACACCTGAAGTAGATCCCAATCAACAGGAGGTATATGACTACTTGGAATCATTAGAAAAATCAGCTGCAGGTCCGAGTACCACTCTGCCACTAGATGCACAAGTTCAGTCCTTAAAGCAAGAGGTATTTGAATTAGAAGTCCTAAACAGGCATATCAAGCAAGAAAATGAAGCACTCAAGGAGCAGATCAAAGTAGATAAAATTATTCATGATAACACTATGCTTTATTTGGGACTATGGCAAAAGAAAAACAAGAAACTGAAGAAAAAGTGCAAAAAGTTGAGTAGAGCATTAATCAATCTCAAATTCATATGTCTAATAAGGAAACCAAGGATGGTGGTAGCACCAAAGAAGAAAAAAATAGGGCTAGATGTCCTAGCAGAAGCATCAGAACATATGGATTAGAGGGGAATGACTAAATTTTGGTTGCATGAGGACATGCAACACCTTCACAGTGGGGGTATGTTGAGTCCCAAACCTCCACTTCCCTATATACCCTTTCAGCCTTCTTTTTCCATTTACTTCATCCACCAAGTTGTCAAATCATTGCATATTAGTCTAAAAGGAGCTTATGAAATGGTTTCCTAACTATGTTTATGACTGTTGTTTGATTTAGATTTTTGTTCAAACAATTGCGGAAACTTGTCACTTTCCGCAACCAGCTCAAGTTTCCGCAACCATTTTGTTAAAGGCTATGTTACAGGTGTCCAATGGAGAAACCGGCCACATGGGCAAGCTGCAAGTGACGTGTACATGGAGTGTGTCCCCTTAGTTCAGCCAAATCACTCGTAAACGGTCATGGTCAACGACGGTCAAAGGAAGGGCCAAACAAGGAGTTTTGCGGTGGCACGGCTCAGTTTTGCCCACGTGAAGGTTTGCGTGGCACGATCCTTGGTTTCCGGAGGTATTGGCACACCTGTAGATCAGCTCGTGAACTGAATCGAGCAGCCACCACTCCATGGATTCAACTGTCATGATGACCATAATGCTAGATCTCAGGCCGTGTAGATTTACGTGTCTCTTGGCAGCATAAAATCTAGGAATTAGTTGCAGCATTTTCACTTATAAATAACGCTTTGGTATACATTGTATAGTTAGCTTTTTAGATGTAATTTTGACTGTTGTTATCAACCCACTGTATTGTGCTTTACTTTGTCTTATTACTGCACTTTAATATATGAGAAGACAACATTCCTGAATTCGATTTGTGACTAAGTAATTGACTGGCTGAGGTTGCAGAGGGCCCCTGTACACCAAAGCTCTGTATAGTTTCTTACTTGCTTTCATTTACTGCTTTTATAATCATTGCTTGTATATATATTGCGTTGTTCTGATGTTCATTGCTGTCCATATTTCCTTTATGTTTTTTTCCATAACTGTTAGCTGATCAGTGCTTCTTTTACAGGTTTTTGTAGGCAGCCTAGGCAAATTTACATATTTCTGATAACTACTGACATGAGATCATCTTGTCCTTTTTGCTGATTTTCATTTACTGAGTTTAATTCCAGCATTGTCATTTCTTTCAGTTTTGTTTTGCTTATTTACTTTTCTGCCACTTAGACATCATATTACTCATCTGTTTATGATTTCCTTTCTATAGCCAAGCGACTCAATTAGTAAGGAATCAGAATATTACTTGTTGTAGTATGATTTAGTTTGCTTTCCTGCAAGTTAGAGATTGAATTACTTATGTCATTTTCAAGAGTTGAAATATGAATGAGTAGCTAAATCTTAGTTTCCTTTTATGAAATTTAATTTCCTGCAATTTAGATATCATATTACTCAGCTTGTTTATGATTACTTCCTATAGCCGGAGCGAGTCGAAAGGTGAAAGGTCAGAATGTGGATTGAAGTAGTGTGATTTAGTTTGCCTTGCTTTCAGTCTTTGAGTTGCTTTAAGTTCAGTTTTTATTTTCCTTTTCATACAGCAGTAAGGATACTGGGCCATTGTCACTAGTTCACTGTTTTGGTACATTTACTTCCTTTTGAGAATTGATTTCATTACAGTCAGTTTGAAACATTCTTTTTGAGAACTTTTAAGTTTTGAAAATCATTGTAGAAATCACCATTACCATCCATACTTAACTTTCAATTTCGCCATCTCATACTAGGGAATCCACAGAAGATAAACCCGAAAACAAACTAAAAAACTCAAAAATGACAAAAGATTAAGAAAACGGTTATCTTGCACATACAGTGCACTTCACTTCATCAGTTTACGACTCCCAGATTGACATTTTAAATAGCAATTTAGGACACACTAAATTGACCAAACACAGCCTGGCCAAAAAGTGACCGTTGGAAGCATTGTAGCTGATTGAATGGCAATTTTTTCGTTAAAGGGAGCGGGGGGAGCATTTAAGATGCATATATTTGGAAATTTGCTGCCAAAAGCACATTAATGACAGGGATTTGGAGGGAATGGATGGCTTTAAATTAAAATTGGGAAATAAATATAGCCTCCCACCCCACATTCGAACACTTTTCTGCTGATAATTTTCCTTGAGTTTTTGTGCTTTAGTTTGCACCAAGAGAAGTGTTGTATGTCTGATGAGGCTTGGGAAATACTAAAAGACAAGATTTCACAACTAGGATTTGTGAATTTATCTAATTGGCAACGCGAAATATTCATTGGGAGAATGACTGCAACTCAACCTAAGCCAAAGTCGCCCCAACCTGTACCTACAAGGTTGCCTACTACAGTGCCTGGGTCTCCAAGACCTAAGCCATCTGCTTCCACAATAGGAGATAAGAAGTAGAAGAAGCCCTAGAAAGCATCGGTGCAGAAATCGCCACACAAAAATCTGATGGATATACGCCATAAGGGAAATCTAGATCGATCCAGGCAACCAACAGAACCTTTAGACTTAGATGAGGAATAACTAGCAGGGGGTGTTGAGGAGATTGTTGTAGAGGAGGCTGAGTCGACAACTCGACTACCACCATATATACCGCCAAGAAAATCCATGGCTAAAGTTCCCAAAGAACCAGATTCAGCGAAGTTCATGGTCTCCACACCTTTTGTTGGCTTGATGGGCCCTGACCCAGGTTCAACGTTAATTAGCCAAGAAAATCCCTACACCACTGGCCCTTTCAGCATCAATCCATGGAGCGCAAACTGAAGTCTCACCAGAAGCAGTATGGGGGGATGCAAGAACCAAGTTTTCACACCCTGACATAGTTGTGATGTCGTTTTATACCCTAACCCTTCCTTCACGCAGACCTATAAGCCCTTTAGGGCTTATCAATGTACTTTTCTTATCAGACTTTGAAACCTTTGAGAAGGTCTCTGATCATCCTTTGCGGACCCTAAATAGTCAATTCAAACACTTACGCGCTTCTGTAATTATTCTTACTTCTGTGTCTACCCCAATTAGCTTAAGTAGTGGTTAACTTCAACATGCATTATGATTATCTTCATGTAAATAGATATTCTTACTTGCTTTCATATGACAAAGTAAAACACATAGATTCACACATCAATATAGCATTAAATCATAAATCTAGTATTCAACATAACATAATCGCAAACATTCATGACAGAAGTAAAATAGCTCATACACAGATATCTCCAAAATAATTCTCTTTATTGATGGTTCAGATCTCCAGTACAAACTCTAACTTCCCTGCACACACAGCTATAGGGGTGTTAACGAGAAAAGTGTCTATTCAGAATGACCCTATCCCACTAAGGTGTGACAGTGACCTTAGAAACAAACAGAGAAAACTACTTTTGTATTCTTCTTTATGAACTATAAACAAAGAGGAATAGGATGAACCAACCTGTGTCTTGCGCTAGTCCTTTGATCCAATATCTCTCCTCTTTGACAGCTTCCAGCTACCTGCTCCCTTACTTGCCCAGCTTCACCAAATACATGTAAGATCACAGAAGAAGGAAACTATACAAAGACATGGGTTTATATTCATAAAAAGCTTAGGATCATATTTAAGCTAAACATACAAATGTAACAAACATCAATGATACACAAGCATGTAGGAGAAACTCAAATAGTTTTATTGATATAACAAGAAGATCCAGGAGGAGTTACAACCGATGATTCCTGATCCAGCATCAACCTCCCAGCAAAGAAGCCCCTCTTCACCTCCAACAAAGCATAAATCACCCAATACTCTGATATCTATCTCAAAACCAACAGTAATTCTCTGCAATGTACAAAATTCTAGCCTCCGGATCTCTGGGATGAGGGATCCATATATAGATGTATGCAAGGAAGATGAGTCAGCTTATGATTTGACTAGTGTCTTCTCTCTGTCAGTTCTTGCTTCCACTTGGAGACTGAGAGCCTCTTACTCATCCTTGATCGAATTCAGTGAGGCAAGTGTCATTGGGGAAGATTCTGGAAGCTTCCATTGTCTCTCCACCTCGCGGAATGACACTACCATTTGTCATTTCCCACTCAACGCACCCTGGTAGTGCATTTAGGTGCATTGCAATGCACCTAGCTAGTGTATTTGGGTGCTATGCAACGCAGCTAGCCAGTGGAGCAGCTGAAATGATCCTGATTTGACTGATTCTAAGCAGTTTCTGGTGGAGAACTTCTGGGAGAAGCTGTAATTTGTTGACCTTGTTCCTTTAGGGGTCAGAACAACACTTTTAGGGACTTAGGATCCCTTGGTTTATGGACATTTCATGCTTAGAGCTGTAAGGCACAAAAATGTCTATAACAGTTGCCCCCTAAAGTATGAGGTCGTTTATCGGGTGAAATGCAGGATCCGAAGTTCTTTCAATGCTGGGAGGAGACCTGTAATAAGATACAATACAATACATTATCTTCATACTATTTTTCATGATCTAGCTGAGGCGGGCATTCCCATGCTCGGCTTTATAAATTCATTTTCATGTACATAGGACAGACAATCGTCTGAGTGTAGACTGATGATTCTGATAGAGCCATCATCCTTTTGGTAGGATGATTATCTGTGCTGCAATGCTGTACATTTCAATGTTTTTATTTTCCTGAATATATATCACAGCCCGGATGGATGAAACTAGATCCGGAGTCTTCAATCTTGTCCGATCTTCACTCAAAGTACAAGTCGATCCATGTGAGAAATGTTCTGAAGTCGAACATGGAAAGACATCGCTTGATTACCAATCAATGATGTAAACTGTTAACAAGCGCGAGAGGAATCACCGATAATGATAATGACCCTCAAGGTACTGCAGTACAATTCACGTGGTGTGAATAAAGGATTTGGCGTCAAACACCACGCAAAATCTTTCGGTCGAAGGTCATTGATGTATACCTGTCGCCGGAAGTGAGAAACTTGCCATGAGGCATGCAAGCTTCAAAGTACTGAATGGGGTGTTCCTAGATCAACTTCTTGGATAATGAGCTAATGTCGACAAGAAGAGATCTGTCAAAGGAGGGTCTTAATGAATCCCACATCAATGACACGGAATGGAGCAAATAATTTTGATGGAGGTGAAAACAATCTGATGATATACGGTTCAGGATGGCGGTCATGAAAGAATGAAGTATAATGTATGGTAGTGGATGGGACACAGGTGACTTCTCTGGATGACTTCTCTTGAACATGTCGGCGACACTTATGTGATGGATTGGTAGCATTTACCCCAAATGTGGATGGTATGGCGTGACCATGGTGATGTGACCGGTGAATGAAACAACCCAACCCAACTCGGACACGGAGTGGAAGTGTCATGTTCAAGAGCGACTTGCTACCAATAAAGATTCTTTGAGTTTTCTTCCCAATTTTTCCCCAGTCATTGCTGACCAGTACCTCTTTATTTTTGTCAAGCTTGGGGAGGATAACATATGCTTGTTCTATAATTTTCCCTTCGGGCAAACCCATCGCTATGTTTTAATGAGCCTAGTGATAGTGAAACTCGTTCTCGTCTAAAGACAAGTTTGTCGCTATTAATCTTTTTAACGAGTTTAACGACAAAGATAACTCGGCCCTTTTCATTTTTAGAGAGTCTGAAAAGGTACGTAAAGGTAACTCCAAAATTCCTTTTTCGTCATCTAATCCCTTAAGTCTGAAAAAGTATAAAACAATACAGAAGGGATGAGTTTTCGATAGTTTTAACGAGCCGAACAAAACAAGCGCTCGATCTTTTTGTGCAATAATCCCTCAGGTCCAAAAAGATTAAAATCTAGAGGAGGGATAACACTTCCCGTCATTTTAACGAGCTGGAAGGCCAAAACTCGGCAATCTTTTCATATTTTACGAATCAGTTGAAAAGAGCTTAAAGAAGACTCGTCTTTTGAGGAACGAGTGATAAAATGGGTAGCAGCTGATTCCAGGTAAGGTTTGGAATTTTCCAATCATGGCAGTGTCACAAGGGTGGCTAGTGAGATCACTCTTCGCAGCTGTTCCTCAAAATGGGTAAACAATTAGATGGAGGTGAATGATTGGCCAATGAAAAAGTGGAGGTGACGGTGCAAACACGACCAAGGCTTTAATGGCTGAAGTACTACATTCACGGTGGTTATTTACCGGGGAATAGTTCATTTTTTAACGAGCTTAAACGCGGGTGGAAACATTTGCTCATGTCTTATGTTTATTTTTTAACGAGCTTGAACTATGTGCTAAAACTGCTCGATTAATCCAGTCATATGATAAGAATGTCTCATATAAAACGGCAACTTTTAGATTTTTGCCCCACATCCTTTCTTTATGCAAGTTAGGTGATGACTAATCTAAAAAACAGATAAATAATCGCTCTTTGCTTGTACTCCAAAAGGTTTGCATGCCCCCAGGTATAAAATATGGTTTCAAGGTTAACCCTCAATTTGCAGACAAAACATTTGTTCTATCAGGAGAGGCCTACCTCTTACAGGCTACCCAAAGATTGTTCTATTCGCAGCGCAAACAAAACACTTCCCTGGCGATGTCTACCGAGATAAACAAAGGTGAGCGACGATGCCCGCCAACCCACATAACTTTGACAAAAGAATCTTATTCTAGAATAACCCCTCTTCCACTTACGGACGGGGTACAGACTAGTCATATTCTCCCACGAAAACCTACCCTATACCCGAAGTTTTCCTGCCGAAGCAGACCAGGACGCATGCCCCCTGGGTTTCAATCATATCCCTTCGAATTATTCGCGCTTATCGGGAGGACGGACTGGAGATTGAGACATTTCTTGCGTTAAAAGACCATTTAGGGACGGTATATGACTATTTGCTATGCGTGATCCGAGAAATGAAAGCTGGTCCACGAGCTTGACCACTCTTCCTTCGTGCGGAAAACACATTACTCTAAAGAGTGAGGAGACGATGGCTCCCATGCAATAAATATAGTCTCGTCCAAGGAGTAGGTTATAATCCAAGGGTCCTTGAACTACCATTACATTCATGCGAACTGTCTTCCCTCTCAATGTTATGGGCACATCGGGAAGGATCCCTAAAGGTCGACTGGTTCCTTTATCAAAGCCTGTCAAATTTCTCATCTCAGGCAAAAGTGATGGCGAACCAAGCGCTTTCCAAGCAGTAGAGGAAAGGATACTCACAGAAGCCCCCTCATCTATGATGGTACCAGCCATGACCATTCTATATATTTGAACGATAATTCGGAATGGTATGCTTGCTGGTAAACAGGGTCTGCCTAGTTGATTCCAGTCGAAGGAAACAACTAGGTTTCTTGGAGGTGGGACCGAGTAGACAGCCGGGTATGGCTCTGACGAACTTCCTTCCTGCGGTAAAGGAATGGGTAGATTGCTCCCATGTTCGTCGGAGTCTGTGTTGATGAAGAGAATTTGGACGGTGTCATCCTTGTTCTCTTCAGTGACTGTATCATCTGAAGATGAAACCTCTGAAGGCAAGACCGGGTCAACTGCCGCCTCGACCTTTTGACTTTCGTCTGGTATGGATCTAGACGGTCTATCTTCAATGAAAGGCGCTTCAGCCGACCACCTGAGCGGGCCAGCTGGATTCTCAACTAGTGACGGACTCGACAAGAGTTTTTTATATCCAGGAGGAAGTCGTAACGATGAAACCAGACGATCATCCAAAACTCTTTTAGCTTCACCTAAGAAGGGACAACGGTGGAGGGCATGATCGCCTTCGCACAGTTTACAAGGAAATCTAGCTTTCCCTTTTTGTCCTGGGGCTTCACTTTCACTAGTTGACGGTGTGCTTTCAACATGATCGTCAGAGGTTGATGACATCGGGTTGTGCAAACAAGGAGACCAGTCCCTTAGTATCCGGGGGATGCAAGGACAATCTCTGTGAAAGTGGTCTCCTTTGCAAATGACACATGGCGATTTAGCTTGGTCGATGCAGTGTGTGGATTTTCGTTAGACGACACTCGTTTTCCCCCATTCGCCTTTGGCTCCTTCTTCTTTTTCTCTTTCTTCTTCTTTTCCTTATTCTCCTTAGGAACTTGACTTTTGGCTTTGCCAGCCCCATCAAGCGAAGAGGAAGGAGGAGAGGAAGAATTAGAAGAAGTAGAAGGTTGGTGGGCAACTCTGGACTCGTCTAATTGCTGGTTCGATTGCTCAGGAATAGTGGTGTTCTGAATGACATTGGTTGAGAAGAGCCATACCGGCAAGCCAATTGTCAGTCCTAGAAGTGACAATGTGGCCATATGGGGTGCACCAACATCTCCCCAAGAGGAGAAGGGACTAGGATTTCCACCAAGGGGAATTCCTTGGTTGGTGGACTCCATTTTCTCAACCTAAGATCAACGTAGGAAAAGGGTGATGAATATTCCGTTTAAAATAAATTTTTAGACGCTTTGACACAACTTGTTTTTTCAGTTTTTAAGAGTCGAGAAAAAACAAAAGATGACTCTAGTCTCCTTCGATTTTTAATGAGCCTGAAGTGACAAGTGCTCAGATGGACCTTTTCCGTTAAGGAGTCTGAAAAGGAACGAAAGGGACTGCTCTGGAGATCTAGGTAGAGGGAGTACCAAACCAATCGCAAAACTGCAGAATACTTTTTACAGTACGGCAGTCAATCTTCCCGAATGCTGTGTTCGGTGCATTGCGATCAGTAGGGCGGCCGACACGGCTTCCTATGGATAAAAGGTTTTAAGCCTATAGGGGTCTCCCAATATATACTCGACGGTACGTGGGAGCACAAGTCCGTACTGGCACTTATCGTCTCAAAGTGGAGGAATCACCCAACCATCAGTGAGGACAACAGTTACCAGGCTTTACGACGCCGGAATACGTCTCTAGCCTAGACCTCTAAATGTTGTGCGTTAAGTTCCAAAGCGTTGTTAGATTCATTGAATTTATTTTAAGTTGATCTTTCTTATGAAGTTTGCCTTTTGGGTTCACCACGAGATGTAGATGTAATTCCTAAAATGCAATCTAAAGATGATAAGCAAACTTTTATCTCTTTTCAGCAATGAAAATCCTAGCTACAAGGGGAAAAGAAAGACACAATCTTTTCACAAAGAGCAAAGAGCACACTGTAAATGCACTTTCCTAAATCAAGCCAAACAGACTGCCAATATGCAAATGCACATGCATGTGTTTTGTTTTTCACTTTCTTAATATTGATGCCTAAAAAGAAAGTTGATGTACAAATCTGAATTTGCTTTCAAGTGACAAACACAAACAAGCTTCTTTTCGAAATCAAAAGGTAGAGATGATTACGACACTTTATGATTTTGAAATAAATACTCGTTTCGACACTAGAAAGTCACAAATTCAAACCAAAGGCAAAAGTAAAAGCATAATCGACTGTCAACAGCAAATAAACTTTCTCCTAAGATCAAAATCGACACTTGCAACAAATCTAAATCAAAGGACGACAGTATGACTATTCTACTTTTGCAATGGAAAACTGTAAATGACGTAACAAACACACAAAAACATATACAGTCTTTTTGTACAAAGGAGGCGGAATTACGGCAAAGAAAAGGGGTTTTTAAACAGACACATACACTGATCACAGGCTGCAAAAATCAGAGATAAAACTGAAAAAATGAAGCAAAGAACCTCAGCTGCATAAGGCTAGGCTGATCAGCGCACCTGTTACACAGAGAAACTGCATTTTAGCGCAGGTAGCCCTCTCGGGAAGCGCATTGAAATGCAGAACCTCTTCACAGAGCCTGCGCTGGGGCAGAAACGAGAATTCTATCTAGGTTCTAGGTCACGGTTTGCAGTTTAATCTATGGTTTTTGGCCAAGTAAAAGCAATCAGTAATGCACAATCAGAGGGTAGATTTAAAGAAGGTCTAAGAGCTATCACAAAGGGCAATCAGATCATTTGTGAATCAGCTGTTCAAATCATAAACAGATCCAGTGAATGGATTGAAGTAGCAAATGTCTACTTTGCATTTGTTAATGGCAAATGCAGTTCGATTGCTACTTCTAAGTTTATGAAACAAACAACAAGAGAACCACAAACAAACTAACTAGACACGATCCCCAGTGGAGTCGCCATTTTGTTAACGGGAAAAGTGTCTATTCAGAATGACCCTATCCCACTAAGGTGTGACAGTGACCTTAGAAACAAACAGAGAAAACTACTTTTGTATTCTTCTTTATGAACTATAAACAAAGAGGAATAGGATGAACCAACCTGTGTCTTGCGCTAGTCCTTTGATCCAATCTCTCTCCTCTTTGACAGCTTCCAGCTACCTGCTCCCTTACTTGCCCAACTTCACCAAATACCTGTAAGATCACAGAAGAAGGAAACTATACAAAGACATGGGTTTATATTCATAAAAAGCTTAGGATCATATTTAAGCTAAACATACAAATGTAACAAACATCAATGATACATAAGCATGTAGGAGAAACTCAAATAGTTTTATTGATATAACAAGAAGATCCAGGAGGAGTTACAACCAATGATTCCTGATCCAGCATCAACCTCCCAGCAAAGAAGCCCCTCTTCACCTCCAACAAAGCATAAATCACCCAATACTCTGATATCTATCTCAAAACCAACAGCAATTCTCTGCAATGTACAAAATTCCAGCCTCCGGATCTCTGGGATGAGGGATCCATATATAGATGTATGCAAGGAAGATGAGTCAGCTTATGATTTGACTAGTGTCTTCTCTCTGTCATTTCTTGCTTCCACTTGGAGACTGAGAGCCTCTTACTCATCCTTGATCGAATTCAGTGAGGCAAGTGTCATTGGGGAAGATTCTGGAAGCTTCCATTGTCTCTCCACCTCGCGGAATGACACTGCCATTTGTCATTTCCCACTCAACGCACCCTGGTAGTGCATTTAGGTGCGTTGCAACGCACCTAGCTAGTGTATTTGGGTGCTATGCAATGCAGCTAGCCAGTGGAGCAGCTGAAATGATCCTGATTTGACTAATTCTGAGCAGTTTCTGGTGGAGAACTTCGGGGAGAATCTGTAATTTGTTGACCTTGTTCCTTTAGGGGTCGGAACAACACTTTTAGGGACTTAGGATCCCTTGGTTTATGGACATTTCATGCTTAGAGCTGTAAGGCACAAAAATGTCTATAACAAGGGGTCCGCGCATTCAGTTGCGCACTTCTACCCTAGGCCTCTACGCACTCAGCTGTAGAGCCTCTTCCTACACTAATATTCTTCGCTCTTAGCTCTCACAGACCCATTACTTTGATCAATTTCCCAAAAAGTTACTTAGAACTTAACTAAAAACCTCATTAGACTCTTCAAGTACTCCCTTTTTATACATTCCCATGGCCCGCAGACCAAGGGTGGATCTTATCAAGCCAACACAAGCTACCTATACTAAGGGTGGAAACCCTTTTTTACTGTTTATACCTTCGCGCTCTGCGACCACAAAATGCGGAGAATTTACATTCTTTATAGAAAACTTGTGCCTTTAGCCCCAAAACTTGGGATTTTAACCCCAAAATTGACCATAGGAGACTCGTTCCCAACAGGCCCCCAACACAAATCTAGTGACTCACCTTGAGTCACTCAACCGATGCGGAGATCTTGTCGCGAAGAACTCCCAGCCCCACCTGTATGACTACAACCTCAGTGATACACTGTGTCACCCCCTACTTAACCTGCTCAACCAACTACTACGTCTTTGGTTTTGTGTTATATGCCCGTATTTTCTGTTGTGTCGCCTACAGACTGGCCAATTTCCCTTCAATGGAGGCAATGAGTACATAGGCTTCCTCTAGCCAAGGCCCCAATCTAGCCTTCAATACTACCTCCTTGCGCTGAGTTAGATCCACCTATTCCTTTAGTGCCTTCTCTTCCTACAGCTTTTCCAACCTCTACATGATGGCAACGGTGCGCATCGTCGCTTTGAACTCATCATACCTCTCATGCAACTCCCGTGCCTCAATTTCTAGTCTTTGTAGGTTGGGATCTTCCTATAAATTGGTAACTACTTCGAGTGCCTGCTCGAAGAGCACAATGTAATCCTTCACAGCGGTGTCAATAGATGTAACACATCTTTGATAGCGGTCTCGCGCTACTCTCTGACTTCTAGTAGAGTTGAAGGTTGGGCCCTCAACTCAAGTTTCATGATCTTAAGGTTTAGTTCAAATTGAACCTTAGCCAGCGTTGTTCGTTCCTCGCACACACCTATAGCGAGCTTCCAAATCCTTATGTCAATTGGTGCATCGTCGGGGGTGTTCAGCTCTGGAACAGTCCAGCGTGCCTTAGCCACCACAACTATCGTGCACTCATTCTTTTCTGTCATCTTCTTAAGAAGATCAATTGCGGACGATTTTTCGACAAACATTTGTCCATTGTTCACCTTTTACTCACTGATAACATTCAAGGCGCGTTGTTCCCGAGCCTGTATTTCTGTGATCACACCATCCAGCAGGGTGTGAAGGGCTTCACTTGGAAGCGTGGCCAAGTTTAACCCGACTTTCTTGATGGCGCTGACAGTGGCCCTGTCAGCCTCTGCTTCTGTGGTCAATGCTCCATCCGGCAGCGCGACAGCCTGGGGATCCATTGTATGGACCATCTCTGCTACATCTTAGGTTCCCGACGCCAAACTGCTCGACATTGCACTGCCCCACACTACAGTGTTCTGCACCTAAGTAGCCTGGATCTGCAGCTCGTGCAGACCCATTTGAATGGTGACCAAGGCTTGTTTCTGCTGCTGCTCGAACTGTTGCAGAAATTTCGTGGTCATGTCCCTCATTATATCATTGATATCATTCAGATCACCCTCTGTCAAGGTGATTGGGTCCAAGGACGATTTGTGGCCTTGGACTTCTTCCATGGCCCTACTTTCTTCTGCTCCCTTGTGCGCTTAACCTAGAATGGTGTAGCCTTCGGGTCTGCTCCTCCCTGCTCTAAGTGTTGTTCCTCCTCATCTATCTGTGGAGAAGGCAACTTCTGAATCTTATCAGAGTCATGGTCGTCCTCATCCTCCTCCCCTTCTGCCTGCGTTTTTGCCACACACTCTGCTTTAGCTTTGTACTCAACTTCCTTCCTCTATTTTTCAGCCAACTGCTCCATCTTTAACCTAGCCTCTTCCTTCTTCTGCTTCGTGACAAACTTACTAGACCCAGCTGATAAGTCTGAGGCCTTGTGCCACTCTATAGGCCAACTCTCCAGAACTGCAGTGATTGCATGATCCATCGCCAGGTATGGAAGATCATACCATTTTTGTGTGGGGTCCTTCCACGTTGTGATGGAAACACAATGGAATTTCACCTTGAACTCCACATATTTAGACAATTGCTCAAAGACAGTCGGTGAGAGCCCCGACTTATGGTCGATTGCAGCGCAGATGATTGATTCCATGAGAATCCAAAATATCTTTCTATCCTTGACCCTTTGGGGGTCCTTTGTGGCCTAGAGTGAAGTGAACTTCGCTACTTCTTGTAGCTCCAGTGCAATTGGAGGAAACTGACTGTCCTCCAGTAAGTACCACATAACCAATACAATCGATAGTAGTAGCCATGCATAGTGGAAATTCTTGCTTTGATCTTGTGCTTCTCTGCAGTTTGCGAGGAACTCGCTACAGAGGTAGCGCACCCAGTTGAATTTTACGTCATCCATGCATTGGGCTGCTAAAGATACCACCGGTGCCAGCACTTCATCTGCATGACACTTCCTCATAATTCTCCCCACAAAAATTTAAATGGCTACTTTAACTGTAGGGTCGGTTATGCTGGAGATGGAGTAGTCGCGCAGCTTCTTGGCAAGCTTGAACTTTTCCTTCATTCGTTCAGTGAGGTCGCGCTCACCCGACTTTCCACCAAATTCCATGGCTGTATTCAATCCTGAATGCGGGAGCAAAGTGATCCTATGGATCAGCATGTCATTGAATGATATCGAGTCTCCTAACCATAGGCACCCATTGTGCACTAATCACAATAGTTGCTTGATCACTATCAAATTTATGGGTGCACAGTTGTAATGCTGCACCCATAGCAAGTTCAACAATCCTACCTTATCCACCCCTTTTATCCATTGTCTTGGCTCCAAAGCAGTCCCACCAAAGTCTTTATAGAAGATGTGGTGCATGAATGTATCAGTCGACAAGTGGGGAAAGAACTCTGTATCTGCTAAATCCCAATCCTCCAGCTTCAAAAGGGGGATAGTGCCAAGCGCGGTCCTTCGAATGTGATTTTTTTTGGCAGCAATGGGGTGAAAAGTGTGATTTTGTTCTCTTTGATGTCCTTTGGTACCTTTGCCTTACCTATAGGGACATATGGTGGTAGCTTGGATATAGGGTCATCCCTCTCAACATCAATGTCTTCTACCCCCATGTTAATGTCTTCTACACCCACATCGACGTCGTCTATGTCCTCGTCAGGTTCTACGTCTACTACCTTGCCCTTCTCCTGTGCAGTAGGCTTTTCTTTCTTCTGGTGTTTCCTTGGCGACTCACACATTGGCTGTGTTGCTTTTTGCTTATCCTTCTTCATTTTGGGACCTTCTTTGGGTGGTGTAGGCCTCAGCCTAGGTGACCTCAGCGATTTGGGTACTTCTGCAGGTACCTCTACACTCGCTACCTCCAGGGCAGCTCCCTCAGCTGCTATTGCTTCTCCAACAATTGTATTCCCCATGGGTGTCGACATAATGCCAGTTAAAAGCTCCTGAGTTTCCTTCGGTAATTTATCAAACACTGAACTCGCTACCAAAGCCTCAAAATAATCAAGGTTCATGTGCGCCTGATAGCTCAACACCTCAATTCTCAAAATTCCAAGTGTTTTTCATTGGTCGGTCATCTATAATTTATAGGCAATTTCGAATTTGAATCCGACCATTCCCCCCAAAATCAATTCATAAATGCTAGAGTGGCGGAAGATTTTCAAAGATCTTGCTCTTAAATTCCGACTTAATTGTCCCCCCCCCCCCCCCCCCGCTCCATTTAGCCATTTTCCCACTGTCAAATCATGAACAGTGACCATAATGGTCACTTTCCGGCTGCCCTATGCGGTCTCTCCTTCAATAGCGCAGCTCCCCTCACGCTTCTGCTGACACTGTGACAATCCTCCATTCCGCACAGTACCCCAACCATGTAGCTCTACAACTCAGGCAATGTATTTTATAGTCTCGTGCCTCCTTTCAGTTGCCTAGAGTGCTAAGACTGTGCTTCCACCATATAGTCATCTAGTCAGATCCCCAATGTATGGCTTCAATCGGCTACCATTCACCCTCCCTGGGAACGACTCTCCATTCAACTTTACCAACTGAACTGCTCCACCATCGGTAATCCCCTTGATGAAATAGGGCCCCAGCCAATGCATCCGAAATTTTCTTGGAGATTTATCAAACTTGTTGTCATATAATAACACTAAATCATTTACCTTGAAGTTGTGCAGTTTGATGTGCCGATCGTGCCATGCCTTTTCGCATTCCTTTTGAACTTGTTGATGGAATCCATCTAGAAATTTATCTTCTTCTAGTTCTACCAGCTGCACAAGCCTTTCTTACATGGCTCCATGATCTTCCATTCCTGTGCATGCCTCTATGTGCAAACTAGGTACAATGTATTCGATTGCCATCACAGATTCAATGCCATAAACTAGCCTAAAAGGCATTTGTCCAGTCGGCTTCTTACCAGTTTTTCTATAAGCCCATAGCACCGTGGGTACATGCACATCCCAGTCATTTCTTTGTGTATTGCAAACTTTCTTCAGTGCCTTCTCCAGTATCTTATTAAATGCTTCTACTATGCCATTAGTCTGCGGGTGATATGGCATGTTCTTCTAATGGTAAACCTAAAATCCTCCGTCAATGTGTTGATCGTTTCATTAAGAAAATGCATACCACAATCGCTCATTAAAATTTTGGGACAACCAAACCTTGTCAGCATGTACTCAAAGATGAATTTTGTTTTTGTCACTCTTGTGCAGTCCTTCACAGGTTGCAGCTCCATGCATTTGGTTAAATACTCAGTCACGGTGATGATGTACCACACACCCATTTTCTTGCCTGGAGGCTCAGTTGGTCCCACAAATTCAATCAACCACTTCTCGAAGGGTTGTAACGATATCTACGGAATTAAAAGTAGCTCGTCCCTCTGCAAGGATCTGCCAGTCCTTTGGCATGCATCACATGCCTTATAATACACGTTTAAATCCTTATGCAGTGTCGGCCACCACAACCCAGCGTGTAGAATCTTCTGTGTTGTTTCTTTTCCCACATAATGTCCTCCCACGGCTCCTCCATGAGCCTTAGTGAGGATGTTGTTTTGTTCAAATTTTGGCACATAACGTTGCAATATTTCATCTGATCCCATTTTATACAAGTGTCCTGTAATGACAGAAAAGTCTGTCATGCGCACCACCAACTCCTTCTTTTGTTTGCTAGTATATCCTTCTAGAGTCATTCCCATCATCAAGAAGTGTATAATATCTTCAAATTGACTGTTTGTGATGTGCACCGTAAAGAGTTGCACGTCAGGTAGTCCTTCCTCCAAATTAGTAGGCTCCTCTCCTGTTTCAATGCGCGACAGATGATCTAGTCTAGTATTCAATCGTCCTAGTTTTGCAATAACTTCAAAATCATATTCTTGAAACAGCAACAGCCATCTGCATATTTCCCCCCCAACATAGTCTTTTTCACCAAGTACTTCAATGCAGAATGGTCTGTATACATCTTAAAGTGTCTGCCTAGCAAGTGGTGCCTAAAATTTTGGACTGTGTATACCATAGCCGGACCTTCGCGCTCTGTTGTTGAATAATTCTTATTAGCTTTAGATAGCTTCCTACTTGCGAACACTATGGGATGATCCAACTCTCCCTCACCAGCATGTGTCAGTACTGCTCCTAGTGCAATACATGACATGTCCACATGCACATGAAATTATTTCTTCCAATCTGGGAAGACTAGGATTAACGCGATGACCATTTTCGCCTTGAGCACATCCAAGCTCTTCTGACATTCCTCATTTCAATAAAATGTAGCATCCTTTTTTAACAGTTTCTCCATTGGCATGGTGATCTAGGCATAGCTTTTGATGAACTTTTTATAGTACCCTCTATGCCCCAACGTTGCGCGTAGTTGTTTCACACTTCTTGGTGTCTCCAAATTGATTATAACTGTGATCTTCGTAGGGTCTACCATCAAGCCTTTTCTACATACCACGTGACCGAGCAGGATCCCAAAAGGGACGCAGAACAAACATTTCTTCAAATTGAGTGCGATCTGGTATCTCCAGCATGTATCTAGCATCAAGCGTACACTTGCTATGTGGAGCTTTACCAGTCCAAACATTGTCCAATCATCAAAGTATACCTCCAGAAATTTGTGAATGAAATCTTTGAACGTTGCGATGACTATGCGCGAGACTATTGTCAGTGTGTTATTCATCCCAAAAGGCATTACAGTATACTGGAAGCATCCCCATTCAGTTGCAAAGGTTGTTTTACTTCTATCCTCTAGCGCGATCTTGATCTGATGGTACCCTAAGAACCCATCAATAAATGAATATGCTTCTTGGCCGCCAACATTATCCAGCACCTCATCGGTGAATGGATTTCGGAAGGGATCATGCCCACAAGATTCATTCAACTTCCTAAGATCTACGCATATCCGTATCTCATCCTTATATTTCTTGTCCTGAACTACCATTGGGCTTACCCAATCAGAATCCTCGACTGGTTCAATGATGCCTACTGCAAGAATTTTATCCAACTTCAAGTGGACCCTTTCTTTATACTTCAGATTGAGGCGGTAAGATCTTTTCTTAACTGGCTTCAAATCCAGTTTTAGAGTGATCTTCATGACACCCAAGTCTCCTATTATCCCTTTCAGATCTAAAAAATTCGTGGGGAAAAGATCTTGATATTTGTAGAGTAATTGGGCGACCTTATCTACTATCACATCGTTCCAGTAGTCCCCAATCTTTACAAACTTCAGCTCTACCTCTGTGCCAATGTTCACCTATCTAGTTTTGAGCGGCTCGTTGACGTCTATATTCTCTAGTTGCGGTCCTTCAACTTTGCGGTGACCTTCAGTCTCTGGAATATTAATCTTCGTCGAGTCTCCGTCTTCTTCTTCCACTGATGTTTAGCTCTAGAACAGTCCAGCATGCCTTAGCCACCACAGCTGTCGTGCGCTCATTCTTTTCCGTGATCTTCTTACGAAGATCAATCGCAGATGATTTTTCGACGAACATTTGTGCATTGTTCACCTTCTGCTCGTTGATAACGTTCAAGGCACTTTGTTCCCGAGCCCGTATTTCCACGATCACACCATCCAACAGGGTGTGAAGGGCTTCACTTGGAAGCACGTCCAAGTTTAACCCGACATTCTTGATGGCACTAACAGTGGCCATGTCAGCCTCTGCTTCTATGGTCAATGCTCCATTCAGCAGCGTGAAAGCCCAGGGATCCATTGTACATACCATCTCTGTTGCGTCTGAGGTTCTCTGTGCTAAATTGGTCGACGTCGCGCTACCCTGCCCTACAATGGTCTGCACCTGAGTAGCCTGGATCTACAACTCACGCAGACCCGTTTGAATGGTGACCAAGGCTTTTTTTGCTACTACTCGAATTGCTGCAGCAGTTCTGCAGTTGCGTCCCTCACTATATCACTGATATCATTCAAATCACCCTCTATCAAGGTGATTGGGTCCAGGGATGATTTGATGGCCTTGGACTTCTTCTGCGGCCCTACTTTCTCCTACTCCCTTATGCGCTTAACCCCGAATGTAGTGTTTGGGTCTAATCCTCCGTTAAATTGTACATCCTTCGCGCATTGGGCTACTAAAGATACCACCGGTACTAGCACTTCATTTGCACAACACTTCCTCATAATTTTCCCCACCAAAATCTGAATGGCTACTTTAACCGTAGGGTCAGTTATGCTAGAGATGGAGTAGCTACGTGGCTTCTTGGCAAGCTTGAACTTGTCCTTCATTCATTCGGCGAGGTCACGCTCACCCGACTTTCCGCCAAATGTCATGGTGGGATTCAATCCTAAATGCGGGAACAAAGTGATCCTGTGGATCAGTATGTCAGTGATCAGTATCGGGTCTCCTAACCATAGGCACCCATCGTGCACTAAGCATAACAGCTGCTTGATCACTATCAAAGTTATGGGTGCGTGGTTGTAATGCGGCACCCATAGCAAGTTCAACAGTCCTGCCTTATCCACCCCTTTTATCCACTGTCTTTGCTCCAGCACAGTCACACCAGAGTATTTATAGAAGACGCAGTGCATGAATGTATCAGTCGCCAAGTGGGGAAAACGCTCTGTATCTTCTAAATCCTAGTCCTCCAACTTCAAAAGGGGGATACACACCAAGCACGGTCCTTCGAATGTGATTTTTTTTTGTAGCAATGGGGTGAAAAGTGTGATTTTGTTCTTGTCGATGTCCTTTGGTACCTTCGCCTTGCCTCAGCGCAAAGGGACATATGGTGGCATCTTGGAGATAGGGTCTTCCCCCTCAACGTCAATGTCTTCTTCCCCCATGTCAACGTCTTCTACGCCCACACCAATGTCCTCTATGTCCTCGTCAGGTTCCAGGTCTACTACCTTGCCCTTCTCCTATGCAGTAGGCTTTTCTTTCTTCTAGTGTTTCCTTAGCGACTCACGTACTGGCTGTGTTTCTTTCTGCTTATCCTTCTTCATCTTGGGACCTTCTTTGGACAACATAGGCCTCAACTTGGGTGACCTCGGCGATTTTTGTACTTCTGCAGTTACCTCTACACTCGCTACCTCCAGGGCAGCTCCCTCAGCTGCCATCGCTTCTCCAACACTTGCAGTCCCCACAGGTGCCGACATAATGCCAATAAAAAGCTCTTGAGTTTCCTTCAGTAATTTATTAACTATTGAACTCACTACCAAAGCCTCAAAATAATCAAGGTGCATGTGCGCTTGATAGCTCAACACCTCAATTCTCAAAATTTCAAGTGTTTTTAGTTGGTAGGCCATCTGTAATTTATAGGAAATTTCGAATTTGAATTCGACCGTTCCCCCAATCCACCACAACCCAGTGCGTAGAATCTTTTGTTTTGTTTCTTTTCCTACATAATGTCCTCCTGCAGCTCCTCCATGAGCCTCAGCAAGGATGTTGTTTCATTCAAATTCTGGCACATAATGTCAAAGTATTTCATCTGATCCCATTTTATACAAGTGTCCTGCAATGACATAAAAGTCTGTCGCGTGCACCACCAACTCCTTCTTTTGTTTACTAGTATATCCTTCTAGAGTCGTTCCCATCATCAGGAAGTGTATAATATCTTCAAACTGAATGTCTATGACATGCACCACAAAGAGTTGCGTGTCAGGTGGTCCTTACTCCAAATTAGTTGGCTCGTCTCCTATTTCAATGTGCAACAGATGATCTGGTCCAGCATTCAATCATCCTGGTTTCGCAATAAATTCAAAATCATATTCTTGAAACAGCAACATCCATCTGCATATTTTCTGCCCCAACACAGGCTTTTTCACCAAGTACTTCAATGCAGAATGGTCTGTATACATCTTAAAGTGTCCGCCTAGCAAGTAATGCCTAAACTTCTGGAGCACGTATACCATAGCCAGACCTTCGCGCTCTATTGTTGAATAATTCTTCTAAGCTTTAGATAGCTTTCTAGTTATGAATGCTATGGGATGATCAAACTCTGCCTCATCGGCCTGTGTCAGTACTTCTCCCAACGCAATACATGACATGTCCACATGCACATGAAATTATTTCTTCCAATCTGGGAAGATTAGGATTGGCGCAGTAACCATTTTCTCCTTGAGCACATCCAAGCTCTTCTAACATTCCTCATTCGATTAAATTATAGCATCCTCTTTTAACAGTTTCTCCATTAGAGCGGTGATCTGGGAATAGCTTTTGATGAAATTTCTATAGTACCATGTATGCCCCAATGTTGCACACAGTTGTTTCACACTTCTTGGTGTCTCCAAATTGATTATAATAGTGATCTTCACAAGGTCTACCATCAAGCCTTTTCTACATACCACGTGACCCAACAAGATCCTAAAAGGGACGCAGAACAAACATGTCTTCAGATTGAGTGTGATCTAGTACCTCCAGCATGTATCTAGAATCAAGCACAAACTTTCTATGTGGAGCTTTACTAGTCCAAACACTGTCCAATTGTCAAAGTATACCTCCATAAATTTTTGAATGAAATATTTGAACGCTGCGATGACTACGTGCGAGAATATTGTCGATGTGTTATTCAGCCTAAAAGGCATTACAGTATATTGTAAGCATCCCCATTCAGTTGCGAAGGTCATTTTACTTCTATCCTCTAACACGATCTTGATCTTATGGTACCCTAAGAACCCATCAGTAAACGAATATGCTTCTTGGTTGCCAACATTATCCAGCGCCTCATCAATGAATGGAGTTGGGAAGGGATCATGCACACAAGCACCATTCAACTTCCTGAGATCTACACATATCTGTATCTCATCCTTTTGTTTCTTATCTTGAACTACCATTGGGCTTACCCAATCAGACTCCTTGACTGGTTCAATGATGCCTACTGCAAGCATCTTATCCAACTCCAAGCAGACCCTTTCTTTATACTTCAGATTGAGGTGGTAAGGTCTTTGCTTAACTGGCTTCACATCCGGTTTTAGAGTGATCTTCATGATGCCCAAGTCTCCTATTATCCCTTTCAAATCTAAAAAAATTGTGGGGAACTGATCCTGATATTCGCAGAGTAATTCATTGACCTTATCTACTATCGCGTCATCCCAGTAGTCCCCAATCTTTGCAAACTTTGGCTCTACCTCTGTGCCAATGTTCACCTGTCTAATTTTGAGTGGCTTCTTGATGTCTGGATTCTCTAGTTGCAGTCCTTCAACTTCCCAGTGACCTTCAACGACTGGAATATTAATCTTCCTTGGGTCTTCGTCTTCTTCTTCCATTGTTACATTGTCTTATGACTTTGTAACAAGTTGGACACTAATATTCTATCTTTCTTCAGACTCTATATTTCTAGGAAAAGGTTCTGCAACTACGCATGAATCTGCTAAACCCCTAGATTAGAATCTTGCATCGGTGTCTCATGCATTCTCATCGCAATTTCCAAATCTTCCACCTGGGTCCCGATCTTCTGTTGTGATAGTGCAACCCTTAGATGAGGCAGGAGCGAAGCCACAAACCATTCGTGGTGTTGCCCATCATTCATGTTAGCTTCACAGATCGTACACTTCAATCTCTGATCCAAATCCCAAGGTGTCTCACCAAGCTTCATCATGATCTCTTTGAACCCCACGATTTCTTGCGCTTCAGACTTAGGTCTACTGAATTCCTTATTCAATGCAGTCTGGATATCTGCCAATGCGGACATCGGATTATTAGTGTAGTACTTAATGTACCACGTTATAGCGCGGTCCTACAAAGCACTAACCAATGTTACCTTTCTTCATTTGATCATCTGTGATACCCTAAGCTTCCCATACAGCCTTCGCATCGAACCAAAACTAGTCTGGATCTTCATTTCCCACACCCTTGAACACAGGTAGCTTTACGGAGTTTGCCATATTGAACGGTGGTGGAGGTGGCGGTGGTGTAAGCAAGGGTGTATGCGACAGAGGTGAAGATGGAGGCAATGTGGGTGGATGGGGTATTCACGAGAACCCTTGTTTTGTCAACTGAACAGCATTATGCAGAGATGTCTATGTTGCCTCCTCATCATCATTCAGAGGAGATTCAATTAGCGGGCTATATTCAGGTCCTGTTCTTCCCTTGTTCCTGAATTTCCTTCCACTTTGTGTAGCCCCAAACATCAAGGTAGCTACATAACCTGTTTTCACACAAGAGCATCTTAATACAAGGATTTAATGATTTTAAATAGTTACCTTGCGGCCCCTTAAAGAAGCAGTGCTCTACTTCGATGTAACTAACTGAGGTATCGACCGCGAACTCTGTCACGAACCCTCCTATGATATGATTGAGTTAATGAATGACAGCTCACACCATCTTATCTTCATAGGATTCTAATCTCTGCACTAACTTCGGGGTCTAGACTATTGGACCATCAAGCCTCCACCTTCCTTCGTCATCTAACAATTTCACGATCCACTCGTACAACTCAACTAGGAAGGAACAAAAGAAGATCTCGTGTATTTCTCTGTACAGGTATATGTCCAACCACTATTCTTTCTTCAATTGCAGATTCCTATTCTCTTACGCTACGAATTCATGGATTTTTCTATCCAACCAGCCTTCGATCTCTTTCTTAGCTAGATTCCAATAATGCGACATCACACATCCCATTATGAAAATCCTAGTCCCAGCAATGGAACCATTTGTTGGCTTGATGGGCCCTGACCCAGGTTCATTATTAATTAGCCAAGAAAATCCATACACTACTGGCCCTTTCGGCATCAATCTGTGGAGCGCAGACTGAAGTCTCACCCAAAGCAATATAGGGGGATGCAAGAACCAAGTTCCCGCACCCTGAGATAGTTGTGATGTTGTTTTATACCCTAACCCTTGCTTCACACAAACCTATAAGCCCTATAGGGCTTATCAATGTACTTTTCTTATCTGGCTTTGAAACCTTCGCGAAGGTCTCCGATCGTCCTTCGCGGACCCTAAATAGTCAATTCAGACACTTACATGCCTCTATAATTATTCGTACTTCTGTGTCTACCCCGATTAGCTTATGTATTGGTTAACTTCAACATGCATTATGATTGCCTTCACGTAAACAGATATTCTTACTTACGTTCATATGACAAATTAAAACACATAGATTCGCTTATAAATATAGCATTAAATCATAAACCCAGTATTCAACATAACATAATCGCAAACATTCATGATAGAAGTAAAATAGCTCATACACAGATATCTCTAGAATAATTCTCTTTATTGATGGTCCATATCTCCATTACAGACTCTAACTTCCCTGCGCACATAGGTACAAGGGTCCGTTCACTCAGCTATAGACTTATACCCTAGGCCTCTGCGCACTCAGCAACAGACCCATTACATTGATCAATTTCCAAAAAAATTACTTAGAACTAAACTAAAAACTACCTTAGACTCTTCTAAGATTCCCTTTGTATACATTCCCATGGCCCGCAGACCAAGGGTGGATCTCATCAAGCCAACACAAGCTCCCTATACTAAGGGTGGAAACCCTTTTTGACTATTTACACCTTCACACTCCACGACCACAAAATGCGGAGACTTTGCATTCTTTATTCAAAACGTGGGCCTTTCACCCCAAAACTTGGGCTTTTAACCCTAAAATTGACCCTAGGGGACCTGTTCCCAACACCTTTACTGTTGGAGAATGTGTCAATTGAGGGAAATTTATAACCTGCATACCTTACTTAAAAATGGAGGATTGGGACCTCGACGACCACATGAAGTTCCCGTAGTTAGAGATGATTAGGTACCTAAAGAAGGTATATTATAAAGAATTAGAGGCCACACGGCTTGAGCCGATGAAATGGGTGTTCGGAGTTGGGTGCGCGGGGCTCCTAAATCTGATGTGGGTGCCTCATTTTAGCCGCACCACTATTAATGCAGTTTGTGTGCATCAATTGTTAACATTGGTGCACAATGGGTGCCTCTGGTTGGGAGGGCCCATCCCGCTTACTGACATGTTGATTTATAGGATTGCATTGTTTCCTTACTAAGGAGTGGACCATGCAGAGGCTTTCATGGGAAAGTCGTGAGAGAAGAAATTGGCAGATCAAATGAAGAGCAACTTCAAGCTATTGAAGAAGTCACGCAGCTATGCTATAAGTTCCATATTAGATGGCGTGGTGCATTTCGTTGCACAAATCTTGGCCGGAAAATTCATGAGGAAGTGTCGTGCCGATGAAGTGTCGGCGCCAATAGTCTCTTTCGTAGTGCAGTGCGCCAAAGCATTCCAATACAATTGGGCTCAATACTTATGTCATGAATTTTTGGAGGATTGCAGAAAGGCCCGGGATGAGGGCAAGGCATTCCACTATGTGTGTCTAGTGTTGTTGATCACATTGATGGCCTGGAGGATGCCCGAAGAAATTTAGTTCCCTCAGAAGGAATCTGATCTACTTGAGGCCACAAAGTTTGCTTCACTGTGGGCCACCAAAGACCCCAAGTGCATTATGGAGACGAAGATATTTTGGGTCTTATTTGAGTCAGAGATGAGGATGGTCATTAACCAGTGGCCAATTTTATCACCAAGTTTACATGTGCAATACAACAAAGTTACCGATTTCAAGGAAAATTTTCATAATCTGCACATCCGCGCGAAGAAATATGCCAAGGGAAAGTAGCACAAGTTTCCATACTTAGTTTCCAAGGACGATATGCTGGGGGTTGTCACTAAATGGCCAAGTGACTGGCTAACCCCCTTTGATGTCGACATGGGTACTAGTAAGGTTTTTGAAGGTGAATCAGCGATAGTAGCAACAAAAGAGAAGATGAAGGAAGCACAGAAGGCTTCCGCAAAAGAGAAGGTTGCACGGCAGAAAGAAGATGTTTCCAAGGTGAAAGAAGAAACAAAAGAAAAGGCCTCTACTATGTTACAAGCCACTATTGACCTTGGCGAGTCAAACACGGAGCACACAAATGTGGAAGGAGGGACAGAGGGAGAAGAGGAAGGGGGCATAGGCTTGGAGTTTCCCTTCATCATCAAAAATAGGCAAAAGAAGAGTTCTACGAGGTCGCGCAAGAAGCAGAAGTCAAAAAAATCAGTGAGAACGACACCTTTGGTCCTCATAGAGGGGGACTTAGATGTGATTAGAGATGTGGTCCATGATGCCATAGAGAATATCTAGAGACACATTGAAGAATAGTACCACCAAATGCTAGATAAGGTGCAGCAGGGCCTGAGGGAATTGTGGGTCCAAACAGGTATCATTCAAGCAAGTGTGGGACAGGTGAGGCTAAAGAAAGTGAGCCTAAAACAAGCGAGTGGGTCAGCCCTAGTAGCAGAACTCACTGCGGACGTTCGTACAGTGTAGTTACCAGAGGGGTCCCTACGCATCAAAGCATCAAAAGACAGGGTGTGCCTCTTACACATGAAGGATTTGATTCTGAACCTGGTGACCTTCCAATTCAAACATTGCATGAGCTACATCAAGGGGTATTAAATGAGATTTGAGTTCAGGAACAACGCACACTATTTATCATCAATGAAGTCAAAACCAACAATCAGCAGATTTTTGAGGAAAAGGCATAGGTCCTCAAGGAAAGGGAGGATGTGATGGCGTGAAGTCAGCAGTTAGAAGCAGTAATAGCAAAGGTATGTAGTCAGCTTACCAAGCTCGTGATCCCAACAGATGCGGCCTCCACAAAGAAGATTCAAAAGTTAACTGTTATAGTCAAGGAGTCGAAGGAGGAAATTGGAAAAGTTAGATTTGAGTTGTAGCTGTAGATATCTAAGCTCCAACTTAAGTTGTAGCCCACCACTCCTCCAGAAGTCAAAGAGAAGCGCGAAGCTGCTATTAAAGAAGAGATGGCTACCTTGGAACCTATAGTCAAGGGCTGCACTCAGTTGTTTGAACAAGCCATGGAACTATGGATCTCACTTGCAGGAGGATCCAACTCTATAGAATATTGAAGCATATATCATAAAGAAGATCAGGTCAACAACATGAACCTTAGCACCAGTGCAAAGGTTCACAAGATTACAAGAAGGAAAGCTCATCCAGAGTAATATTGATGAGTTACATTGCAAGGAAGCCATCATATCTTCAAGGACGCAGCCCTGGGCGGATGAAGAAATCCAGTTCACACTGTCAGTGCAAACCAAGCTAAAGGTGATGCAGCAAACGCAAAGAACCATGGGCCTTGCAGTGGAACGCCCCACCACAAAAAAGTTGGTTGAGGAAGTCTGTCAGGCCATTGTTTAGGGAACAACAGACATGTAAGTGTTAAAAATCAAATTCGGTGATCTGTCGGGGAAGATCTAGGTGCCACCAGTAGAGTGACTTGAGGATGAGTCACGACTTTATGTTGGGGAGCTGTTGGGACAAGGTCCCCTAGGGTAATTTTGCAAATAGTTTTGTTATTTTTGTAAAGTCTCCACATTTTGAGGAGCAAAGCGTGAAGATCATTAGGAGTCAAAGGGGATTTAGGAAGGTCAAAGCCCCTTAGTATGTTAAAAGTTAAGTTGTCTTATGACCCGCCCATGGTTCGTGAACCATGGTATTGTAATGAAAGATGCTATAAAAGGGAGTCATAGAGAGTCATAGGAGATATCTAAGATCTATCTAAGTTTGTATGGGCAAGTGATCTAATTCATAAGAGTTTGTTTTCTGTACTTAGGCAAAGGAAAGGCTCCTGCAGCTGTGTGTGTTGAGACCTTGGTAAGTCTACAGCTGAGTGTGCGAGCCCTTACAGCTTTGTGCGCAGAGAAGAAGGAGTCTGTAGTAGAAGATATAAATATAATAAAGACTATTTTGGGGAAATATATGTGCATCTATGCATTTATGCTTACTTCTAAATTTATTGTTCATTCACTCTGTTTACTGCAATTTATTATAAGACATGGTTAATATAGGCGCGAAAGTGGTAGATCTAGTCAATTACAAGATGTTATGAATGCTTAGAACATTTAGTGAAGAGTTTAGATCTGTTTTCTGTAAATTACTATAATTTCCATGTTTCAAGAGTTAGGGTTCACGAAGATCGAAATAAAGTCCTAGAAGTAACAAGAACACATCACACAAACCTCTGGATGTAGAAAGCTGGTTCTGTCATCCCCCAATTATGCCTCGGGTGAGATTGTAGCCTGCGCTACGTGGGTTGTTGCCGAAAGGGTCGGCAGTGTAGGGTTTGTTGGTTGGCGCAGCTAACTTTGAACTTGGGTCTAGACCCCCTCAAGCCAACACCAACCATTTGGTTTGATTGGCATACCTAATGACACAACTTGACATTAAATTTCATCAATAAATTTTAGTAGCAGATATGAACATGTATTTCTTTGTCACTTGCATATTGTTGTCTTTGATCTTCCAATCCAATGGATATTCTGGAGAATGGGCATGAATCTCCAAGCCAAGTTGTTGCATCAATGATTTGAAAATTAAATGTATCTTAGAAGTGGAATCAACAAAGCATCGACACCAACATATTTTTGATTTAAATCTTCGGTAGGAAGAGTATTTCTCATTCCTCTTCAATTTTTTCCTTTCCCATATTGTTCAATCTGTTAGGCTGATTCTTGTTCTTCATTGGAAAATTTCTCTTGCTCATTGATAGATATTTTATTTTTCTCTTTCAAGTGTGATTTTCTTTTGCTTGTGGATAGGTCTTGTTTCACATACACGACTGATTTTTAATACTTGCAACTGTTTTTTTTCATATTTAGCTTTAATTTTTGGGTTGGGCATGCAAATTTTACAGCTGCTCTAAATTGCATTCAATTTCTTCACCTTTAACTTGAGAATTCATTGCTTGCTTCACATCTTTCTTTTTATTTTCTCCTTTCTAAGTTTGTCGTTGATGCAGTGCTTGCAATGATCTTTTGGTCCTTTACATGCTTGAGATGTTGCAAATGCATTTTCTTAACATTTTATTTATTTTTTAATTGTAATTTTGTGTTCAAAATTGCTTCATATGTTTTGCTTATTTGTCATATCTATACCTTTTCATGGAAACATCATCAAAATTCCTTGGACAAGAATTATGACTAATGGAACAATATAACATTTGTTTTCATCAATATACCTGGAAATAATAGAAAATCTGAACTCACATTTCTTTGTCATTGCATATTGGTGCCATTGATCAACCAATCCAAGGTGTATGCTTGAGGATAGGCATGAGTCTCCAAGCTAAGTTGTTGCACCAATGATTTGAAAATCATTTTTTTCTCAAAATTGTTATAAAAAGGATTCGATGATTCGAGCCTTCCATAAGAAGATTCTTTGTCTTTCCTCTTCATTTCCTTTTTCTTTTCCCTTACATTTTGACTTTTAGGACTGTTTATTTTTGTTCTTCATTGGTAGGTTTCTCTTGGTCATTACTAGCTGATTTATTTTTCTCTTTCAACACATTTTTTTTGGCTTGTTCATAGGTCGTCTTACACATACATGATTTATTTTCTTTTAGCCATAGCTGATTTTTCATGCTTCCAACTTTTTATTTTACATATATGGGGTTGATTTTAGGTGGATACATGTAAGTTTTACAACTCTAAATTGCTTTCAGTTTCTTCTTTGTTTTTATCTTTTATATGGGTACGAGGATGGATCTTCCAACATGTCTTCTTTTTATATCCATCAATGCTACAAGACTCACAATGATGTTTTAAGTCTCTACATGCTTGAGAAGTGTGCACATGTTTTTTCTTGCCTTTGAAAAATGTGTTATTGTAATTTTGTTTTCAAAATTTCTTATCTTGATTTGATGGCAGTTGATTTGACTTTTTCTTATTCCCTCCATTTCTATATAGCTTGTTTTCTCCGAAGCATCATAAAACATAATTATGACTAATGGAAAATCACAATTGATTTCATTGATATAGTTGGAAATAGTATCAAATATGAACTTATATGTATTAAATATTTATCACTGTCATATGATAAATATGTTTGAAGAATGAATGAGTCTCCAAGCCAAGTTGTTGTGGTAGAAAATGTAAAGTGGCAGCTTATTAATCTTATTTTCTTTAACCTTGATACTTTCTTTTGAATCTTTCGTTAACTTCTTTGAGTTCTTTAGTTATATATTTTCATCAAACAATATCAAGAAACATTGACAACAAAAGAAGACCCAGATATAGTCTCTTGGCCATAGAAAAACCCCTCCAAGGGAAAAACCCAGAAAATCTTATCTTCTTAAAATGTTCTTCAAATGAGATACAGTGACCCAATCCCTAGACAAATTCCTTCTCCTATTACCAATTTAGTCCTTACCTCAAGTCCTTTTTAGAGTTGGTACCAAACCACTTCTTTCTTGAAACTTTGAGATACCACCTTCTGCAACTTCAACTTCGCAGTTGTTGCTGCTCGAACTGATACTTCGTCTCTGCAGCATCTTGGAAACCTTAATGTAACGTTCGTCTGAGACCTACTTAGAGAAAGACAACTCTCCTAAGGTCAACAAGGTCTAAACAAGGTTTTTCCCTCTTGCAACTACAAATTATGCACTTCATCCTCATGCAACTCAAACCCACAATTTTGGCCTCCTACTGTAGCCCATAAGCCTTAGAAATTCACACATGTGAGATAGATAGAGCCCAAAAACAAGATATTTTTTCCTTCCTCTTCCTTCATCTTCTCTCTTCTTGCAGCTTCCTAGCTTCATATCAAACCATTTTCTTGATAGATCAAACTTGTGAGTGAGTGTGTCCAAATGAGGTCAAACTGCTTCCTTTTATAGCCTTCTCAAGAGGTCAAATTCCCTCCTTTAGTCCGAGTTGAGGATCTCATGGCTGACTTGTACTCTTAGTGATTCCAGGACTTTCTAGACTCAAAAGTAATTATTTTCACAATTACAAATCGACCGAAAGGGTCTTGTAAAGATGACGTTGACTCCTTTGACTCGTGACAATAAATCTGAAGACCTAACAAACCCTAGAATCATGAAGAACATGCTTTTACCTTGAAGACCATAAATAATGAGCATGAAACCCATGCTTTAATAATAATAATTTTCTTTTATTTTTCTTGTTTGTTACATAGGATACATTGAAATGAGTATAACAATTATAGAGGTTGAAAATAGTTACATTCTTCAACACTCCCTCTTAACTAGGGAGGTATTCATAGTTGTACAACCAACACAACATCACATCTCAAACTGAAGAGCTCTCAAGGAGATTCAGATTGATAAGCCATAATGTAGGAATTATCATTATCACCAGCACTGTCCCTGAGGCCTAACTAGACAAGATCTTCTTTATTTAGGGGAATTATTCTAGGATGCTTTATGTGTGATGTCACACTACCCCTCTAAGGCACACACCTCACCGGATGTCTACAAAGTATGTCCTTTTAGGACTATTCTTATTTTAGATCTCCATACCTAATTCCTCAAAGAATATCAGTCCTCTTCTACCAAACTTCTCTTGGATTCTTTTCCTATCCTCAAAGAGTGTTTATCCCATTCCTTTCTTGGAAGTTATATCGTCAAGCAAACCACAGATGCTTATTCTTCGGTATTCTTTCTTCACCTCCTAAAGAAGAGAATGGACATGTGATGTTCACCATCACTCCCTCTCAACCAGAGAGGACATCCCTATTCTCCTTTAATCATGAGAATATATCCCTCCTCCTATTTAAAGAGACTCCTTTTATATCCTCTCAAAACCAGAGGAGATTCCAGACTTATTTTTGAGAAGTCAATGCCACAAGCCTTACAACTTGTCTTCTTCACAGTATCAACTACTAGTTTTCCATAGCTACAAAACTCCCTCTTTCCTTCGCATCTCATGCTTCCTTTCGAGGTCTCATGGAACCATCTCCACTCTTCATTCTTGTGACAATATCTAGACCATATTTCTTTCTCATCACTTTCTTTCTTCAACATGAAGGCATTGCATCAAGCCTTCCCAGCTTTTAGTCTGATCAAGGCTTCCTCATGAAAGTGATCTCCTTTGACCTTCAATTTATCTTTTCACACAACCACCCTTTCATTTCCAAGATGGCCTTATCTTGACTTCCTAGTTTCTAGGTGCACAGATATTGAGCTTCCCTCAATACTTTTCATTCATACAATCGGCCTTTCCTTAATTGTCATCATCCATTCCTATAAAATCATTTTCTGGGAGCCACAAACAATATGTTAGCAAGATAGCCAAACCATAAATGAAATAGAATTACCTTACCATGGTGACCTTCTCATGCCATCAACATCCTCATCGAACATCTCCACTTAAACTTTCCTTCTTTCATCACAGTGCCTAGGGATCAAACTTGATTACCAAGTTATAACTTTTCTTTTAGAGATTACACTAGATATTAATCAATATCAAACTCATATTCTAGAGAAAGTCCTGATCCTTTTATATATTCTTTAGAAATTCAAATTCTATTATTTTCCAACATCATAAATACTAAAGCATATTTTTCATAACCGACTTTATTCCACAAGATTCTTATACATATAAATTTTTTCTAAAGATTTCTTTTCAACATACATTCCTATCATTTCATCCAATTATCTAGCTATCTGTATATTTCACAAAAAGGTTTATATCCTACCCCATTGAAATCCTTCATCCCTTCTTACCAACATGTTTCCACGTTAAATAGAATACATACTATTCTTGTCATGATTCTCTTCCCAAGGACTTTTCAAGATGATGGTCAATCTCGGGTCATAATGATCCTTTTAAGCAATATGACAATCTCTAACATAATTTTAGATAATATCTGGATGAACACTATTCAAAATGGTCTAACATTCTATCCTAGATGATTTCTACCATAATCATAATATGCTTCTATCCTATGATGCTTATGAAAAAACATATCATAAAAATAACATTCATAAATAACCTAGAAGATAGTGAACCTTTGTAATAGTAAATATCCTTCACTTCTTCCTTATTTTCCTTATTTTCAAGTTCTCCCATTGCTTCGACTACATGAACTTCACTCCTATCCTTTATCTTGTTGTTCGATTCATTTTGGCAATCCCTCTTGTAATGTCCAAACTCTTCGCACTTGAAACATTGAATCTTGGACTTGTCAAACTTTGACTTCTTCATCTTCTTGACTCAGGCTAGAAAGGATTTATTTTTCTCATCATATTCATTATCATCCTTGACCTACTCTTGTAGTATGCATTTTGCCCACAACTCATCAAAGGGAGTTGAATATTTCTTGTAATAGATACTTGTTCCAAACTTGCTCCATTCTCGTGGCAATGCATTTAGAACACATATGGTCACTTCTGAATCTATGATCGATTCCACTAGTCTTTGAAAATGGTCTCTTAACTGAGAGACTCTCATGAGGAAGGATGACATATCCTCATCCTTTGATTTCTTCATTCTATATATCTTTTTCTGCAAGGATATCTTTTGACCTGTTCTAGTTACAAAGTACAAATTTAATAGCTTGTCATACATTGCTTTGGAAGTTTTTAGATTTGCCACTAAAGGAACAAGATAATCCTTTATTGCTTCGATTATGATCCTTTGTGCCCTCACTTCCCCTTCTTGTAGTATGCTAGCTCTTGTGTCCTTTATTTTGTTGGTTCAATAATTTTCCCAGTGACATATTCCGTCACTTCTTGTTATGTTAGTATCAAATCATCTTCTTCTTCCATGCCAAATAATTTAATGCCCCAATGAGCTTATTTCTCTCATTTCAGAAAGAACTTACATGACTTGAAGATTTGACCATTATGAAATAGTATGATACCTACTTGAATACCAATATTCCTTTTGATGATGTCCCCAACCATTTTTATGCCTTGAATATATTTTGAGGAAATTTCCTTGAAATATGTTCCCTAGGAGTATTCTATGAAAAACTTTCAAGATTGATTCTTCTAATTATAATTACTCTTGTAATATCAATGCCCTTCTTGTGAGATGTAGTCTTTCTTCTTTATTATAGAAAACCTAAATCAGAAGATCTTCCACAATGAGTCTTTGGCTAGATTCCTTCAACAAATAATTTTTTCTTTGTAGTGTCCTTCTTCAGGCTTTGAGAGTTTCCTCTTGCCTTCCCCTTTACAAGTAACTCCTTCTAGTGTCCTTATAGGTTCCTTCCTTTCTCACCTTAGCTTTGATACCATGTTAGAAAATGTAAAGTGGAAGCTTATTAATCTTATTTTCTTTAACCTTGATACTTGCTTGTGAATATTTAGTTATCTTCTTTGAGTTATTTAGTTATATATTTTCATCTAACAATATCAAGAAATAATAACAACAAAAGAGGACACATATATAGGCTCTCAACCAAGGCGAAACCCATCCAAGGGGAAAACCCAAAAACTCTTCGCTTCTTAGAATTTGCTTTGAATGACATACATTAAGTGACCCAATCCCTAGGTCAATTCCTTATCCCAGTGCGAAGTTAGCCCTTTCCTCATGTCCTTTCTTGATTTGGTACCAAATTTCTTCTTTCTTGCAACTTCAACCTGCCAACTTTTGCAACTACTTTGACAACTTCTACTCAATATACAACTCTGGCCCAACTACTCCATCCCTCCAGCATCTTGGAAACCCTAGTGTAACCTCCTTATGAGACCTACATAGAGCAAGACAAATTTCTTAAGGTCAACGAGGTCTAGACAATGTTTTTCCCTCTTGCAACTACAAATTCTACACTCCATCCTCGTGCAACTTGAACTTGCAATTTCAGCCTCCTATTGTAGCCCAGAAACCCTAGAAATCCGTACATGTGAGAGATATAGAGCCCAGAAACAAGAGATTTCATCCTTCTTCCTCTTCCTTGACTTGTGCTCTCCTTCTTGCAACCTCCTATCTTTAATTCTAACGTTTTTCTTTATAGGTCGAATTTGTGAGTGAGTGTGTCCAAATGAGGTTGAACTGCTTCCTTTTATAGCCCTATGAAGGAGTCAAATTCCCTCTTTTAGGGCAACTTGAGGATCCCAGGGCTGACTTGTACTCTTGGAGATTCCAGGACTTTCTAGACTCGAAAAAAATCTTTTTACAATTGCAAATTTCTCGGAAGGGTCTTATAAACGTTATAATGACTCCTTCAACTCATGACAATAAATCCTAAGACCTAACAAACCATAGAGACATGAAGAACATGATTTTACCTAGAATATCATCAATAATGAGCATGAAACCCATGCTTTAATAATAACAATTTTCTTTTACTTTTCTTGTGTGTTACATAGGATACATATTGAAATGAGTACAACATTTATGAAGATTGAAACTAGTTACATTCTTCAACATGTTGCACCAATGATTTGGAAATTAGATTTTTCTAAAAAGTGTGATCAATAAGAGTCAATAACCTCTTATCTAAATCTTTAGTAGAAAGGATTTTTTCTTTCCTTATAATTTTTCTTATTTTCCTCTTTCTTTTTGCACTTGTAAGGCTAATTTTTGTTCACGAAGAGATTTCTCTTGCTCTTTGCTAGCAGATTTCTCATTCTTTTTCAAGATTTATTTTCTTTTTATTATTATTAAGTCCTTTTCGCATAGTTGGCTCCATGCTTGTTTTGCATATTTGGGTTTGATTTCAAGGCCAAACATGCCAATTTTACACCTCTAAATTGTATTAAATTGTATTCCAAATATACATAAATGCTACAATATTTGCAATGATGTTTTGAGTATTTGGATTCTTGAGGTGTATGCCTTTGAAAAATATTGTTTTTAAATTTCTTATTGCTCCAAAAATTTTCTATGTAGCTTATTTTCATGGAAGCATCACCAAAATCCTTTGGGAAAAAATTATGACTGATTTTCTTCCCTAGTAATTGAAATCAAATACATCAAGATAATATATATGGGACTTGATGTGGATATGTCCCATGTCCATGGGACGTAAATTGGTTGTGTATTCTTGGATGTTTTGACCTTGTTTTTTTCTTTTTTTTGAAATTGCCATTTTCTTTTGAACTTGTACTCGTGACCTATTGTGTAGAAATTTATTTTTATCATGGATTTGAATTTTCCCAATGTTTAGTAGCCATCACATGGGTGACCCACCATGTTAATGCAACTTAAAGATCTTCAATGTGGTATATGCATTTTTTTTCTTATCTCTAGAGTGATGTGCTTCTACATCTCTAGCATTTTATTTTCTACTTGTGCTCATAAGGTATTGTGTAGAAATTTCTTCTCGTCATGGATTTAAATTTTCCCAATTAGTGATTAGTAGCCGTCATTTAGCCATATTAAGTTGAATTAATCTGGGTGGCCCACCATATTAATCCAAATTATATGTCTTCAATCTGGTATATGTATTTTTTTTTCTGATCTCCATAGTGATGTGGTTCTACATCTCTAGTTGTTCAACGATTTACTTTATTTATTTTCATAAGCATACTAATAAAATGTCTTTATACCCTTGAACTTTTCTTTGTCTATGTTCTCTTGCCTTTGTGGAGGCTCTTCTTCTTTATCTTTATTTGTGACATAGGGACATTGGCTTCACTTTTTTTTAAATCATCACCAGTTCTTCCATTGACTTCATCAAATTAATTTTCATTATAAGCAATTTTTCTACACGATTCACCAATTTTTTGAATCTTTCTTCATAGGTGTTGACTTCATGATTTGATCTATCATTTCCAATTCATTGACTATCTATAGTTTCTTTTTCACTAATTACTTTAAGAGCTTTCCCCTTTTTATTGAGTGTGACTCTTTATCTCACTCCCACAACTCGTAAAGCTTGAAACTACGTGTCACTAGAGAAAGTACTATGCCACCTTGTACAATATTATTTTAGTTTGGATTAGTGCTTTCTAACCTCATGAGAATCCATATTTAATTTGGAAACAAAGTATGAACCTACGGGGAATCCCTATTCAATTTGGAAACAAAGTGTGAACCCAAGAGACCAAAATCCATAAAATATCCCCTTTGAAGATGATTCTTTGATCCCAAGGTTGAGGGTGTTTGTTAGTTCCATTCTCAAAGCTTAAGGCTTCACATTATTATTTGTTTTATGTTATAAGATTAAAGTTTTTTGTTTATATATATTCATTATAATGGTCATCACGTTATTACTATCATGTGATGATTTCATATTATTTTTTAATTTATGGACATGGTGTTGTGATGATTTGTTTCTTTGCCCCATCATTGTGAATAACATATGCATTTTGTGCCATTTATAAATCGACCACAATATGGTGACGAGTTAATATGTGCCATTTGTGGAATATTATAGTTACATTTTCATTGTCGAGTGGTGATTAATGGATACGTGTTGATAACTATATCTTTTAACTATGGTTCACACTTTCAATGAACGATATCATGGGATCCCATATCCATGAAACGACGATCCCCTTATCAACAAAATATTCTCCCTATGGAGCAACTCAACAACATCTCATTAAAATATTAAAAATTGAGTGGATCATCTATGTCTACATATTTGAGAAAATATGAAGTTTGACTAATTAGTAGGGTAACAACTAATTACATGTATGGAAAGTAACTAGGAGGGGTACAAGTGAAGTAACTTGGGGCAAGGTGGTGGTAGGTGTGAGAAATTCAGATGGAGTTAACAAGTTGGTGATTTACGTAATTAGGGTGCATACAATTGATTACATCAAATATCAAAGCATTTATAATAGTAACAAACTAGTAGGGGGGCCACTGGTGAAATAGTAAACCAAGAGGGGCACAATAAATAGAAATGAATAATGGTAGTGAACCACCATGTTGTTGCATTAATTCACAAAATGGAAGTTCAACTATAAGTGGTGTGAACATCTACATGATTTTTTTTGTTGATTCATAGATATTTTGTGAATTAGTGCAACTAGTGCAAAGGAAAAAATTCTTATGAACCTACACTAATAAATTGAAACAAAGAGCTAACTAGGTCAACAAATGCCATTAGCTATACCATTGAGTTCTCTATTTTTAGACTAAATAGGTGGTCTATAGAATTTCCATGGTATGAGCCTTAGAAATTTGGTCCTTTGAGATTAAAAACAATAAAGTGACACTATCAATATGGCCTTTGACCAATTACCTAGCCTCTTGAGATTGTCAATAAGATGACACCATCAATATGGTGTTTGACCAATTAGCTAGCATCTAGTTTAGGAAGAGGATTCCTTGAATAACAACTAAATTCACCATAGAGCTAAGTAGATAGCTAAGAGCTTTAACCACCAACACAAGGGCAAGGAGCACCTTTGTTAGATATATTTGAAAAGTCCAACCTACTTTGAAGAGCATATCTTAATTGTAAGACCATGATAAGGCATGAAGTAGTGTTTCAATGTTATTGATAAGCCAAATCCTAGAGCACTCTACTTGATCATAGAGGATGTGCCAAACCCTTGATCAGAAAGAATTCATAGAGAGAAGGACCACTCTACTTGATCATAAACTCCCTAAACCAAGTTAAGGTCGAATGACTTGCACACTCCATGCCTTGAATTGAAACCAAATTCACCTTGTAGCCTAGTTAAATATCTAAGAGCTTAAACAACCACCATGTAGAGAGTTTCTTCCTTGAAGATCGAGGAAGGATTTTAAGTAGCAATATTCTTAATAGCTTCCTTATCAAGCAGAACCTTGAAATATTTTGTAGGTTGGTCCCCAATTTCATTGAATGGAACTAAACACGTTGAGTGCTTCTTGCAATGTATTTTTTTGTTAGGGTCATTCAAACCCCAAAAATCAAGCAAAGGACTTGTAATCTATGCTTTGGGATGGAATTAGTTGTAGGGGTCAATTCAACCAGTAAGGACTAGGATTCTTCTTGTCACTGCTTCTAATGGGCCCTCACTTCTAGTGGGTTCCACATAAGCACCTTGATTCACGACACTAAAATGACATTGGCTACCTTCATTGAGGAGTGACTAAGGGTTAACTGTCTCTGGGGGAGGGATTTCATTGCACTATACCTTTATTTTTCAAAATCATTTCAGCCTAAACACCTTCATTACCTAGGGATATTTGTAGGTAGGAGATGGTTTGGGTGGGCAAGGCCACCTCTTGGTCAACCTAGGTCATAAATGGTCACATATTCGATGATCCATGATTTGAGAGTGAAAGTGAAATTTGGGATAAGTGATGTATTGAACTTGTTTTTTTATTATTTGATTATGAACTTTTATGAAAAAAAATTCCTTGTGGTATTTTAGACACATGTGAACTTTAATGCAAACTCCATATTGAGGTCGAGGTTGGGAAAATCACTAATGCTCATGGTAGATAACTTTCCTTAGAGGGGATGCTAGGGCAAGCCATAACTTCATTGGGAGACCTGTGAAATCCACGATAGGTGGGCAAATTGTTTAATTTAAAAATCAATAGTTTAATGGCCTCTTACATATGGGTTGGGTGTTGAGTCAAGGAACTAAAATTAGGAGAAATCTAGCAAGAAATATTTGGTTAGGATGGGTACAAATCTCACACATCCTGAAGCACTCCACTAAGTGACATGATGAGCTTTGATCTAATGGTTGAGCCTATGATGTAATGGACATGAACATGTTGAAGTAATTAAGATGGATCACAACTTTGGAACAAAATTTTAGGGATATATCTAGACTTATAAAATGATTGATTGTGTTTTTTTAGTGTAGTCCATATTACCTATCTTATGACAAAAATGTGTATATATTTAAACACAATTGGGCCATAGCTAATGCAATAAAATTTTGTAATTACTCAACCATACAAGGATCACAATCTCTCCTCTCTAATTAAAGTTTCAAAGATCAGTGCAATGACCAAAACAATTAATGTTGTGCTTATAATTTTGAATTTATGAATTGTGGTGTGTCATCTTTGAGTACATAGTAACTGGTGTATTTACATTTCTCCAATTTATTTTATGAATTGAATTGTTTCATCTTTATTATTTCCACGTTCAATTTATATTTTTGAGATATTTTTGCCTAAAATCGTATCCTTTTCATTGCAAGAGATAATTAGAGATAATTTCATATATTTATATGTATGTCTTTTTGTGTTTCTTCACTTTTAAATCACTTATTATTGTTTAGTTTCCTTGATAATTCGTTAAATATTTTAATGGTGTATATAGCTTTTAGGATGTCAATTGGTAATTTGTTAAATATTTTAATGTTGTTATGTTAGATATAAAATGGAATGGAAGCTTTAATTTGAATTGGTTGCTCTATAATGCAGGTAAAGGAAGGAGAGGGAAGAAAAAGCTACATCTTTATATATGTTTTGATCAATGACTTTGAGACTTTTTCTTTGATCCATCATATTTACAATATGACTCCATATTTTAGACTTGTTCTTTGATCCATCAGAGTCACAATATCTATATTTTTAACGTGATAATACTTTCGTAATAATATTGAGACCTGACTCGATCTATATTTTTAACCTTTAAAAGGATTAAAGATGAATAAGTAGTGATTTCTTTAAATTCCATTACTTTGATCGTACTTTGGTAAATCATATTGAGACCTTTGAGGTAGTATTAAAGTTCATTGAATCAATTAGTATAATCTTTTTAATTTGTTATATATATATATATATATATATATATATATATATATATATATATATATATATATCGTTTGTCAAGTTGTCTGTGATCTTCCAGGCTTGACTTGTGGCTTGAGGAACTGTGACCCAAGGGCATCTAAGTCGTCAAAGTCATTCGAGGATCACACCTGATCTGGGCCACACCAACCCTTAGCTGTGGATTTTTTAGCATGTATACTCCCCTTAGCAGAGGGCACAGCCACCTCCTATGAGGTTTGATCCTTGGTTGCCTTGTTGATGATGCCCATCCTCAACTTGTTGTGCTAGTGGAACTTGACAATTTGACTATATTATATTTTATATAATTAACTATAATATATTATAATTAACTATACTATATTATATATGTTAATTTTACAAATAACCATATTTGATAATAAATTAAATTTTTTTAGAATCGTATAATAAGTATATTTTTAATTATTAAAATAAAATTTGTTTCTTAATTATGATTATATATGAAATTACATTTGTATGGTTTAATGTTGCAAAAAAAGTTAATGAAAATAGATTAAAATTAAATTATAAATATTAATTTAATATGATGATTATATATTAGAAAATGTGTTATTGCTTTTTTTGTTATAGGAATATTTTATGAGGAAACTTGAGTGATGTTTCCCCTTATTTGTTGATGTCCATTTGTAAATTGGAATAAATTTCATGTACATTTGAAGAAACAACTTCAAATTGTAAAATAGAAAAAAGAAAAAGTACACATTGATTAAAATATAATGTGAAAAAGAACTTATTCTTAGTTTTAAAGGGTTGAAATGAATATTTAATGGATTTTTTTTTGTTTAGATGCTAGTTTTTTCTTAACAAGTGCAAAAACGTTGAAAGCTATAGCTTGATCTTATCAATAATTTAGATCAAATCGTGAATAGGAACTTTTCCAAAATAAATTATTTGTGTTATTGAACTAGAAATATGGAGGATAGAGTAGAGTATTATGTGTTGTAGTGATGGGTGCCCCAAATAATAATAGGTGAGGCTTTGAAAATTTGATTTATGCTTAGCTAGACCATAAAGTTTAACACTATGTTGGAAATAAACCACATGGATACCCAATTCCACTACAAAGTAAATGATTTGAAAGACAAAAAAATAGAATTAACCCTTAAAATTAATCGTTAGAACTTGGAATGATAAATTTGGAAAAAATGTCACATGTTGAATCTTTATAAGCTTTTCTTTTTTTGCATTAAATGATAGTTAATTAGTGATTATAGTACTCAAAATAATATTGAATATTAGCAAAGTTCCAATGCTTATTGTGACTATTAATAGATATTATATGTTAAATGATAATATACATCAATTATAGATTCATGAGAATTAATTTTAGTAATACATAAAATACTGGTAAGACTATTATGTATAAATGAAACAACATATTCAAGTAGAAAAAGATGATAACATTTAAATATGGAGAAATTTATTTTATTTTTCATATGTAATGATTACTTTTTCATATAATTTAATAATGCATAAATTACTTGTTAGACTATTATGCATAAATGAAACAACATATTCAAGTAGAAATATATCATATGCATATTTAATTGTAAATATAGAGAAATTTATTTTATTTTTCATATGTAATGATTAGTTTTTCTTATAAAGATTTGTCTAAGTTTATGGTCAATACATATTATTCATTAATGTTGTTCTTTAATATTTTTATTAAAGTTAATTAATTACATGTTTTTTAACCTGAAAATTTATATTATAGAAAATATTTAAGCATTATACATACTAAGATATTCAAGTAGAAATGATCATATGTTTTTTTATTTGTAAATATAGAGAAATTTCTTTTTATTTTTAATGGGTAGTGATTAGTTTCCCTTTACAAGATTTATCTAGTTTTATGGTTGATACATATTGTTCATTAAAGTTATTTTCTAATATTTATTTATTTAGGTTTATGGTAGGTAAATATTGTTCATTAAATTTTTTTTTAAATATTTATTTATCTATATTTGGTACATTATTGTTAATTAAAATTGTTTAAATATTTATTTATCTATCTCTCCACAAGATCAGAGCACAATGTTAGCAAGACCAATGATGTATAGACACCATCATCATTGTCTATCAAGGAACATACCCCACCCCAGTGTTCATAGGGTATGTCCTTCCAGGATTATTCTTATCTTGGATTCCCAATCCTCAAAGAATTCGGTCCTCTACTACTACTCTTATCTTAGATTCCATACCACATCCTCAAAGAGTATCAGATGTGAGATGCTTACTCAATCCTCCATTCTTTCTTTCCAAATTGAAGACAAGAATGATGTTTTTATCCCTCCCTCTCAACTAGGGAGGATGTACCCATTACCCATTCCTACAAAAGGAATGTACCCATTCCTACAAAAGGAATGTACCCAAGTTCCCTCTTAACTAGGGACTTGACCAAGATCCCTCTTAACCAAAGACTTGCTTCCAACAACTTTCTATTCTAAGTGGAGATCATGGGACCTTCGGCTGCTTGTAGAGCTCCTTCTTTTTATTGCATGAAATTCATCTTCAAAATTTGTGGAGATTTCTTATTTTCATAAGGAACAAGCCATCAATCAATTTCCTCAAGTCAATCATGCTATCTTTCTTTTTATTGGAAAGTGATATTCTAGTCCACATTTGGCTTTCCTTCATATAGCTACCTCTTCCATGTCATGTTTCCTTAAGGATATTCCATCCCACCACATGAATGCTAGTTGTAGGTGACATCTACAACTCTTTTTTGGTAGCCCTACATTAACCTAGCATCCAGATGTTGTTCAAAAATAAAAAATGAACATCAAATCAAAATTACCTTCTGTGATGGCCTTTCATCATGACATCTTGCTTTCCTGCAACATCCTACACATTCATAAACACATCACAAAAAATTCATATGTCAAGGGTCTCCTTTCTTTGTAGACTTATCACAATATTCTTTTTAATGGAGATGTTATGATCCATTCTTCTAGTTTTCGGATGTTGACTTCTTGTAGTTGCATCTTTCATGATCTTTATTTCTTTCTTCACATATTGCTTCCCAAGAACTTCTATTCATAGTTCATTTTTATCACCCACCTCATATTCCATATGAGGACATTATGTTGACTTCATCTAGTCAATATGTAAGGCATGCCTCCATGCATCTTGAAAGAAATCATTTTCTTTTGATCATACTCATGAGGTAGAGTATTCACCCATGCTATCTGCAACTACATAATGACATGACTTTGTCAAACATATGCATACATTACCTCTTTTCCTCTTTTGGTCATCTATACTTCCTTTGTCAGCTTCCTTTTCCATGATTGAAAGTATTACAATCATCTTAACCTATTGCATTCCTTTGTCATCATACCATATTTCAAACAATGAATCCCATTCAAGTTGGAATTCTTAGCGAGGCACTTTCTTCTTCCAAGAAATGAAACTTCTAGTGAAGATTCCAACGGAGGATCTTCATTATCCTCATCCTACAAATGCTCCTTTTTAATGATGTATGATGAGATCCATACTAGATGACTTTCTTCTACCCATAAGTACCACTTATGCTTCTAGTGAGGTTACCAAGAGCTAATTTGTTCTAATGATGACTGCCATAGAATTCTACTTCTACTTCACCTATATTTCAAGCTTCTTATGATGATGGCATGCACTCTTGCTTCAATCTTATGCTCTTATGATGCATCATATCATGCTTCTAGAGTTTCCTACCATGATAGTTATATTTTACATAAACTGAAAAGAACTTGGTGGAGAATATTATCTTAATCATAGTAGAGATATTTCACTTCCTCATTCTTTGATTTCTTCTTTTCAACTTCTTCCACTTCTTTAGTGATATGGGCTTCTTCCCTTTCTCTCTTTTTATTATCCTTCTTGCACTTTGGACAATCTCTCTTGTAATCCCCATATGCATGGCAGCCATAAAATTAGATTTTTGACATATTATTCTTATTTTCTGAAGGACTAAACTTTCCAAACTTTCCTTTTCTCTTAGCCATGGAATAAAATGCTTATGCTTGTTCACTTGATCCTACATCACTTTTTACCTTCAACTTGGTTTCCTACATCACTTTTTGCCTTCAACCTGGTTTCTTCAATTTTTCACAATGGCCAAAGTTCATTGAATGGGTAGCTTCCATATTTTCGTAGATGCTTGATGTAAAGTTGCCCCATTTCTCTGGTAGTGCATTGAGCACTATGTTGGTCATTTCCTTATCATACATTATTTCTCCAACTCTTGTAGTTGGTCTCTAATACACTCATAAAGTATGAATTTATTCCTTCTTTTTTTGATATCTTTCTCTTGTATAGTTCTTGTCTTAATGAGATCACTTCTCCTACAGTACTTACAGAGTACAATTCTACAAGTTTGTCATATATTTATTTTCATGTCACCAACTTTGATACATAGGGTATGAGGGGGTCTTTAATGGATTCTATGAGAATCCTTTGAGCCCTTACTTTCCCTTTCATGTACTATGCAAGAGCTTGAGCTTCTTCCTTTGGAAGTTTAGTGATTGAGCCCTTAACATGTTCCACAACTTCATTTTCTATGAGGATCAAATTTTTCCTCTTCTTCCATGCAAGAAAGTTTGATGACCCAACCAACTTGTTACTTTCCTTGCAAAAAGACATTTTAATAGATTCAGATGTGGACACAAAGATACTTACTTGGGAAGATACTCCTTGATGTCAATATCTTCAATGTGCTTCCTTCTTGATTTTGATGATGATATTGATAGTGGAAGATGACCTTTTAATGAAGATGTCTTCCTTCCAAAAGTGATCCTTGACTCAAGGAGAGGGAGATCACCTTGAATCATTGATAATGATAACAATCCCTTTTCCTTGTTTTTGATGTAGAGGCTTCAAGATGCTCCAATTTTTAGTTCTTCTTTATTGAGTAGAGATAGGGTATTTGAGGTCTCCTTCTTCTCAATGTGATGGTTGAGCGAGGTTCCCATGCTTCAATTGTAGATTCCTTCTTTGAATGAACCAGGCTTTTAGAAACTTCCTTCTTCAAGATGATGGTGTAATCCTTGTCTTGTGATACCTTTGAGATAAGAGGTCCTTCTTGATAATTGATGCTCTTGATGATGTTTTTTTGTTTCATCCCTTAAGTGTCCTTTAAGTTGCCCTTCCTTGACTTGTTACCTTAGCTTTGATACCATGTTTAGAAATCTAGGGGTAAAAAGTATATGTGATTTCTCTTACTTTGATAATTGTTTGTGATGTAATTTTACTTTACTTGATTAACTTATTCCTTCCTTATTATTAGTATTCTCTATTATCAAACAACTACCAATTCATAAAGAAAAATGAGACAAAGGACACAAGATAGAGGCGATCAACCATGGCCAAAACCTCTCCAATCTGAGAGAAAAATCCACAAGAATTTGTCTTCTTATAGAATCTTCAATTCACACATTCCGAGACCTAGTCCCTTGACCAAAAACCCCTCCAAGACCAAGTCAAAGCTTCTTCTTCATGATCTTCTTTTATTTCAAGCCAACGCTATCAAACTAGCTCCACAACTTCAAATTTCGACCGTAGCTCAGAACTTCGACTGGTTGTTGCAGTCCTGCAATTTCAGCTTCCTCTAGACTTCCTTTCCTTGACAATTTGGCTCGCTAGAGAGCCTTCATTGACCCAAAACTTCAACTTTCTTGGAGTGACTGCAATTCGTATGTTTTGTTGCAAGATGATGCCCTTACCTTCACATGTGTGGAGGAATTTAGCCCAAAAAAAATCTAGAATTATTCGCTCTTCCTCATTTCTTCGCTAGGTGTCAGGCTCCTTTTCTATCTTTATCGTACTTCTCTTTTATTCTTGAGTGATTGCTCCTTGAATGAGGTCGAGTATCTATTTATATATACTTTCTTAAATAGGCCAAGTCTTCCCTTAAATAGGTTGACTTCACCTTCTAGATAGGTCGACTTGCTTCCTTGAAACATTGACTTTCTTGTTAGCACTTGACGAGGTCTTGGAGGGACTTTTGACTATACTATGACTTGAAAAAAATTGCTTTACAATATGTAACATGCCCAAGAAGGATCTTTGATACATGAAAATGACTTCCTTTACTTTTAGACTCAATGACAAGCCCTAGGAGCTCACAATGGGAGCTTAATACATATTTTAACATGGGAATCCCTATTTACTTTGGCAACAAAGTATGAACCTTAGAGGAATTTCTATTCAATTTTGAAACAAAATATGAACTTGAGAGACCAAAATCTTGAAAATATCCCCTTTGAAGATGATTCTTTCATCCCAAGGATCGAAAGACCGAAATAAGCTTGAGGGTGTTTGTTATTTCCATTCTAAGATCTTAAGACCACACATTAATATGTGTTTTATGTTATAAGATTAAAGTTGTTGGTTTACATATATTCACTATAATAGTCATCATGTCATTACTATGATGTAATGATTTCATATTATTTTTTAATTTATGGACATGGTGTTGTGATGATTTGGTTATGTGCCCTATCATAGTGAATAACACATGCATTGTGTTCCATTTATAAATACACCACAATATGGTGATGAGTTAATATGTGCCATTTGTGGTAAATGCTAGTTACACTTTTGTTGTTGAGTCGTGATGATTGAATCTCATGGGATCCCCTTATCAACAAAATCTTCTCCCCTTATCAACAAAATCTTCTCCACATGAAAAGAAGATCCCCTTATCAACAAAGTCTTCTCCCTAGGGAGCAACTCAACAATATCTCAGTAAAATACACAAAATTGAGTGGATCATCTATGTCTACATATTTGAAAAAATAGGAAGTTAACTAATTAGTAGGGTGACAACTAATTACATGCATGGAAAGTAATTGGGAGGGGGACAAGTGAAGTAAATTGGGGTAGGGTGGTGGGGTGTGAGTAATTCAAATGGAGATAACAAATTGGTGAATTATGTAATTTGGGTGAGTACAATTGATTACGTCAAAGATTAGATCATTTATAATAGTAACAAACTAGTAGGGGGGCCACCAATGAAGTAGTAAACCAAAAGGGGCACAATAAATATAAATGAATAACGATAGTGAACCACCATGTTGTTGCATTAATTCACAAAATGGAAGTTCAACTATAAGTGGTGTGAATATGTGCATGATTTTTTTGTTGATTCATAAATATTTTATGAATTAATGAAACTAGTGCAAAGGAAGGATTTCTTGTGAAGCTACACTAGTAAAGTGCATCAAAGAGGCTAACTAGGTCAACAAATGCCACTCTTTATCCCATTGAATTATCTATATTGAGACTACATAGGTGGTCTCTAGACTCTCCATGGTATGAGCCTTAGAAATTTGGTCCTTTGAGATTAAAAATAAAGTAACAATGTCAATATGGACTTTGACCAATTACCTAGCCTCTTGAGATTGTCAATAAAGCAACACAATCAATATGGCATTTGGGAAGAGTTTTAACCACCAACGCTGGGGAAAGGGGCACCTTTGTTAGATATATTTGAAAATTCCAACCTACTCTCAAGAGCATATCTTAATTGTAATACATGATAAGGCATGAAGTAGTGTTTCAATGTTATTGATAAGACGAACCCTAGGGCGGGTAGAATTCCTAGAGTGAAGGGCCACTCTAGGAAACCCTTCAAGAGAAAGACTTCATAGAGAGAAGGGCCACTCTACTCGATCATAGACTCTCTAAATCAAGTTAAGGTTGAATGACTTGCGCACTCCATGCTTTGAATTGCAACCAAATTGACCTTGTAGCCTAGTTAAAAATCTAAGAGCTTCAACAATCAACATGTAGAGTGTTTCTTTCCTGAAGATCGAGGGAGGATTTTCAGAAGAAATATTCTTAGTAGCTTCCTTAGAAAGCAGATCCTTGAAATATTATGTATGTTTCTCCCCAATTTTCACTAAATGGAACTACACACATTGAGTGCTTCTTGCAATGTATTTTTTTCTATGATCATTCAAACCCTAAAAATCTAACAAAGGACTTGTAATCTCTGCCTTGGGATGGAATTAGTTTAACGAGTGAGGACTAGGATTCTTCTTGACACTACATCTAGTGGGCCCCCACTTCTAGTGGGTCCCCAACTCATTTAACCACTTTATGTGGGTGGGGTGTTAGAGAGTGTGCTCTCCACCCACTAGCTCCTTGATTCATGACACTAAAAGGACATTGGCCACCTTCATTGAGGAACCACTAAGGGGTAACTGTCTTTGGAGTGAGGGGTTTCATTGCTTTTATTTTTCAAAAACATTTTAGCGTATACACCTTCATTGCCTAGGAAGCTTTGTAAGTAGGAGATGGTTTGGGTGGGCAAGGCCACATCTTGGTCTTAGGTCATAAATGGTCACATATGCGATGATCCATGATTTGAGAGGGAAAGTAAAATGGGATAAGTGATGTATTGAATTTGTATGCTTTGACTTGATTACAAACTTTGATGAACAAAAATGACTTGTGGTCTTTTAGACACATTTAAAATTTAATGCAAACTACATATTGTGTTATGAAACCAGCTCACAAAAAGATAGAAAAGATAGATGAATGCCTTACAATTCAGCCTCTTCGAGGGGCAACCTCCTTTACATAACACAAATGAACAATTCTTAGATGATACAAATGACAAAACCTCCTTTCTATATATAGGAGTCTAAGGGGTCACAGTATAACCAAGCCGACCTAACAATAATAATATAAAGGCACAAAAATAACAATAGAGGGATTCTATGGGGCACAGTAATAACAATATGGGGACAATAGGGGCACAACAATATTAATAAGGGATACAACTACAATAGTAATGGGGGAATCACTGGTATTATAGGGACCTAACATATTGAGGTCGAGGGTGGTAAAATCACTAAGTCTCATGGTAGATAACTTTCCTTAAATCTATAGGGAATGTCATAACTTCATTGGGGGCCCTATGAAATCCCACATAGGGTAGGTAGGAAATTTTTCCAATAGAAAAATCAATAGTTGAAGGGCCTCATGCATATGGGTTGAGTGTTGAGTCAAGGAACTAAAATGAGGAGAAATCTAGCAAGAAATATTTGGTTAGGATGGGTGCAAAGCTCACATGATGAGTGACATGATGAAATTTGATCTAATGGTTGAGCAATTAAGATGAATCACAATGTAATGAGTAATTAAGATGGATCACAACTATGGAACAAATTTTTAAGGATCTATCCAGACTAATAAAATGATTGACTGTATTTTTTTAGTTTAAGCAATTTGTTATGACAAAATATTGATATACTTAAACAAAGTTGGGCCATATCTAATGAAATAAAATTGCCTAATTACTTAACCATCCATAGGATCACAATATCTCCTCTTTGATTAAAGTTTCAAAGATAAACCCAATTCACCAAAATAATTAATGTTGTGTTTATATTTCTCGAACTTATAAATTGAGTTGTATCATCTTTGAGTACATAGCAACTAATGTTGTATTTACATTTCTCTAGATTATTTTATGAATTGAGTTATTTCATCTTTTGAGTACATAGTAACTGATGTTGTATTTACATTTCTCCACATTATTTTATGAATTGAGTTATTTCATCTTTTGAGTACATAGTAATTGATGTTGTATTTACATTTCTCCACATTATTTTATAAATTGAGTTATTTCATTTTTAGGAAAAGCTATATTTTTATAAAAGTTTTGACTTTGGATTTATTTTTAAGTTCTAATGAATGGCTTTTAGACTTGTTCTTTGATCCATTAGATTTACAATATGACGCCATCTATATTTTTAACCTTAGAAAGGATTAAAGATGAATAAATAGTAATTTCTTGAAATTCCATTACTATGATCGTAGTGTGTAAAGTAAAGCACATTGAGACGAGACCTTTGAGTTTGTTTAGTATTAAAGTTCTTTGGAGTGATTTTATTAAAATTCAAACTTTGAATTAGTGTAATCGGTTTAATTTGTGGATTATATATTTAAAAATACATTTTTATACTTTATGTTGATTTTGATTATTTTAACTTTATGTATTACAATTTTTTATAATATATTAATTTTTGATAATGTTGCATATATTTTAAGTTATATAATAGGTTTATTTTTAATTAATAAAATTAAATTAATTGAAAATAGATTAAAATTAAATTGTAAATATTAAAATATTTAATAGGGTGATTATATGGAAAATGTATTTATTGATTTTTTGTTAGAGGAATTTTATAAGGAAATTTGAGTGTTGTTTCTTTTGATTGGTTGATGTTTATTTGTAAATTGGGATAAATTTCATGTATATTTGAATAAACAACTTTAAACTATATGGAATATCATTGGCTTAAAAAGAAAAAAAGAAAAAAAAAGTGGAACAATGATTAAAAATAAGTTATTCTTAATTTTAAATGTTTGAAAATGGATACTCAATGGATTTTTTTGTTTAGATGCTAGGGATTTTTTAACAAGTAGAAAAGCGTTGAAAACTTGATCATATCAATAATTTAGATCAAATAATCGTAGAAATTATTTTCAAAATAAATGATTTGTGTTATTGAACTAGAAATATGAAATAGAATTAACTTTTAAAATAATGGTCACTTGAAGGATAATTTTTTTTAAAATGTCACATGTTTTTTTGCATCCAATAATAGATGATTAGTGATTTTAGTACTCAAAATAATAATTAATACTCCAAAAGTTCCAATGTATATTGTGATTATTAATGAATATTATATGTTGAATACTATGCATCAATTATAGATTCAAGAGAATTAATTTTAATAATACATAGATTATTTGTTAGATTATTATGCATAAATGAAACAACATATTCAAGTAGAAAAAGATCATATGCATATTTAATTGTAAATATAGAGAAATTTAGTTTATTTTTCATATGTAATGATTATTTTTTATTATAAATATTTGTCCAAGTTTATGGTCAATACATATTATTCATAATGTTGTTCTTTAATATATATATTTTTTAATTTAATTAATTACTTGTTTTTTAAACTTGAAAAATTATATTATAGAAAATATTTGAGCATTATACATACTTAGATATGTAAAAATGATCATATGTTTTTTTATTTGTAAAAATATAGAGAAATTACTTTTTATTTTTTCATTAGTTTCCCTTTAAAAGATTTATCAAGTTTTATGTTAAGTACATATTGTTCATTCAAGTTGTTTTTAAATATTTATTTATCTATGTTTGGTACATTATTTTTTATTAATATTTGTTTACCTAAATTTTTTATTAGTATATATTGTTTATGAAATTTGTTTTTAAATATCTATTTATGTATACTTCCTATTATTAAATTATTTTTTAATTTCTATTTATCTAGGTTTATGGTTGCCACATATTGTTCATTAAAGTTTTGGTACATTATTGTTAATTAAAATTGTTTTCAGGGCATGAAATAAAGTCAGAACGCTCTCGGGCCTTCACCGTGTGGAACTGGAAATGTCACAGACGAGATAGGAGTGGAAACCCCCAACCATCACAGCATTTGCGCTCTGGCCACCTAAATTTAGGAGTGGAAACCCCCAACCAACACAGCATTTGCGCTCTGGCCACCTAAATTTATGATCGGTACATATTGTTTATGAAAATTGTTTTTAAATATCTATTTATGTATGCTTCGTATTATTAAATTATTTTTTAATTTCTATTTATCTAGGTTTATGGTTGCTACATATTGTTTATTAAAGTTGTTTTTTAATGCTTACTATAATGTGTTAAAACATAAAAAAGTTTCTCTTTACTTCGAGATATTAAACATCTCTACTAATATCAACCACATGAAGGTGGAAGCTCTTTGCCCCAAAAACTGTGCATTGTTGATATGGGGTTCTTAACATATCAACAAGCAAAAATAATTTTAATATATTGATTTATGACATGAATGTAGTTTTTTTAGTCTATTGTTAAAATTATTAAAAATAGTAATTTTATTAAATTGGTTTAATATATGAGTACAGTTTTTTCAATATATTGATTTGACAATAATATACATTAATAATATTTACTTTATTTTTATGAAGTTTATTAAAAACTTATTATATTATTATTTATATTATTTTATGAAATTTATTAGAAAAATATTATATTTTATTTAGAGAAAGGTTTTATGTTTGTGATATTTATAAAATATACAATAAACTAATATAATATCACAATAGAAAGAAAAAAATCATAAAATATATATATGAAAAAAATTATTTATAAATAATATTTATAAAGTCATATAACTAACTACATTGTAAAATATAACATATACATATATACATATAAATAAAAAAACAAACCTAATTCATAAAATATATATAAATAAAAAAAATACAATTATAACCCATCTTAATAGAATTAATCTATAACAATTTAATATAAAATAATACTATAATAATAATGATAATGTAGTTATAATAAAATGCATAGAATAAATATACACTAGTAAAATACACACAATTTCAAAACACATGAATCTACATCAATACACACAAGATATAAATAAATCATAGAAATTTCAGTCAAAATACAAACATAAGTAAACAAAATTGTCAAAATCACCAACAATTTCAAACACAACTTACAATTTCAAATAAGAAAAATTCAAATTAACAAACATAATACAATTTCAACTTAGAAACCAAACATTATGAAAACCGCATAAACACAAATACATATGAAAATTCAATTAAATAAATAAACAAATCATACAATTTCAATTTATCAAACAAAAACAAACATTGTCATAATACAAATTAACAAGCATAATACAATTTCAACTTAGAATACAAAAATTATGAGAACCACCTATACACACATACATATGCAAATTTAACTAAATAAATAAACACACCATATCATATCAACATATAAATACATATCAATATACAAATTCAATCTACCAATCAAACAAACAAGATATAAATAAATCATAGAAATTTCAGTCAAAATACAAACATATGTAAACAACATTGTCAAAATCACCAACAATTTCAAACACAACTTACAATTTCAAATAAGAAAAATTCAAATTAACAAACATAATACAATTTCAACTTAGAAACCAAACATTATGAAAACCACCTAAGCACAAATACATATGAAAATTCAATTAAATAAATAAACAAATCATACAATTTCAATTTATCAAACAAAAACAAACATTGTCATACTACAAATTAACAAGCATAATACAATTTCAACTTAGAATACAAAAATTATGAGAACCACCTATACACACATACATATGCAAATTTAACTAAATAAATAAACACACCATATCATATCAACATATAAATACATATCAATATACAAATTCAATCTACCAATCAAACAAACATTGTCAAAACAACTTACATACAGTTTGTCAAAGAACACATACAAACATAAAGTAACTATCATTTCAAATAATTTCAAATACTAACACAACATACAATTTCAAATAAGAAGAATTCCAATTAACAAGCATAATACAATTCAACTTAGAATACAAAAATTATGAGAACCACCTATACACACATACATATGAAAATTTAACTAAATAAATAAACACATCATATCATATCAACAAATACAAATCAATATACAAATTCAATCTACCAATCAAACAAACATTGTCACAACAACTTACATACAGTTTGTCAAAGAACACATGCAAACATAAAGTAACTATCATTTCAAATAATTTCAAATACTAACACAACATAAAATTTCAAATAAGAGGAATTCAAAGTAACAAACACAATACAATTAACTTAGAATACAAACATTATGAAAACCACCTATACACACATACATATGCAAATTCAATTAAATAAATAAACACATCGTATAATTTTAGATCAACATGCAAATTCAATCTATCATATAAAGAAACATTGCTCAAACAAGTTACATAAAAAAATTCAAAGCACACACATAAAGTAAACATCATTTCAAAGAATTTCAAATACTCAACACAACATACATTTTCAAATAAGAAAAATTCAAATTAACAAACATAATACAATTTCAACTTAGAATATAAACATTATAATAATCACTTATACACACACATGATCCAAATTCAGTTAAATAAATAAGCACATCATACAATTTTAAATCAACATATATCAATCAAACAAACATTTTCATTTGAAAGAATTTCAAATACTCAACACAACATACAATTTCAAATAAGAAAAATTCAAATTAACAAACATAATACAATTTCAACTTAGAATATAAACATTATAATAATCACTTATACATACACATTATCCAAATTCAGTTAAATAAATAAACACATCATAAAATTTTAAATCAACATATATCAATCAAACAAACATTGCCAAAACAACTTATATACAAATTGTCAAAGCACACTTACAAACATAAAGTAAATATCATTTCAAAAATTTTCAAATACTCAATACAACAAACAATTTCAAATTAACAAATATAATACAATTTAAACATAAAATACAAATATTATGAAAACCACCTCTATATATATATGAATGTATTATACAATTTCAGATCAACATACAATCTCAAATATCAAACAACTTTATATATATATATATATATATGATAAAAATAAAAAATAAGGAAAGAATCTTAAATGAAAAAATAATAAAATAAAATAAAAAATAAAATATATATATATATATATATATATGTGTGTGTGTAATTATTTAGTATTTTTATTTTATATTTGAAATTATATAATTTGGATGTAGATAAAAATTTTCTAACTTTTTTTTTGATGAATTGAAATATAAAATTAATAAATTTAATTATAAAATTAAGTTGAAATGAAAAATTAATTGTGCATGCTTAAAATGTATTTTGATATATGTAAGTTTAATTAAAAATAAAAAATAAAAAACATGGAAACAATAAAAGCTACACTACTCTCTAAGGAGAATGAGGCCATCCACTCCAAAGCATTTGGAAGAGTTTTTACCTCTCCCATAAAAAATAAATAAATAAATAAAAACTCCCCTTTCTCCTCCCCTGTCAATCTCTTTGACAGCGATCTCGACCTGCTGCAAACCAAGGCTTCTCTTCAGCTTGAACCCCTCACTATCCACAAACCTGGGCCTTGCTTGCCTGTGATCAGTCCGGAATCGGCCAAAAATATTATTGTCCGGAGGAGGGGCCGGGGAAGCTCTCGTCACTTCAGAGGCAGAACCATTGTAACAAATGAAGGAATCTGAAATTTATCTCTTGTTGAGGTCCCAGTTCTTGATGATTCGACTTCACAGCCCCTTAGAGCATGCAAGGCTACTAAATCTCCAAAATGATCTCTGTTCTATCTTTCAACATTCGCGGTCTTGGCGTGGACCCAAAATTCATCACGCTAAAGAGTTTCCTTTTCCATTCCAGGGCCTCAATTATTCTAATACAAGAAACGATGCATGGAAAGGAGGACTCTCTATCATATTTTCGCAAGATGCTGCCCTCCTGGCACATGGCTGCTACAGAGGCGACCGGGCTTTCGGGAGGCATGATTTCCCTTTGGGATCCGACAAAGGTCAAGGCAAAGGCTTACAGATGCTTTGCTGGAATTCTAATATCAGTATCAATCCATGGAATTGATTTTCCTATCAACATTCTCAATCTATATGCCCCGTATAAATCCCGTACATCTTTCTGGAACAGGGTTTTTGCATCTGACCTTTTCAATTTGAACAACCTAATCATCGCGGGAGATTCAAATTCTATTTTATATTCAAACGAGGTTTGGGGGAAGGGCAAGATAAACAATGCCTTGGCGGACCTCATCAACTCCGAATTGATAAACAGGAACATGGTTGACATCACTCCTGTCAGGAACAGGCCGACATGGTCTAATGGTAGAGTTGGCGAAGCCTACATTGCCAAACGATTGGACAGGGTGTTCATCCATTTCAGCCTCATCGACAAATTAGGCCTACCAAAGCTGTCTGTGGAGAATGTCATGATCTCTGATCACCTCCCCATTCTCTTATCATGGCCGAACAAGATCTTCAGAAGAGGCTACTCTTTCAAGTTTGATAACAGTCTCCTCCTGAACCCTACCTTTAATCTTTTTGTTCAGACAGCATGGAAAGAAATAAAGGACCGCGAGAAAACAAAATTCATTTTTTCCACTTTCAGGGAAAAACTATCCGAGCTCAGGGACCTGGTGAAAAAGTGGCAATTCCAAAGACACCAGGAAGACAGGGCGGACCTAAATCGGGTTCAACAGGAATTGGAGTCCATTATGGAATCCACTGATTTTTCCTCCTACTCTCTTGAGAGGAAAGCCTGCATCAGAGCTCTGGAGAAGAGAAGATTCTGCTTATTAAAACAGGACGAAGAGAAATGGAGGCTCAAAAGTCGCGCCACTTGGCTTGAATTAGGTGACAAAAACACAAAATTCTTCCACAAGTTTGCCAATGCTAGAAGAGAGAGGAACTTCATTTGGAAAATCAAGGATGAACATGGAAATGAGACTGTCTCGCAGGAGGACATCACTCGGCTCGCGGTAAGTTTTTTCAATAAATAGTATAGCAGAACAAACGATATTGCTTTCAGTGATATCCGATGGGGGATTGACCCAATGCCTGTGATGTTTGATCACGATATGAATGAGGAAATTTTCCGTCCTGTTGATGAGAATGAACTCCTCAATGCAATGAAATCATTCAAAAAGGACAAAGCCCCTGGACCGGACGGCTGGACTATTGGTTTCCTTACTCACTTCTTTGACCTCTTTAAAAAAGATTTGCTGAGCATGGTACAGGCCTCCAGACTATCTGGTCAAATCCACAGCCTAACCTCTTCCACTCTCATTGCCCTCATTCCCAAAAAAGATGAGCCTGAATCCTTCTTCGATTTCCGCCCTATCTCCCTTTGCAACATCTCTTTCAAGATCATCACAAAAATCATTGCACTTAGAATAAAGGGAACACTGGCCCGATATCTTTCTCCAAACCAGCATGCTTTCCTTAAGGGTCGAAACATCCATGATGTTGTCGCCTCCACTCAGGAATGCCTCCATTCCATTGCCGTCAATAACACCAAAGCAGCCATCCTGAAGATTGACTTGCAGCGGGCTTTCGATGTTATCGACTGGGGATATCTTCAATGCCTCCTTGCCAAAATAGGATTATCTCCTGCTGTCATCCGCTGGATTATGGGGTGCATTGAAAATGTTAACTATGCAATACTGGTGAATGGACGGCCTTCCCCTTTCTTCAAGGCTAAGAGGGGCCTCCCACAAGGATGCCCTTTGTCCGCCCTCCTCTTTATCCTTGCTATCGATGCCATGAGTCTTCATATCAATCGTGCTGTGGCACTGAAAGAATTCTTACCGATAAGGATCTGCAAGAACATCAATATGTCACACAACCTCTTTGTTGACGATGTGCTCATATTTGCTATGCTCTCAAAGGCTTCTTGGCTATGCATAAAATCCATCCTGGATCGCTTTCACAAAGCTTCGGGGCTTGCCATGAACAAAGCAAAAACATTTCTCTACCATAATGGAGTTGATGAACACCTCATTTGCTGGATAGCCCAACTTTTCGACATTCAATATAAGCCACTTTCAGATGGAATCAAGTATCTTGGGTTCAGATTAAAAGGTCGTTCCTACAAGTCGTCGGACTGGCGCTGGCTCGTAGATCGCTTTCTCAATAAGCTCGCTCTCTGGAGTTTCCGCACCCTCTCTTTAGGAGGCAGGGTTGTTCTCGTCAAATCGGTCCTATCCCAGCTTTCAGTCTTCTGGGGACACCTCTTCCTCCTCCCGACTTGCATTATCCAAGCTATCAACAGGATTATTTCAAGCTTTATATGGGGAGCCAAGGCCGAGCGTAGCAAAATTCATCTCGCAAAGCTGGACCTTCTCTCATTACCAAAACATTCTGATGGATGGGGCATTCTGAACATTAAAACCTTTGCGGCTGCTCTTATCTGTAAATCCCTTTGGAGGGGTATTTTTGGTACCAATCCGTGGAGCGAAATCATTCGTCAGAAATATCAAAGAGGCAGGGGCATTGAATTCTGGTTCAGATTTCATTCTATTGGCATCAAACAGGGCTCCGCCATATGGCACAGTTTTAGAAGGGTCCAGCGATATTTTCTCAGCAATCTAAAATGGAAAATCTTCACACGCAGAAAGATTTTCATAGGCCTGGACTCCTTCGCTGGATTCAGGGGAACGTTATAGTTTCCTCCCCCACTTCTATTTTTCCTCCGCAGATCTGGCTACTTCACATGGGACCGTATCATGAAGGATTGGTGTGGCCCTTCGCCCATGCTTCAGGATGCTGATGATATTGGTCTTCCAATAGACCTGCTCCCTCTTTGGACCGATCTATCTTCCTCTCTCCAGCAGGGAGGCATTCAGCGATCCTCAAATGATGACCACCTGATCTGGTCCCTTCCATTCTCTGTCTCACATGCAAATGTAAAGGATATTTACTCTGATCTCATTTCTACAAACATTTCCTCCAAACAGCGCTTTCCAGTCTTCTGGTGGAAGCTTGGATGCCCCCTCAAGGTTATCTTATTCTCCTGGTTGGTGCTTTTCAACAAGAATTTAACTTGGGACTCCTTGAGGAGGCGAACATGGCACGACCCCAGTAGATGTGCTCTCTGCAATATGGAGGAGGAGACAAACTACCACCTCTTCTTCAAATGTTCTGTCTCTCAACAAATCTGGTATGACCTTGCTCAGTTTTTTTCTTTTCAACATCTTAACTTCATCTCTGTGGATGCAGCGTTTGCCTGGTGGGGGCACCAAAAGACTCTCCGACCCATTCTTCCCATCACCATATGGTCACTTTGGAGGTGGCGGAATCTAAAAATTTTTGAGGACTCTTCTTTATCTGCCAAATTTGTTCTATCTTCCATCATTGCTCTTTATCTTCCAATCAGCTGAATGGTGCAATGGTTTTTGCTTCTTTCTGAAAATGTTGTGAACATGTTCATATTACATGATGGTAATCTGCTCAACTTGGTTTGAGATGCTGTTTATCGGTAGTATTCAGGAGTTCATCAAACTCTTTCAAAACTATCTGAACATTTTGTTTATATATCCTCAATATAATATCATGATTTTCTTTCTAGAAAAAATGTACATAAGACTGAGATTATTAGCAAAAAAAAAATTTCAAAAAACAAAAAAAAATCTAAAAAAAACTATATGGCTAGGTTCATACTTTTTTGAATAAATATAATTTGGAACCATTCCTGAAAGGCAATCTTTAAGTAACCCTGCAAAACCACATATAAATAAATATAAGAAAAAAGACATCAAAATAGTGAAATATTTTTAATAAAACAAAATAAAAATACTTTAATGTTTATCTTATACAATTAAAAAAACATCATTAATGCTAAATAAATCTAAAGGTAGAGCCAGTAAATAATTTTACAAACGCAAAAGCAAGAGTGGTAGGACAAATGGCTAAAGAGAGGTCTAACCAAGTGCATCCTCGGCAAAAACTAGCATAGAAGAAACATAGGAGGCACAAGCGGCTGCATTTGACCCAGTCATGGATCCAAATCCGTTTCCATATGCAGATTGAGTTCCTGGGTGAGAGTGAGGGTTTGAACATCCTACTTTCCCTGGGTGGCCTACTTGATTTGAACATCCTAATTATTGAGCCACTTATCTCAATTTGCACATTCCCTCAAGAAGAGAGCGCTGAAATTTACTCGAAAACTTTGAATATAGGAAAGCATGAACTGTAATGATATTATTTGAACTAAAAAAAATCCCTCAAGTGAGCGCTGAAATGTACTCGAGACCAAAAACTTTAAATACAGGAAAGCATGAACGGTAATAATATTGTTTGAACTAAAAAAAAGAAGTTAGCTTTCTTAGGCCATTGCTGCTCTAAATCTGGTAATTAATTAAAATATTAATTATATATAATAAAATCTCCTTAAGATCTCTGAGCCAAAAACTTTGAACACAGGAAAGAATGAACCGTTATGCTATTGTTTGAGTTGAGTTCTATAAATAAAAAAATAGAAATTAGCTTTCTTAGGACAATTGCTGCCCTAAAGCTGGTAATTAATGGGAACAACATATGGTATTAATTCTATATAATAAAATCTCTTTAAGATCTCTGAGCCAAAAACTTTGAACACAGGAAAGAATGAACCGTTATGGTATTGTTTGAGTTGAGTTCTATAAATAAAAATAGAAATTAGCTTTCTTACGACAATTGCTGCCCTAAAGCTGGTAATTAATGGGAACAACATATGGTATTAATTATATATAATAAAATCTCTTTAGATCTTTGAGCCAAAAACTTTGAACACAGGAAAGAATGAACCGTTATGGTATTGTTTGAGTTGAATTCTATAAATAAAAAATAGAAATTAGCTTTCTTAGGAAAATTGCTGCCCTAAAGCTGGTAATTAATGGGAACAACATATGGGGCCGGAGTAAGGGTTTGAACATCTAGTTTGTTTTGGTGCCTATGTTGGTTTATGGAATATCATTAAATAAAAAAGTAAATCTAATAAATGAATATCATTAAATAAGAAGGTAAATTCAATAAATAAGGTTGTTTAGAAAAGAGTCATTTATAGAGGTGGAGGAATTGTTCTGACGATAATGGTTAGAATCTAGGCAAAAAATCAAAAAAAATTATAAAGACAGTTTGAATCATATTTTTATGGTGGAAATAGATTCAGCACCATCAAAAATTTCTAAAACACTTAAAATTATGAAATTTAACAATTTTTACTTAAATTCACAAAAAAAAATTCAAAATATAAACCGAATTTCCAGAATTTTAAAGACAAAAATACATAATGATTAGAATACTGCTTTAGAAAGTACCAATACAATAAATAAGGGCCATGATGCTGACAAATTAAATTAATCTACAGAAATCTTGATTTAATTTTACAATGAGGATGGTTGAATAGAATTCTGAGATCCAGGGCATACGTGAATTTGGAGCTTCGAATCGTCATGGCCTGTTTTTTTTTATTTCAGGAGCTTCGGGGTTTGAACAGAACTCTTAACAGTAATGGAAGAACAGAAAATTTTGTTAAAGAAAGGGAATTATAATAAATTTTAAAATTTCATTGGAAAAAAAGAACAACACACAGATTGATTTTCACTGAGCGGTTTCATAGAGACGCACAGCAGCGGAGATTAGATTAGAAATTAGATTGCTTAGATTACCAATTCAATAAACAGGTACCAATTCAATGAGAGGGTTCATGATGCCCGCAAATTAAATTAATCCACAAATACTAATTTAATTCTACACTGAGGCACATTGACTGAAAAAACAAATTTAATAAACTCGATTAGACAATTTGAGAAAGAGGGCTAGCGCATACCTGGAGCTGGAGTTCGGAAACGCCCGGGCCTTTTTGAGCTTCGGGGTTTCAACAGAACTCTGAGGTCCCAGGGCATACTTGGAGCTGGAGCTTAGAATCTTCATGGCCTCTTTTTTCAATAGCTTTGGGGTTTGAACAGGGGCCATAATACCGGCAAATTAAATTAATCCACGGAAATACTGATTTAGTTTTACATTGAGGCCTACTGAATAAAAAAATCAATTGAATAGTATGGATTAAACAATTTGAGAGAGAGGGCCAGCGCATACTAGAAGCTGGAGTTTAGAATGGCCATGGCATTTTTCTTTTTTCTTCAAGAGCTTCGGGGTTAGAACATAATGCTGATATCCAACGCATAGCTGGAGGCTTAGAATCGTCATGGCCTCTTCCGAGAACTTCAGGGTTTGAACAGAACTGAAGAATAAAGAATTGCATGGAAAGAAAGGGAATTATAATAAAATTTAAAATCTCATAGAAACAAAAAATAGCAACAGAGGTTGCTTGTGCCATAGAAACAAAAACTAGCAACAGAGATTGCTTGTACCAGAGGCCCTGAGCCGAATACTGAAACATCAATTTGAAAACAGAAAAATAAGAATATGTACCTGAAACCAAAAAGCCTTGAGCAGCTGAACAATGCCCCAGAATCCTGCTGCTTCTTCCTCCTCTATCACATACACCCGCATGACTCCGACTCACACATTAGACTTGGACTTGACACCAAACCACACACAGACATAGACACAGACTCAGACTCAAACTCCCAATCCCCACAGACAGACAGACATAGCAAGCGCTGGACAGAGGAGGAAGAAAATGATAAATTTGGGAGGCTGGATGTATATATACTACTCACTTCGCTTCAACGGATAGAAATTTTGTAAAGCATGAGCGCAAACTCTTCAAGCATCCGTTACAGAGAGAGAAGTCGAATGCTTTCTTGAACCATTAGCCTGCTCCATAAATTAGCACGGTTTAGCACGGTTCGCCAGATGCCAAGGCCAAGGGTTATGTCCGCACTATGGAAAAGCATTGGATCCTGTTTTCTTTAACACCACCTCAGCGGAAAAAGCATTGAATCCTGATTTCTTGAATTCCAACGGTTCACCACCTCAGCGAAAAAACACTTTCATCGTGATTTTTTGTTTTTTTGAAATGCGTGTCGATTCCAACGTTCAAATTTGAACCCTTCCTAGCCCTTCCTTAGCCTCCTGGCCCTTTCTAGAAGGGTTAAAAAAAATTACACTTCGAAAAAAATTTAAAATATCAAAATCACTCATCAATTACAAAGGTTAGATTAATTTTTTATATTTCAAAAGAAGGGAAATATTTTTAATAACCTGTCAATACCTTCCTAAGTTTACGATAATTTCGAGTCTGTATTAGTGCATAAACCACTCTGACTAGTGATAGTTTCATAAGTTTACGATAATTTCGAGTCTGTATTAGTGCATAAACCACTCTGACTAGTGATAGTTTCATAGAAGAGACCAATGAAAGTCCAAATGACCTCATACAATTTAATAGTTATGTCATGATTTGTGGACGTTTCCCTAAGGCCCCCAACTTACACCAACATGATGCAACTTGCAACAATAAGACATGCAACAATCATGATACTATTACACCTAGCATAGGGCAACAGATCACATTGAATAACCATTCAACAACTATGCACCTGCTATCCTTGAGTGCTCTTTCCCTACATCCCTTATTTCCATTTTCATTTGAATTGCAACCCATCATCCACAGAAGGAAATTTATTGTTCGACACTAGACTATAAGGTATTTTTCATTATCCTCCTCATATCTTCATTAACATTTGGTTTTTCATTCTATGGATTCTTTAATGCAACACTCCTTGAAGTAATGGCAGCCTTCGTGGTTACACAATTTATCCTGGGCACCATAGAATCCACACCCCAGGAAATCAACATTGTGGCTAGATACCCTGAATGCAACTGCTTGCCATCCTTCCATTCCACGCATGGGTGGTCGATTTGTTTTCTACATTATTAATGGTGCAAATTTTTATTGTCATAATTATATGAATCTACCAACTATGAAAAGAATATCTATCTTATATCGAGGGTATTGGACTCCATAACTATAATTCTCTCATTCAAACTCTTGCTTATTTTGCTTCGTTGCTTAAATCCATACAAATTTCTTGTCCAAGTACCATTTTTCATGAAGTGTTTGTTCTCTATCATAAATCTACAAGTTTCCTTGAATGTTACTAAACATAATTCAACAAATCAATGAATAACCTATCAAGAAATCTATAGTCAAATCCTATGGCATCTTGCTAAGGTTAAATTTTTTCTATCTCAATCTTGCTAAGGGATTTTTAATTTATGTATTTACTTATTCTATTGTTTTTATTTATTTAATAGTGTAAATATTGAAAAATGTCTCCTATTGGTCGTCCTAAGAAGGATAAAATGAAATTGTCAATTGTTGAATCATTTGGTCTTACACAACATTCTAATCAACCATGTAATATTCAAAATGAAGTTGATGCTCATCTACATGAATATGATGAATCAAATAGTGTAGAGCTTGTTGAAATAGAAAACCCATCAAAGAAACACAAAATAATATTCAAATCTAAATGGAATACAAGGTTTCCATGGGCTTATGTTTTAAAACATTTAATGGTAATGAAAGGATAAAATGTTCTTGACGTGTTAAATTTAAAAGTGAGACTCCATTTTCAAAAGAGGGAACTACCACTCTTCAAGTTAGTGGTATAAGTGGCCATGCAAAATCAAAAGCTCAATTTTTGTTTTACAACTTTTGGAGGGAAAAAGCGATTGAAGCAATATTCCAATCACTAAACATGTAGAACTAATGGTAAATGTTGGGAAGGAGAAAATTATATCAATGATTGAAAACATGTATTTTGTTGCTATACATGATTTATCTTTAGAAATGTATAAGTCAATATGTGACTTGAATTGGTATAAATACACTCCACGTGTGCTTCTAATAGATGAATTTTCTACATACACAAATACCACACCAAGAAAATATTTTCTTCAAGTTGCTAAAGAGGTGTATTGGAACAATCTAAAAGAGGAGATTTTACATAGGTCATTTTACTCAATTTCAGTTGATGAAAGCACTGATCAAATTATGGAACACCAACTGATTGTTTATATTACATATTTGACGAATCGAGGAAGTGGTCATTGTTTAACAAAGTTTATATGTTTACTTCAAATAAAGGATGGAATAGCTCAATGTATGTATGATTTAGTGAGAACTCTTTTAGCATAAATGGATTTATATTTGATGAATTTTGTTGGTTTTGGTTTAGATGGTGCATCTTCCATGAGGGGTATTCATGAAGGTTTATGTCCTAAGATTCGTATGCTCCTCATTTATTGTTATCCATTTCATAGCTCATAGGGAAGCATTAACAATCAATGATGCTTCATCTCATTTTCCAGAGTTGTAATATATTAACAAATTTGAAACAAAGTTTATTCATGGCTTGGAAAATCAACTAAAGCACATGGAAAATTGAGAGAGCTAATGTATACATTTCAAATCACTAAGTTAGTGGTCTTACAAATTCATCAAATTAAGCGGTTCTCTAAAGGAAAGGTCATGGAAAGGCTTGTTAAACTCATGCATTATTTGTTAGGATTGGGAGTTAGGGGAGAAAAAAATGTATGAGTTGGCAACAATATTTCAAGTGCAAATTTGCATCCATATACTTGCAAACATGCTCATTGAATTAACTAAGTTGAATCAAAAGTTCAAAGAGGACCATGTTGATATTACATATATTGACACTACTTTATATGTTTCTATTAGCATGCTTCGTAAACTATTTTTGGAAAGCATTTCTATTAGCATGCTTTGTAAACTATTTTTGGAAAGCATTTTTGGTGTAGATGCAGTGCATATGTCTTCTTTTTTAGTTAATGCATAAAGAGGAACCCTTGAATTTGCAGATAGGATAGGTATGGTACATTTACATCCATTGAGGTTCGAAAGTTTTCCAAATATGAAAATATTCGGGGCTACTATATCATTGTATTCTTTTGGGAAAATGTTCTATTGTAAAGGTGATTAAATCTTTAGATAGGAGATTCATAGATTTACATGTATTTAATGTGGCTAATTTTTTCACTTCTCAACATTATTATGAAGAAGTGAATGATATAGATTGTCCAAGAAAAAGATAGTTGAAATGTTTATGTGAAAAAATTTAGCATTAGGGAATCATCTATTGTGGATACTACTAGATGTTTGGGTGAAATGAATGAATTTATTTGTACTATTTGTAAATCATACCCTAAAAAACATATGTATGACATGAGACCTATTTGGAGATGAACATGAATGGTTTGAAGACTTTCCATATTTGATGAAATTATGGAAAGTTATTCTTGTTATCCCAACAACCACATCAATGTGTGAAAGAGGCTTCTGAAAATTAAACAGGATAAAAAATGATGATAGATAAAGACTTTCATTGAAGACACTAGATATTTTAATGTTTCTATCTATAAGTGCACATCATGTTGTAAATGAGGTAGATTGGAATGCTACTTATGATTTATGGAAATAAATGAAAACTAGAAATCTATTTCCATTGGGAAAATATATTTATATTTTCAATTATGTAAGTCCAAATACTTTTGAAGATCATTGAATGAATAGAAGAAACATATGTTTACCTCTTTTTTTAATGGATTTGAGTTTTTTTTTTTTTTTGGTTAAATGGATTTGAGAATTTTTTCTTTTTTCTTTTTATTGAGATTTTATAGAGTTTTATTGAAGCTACTCTTTAAATTTAAAAGATTTTAAAGATTTAGAATGACTCTATTTCATTATGGAATTTTTTTGAGGGGTTTATTTAATATATTCTTTTCAGTAGAAGTGAATTTTTTTTTATAACCTTTCATCCTTGAAGCGTTAGATGAATATATGCCCTTCCAAATGAAATTAAGAGCATACCTTCAAATTTGATCATTGGTGTCGAATTATTATTTTTTGGGGGCTCCTTTTTTCTCTTATTTATTTAGCGCACAGAGTTCCTTGAAGTGCAGATGCATCCAAATCAGTAAAGTTTTATTTTATATAAAATTGCAAAGTAATTTATAGAATAACAAAATTTGATTGGTTTCCAGCATTATTTTTTATATATATTTATTATTTTTTTAAATACATTTATCATTTTCTTTCGTTTAAAAATGATGTGTACATTGTTAATTATTAATTATAAGATTGGAATAAAGAGTGACTTTACAATGATTACTTTTATGTAGATAGACCATTGAGGTTATAAGAGCCCAGAAATATATGTATTTTTTTTCCCATATATATATATGTATATTTTATTTTTAGGTATGTATTTTTTTGTTTTTAAAGCATTGGTTTTCTATTGAGGTAGTGTATGATTTGTATTTATGTGTTTTCTAAAATTTTGTCTTAAATTGAAATAACATTATTTTTTATAGTGCATTTTGACATGAAGTTCAAATACTTAGTTGTTTATGTTTATCTATTAACTCCTTTGAAACCTATTTAGTTACCACCTTTCTTATAAGCAAAATCCAAAGTAGTTCTTAATCTTTACATTCTTATTCCTCAACATAAATATTACAACATACCCACCAAACCAGGCTTGTCTTTAGGAGCAATGTGCTCATCAACTTGGCATTGTTCCTAACTATGAATCTTACCTTGGGGTTCAAAAAGTTGAGAGCAAAAATGGTTTAGCTCACATTTCATATATTTTCCTAGGTATAACAAAATGAACAATGCATATTGCAATCATCATCATATACATCAACAACAAAAAATGTGAAGGTATCATCAATGCACAATTGAATCCACTAATTCATTATCGTCACACCTTTGAAAATCATCTTCAATAAAGAAAATGTTAATTGTATAATAGTTGCTTGTTGTTTTAGTTATTACCATTTAGAAAGTAATTTTAAACTTTCTATCATTTTGTAGCATCAAGTCTTTCATTTTTGTAAATGCAATTGATTAATTGGGGGAAAGCCATGCCATGGAAGAATGGTAATTTTATTTTCAATTTAAGCTACTTGAAACTACTTTATTAGGCTTGATTTGCCTCCTTTTTTTGAACCCATCATGCATTTCTCCTCATTTTGAAGATGACACTTAGGGTAAACTAAATTTGTCAAGGCTCAAGGGCTCATTCCACCTTCAACAGTCACACTAAGAGAGGTGGTGGAATTGTTAGTACCTTTCCATCATCACATATGTACATCATAATTATTTGAAATATATCCATCCCACCTTCATTGGTGTGATTTGTGTTACCCCTCCATCATCACATATATACATCTTGCTCATGAAGAACACACATGTCACAATCTTGAACTTTGTTGGGGATGTCAACATTTTCTCCTTCTAAACACTCTAACTAGATCCAATTGATTCATTTTTATTATTATGTCAATGCTTAATGTTATTTTCCTTTTAATAACATGTGATTGGTGGTTTTGTTCTATAAATTTCTTGAGCTTAAGCATATTATTATCTTCAATTAACAAGATAACATTGTTGTATGTTTTGCTTGTGAGCTCACTTTATGCTACTTAAACTTGATATTTCTTACCCTTGGATGGTTTCCTCTAAAGCCAACGATGTAGTTGTTTTGATTTTTACGACTTCTATCTATGATGGATATTATGTAGAGACCTTAGTTATCATCTAAGTTGTTTTCCTTACATCTTAGAGTTCATCTCACACAAATTGACAAGGTAATAAATAATGATACATGGACTTTGACAAAAAGATGTTAATTGGTTAAGGTCCCTTTGATATTTAGTTCCCATCCCCTCCATTACTAAAACTTGATTATGTTGCTATTTGAATACCTAAATAAGGGAGAACCAACAATCTCGATTTTTGATGGGGTTTTTACTCATACTAACAATTCATTTAAGAATTATTTCAATGGCCATTGGTTTTCCTCCATCAAATTTTTTCCTAATTCAAGCCTAAGCTCATTTATATTTGGTTATCTAATCACTAACTAAAGGCTTTGTGAAATCCAACTTTTGCTACAATTCCATTTCTTAAGTAAGTTAGCATTACCATTATGAATTACCATGTGGTACTTGTAGAAATTCCCACTGTAGATCAACAGATTATGCAATATACTAAAACAAAACACAAGATCTACTTCTACAACAAACTTTGCGGAAGCTTAATCGAATATGAGCAAGATCAATTGGAACACATATAACTAAGAATGAGAAAGAAATCACACATGAACACATAAGAATAACCTGGGGAAAGCCTCAGCCTAAAACCCCAATCTCTGTATTATCATACAAGTGGAAATATGTTCGAGTTACAAAAAGAATCAGCTCTCAAGCTATCCTACTCTCTCTGCAATTAAACAATACTACTCATAGACAGTCAAAGGCTCTCACAACCTTCTCCTCTGCCCTCCAAGCCTCATATTTCCTTACGCAGTTTTTCCTGGGGTCCAGTGCTTCCACTTGTGTGAATTCCCACCTCACACTGCTCACTTGCCTCATGTCAGACCAGGCAGTAACTCCTCAAAACAATTCATTCCTATTCATGTTCACTTCATCTCCCGGTGACTATTCATATTTCTTATTATTTATTTACATCAATTACACTTATTCACCCAATCCTGATGATTAGGTGTTAACATTCCCCCCTTAATCTGAAGGGATGTTGGTGAGTCCAAGCATCATTCTGAATCGTTCAAGCTTTTCTCTTCCAAGAGCTTTGGTGAAGATGTCTACAATCTTCTCATTAGTGGAACAATGGTGGAGATGGATTATTTTGGCCTCAACATGATGTTGAATCAAATGATATTTAGTATTGTGCTTCGTTTGATCATGGAACTTTGGATTCTTGGCCAACTTTATTATCGAGGTATTGTCAATCATGAGTGGAGTCAATTGTACTTGTTTTACCTACAAATCTTCAAGAATTTTCCTAAGCCACACAATTTCTTTTGTTGCCTCGGCTGCTGCCACATATTCTGCTTCTGTTGTGGAATCTGCTAGAACTGATTGTTTACGTGATCTCCAAGAGACATCTCCCAATCCAAGACTAATAGCATAACCTGAAGTAGATACCCCAGTTTCTTTGTCTCCATCGAAGTCTGAATCAGAGTATCCAATCAAACTGAAGTCATCCACCTGTGTATACTTGATTCCAAAGTCTTGAGTTCCCTTCAAGTACCTTAGAATTCTTTTTGCAGCAGACCAATGTCCCTCACAAGGCTTTTGCATAAACTTGGAGAGGATTCCAACAACAAACGAAATGTTTGGTCTAGTGGTAGTTAGGTAGTTGAGACTTCCTACAAGTTGTCTATACTTTTATGCATCCTCAAATTCTTTTCCTTCAATGGATGTGAGCTTTAAGTTTTGTTCCATTGGAGTAGTAAGAGGATTGCATTCTGTCATACCAAACCTATTGAACAGATCTCCAATGTACTTCTTTTGAGAAAGAAATATGGACTTTGGATGTTGAGTTACTTCAATACCAAGATAGTAATGAACATAGCCCAAATCAATCATTTCAAAACCTTTCCTCAATTCCTTATTTATGGATGCAATGTAGCTTTCATTGTTCCCTGTCATCAAAAGATAATCTACATATACCACAAGATATACAACTATTTTGCCAACTTTCTTGACAAATAAAGTTGCATCATCAAGATCATAATGTTTGAAATTGAGTTTCAGAAGATGCTTAGTTAGTTTCTCATACCAGGCTTGTGGTGCTTATTTGAGGCCATACAAGGATTTCACAAGTTTGCATACTTTATGTTCATGTCCTTTCATAGTAAATCCTTCAGGCTGGGACATAAAAACATTCTCTTTTAGATCTCCATTCAAGAAAGCAGTTTTTACATCCATTTGATGGATTTTCCAACCGTTCTGAGCTATTAGGGCAAAGAGTGTCCAGATGGTAGCCCATTTTGTTGTGGGGGAAAGTTCTCCTCATAATCAACCCCTTCGTTCTGTGCAAAACCTTTTGCCACAAGCCTAGCTTTGTGCTTGTTAAGTGAGCCATCAGCTTTATACTTGTTCTTGTAGACCCACTTGCAACCAATTGGTTTGGTTCCTAATGGCGGATCAACCAGCTTCCAAGTGCCGTTTTTTATCAGGGCATCATACTCCTTTTGCATCGCTTCTTTCCATTCATCATGAGAAGCAGATTCTTTAAAGGATGTTGTTCGAAATCTGTAGACAAATTCAATTCACAATCATAAAAAACATCGATATCAACAGGTGAATCAGAGTCATCTACATCACCTCCATTTTGCCGGTTTGAATTTCTAGTTCCTGTCTTTCCAACCTCATCAGGATGAACACTTTCAAGTGTCTTTGTCAGCCACTTTGGGGGACCTTTCTTAGATGGTCCAGGCTGCTCCATTGATTGAGTTGGGACTGAATCAAGATTGAGTCTCCCAATTCTACCAATCACATCACTTAAAGTATCATCCGTTGTTGGAGTTTCATGCGAGGGAGAGAGTTCTTCATAAGAAGATTCCACATGTTGATCTAGTATAGGAATCCCCCCTTCAAGATGTGGAATCTGATTATTGAATTCTTGAAATGATTTTGCATTTGTGAATCTATCCAAGTGATCAAGTTGCCACTCAACAACATTGTCAGTTTTGGATGTTTCAAGAAAGATTACATCTCTAGATACAAAATACTTGTTATTGACTTCATTATAGAGACGGTATGCTTTGGAGGTGTTTGAATACCCAAGGAAGAGACACTTACGACTTCTTGCACCAAGTTTGTTTCTATGTACCTTGGGTATCAAGGCATAACAGGTGGAACCAAAGACCCTAAGATGTTTACCGAAGGAATGTGCCCATACCACATTTCATATGGAGTCTTGTTTCTAATAGCATTAGATGGACATCTATTCTTTATATATATAGCACATAGAACTGCATCAGCCCAAAACATCAATTTCACATTTTTGAAAAACATCATGGAGCACACCATATTTAAAATTGCCCTATTCATTCTTTCAGCTACACCGTTCTATTGGGGATTATAAGGCACAGTTGTTTGATGTTTGATCCCATGTTCGCGAAGATAGTTTTCAAATTCATTTGAAGTATATTATTTTCCATTGTCAATGAAAATAGAGCCAATATGAGATTGTGCATCATTTTCAATCCATGTATGAAATTTCTTGAATGTTTGAAAAGCATCAGATTTGTTCTTCAATAAATAAACCCAACACATTTTGGTGTAGTCATCAATAAATGTCATCATATATTTATTTCCATTTGCAGAAGGAAAAGGCATTGGACCACATAAATATGAATGAATGAGTTCAAGTTTTCTATGTGCTCTTGAATGTGAATCATGAAAAGACTGTTTGCTATGCTTTCCTAGAATACAAGCATCACATTGCTTAAGTTTCCTAGTAATTGTAGGCAAACCAGCAACACAATTTTTCTTTAGCAAGAGGAGGCTGTCATAGTTCAAATGTCCAAATCTAGCATGCCATAATAAACTTGATGGAAGTGTACCTTCTTCATAATGAGAGTTGTATGAGAAATGTTATGCATGAGCAGAGGTACCCTGCAGCTTGAGAAGCCTTTCTTCTTCTATCCCCCTCATGACAAGTGAGTGGTCAGATGCTTTTCTCACCTCAAGCTTGCCATCAAACATATGAATGGAGTGACATTACTGGTAGATGTGAATCAAAGATAGCAAGTTTCTCTTCAGTTGTGGGAGATATAGAACATGATGCAGAAGAAAGTTTGGAAGATCAGGCAATTTGAGCCTGATTATGCCAAGCCCTAACGGCTTGAGTTTTGATTCGTCTGCAAAGCATACTACTCCATCAACATTGTCAGTAAATTCTTCAAAAAATATTTTCTATGATTCATGTGGCAAGTTGCTCCTGAATCAAGAAACAAATCATTTTTCCAAGAAGCAAGTGAAGCATTAAATAAGTCTTCATTTACTCCAATATTACATTGTGCCACAACATAATGAGCAGATTCAGGTGCTTTACCTTTGTCTGTGTCATTAGTTTTACCTTTGGGTTGGTTTCTTTGTTGCTCAATTTTGTCCCAAGGTAACTTGCATGTAAAGGCATCATGTGATCCATTTCTTTTGCAGTGTATGTAGTGCAAATCTAACTTTTCTCCTTGAGAGTATCTACCCCCCCGCCTCTAAAATATCTTCCTCTTCCTCTTCAACCACCTCTTCCTCTAGAAGAATCTTGGGCAAGATTCCTTTCTTTATGAGCAAGGCACACAGCCTCTTCAGAAGATTCAAGGGTTGTCTTCTTTCCAAAAGTTTTCTCTCTTTCAGCAAATTTTTTCACAAGAGAGTCAAAGGTAATACCTTTGAGATTTCCATTTGCTTGCAATGACACAAGATAATTGGAGTAAGTAGGATAAAGTGCCTTGAGAAAAGAGATAAGAGGAATATCCAATTCAACCTTAGTGGCTTTGATATCATGCATTATAGATTTTACTTCGGATGCAAGAGCAAGAGGATCATTATTTTGTGATTCAAGAGTGAAGAGTTTAATCATGAGTTGAACAATTTCAAGTGCAGAATGTCAGTCGTAGAGTTCTTTAAGCTTTTGTAAGGCTTCGAAAGCATTTGAAAATGGCGAAATATGGCAACTCACCTCTTCACTTACAGATGCTGCAATTAATGCATAGGCTTTGTTGTTCTTATTTTCCAAAATGGCGAACTCTTTGTCTGAGGTAGGTTGTTTTGGCTCTTTGTCTCTGACTCCAACACACACTCTTTTCCATAACTCATTGAAAATGAGGGTGTGTTTTATCATCTGGGACCACTTAGGATATTTCTCCTTGCCAGTGAGAACTATTCCCGCAATAGATATGATTGAATGCATTGTAAAATATGTGTGCTGTAAAAATAAAAAAATAAAAAAAAATACTTTTGTTGGCAAAAATGTGCTTCAAAATAATGCAGCCTTATTCTTCCTTCTTGATTAGGTAAGAAATTGATTTAATATACAAAGAGAAAAACTATATTCTATCCATATAGAATATCACCATTTGTATCATAATATATGACATACCATCACATACTATTGTATTTTCAACCTTCTTTCATATGATATATCAAGCATTCATGCCCTCGAAAAAAAAGAACCGCTCACCGCACCATTATCAATATCATGCAATATATATTGTATTCCAAAAACAATACTCATCGCACACATGGTCTTCAAAACTAGAGCACACAGCAAGTTTGATTTAAACACCATAGTCACGACCATGTAGGTCAATGCATTCTTCAAGACTGGAGTATGGTGAGGAGCGTTCAGAAAAGGGATGAGCGTGTATATGATATCATGCAGCAGCGTTTATGTAATGGAATATGAAAACAGCGTATATATGCGTTAATTTTAGGTATGTTCTATGCTAGAGCAATTTATTTAATTTCTTTTCCATATGAGCAATCACATCAGCATATAGTAAATTGCAGATAGAACATAAATATATATCGCAGAAGACAAGCCAAGACAAGAGGACACAAGATGTGGCGCAAGCAAGCGAAAAACCCCACAATGTGTGGGGAAACCCTTGATTAATTCTTCTTTTATATTCTTCAAAGTTCAGCAGAGAAAGAGAGAGAGAGAGAGAGAGTACATTTACAACAGAATTCAACACTTTGACTTGTCTAGATCTAAGCATAGATCATCTCCTATAACAATGAGATCAGTTGAAGACATTCTGCTTCAACTAATACTATCATCGTGCTACATCTGGTCCTCTAGTTGCACGCCTGCATATTGCACTAATCATGATTATCATCATGTTGCCCATGTCCATGATCTTATCCATCCTCATGCTTCATGTTGCCTATGCTGCCCATGATCTCAACATGCTTCATGCTACCCATGCTGTCCATGATCTCATCATGCTTCAACACAATTATACTTCCAAATGTATATCTACCTTAGCTACTTGCTATGGCTTGCAGCCTAGCAAAGCAGCTAGGCTATGTTCCAGATCACACATAATGCTGCTGCCCATGACTGCATTATATATATTTTCCAGATCACACATAATAACAATGTCCTTATCTCTATGCCACCGAAGTGTATATACCTAGACAATATCATTGTTGTTCATTATATTAGGGCTGCATATGATTCATAATGAACAACGTATTTGTACCTCCATGAACAGTGTAAATATAATCCATGATCACTGCGTTCTGTATGTATATGACTACGTTCTACATGTGATTGTGTTCCATACATATATGTGACTATGTTCCATACATATATGTGACTGACTTTGTTTCATACATATATGTTGCGTTGACATACATATGAACTGTGTGGTATATATATTACGTTGACTATGTTTCCATTTATATATTGCGTTGTCAGACTTTATGCTTCATGACCAGCGTATTAATCTTTATGCCCTACGTAACCCTTGACTGCATATAACCATGAACAATGTATAATGGTTCTGGATGGCATATCGTTGACTGTGTTTTGTATTTCATTCCTTAATGCGGCTAGGGTTTGATAGCGTTAGGATGACAGCAGCGTTTGGGCCTCCATCTTGAGCGTATATGACTGCGTGTAAGCGTTCAGGAAGCCTCCTTGACTTGTGTAGATGAGGGCTGCTAATTTACTGCGTTTATTACTTATGTGTTGCCTTGACTGCATTCAATATTTATATGCTGCCTTGACTGTGTTCAATACGTTGTGATCCTTACCTTGTTGCGGCTTCATAACTACAAATAGATAGAAGCTCCTTGACTGGACAACATATAGATGTCCCTTTAGGGGTTCATATAGAAGCTCCTTTTTACCGTGTTTAGGGCTTGAACTCTACGTCTAGAACCTTCTTGTCTAGACAGCATTGAGACTTCCTTAATTAGCTGTGTTTTATGTGTCTCCATGATGTGTGTGATAGGTTTACATGACTGCATTGGTAGGGCATCATCTTAGGGCCAGTATGAGTTTCTCTTGGTGTCTCACTCCTTCTCCAAAAACCCAAGATGTGGAGAGGAGGAGATCACTCAAGAATTTTGTTCTCAAATGACATCAATTCCTCATCTATTTATACCAAAAAAAATGTGTAGTTTGAATAGACATGACACTTGGGCTTCTGGAGCCTACATAAGAGCTGTTCGGCTTGATAATAATTACATAAACAAAATAAATTCATATCTCCATAAATACTTATTGGAATTTTATGATCTTTGGATCAATCCTACACCTCTTGACGAGAGGAATCCAATAAAAATATCAGCTGCCATAAATAAGCTAACCCACATGCAGTTTGGCCCTAGTTTCCAATTTAACACTCCCTCTCAGCTAGGGAGAACTCCATCCATTGATCCATAAGTCTGACTGTACTATCTTTGTCATCAGTGCCCTACATTGCTCTGCCTAACTCTTCTCATCTCTGCTTGCTCTGCTTTGCTCTACTCAGCTCTGTTGGCTCTGCTCTGCTCTGCTGGTTCTGGCTCAGCTTTGTTGGCTCTGCTCTGCTCAACTCTGCTGGCTCTACTTTGCTCTACTCAGCTCTGTTGGTTCTGCTTTGCTCCGCTCAGCTCTGTTGGTTCTGACTCAGCTCTGCTAGCTCTGCTAAGCTCTATTGGCTTTGCTCTGCTGAACTATGAAGAATAAGAATTGATCGAGAATGTCTCATGCCATTCTCCACTAACCCGAAGTCAGTCTCAGAGTGCGTACCACTGGTCCCAGACCGGTCTCAACCGACCCGAAGTTAGCTTCATAGTAGGTACCACTCCTACCACTAGTCCCAGACCAGTATCGCAGTCTTAGAGAGTGTACCACTAGTCCCAGACCAGTCTCAACCGACCCAAGGTCAGCGTCATAGTATGTACCACTCTCACTGGTCCCAGACCAGTACTGCATTGACACAAAGTCAGTCTCAGAGTATGTACCATTGGTCCCAGACCAGTCTCAACCGACCCGAAGTTAGCGTCATAGTATGGTACAACTCCTACAACTGGTCCTAGACCAGTATCGCAGTCTCAGAGAGTGTACCACTGGTCCCAGACCAGTCTCAACCGACTCGAGATCAGTGTCATAATATGTACCACTCTCATTGGTCCCTGACCAGTACTGCACTAACACAAATTCAGTCTCAGAGTATGTACCACTGGTCCCAGACCAACATCATTAATCCCAGATCAATGGAGGTCATCCTAGCGTAGGGAGTATGGTAGATACAACGATGCATCCATCGGTACTACTATGGTCCCTAACTTCATTTCCCTGCTCATTGATTAGATGAGAGGTACTTCCCATGAGTCCCAGACTACATGGGTAGGATGCCTCGACAGGAGAACTAATCAATCCTGTCCTCACAGGAGAACACATCAATCCAGGCCTCACAGGAGAACACATCAATCCTGCTACAATCACCATGGAGAACACATCAATCCAGGCCTCACAGGAGAACAAATCAATCCTGCTACAATCGTTATGGAGAACACATCAATCCAGGCCTCACAAGAGAACTAATCATCCTGCTACACAAGACAGCGTATCATCCTGCTCCACAAGAGATCGAATCATCTTATCCCACAAGAGAGCGAATCATCTTATTTCAGTGTGCACCACTAGGGGAGGGTGAGTTACCATGTGGTCGTATGTTGCTCCAGTAAGAACCTCAAGCCCTCTAGAGCTCCCAGAGCTCAATGTATGCAACATGTAGGACCCTTTTACAAAGGTCTCTCGACGACTCCAAGTCGTTCGGGAAAATCACATATTTGATCTTTCCCCTGGGGCTTTGGCAACTTGTACATCATCTCAATGCGATGGAGCCTCCTTGCTCATCGACTTTCCATATCCCAGATAAGGCATTATCTGATGTCTGTCTATTGGAGAAATTGTTGAATACGGGATTCCTCAATAATAGAATCCCACCTCTAGTTGTCACAGAGAAAAATAGCTCACTTAAGAGCTTCCGCAACCATGTAGCTTCATACGAGATCATACGCGTAGCCATGTATTTGGTCTTGGCAGTGCTTATAGAGACCGACTTCTGCTTCTTGCATCGAAGCAGAATCCAAAGAGAACCACCACTGAAAAGTGCTCTAGTGATCCTTCACACTGCCTACCCATTCAGCATTTGAATAATAATGCAATTTCATCTTTCCGGCAGTGTATCTTAATCCTTGAGAGATTGTGCCCTGAAGATATCTCAGAAGATTCTTGGCACCAATCCAGTGAGGCTCAACCAAATATGAGCTCACCATGTTAACTGTAAAACATATGTCTGGACGGAGGTTCACCAAGAACATCAATGCGAATGAGTTTATGAAACTCAGAGGCATTCCCAAATCTGGTCCGACATCACTACCATATAACTTACAATCCTCGAGGTAGTCACCGGCTTGCAGTTTATCATTCCACATCCAGAATCCAACTCCCTCTGTCTTCTACAAATGAGAGGGTCTACACCTGTCAAACATAGGTGCCGGTATGAGAGGTCTATCATCCTCAACCTTCGGATAATGGTTTGGATCAGTTTCACTCTTAGTGAATCTCAGCTTCATCTAACAGCTATTAATCCTCTCATATTATGCCCGGGGTGCTTTGCTTCAAGCCATATAGGGCTTTCTTCCACCAGCCTACGTGAGATTCCTAATCATCAATCTCAAACCCCTCGGGTTGTTCCACCCCTTTGGACCTGCGACATGAGGGAAATGGTCCCCTTGTAATATTTTCCTTCAGTACATCTCAGACATGTACCTTCATGCTCTTTTTGAATTCAGGCATCTCTGTCAACATTTGACTCACAGACCTCTGGTTTTGTGTCAATGGACATGGTCCCCAATGGACTTATTGCAACTTGATACAACCTTGAACTCAAAAACATCTTCAAAAATTCAATTTTCAAACACGTACCTTTCCATTGACGAATGCCACCATAAAACCTTTGACTTCCATTCCCTTTTCAGGATAGGTGGCATTGGCTCCAAGTGTAATCCCATAATAGTTTCCCTCTCTACCAAATTAGAGAGTGCACCCTTCTATCCAATGAAGTGCCTTGAAGCACTACAATCAATATGCCAGATTCCCAAAGAATCTGAAGGAGAGGGCCAATACAAGATAACACTTATTTATCATAAACAATATTTGATTCTTCTTACCTGGGGTTCCTTGCTTCCTTGAAGAGTCGGCCATGTCTTTGATGACCTGCATCTCTGTCATTCGGACACTCCTTCGCATAAGGGCCGAACTCATAACCAAGACATCTACCTTTCCATCCACCATTAGATCCGAACTTCCCAATGAAGTGATCTTTAGATATGCCATCAAAAACTTTCGTTGCATCATTCTGATGACATTCTCTACTTCAACTACACTCTAGGTGAATTATGAGGAACCCATTGATCCTTCTGTCTTGTCCCAACTGTCTTCGGTGATTGCTCTTTCACTCTTGCTTAGGAATTGTCTTCACCTCAGCTCTAATACCATGTTAATTTTAGGTATGTTCTATGCTAGAGCAATTTATTTAATTTATTTTCCATATTATCAATCAGCATAAAGTAAACTACAAATATAACATAAATATATATATCGCAGAAGACAAGCCAAGACAAGAGGACACAAGATGTGATGCAAGCAAGGGAGAAACCCCACAATGTGTGGGAAAACCCATGATCAATTCTTCTTTTATGTTCTTCAAAGTTTAGCAAAGAAAGAGAGAGAGAGAGAGAGAGAGTAAATTTACAACAAAAGTCAACACTTTGACTTGTTTAGATCTAAGCATAGATCATCTCCTATAACGATGAGATCAGTTAAAGACATTCTGCTTCAACTGATACTATCATTGTACTACATCTGGTCCTCTAGTTGCACGTCTGCATACTGCACTAATCATGATTATCACCATGCTGCCCATGTCCATGATCTTATCCATCCTCATGCTTCATGCTGCCTATGCTGCCCATGATCTTAACATGCTTCATGTTGCCCATGCTGTCCATGATCTCATCATGCTTCAACACAATTATATTGCAAATGTATATCTGCCTTAGTTGCTTGCTATGGCTTGCAGCCTAGCAAAGAAGCTAGGCTATGTTCCAGATCACACATAATGCTGCTTCCCATGACTGCATTATATATATTTTCCAGATCACACATAACAACAATGTCTTTATCTCTATGCCACCGAAGTGTATATACCTAGACAATATCATTGTTTTTCATTGCATATGATTCATAATGAACAACGTATTTGTACCTCCATGAACAGTGTAATATAATCCATCATCATTGCGTTCCGTATGTATATGACTACATTCTACATGTGACTACGTTCCATACATATATGTGACTGCATTCCATACATATATGTGACTGACTTCTTTTCATACATATATGTTGCGTTGACATACATATGAACTGCGTGGTATATATATTACGTTGACTATGTTTCCATTTATATATTACGTTGTCAGACTTTATGCTTCATGACCAGCGTATTAATATTTATGCCCTGCGTAACCCTTGACTACATATAACCATGAACAACGTATAATGATTCTAGATGGCATCTCGTTGACTGTGTTTTGTATTTCATTCCTTACTGCGACTAGGGTTTGACAGCGTTAGGATGACAACAGTGTTTGGGCCTCCATCTTGAGTGTATATGATTGTGTGTAAGCGTTCAGGAAGCCTCCTTGACTTGCGTAGATGAGGGCTGCTGATTTACTGCATTTATTACTTATGTGCTGCCTTGACTGTGTTCAATATTTATATGTTGCCTTGACTGCGTTCAATACGTTGTGATCCTTACCTTGTTGTGGCTTCATAACTGCAAATAGATAGAAGCTCCTTGACTGGACAACATATAGATGTCCCTTTAGGGCTTCGTATAGAAGCTCCTTTTTACCGTGTTTAGGGCTTGAACTCTGCGTCTAGAACCTTCTTGTCTGGAAAGCGTTGAGACTTCTTTAATTTGTTGTGTTTTATGTGTCTCCATGATCTGCGCGATAGGTTTACATGACTACGTTGGTAGGGCATCATCTTAGGGCCAGTATGAGTTTCTCTTGGTGTCTCACTCCTTCTCCAGAAACCCAAGACGTGGAGAGGAGGAGATCACTCAAGAACTGTGTTCTCAAATGACATCAATTCCTCATCTATTTATACCAAAAAAAAAACGTATAGTTTGAATAGACATGACGTTTGGGCTTCTAGAGCCTACATAAGAGCTGGTCGGCTTGATAATAATTACATAAACAAAATAAATTCATATCTCCATAAATACTTATCGAAATTTTATGATCTTTGGATCAATCCTACACCTATCGATGAGAGGGATCCAATAAAAATATCAGCTGCCATAAATAAACTGACCCACATGGAGTTTGGCCCTAGTTGCCAATTTAACAATATGAAATGGAGGAGCGTGTATATGATATCAGGCAATAGCGTTTATATAATGGAATATGAAAGCAGCATATATATTATAATAGCATTTATGTAAAGCAGAGGAGCAGCGTTTCTGTAAAGCAGCACGTATATAACACACAGCATTCCATACCATTTAACACACAGCATTTTTGTCAAGCAGTGTTTCTGTAAAGCAACACACAACATTCCAATGATTCAGGTAGGCGAGAACCTCTTTTCCTAGGCTGCAACTATGAACATTGGCTCATCTGTCAGGCTAGTCTCTGTGTTCTACAAAATAGGCAGAACATAGGCAAGAAACTGACACCAGGAGTTACACAAAAACTAATTTTGGGATCTGGCTTTGATACCATATCAAACCAGGCAATAACTCCTCAAAAACAATTTGTTCCTATTCATTCAGGTTGGTCTTTATTATATACATGAGGGAGGGACTTTTCACTTCATCTCCCGGTGGCTATTCATATTTCTTATTATTTATTTACATCAATTACACTTATTCACCCAATCCTGATGATTAGGTGTCAACAGCTCAGAAATAACTGCATAAACTTGAAGGAGATAATTCCTTCTACATGGATGAGTTTCCTATATAGGAAAAATCCTCCAACTGATAGTACATTGTCCCTTCCTCTGATCTCAACTGGGTCTCTATCTGAACTAACATGCATGAGTTATTTATGAGAGAATATTCAGTTATCTGAAGTGCAGTAGTTACATGCATGCATGCATTAACTAACTGAACTCACAATTAATTCAACAAACTATTTGAACTAATCTAACTGGACTTGACTCAATTAACTGAGCCAACTAATTACAACACAATATTACAACTCATCCTTATCTCTTTAACTGATGGATAAATTCCTCAATCAATGGAGAAACTGGTGCATGTCCCCACATAGACTTCATGTTTGATTTTCTACAACTAATTAACTCAAGATGAATTAATTTATTATTTTACAGATAGTTGCTAAGATCAAATTCGAATTTTACTTCTCAGTTTTAGTTCAGGGACTAACTAAAATTGGAGTCCATCCTAAAATTCTATTTATAGCAATGTTATTTTTAGCACTTCCATTTTTCATTCCTTGTTACTATGTCCAACACTGGTAACCGAACTGTTATTTATTGCGGTTCTATTTTTAGCATTTCTTTTCACCATATTCAACACTCCCTCTCAACAAGAAAGGCATTCAACTTGAACCCGATCCTGAACCTTTGGAATGTTCTGCATGCAACACTTCTCCCAAGTGTTGTTGCTCCAACAACTCTAGAAACAAAAAATCTCCCAACTGACCTCCCTGTTGAGTTATAAAGATCCTCTGATGCTGAAGCTCCCTTTGTTGCTGACAAGTGCTCCCTTTGTGACCTCTGAGTTGTTGCAACACTCCATGAATCTCACACCATTGCACACCTCTCTGTGCCATCCTGCACTGGTGCAACACTCCTGTGCCTCTCGCATTGTTGCAGCCTGCTAGCTCTGCACTATCTTGGGATTCCTGCATTGTAGCTCTCTCTGCCTGCTCCATCCGCATCTGTCTCTACCCACTCATCCAGTCCTGCAACTCCTCATCGGGGCTCTTGTAGAAAGGTCTAATCAAAGAGGTTGGGTACCTCAATGATCTTGCCCCTATTCCGCCTTCTTGGGACTGTCACTCCACATCGCCCCACCTCCTACCTGGAGGTATGGATGCATGTAATCCCTCTACCCACTTGACTTGAAATTTCCCTACTGGAGGTCTCTTCATGAGTAGATGTCTCCACTTGATCTCCTCTCGGCTTCTCTAGTTGTGGCTACTCCACCCCTCCTGAAGCTGCTTCACCAATTGTGGCTCCTCCACAATTGTCTGAGACTTCTTCTGGCGCTACATATTGGGAGGTAATTTACTCTCCCTCTCAACCGCCAAGTCTCCATCAGTTGCCTTGCTCCTCAAGGCTTTGCATGCATCTTGAACCTCAATAGCATACAGGTTCTTGACTCGTGAACCGATCTGCTTCACCTATCTCGTGGTGACGTGTCTAAGGAAAACCTTTCCCTTACTGAAGGCTACATCATAGCTTTTGTCTTCCAACATTGTGATTGACACCAAATTTTTCCTCAGTCCTGGTACATACTTGACATGGTCAAGGTAATGCGAGCTCCATGCTCCCTTTGAAAAACAACTGTGCCTACACCTGAGACACTATACTTTTCATCATTACCCATCGCTATGAGTATCTAGAGATATTTCTCCTCCAAGGTACTAAAAAGATTCTTGTCACCTGACATGTGGAATGAAGCTCCACTATCCAGGTACCACACACATCCCACCATGGATGAAACCATGCATGCGATAAGCGAGAAATCCAACTCAAACTGTGAGGCCAGTGCCTCACCATCAGATCCCTTTAAGGAACCCTTCTTGGATTTCTTCTATGGACAATCCGTAGCATAATGGCCCACTTCATGACAATGAAAGCATCACACTTTCAATTTGTCAAACTTCTTCCCACCATGGGAAGAACCAAATTTGGAATGGGACGCCTTCCCTTCCCCTTTCCTTACCTTACTCGCTAAGGTTAGATTTCCTCATCATCTTGCTTCGATGAGGATCCATCTCTGGTGCTTCTTCTTATTTCCTCCTGCATCAGATCTGACCAAAGTCGTTCCCAATCTGGCAATTTTTCTCTTCCATTAACCGAGTCTTGGTAGTTATGCCATCTCTTAGGAAGACCAAGGAGTATAAGACTCACCATGTCATCATCAGCAGTCATTATCCCTACACTTCCAAGCTCATCCCAGCAGGTGGTGAGCTTATTCAGATATGTAGAGATCATGTCACCCTTTTCACACTTGATTTTCCTAAGCTTGTCTTTCAGCGCCAACTTCCTATGATCTTTGTTGTTCTGATATAGATCTTTCAATGTTTTCCACATCAAAAATGGTGTCTCCTTCCCATGGAGACTCGAGACTATGTGGTCTCGAACTCCCTCCAGAAGGATTCTCCTTGCTCTAGCCACACATTTCTTCCATTCCACCAACTGAGTAGCATCAGTTGGCTTGGGGACTTCTTGATCAATGAATTCCTTTAGATTGTTATCCTCTAATATTGCTTCCATGTGATCCTTCTAGGCTATATAATTTGAGTTGCCATCAAGGGCATACTTGAGTCTTAAACCGTTGAACGCCATTGGTGAAATTGAGATGTGATAAGAACTCGATTGCTATATTTAGGAACTTCAAACTTCGAACTTCGAACTTCTAGTTTACCATTCTTCCCTTTGATCACCTTTGCTCTGATACCATGTTGAAATTCCCACTGATAGGAAAAATCCTCCAACTGATAATACACTGTCCCTTCCTCTGATTTCAACTGGTTCTCTGTCTGAACTGACATGCGTGAGTTATTTATGAGAGAATATTCAGTTATATGAAGTGTAGCAGTTACATGCATGCATGCAGTAACTAACTGAACTCATAATTAATTCAACAAACTGTTTGAACTAATCTAACTAGACTTGACTCAGTTAACTGAGCCAACTAATTACAACTCATCCTTATCTCTTTAACTGATGGATAAATTCCTCAATCAATGGAGAAATTGGTGCATGTCCCCACATAGACTTCATGTTTGATTTTCTACAACTAATTAACTCAAGATGAATTAATTAATTATTTTACAAACAGCTGCTAAGAGCAAATTCAAATTTTACTTCTCAATTTTAGTTCAGGGACTAACTAAAATTGGAATCCATCCTAAAATGCTATTTATAGCAATGCTATTTTTAGCACTTCTACTTTTCATTCCTTGTTGCTATGTCCAACACTGGTACCCGAAATGCTATTTATAGAAGTGTTATTTTTAGCATTTCTTGTTGCCACTTTCAACAGTACTTTGTTACTTATGGTCTAATAAGAAAAGAAAATTAGAAGTTTTGACATTATGTTTCATTCTAGCATGAATTGCACAACTTGTTATGGGTATGGTAGATGGGATTCTCTAATCTCTATTTAGAAAAATGCAAGTTTCTTATGTAAATAGAATACTTTTTCCTCTAAAATTTTTGGTGTCTTTTATATTAGTTATGACGCCATTTGTGGCTTTACAATATAGTCCTAAGTTATTAAAAATTGGGAATATTATTTTTTAAATTTGAAGAAACAAGGTATATTATCTCAATGTCTCCAAAACAACTAGCATATCTAGAAATATAAGAAAATATTAGAAGATTAGAACAACTAAGAACATGAGCGCACAACCAAAATTATTGTATCAGTTTTTCAATTATTAGAGATTGAAATGAAAATGTGAGTATATCGAGGTAAGTACATCAATAGATCCAAGGGTCTAGATGATGATGATGGAGATCAACATCCATTTAATGCCCCACATTATGCCAACGTTGAGTTTGAGTTTGAGGATGCCAAACATTGCTACTACTAATGAACCTATGAAAGACCATATGAGTGTCCAACACTATAGCAATATTCAATGAACTTGCGATTTACCACTGCTGCATCAAGATGAGTATTTTTAGCATATAAATTTTGTTCCTATGGAAGCCTTATTATGCACCTATATTTATTCCAATAGATAGGAAAATTTTCCAATGGAGCTAGACTAAATATTCTATCTTCATGGAGGTGAAACTATCATTCCTTTCCTAGCTTTATATAGTTGTATGTGCTCTAATTTTTTTTACATGCCAAGGTAATTACTATCCATCTTAAAATGTAGGACTTGTTAACCTTAAAAATATGAAGTAAAATTTAGAAAATTTGGAATGCATTCCAACCATTTTGTATTTTCTTTCTTTATTCTAAAAATTGAGATCCATCTTAAAACATTAGACTTAATCAAACATTGAATCAGATAGAAAAATTAAACTAATTAAACATCAAATAAGCCATGTTTAATGAACTAAGTATACACACAATGATGGAGGGTTTGATAGCAACATTAATGATGGAGTTTTAATCCAATAAACAAGTCAATTTACTAGATAAATAGGTGCACACAATAAGAAAGGCATATGTGGGTTAAATTAAGGAGGCATATAAAATATGTGTGAGTTGAATAAATAACTAGGTTAATACACTTAATGAATCTGAAATCTATATGCATTAGACTAATAAATTGATGGTTTAACCATGGCCAACGTATCAAGGCTAAACAAAACTAATGTGAGAGCCAAAGCCAACCATACTAGGCAAGTGAAAGTGAGTTAATATGAGATAGGTTAAATCCTTAAATAGGTGGGTTATAGTGATTAATGAAAAATATATGTAATAAACATCACAAATAAGATCTAATTTGTTAATTTAAAGTTGATGTGATCTAGACATTAGTGGGTTAAATCAAGGGATGAGAATATAAATTTAGTAAACACAATGTTTTCGTTAGATTTAAAGGGAGAGACACGTATCCCTTGATATATATAACTAGAATAGATGTTTGTAGTAGCCTTTGATGCCTCCACTTGACTATTCATATGATTTACGGCTTTGGACCCGAATTTGAAACCATCTTGAAAAAGAGTGTATGAAACTAGTGGTTGGAGCTCAATTTATGGAGAAAGCATGTTTCATTTCTTCCCAATATGTAAGATTGAAACCAAGCATCACAACCATCACTTAATGTAGTGTATGATTTCATTTTCCCATGATTGAGGGCTTGAACAAAAAAAACCACAACTTCTTTCTATTCTTCAATGAAGTAAGGTCTGAATAACAATGGCATTGATAACTCTTTTTCTTCTTTCATGTATTTTTCATGTGGTGTATGGTAGAAGAATTCAAAATGAAGAAACAAAACAAGGTAATGAATCATATTGCTTCTCACAGTCAAACATAAATAAGAGTAAAATATTGGAACTAGCATAAATCATACAATTTATGTTTTATTGAGAGAGATCATTCATCTTCATGAGCCAAAGAGTAAGATATCATTGATCTCTTTGAGCCAAAAATCGTTGAGAAGTTAAGTTTCCTTTCCCTTGAAGATGTTTTCTTCAATGGAAGATCCAAGTGCCTCTAGTATATTCTAACCTCCTCCTCTATCACACATAGACAAACTAACTCAGACTTGACTTGAATTAGACATCTAGACTCAGACTCATACCTAGATCACCCTAGCCTCGGACAACACATAGACTCACACAACCACACAAGCATACAAGTTTAGAACATAAATAGAGGAGGGGGAGGAAAATATTGAAAGAAAGGAGGATTTAACATATATTTATACCAGTTCTTCCATATTCTTGCAATGGATAGATAGTTTCTCCCCTCTACCTCCCTCTCTAGAACCATTGTTCCATTACAAAACAAGACAAATTCCCTCTCTCTTCAATTCACTATTTAAGATTTTTGAGTTTACATGGATCGTTTTTTAATTTTTTATTATGATTTTTACTGAATTTTGAGTTAGGGATGTTGGTTTAATGCTTTTTCAATTCATGCTTTTTAATCTATTTGGATTTGGCTCCAACAACATTTAGCACTATTTTTTATTTTTTATTTATTTATTCAAGGTTAGAAAATGCATTGTCCAAGCATGATGGAAAAGAGGCTAATTAAGTTCTATTTTATGTTATCTCATAGTTTAATGGTATTTTTTGAATATTAATTCACTTCTCATTTTAAACTAGCACATTCTCTTTTTTTGGTTCCTAGGATACATTGTCCATGGTGAACTAGCAGAGAGGGAGTGTAATCCAAAATTAATGGAAGCTTTTGATTATTTGTTTCATTTTTCATATCAAATTACCTCACCTTGAATGCGGGATCGAGGTTTGGAAAATTTTCAATGCAAATATTAATAAATTTTAAAACTAATTAGTTGAATGGAAAGTGAACCCACCTATATTAGTTTCAAGTACTACCAACAAAAAATTTATAGATATGTAGGCTTATGTGTTCACTTAAATGAAAAATTATTCATTATGTTAAATTGGTTTTGGAGTTATAGGGAGTATCACTGTAATTTCTAAAATGCCCAATTTCATTGATAATATGTTAAAGGGTGCAACTAGGGGCTAAATCCCCTTCCTAGAAGCCTTTATATATATATATATATATATATATATATATATATATATATATATATATATATATATATATATATAGATATAGATATAGATATAGATATATATATATATATATATATATATATATATATATATATATATATATATATATATATCTATATATATATCTATATCTATATCTATATCTATATCTATATCTATATCTATATATATATATATATATATATATATATATATATATATATATATATATATATATATATAACAATCATAAATAATGAATAATTAACTAATAATTAGTATTGTCTCTAAGGACATGACCATTAGTTGAAAATAACTCATACTCATGTAAATAACACATTTACCATAAGCTACTACCAACCATAATTTACTCAAGTATTTGTGTAAAAGATGGAATAAAGAAAAAGATGTAAATAAATATACTTACTAGGAATTACTGCCCACCACTATTTATATGTTTTTCAACACTTTAATAAACATCTATATAAATATAAATGTACAAACCTACTAGAATTTAATTTAGAAAGATACATGATTCAATTTACAAAGATACATGTCTCTTGGGTATCTTGAGTAAAATAAATTTGAAACTTTTCATTTTAGACAATTTACTTATCATCTCATATCTTCTTGTACTTATTATTGATGTTCTATCTACAATTGTTGTCAGTGATGATCTAAAGTGAAAGCTACTAAAGTTTTAATGTGATTGCTATTGGAATCTGAAGTAAATTTGTTATTAGGGTAATAAGACATTGAAGTAATTTTTGCAAGCATAGAACATACCATAAAGTTTAACATAATCTCAAAAACTTAACTACACCAACAAACAACAACTAAGTGAATATATATATATATATATATACCTTTATTATAAGTGTGATAACTTTAATAATCTATTACCTATTGATAAGGGTTTCACCATCCTTAACTGAATTATAAAGGCTTCCTTGTTCATAGTGGTCAAGGCGTGAATAAAGGATTATGGGGTGGATTTGAGTAATTAATTATATTCTACCTCTTTGAAATTTAGTAGCACTCATTAGGCTTGTTAGACTAGCTTGTAATGGGACTATTGAATGTGACATGAAATGTACATTCATTTGATAAAGAACATTTAGCTTTGGGAATTATGAAGTAAAAAAATGATAAATAAGGGTATACACAAAATGGTTTTATAAATTCTTTCAAGTAAAAAAGAATTGGCAACTAATTACTTAAATTGGAAATGTGATCATCTTAGGAAACCTTGGAATGAACACAATCAAACACTAAGTCATTGGTGCAACATTCAATGAAACAACGATATCAAAAGAAAATGGAAAGGAACAAACTTCAAGCATGAAGAAATTGAAGAGTCCTTTGATAAAAGTTGATGCTTAAGATTTGTTAAAGAATTCCACAAAGATTGTTGGGAGAAAAGGAAAGTAGGTTGATGTAGCTAAATAACTTAAGATAATATTATAATTGGCAAATAGAATATATACAATAAAATTTAAGAAATTATTGAAGTACCAATTAGTCATAAAAATCTAAAGTATCTAGAGAGGTCACCTTAATAGGAGTAGATATAGAAGGAACATACTTGGAGATAGGAGAAGCAATACTTCATTAAATTAGACAAACCAAGAATCTACTTAATAAACAAATTGGCTCCTCAAGCAATGTAATTCAAGATGTGAATACAGATACATTGTGAGGCATTGTAGAGGTTTTCAAGACAAAAATAAAGTAGAAAAATATAGATGGGAATATTTTCAAGCCAAACAAATAAATATCAATTTGAGATGTTTTTCTTGAGCCTGAGGTGGGTGAAGAAGTGATCCATTATCAAGTACAAGAAACAAAAGTGTGTATTTTTAGTTAATCTATGTGTATCTTAGGGGAAGATGTGGATTCCATTATTTGTACATCAATTGATAGTTACTGAGATAACTTATACCCAAACAAACTATTACATAAGCAATGTTACAAAAGTTTTATTTTGGTCTTTTGAATTTACTACTCATTTTTGGCTAGCCAAATCAAACATAAGATACTGGGCAGATTCTTTGGGCTCCATTGTCACCTTTGTTCTTATATAACCAAATATCTAAATCTTTCTCTAAGAATTTTCCATCCCAAACTACTTTGGAGGCCATTAGCCTAGTTGCATAACTCTATATTTCCTTAAGTATGAGAAATTGATAAACAAGTGATAGATTATTTCTATACCCTCCATGTTAATTTTTTGCAACTCAGTCACAAATTCCAATCGTGGGAATAGATTCATCATTTAGAGAGGAGCAATTTTGACTATTGGAGCACTCAATTTGGACACGAGAAAGCGTATTTTTTTATTAAATCCCACATGTGCATATTTGATCAGGTTGGCCCTAAAGAAAATTGGTCACACTTGGAAGTCTATAAATAAAAGTGACCTCAAACTCATTTAGAAATCATCATGAAGCATTATTCTATTATCTTCTTTAGTTTTTGCTCGCATGGGTCTGAGGTAGTTCACAGAGATTGGCTCGCATAGACTCGAAATTGCAGGGTTTGAAGCTCACACACTTGTCTAGGGTTTTGGGTCACAACCATAGGCTTGTCATATAAATATTTTAGCTATAATCGTAGGCATGCAAGCCTATGCATGTGATTGAAGGGTTTCAGCTGCACACACAACACTCTCTCTGTGTGGTTGAGATATAGGGTTATTTTTCAGTTGACCGAATTTTTTTCCAGTTGATTGGAAAGTTCGGCAATTGACAACAGACAGTAACAATTAATCCCAAGCTTCTAAACCATTGTTTTGATTATTGGCATTATTGGGTTCATGTAATGATTTTGTTCATTTGATTTTGTTGGATAGGTTTATGGTAGAAGATATGGATCATTGTACTCTCTCTTTACTGAATCATTCAATGAAAATCTAATAAGAAGAATAATTTGAAATGGTTTTCCCTATAGTGGGTTTTTCCCTGGTCTCCGACCAATCCTAGTGTCTTTATGTGTGAATGATTTTCTTCTATTGTTCCTTTATGTTTCGTTGCATTAATGATGATATTTATCTTTTTATATAGTTGCATATGTTGTTGAATAATGTTTCAAATATGAATAATGATACGATGTTATGGGGTGAATTTAAGATGTAAATGAAGAAAGACAATTATCTGAAGCAAAGAATAATATATCCCTAAGAAAATTTAGCATGGTATCAGAGTTGGGCTAAAGAAAATTCATTGAGATCACCCCTGAGAAGACACCTTTGATGGAAGCAAGAGAAAAATGGAGGAGACCTAAAAGAAGGCTAGGGTTTGAAGGAAACCCTAGGAAATCTGGTTATTATGGTTTGATGTATGACATGAGGTTAGCGATTGGAAGAAACCCTAGGATAAAAAGATGGCTTGAGTTTTGCAGTTTTGAAACATGATCAATGTGAAGATGTTCTAGCTTTGTGTCAAGGTTGATGAAGTCGATGGAAATATTGTTATGGACAATACTAACTATTGGAGGCTGATTCAAGAGGGAGATGATCACCTCTCATTAAAGATAAGTAATTTTTCGATTTATGTTACATATTTATGTCTTTACTTTTGTTTAGATTTATTGATATGATCATTAATTATACTCCTTGCATGTATCTTTGAGTATATGTACACCTATAACCTCTAGATGGGATGTGAAAAGCAGATCCCTCTTGAGGATCACCTTATGTGCAGGAAAGGAAAGCTAGCGTAGGAGGAGAAGAGCTAGTGGAAAGTTGACAAAGTGCTACAACTGCCAAATAAGTGTTACTAGTTGCAAAGGTATATGAATACTACAAGGTATGTATGGTGTATTTTTTCAATGTTGCGTTTCAGCTGCAATATTGGATGACAAGGTAAGCCCTAAGGTATGATGGGAATATCTTCATATATTTATATGAAAGTAAGTTTTATTTATGGTACATGTGATATATTAGTTCTCTTGATATTTGACAAAGATCTTTCATATTATGATGGATTTCCTGATCTCATAATGAACGCTAGCACATTGTTTTTTGATATATGGTAGCTTGATATTGTTGTTAATGCGATAAGCATGATGAAAGTATGACAATAAGATTGATTCTCTTATTGATCTTGGTAAATTTTAGTAAATATGACATGTGTTAGAATTGGAAGCCCTGACTTGATTATTATGATCCTTGAAGTATGAAGATACTCTTATGTGACTCTAACCATTGATGAATGTTTGATGATGACTTGTTATGATATATGTCTAAGAACCTGACATAGTTTATGATCTAACAATTTTGTTGCAGCATGAAAATATTATGATAGACAGGTTGATAGTGATGATTGAAGAGGATTCTCATTCAGAGGGAGAAACTCTCCATAAGCTCCCTACACCTATTATCATTTGCATTAAATGTATAGAGGATTCTTTATTGTTGAAGTAATATTTCTAGCATAAAAAGACAAACATCTGATATTGTTGGTCTACAGCAAGTTCTGGTCTGAGAAGAGAGGTTTTATGTTAGCCTAAGCCCCAAATGCTAGGAGAGAGGATTAAGAGTGTGGTTATAGGCCTCGCAACCGCATGAAAGAAGGTTGTGGGTGAAATTGTGCCTGTAGGTCAAAAAATATGAATCCTTATGCACAAGATTAGGAGCACGCTAGGAGTATGTCATACCTACAAACATGGAGCAAATGAGGGAATATTTCTATGAGCAGGGAAGTTTCTAAGAAAGAATTATATGCTTTCTATCAAGCTCCCTAAGCTTGGATTGACAGTTACCTAGTGAAGCCTGGAAGTAGTACTGATCCAAACCTCTAAGCTGGTCCAAGGTATGCATTTGATTTTGGTTTTATATGTTGATGGTCTATTCTTGATAGGTAGTGAGCCTCTAATGATCAAGCATAAGAGGGAGATGACCACTGAGTTCAAGATGAAAGATATTCCAGAGATATGAGTCTGAATGGATACAATGATAATTGGAATAACACATTGAGTACATTATTTCTAGCATGACTAAGGAAGATCTATAAAGAGTTGTTTGAGTAGGTTATGGATATGACAGTGATATATTGTGATTATATTGGCAAAGAATCTCGTATGTAGTTGGGACAAAGATATGAGATGGTCTCGTTGTATAAGGCAATCTTAGGCTTGTGGTTGATGTCTCTATGAGAGGGAGGATGAATAAGGTATCCTTTGCATGACATATTTTTTCTCTGACATAATATTTGATTTCGATGTCTTGGATGAAAAGGAAAACAGAGGACTAATGCTCTTGGTGATGTTTGAGGCAACTCTTTAGAGACTTGGCTAAGTTGGCACCGAATGTGAGCACATTGATATGTTTTTGATCTATAGAGAGAAGCATGGATTGATGGATGTGACCCTCATGAAGTAAGGGTTTGGATTGATCGAGGACATTGAGTCAACTTTTCCTCCCTGGCTAAGCTCCCAGTGATGAATTGAGATGTAGGGCTTCTGAGGTTGAGGGATCTCTGGAAAATAGGGTATCGCCCCTATCTGTTACCTATAGGGTGGAATAATTTTCTCCTATATCTTGGTATTTGCAGAGTATACCCTAGTTGGCATATGTCTTTCACACCCATCTAGCCAATGGGTGTTGGTTACTTGAGTTAGGTGCAGTCCTTACTATTTATGGTAAGTGGCATCCTACTCAAGCTAGAGATGCAAGTGTTTTACCACTGAATTTTAAAGGTCATGTTGAGAATATCGACAAAGTTTATCTGGTTGTATCATTGACTCCCTGCTATAGAGTTTCTAGGGTCGTAGCATTAGCTCCGCCGATGGTAGAGTTTCCTAGGTCATATCGTTGGCTCCCCGCTAGCAGAGTTTCCTAGGTCGTAGAATTGGCTCCCTACTGGCAGATTTTCTTGGGTCATAGCATTATCTCCTCATTGGTAGAGTTTCCCTAGTCATAGCATTGGCTCCCCACTAGCAGAGTTTCTCGGGTTGTAGCATTGGTTCCTCGTTTGCAGAGTTTCTCGAGTTGTAGCATTAGCTCCCCACTAGCAGAGTTTCTTGGGTCGTAGCATTGGATCCCCACTGGTAGAGTTTCTCGGGTCATAGCATTGGCTCCCTACTAGTAGATTTTCCCAGTCTGTAACATTACCTCCCTACTGGCAGAGTTTCCTGGGTCATATCATTGGCTCGCCGCTAGTAGAGTTTCTCAGGTCGTAGCATTGGCTCCCCGCTGTCAGAGTTTCTTGGGTCATAGCATTAGCTCCCCACTGGTAGAGTTTCCAGGGTCGTAGCATTGGCTCCCCACTAGCAAAGTTTCCCAGGTTGTAGGATTGGATCCCCACTAGAAAAGTTTCCAAAGTCATAGCATTAGCTCCCTGCTGGTAGTGTTTCTCGGGTTCTAGCATTGGTTCCCCACAAGCAAAGGTTTCCTGGGTGGTAGCATTGGGATCCCCACTAGCAATGATTCTAGGAGATAACAATGGCTCCCCGATGGATAGAGGGTGGTAGATTGAGCTCTCGTCCAATGTCAAATTCTTCTTCTTTTTAGATTTGAGAATGATTAGCATATGAGCATAGACAAGTGAGTGATAAGCTAGGATAAGGAGAGATGAAGTGGGATGAGCAGTGATGAAATTTAATGATGAGATACTTGAGATGGGACATGATATGATGGCAAGATTTGAATTTTTCCCTAGATGAGAGGGAGTTTAATTTATTGCAGCTCATTGACCATTCCAATCATGGTACTAGATTCCTCTTTTCAAGAAGACCAATTTGACTATTGGAGCACTCAATTCGGACAAGGGTAAGTGTATTTTTGAATTAAAGCCCACATGTGCATATTTGATCAAGTCAAACCTAAAGCAAATTGGGCACTCTTGGAAGTCTATAAATACAAGTGACCTCAACCCCATTTGGACATCATCATGAATCATTTTTCTATTCTCTTCTTTGGTTTTGGCTCACACAGGTCTGAGGTAGTTCACAAAGATTGGCTCGCACAGGTCTGAAATTACAGGGTCCGAAGATCACACACGAGTCTAGGGTTTTGGGTAACAACTATAGGGTTGTCACAGGCAGATTTCGGTTATAACCATATGCATGCAAGCATATCCATGTGTTTGAAGGGTTTCAGCCACACACACGACACTCTCTCTGTTTGGTTGAGACCTAGGGTTTGAATTTTTCAGTTGACCGAGTTATTTTCCAATTGATCGCAAAGTTCGACAGTTAACCATAGATAGTGACAATTAATTACAGGATTTTAAGTCAGAATTTTTATTATTAGCATTGTTGGGTTCATCTCATGGTGTTTTTCAATTGATTTTTCTATATAGGTTTATGGTAGAAGATATGGATCATTGTACTCTCTCTTTGTTGAATCATTCAATGATAGTCTAATAGGAAGAAGAATTTAAAAGGGTTTTCCCCGTAGTGGGTGTTGCTCTGATCTCCAACCAATCCTAGTGTCTCTACATGTGAATGCTTTTCTTGTATTGTTCTTTTATGTTCCATTGCATTGATGATGAAAATTTGTCTTTCTATATTGTTTCATATTGTTTCCAGAACATGGTTCTCCTATGCAACCCCATGGAAATGGGGCATAACCCCATAATATTGCTTCAGATGAAGCACGCAGTGGTAATTTTATGATTGTTCTTATCAATTTTACAATGGTAATTTATGATTGTGTACTTATAATTTTTTTTTCTTTGAATGGTAGAGAATTTCGTAGAGGATCCTCTACCAAAAGAGGAGCACCTAGTAGCCATTCCAACGGTGTCAACTAGTGCACCAAGTAAATAATTAAATTGCAAAGGTATTTTTTAGTATTAATGAACTACTTCAATGATATTGCCTTTGAATGAGTTCTTTGAATTGTTGGGTAGCCTACCTTTTCTACATTTAGAAAGATGATTAAAATTAAAAATATTTTATTGCAAGTGGTGTATTAATTATAACCTTTCTTGTTTCAACTGCAAAGTAGATAAAGGATGAGGCTAGACAAGAAACTAATTCACCTGCCTCCACTACTCAAGCATGTAAAAAACACTCTAATGCTCTTTTTATTAATGAAATAATAATAATAATAAATATCAATGTACATTTCTTTCTTGCTGCAAATGATCATTTGTCTCTCTTACAGCAGCCTCCATGTCGTGAGTACACAAGCAGGTTGCCAAGAAGAGTTCCAGATGCCATAACAACGGAAAGGGAAGAATAAATCGGCATCCTCCTTTCTCAATTCATGTCAAAAAAAAAAAAAAAAAATAACTAGTTGTATAACTAGAAACATCATGTACCATATTATGAAAACATATTTTTGATGATAAAATTTATCGAGATGAAGTATTTTATGTCTACAATTAATGATTGATATATGTTTCTTTATGTACAAAACCACATATGTTTCTTTATGAATTTTTTGTTTTGCTAGTATTTATGCATGAATCTTAATGTGTTGATTTCAACTATTTTCTAGTAGATAGATTGGGTACTGGGGAATTGAGAGGGATGTGAGGGGAAGGAGGGGCCATAAGAGATTCCATGTTCATGCGGTCGGCCCTATTCAATAGAGAATAAATTAGGATTTGAATAAACTTGGAGAAAACCTCCCTCAATCCAACAGAGAAACAACAAAGTCAATGTTGACTTCATTGCTGCTATGTTAAATCAAGGGAGGTTTGCTCCAAGATTAGACTGCTCCAATAAATTATTCTTGAAACCAAAAGGAGCTCATTCAGGTATTCATGCACTTAATTATTTTTAATTATTATTTAGTCATAAAAATTTTTGTTAATTTATTTTATTATTTTGCTTATTCTTTAAGTGTTGCTTGAATCAGTAGTACAATTGTTGGAGGACATTACAGTAGGAAGCTTTGGCATTGATTCTTTTATATAAACCCCTATTATCTATTGCACTAAACCATGTACCTTAAAAATTGTAGATAATACATGGGGAATCTCCATATCTCCTTTATTTTCCTCTTCCTCACAAATATGACATTCATCCATTATAGCATCTCCACAATCACTAATGGATTGTGGAGATTTTACAATGGTTGAATTTTGGATTGTGGAAATGCTACAATGGTTGAATGCCATATTTGTCAGGAAGATGACAACAAATGAAATAGGAGATTCCATGTGCATGTTCTACCATTTTGAAGGTACAAGGTTTAGGTGAGGGACCATGAGAGCTTTCATCTTCATGTGGTTGGCCCTATTCAGTAGAGAATAAATTACGATTCAAAAAATCTTAGAGCAAACATCCCTCAATCCAATAGAGAAATAGAAAATTCAATGTCAACTTCATTGTTGCTCCATTAAATCAATAGAGGTTTTCTCTAAGATTAAAGTACTCTAATAAATTATTCTCAAAACGAAGAGGAGAAAATTTAGGTTTTTATGCACTCTAGTATAGTTAATTATTATTTAGTCATCAAAATGTTTGCTAATTTATTTTATTATTATTTAGTGATAAAAATGTTTGTTAATTTATTTTATTATTTTGTTGATTCTTTAAATGTTGGTTGAATCTTCTACAAAATTCTTTTGCAACAACCTTTAGAGATCAAAGAATTCATATTTTTGTGAGGGCCAAGGAGGAGTTGGAGTAAGAAGCTAGGAGACCTTCAATTAGGACTCAAGGTAAAAAAAACTTGGTTGATGTAATGTGTCTCTTGTTATGGATATAGATCTATATGATTTTCCCCTTCATTATCTTGTGTATTCATACTTTTATGACTAAAAATGGTAGATCTAATCTTCCTTGAGTAGATTAGGTTAGATCTAATAGTAGTCAATATTCTTATTGCTTGAAAGGGTTTTATATTGGTGTTATTTATCTCTTGTGTGTAGGAAGCAAGTGTTAGGAGCTGGAGCTAGATATTTGGGGCTATATCGGCTAGGATTATGCAAGGAAAACTATCAAATAAAGGGTATGGGCCATATTCTCCATTCCCTTAGCATGTATTAGGATTTATTGCATTGGATATAGTGGAAAATTGCATTGTAGTCTAATATCCCACATTTTGTCTTGGAAGGATGTGGAAATTTGTATGTAATAGTTTGAATTTCATGGCTCTAGTATGTGTTCATTACTCTATTGTGTACTTGACCACTATGGGATATGGATGTTTTCGTTAAATCTACAACAATATTAGTCATGTAAACATAGTGTAGGCACCCTACTCTATTCGTTGGTACTGAACACTAGTTTGTCTCAATCTCTGAGTTGAATCCATGGAGCTAACATTAAAATAACGATTTTTATCCCTCATCCAATTCATGGATCAGCCCTTCTTGTTCTTAAATTTATCTTAAAGGTAGGGGCCTTAGATTATGTCAATAATGCTTCATCTTAGTCTTAATAGAGGGTCGAATTAGTTCATGTTTTCTTAGACAAGGGTTGAGTCTTATTACAGATTTGTTCCTTGTTCAATCATTGTAGGTCTGAGACTAATGATTGAGATGAATAAACCTTTTGAAATAAAAAACATACCTCACTCTTTCCTTTGATCAAAACTCGATGCCTCAAGGCGTGGCATCCATAGGACTATTGTGTCCCAAACACATGTTCAAATTTGACTTAGAATAAACATCAAATAAGGTCTAGCTTGTGCCTCAAATGTCAACTTTGTTTCTTTATCTTCATACGACGATCCATACAAGGTTCACCTTTGACTTGATATTCATAAAATTGTGCTTCTTTCTATTCACAAAAGAATAGAAGTACTTGACCTCTTTTAGGCTTGTAGCCTCCTTCACCAATTTTTTCCACAACAAATGACTTATGTGATCCTCAATTATTCTTTAATAATTTTATCGCACTTGGCTCCAAAAACTAGAACATGCAGTCAGACACTAAGGGGTCTACTACAAATAGTAGTTTCATCTAGGCACCAAAGTGTCCCCAAATGTGACCTCAATGCAACCCTAACCGAAGCTAAATTATTTTCAAAAGCTTGTCATAGGGTTGGGTTGAATTAGGTTCCAAGGTTTTGTTACAATATCGATTTAGGGCTTCAAAACAAACCTTAAATGGTGAGATGATTTGGTTTCATGCCATTTTCCTCAATGTGAATCCATTCAGGTGTCCTCAAGCAAGACATATTAGTCATAGTGGCATATCAAATCTTAGATTTTGTTTCTACTATGACTTCAACCCTTCTAGGTTCCCAAGACTAGCCCTTGAAACCTCTTTAGTTTCCTCAATTTGGGTAGTGGAAAAATATCATGTCCGTTGTTGCTTTAGTAAACAAAATTCACTACAATAATCTTCAAAAATCAGTGTAATTTTGCATTATTTCTTTTTTTTGTCTTCTAAAATCCTTATGCGTACATATACATAGAAATTAAAATACATCCTATACTTATATTTATAGATATAATAAAGTACCCTTATTCCATAATATTATCAATTAATATATCATTCTACCTTCCTAAATAGTGATAATTCAACATTCATTTTCATTTTTCTAGGTTGCAAAGGTCAAAATCCCAGATTAGATCTAGTGGATTAGATTCTCTCTTGTAGCCTAAGGTTTTCCAATTCCAACAATAAGTGGGAGGCTTGCAAACTTCATTAACACAACCTTCTTAATAAGCTAGGTCCATAGGTTTTTAGAGCATTCAAGATTTAAACTTTTTACATGAAAACATGAAGGTGACCATGATATCAATTACATGATCCCTCTCTGTTCTTAGAAAAAGGAGAACTTTATCATTCAAATTTGTGCCTTGAACATGATAACACTACTAGAGTTGTCCAATAATAGCTTTAACATTAATTGACTCCATCATTCAAGCAATTTTCTCATTAGTTATGTGATCTCCACAATGGTTAATAGATGTTTTGTATCGTGAACTTTAAGGTTCGTCTCATACCCTGAGTTTTTCTTAAACCAAATTCAAAGTTGAAGGTTATAGGTGCCCAAGTAACTCGTAGCCTTCTAGTTCAGTTCTCCAAGTTTTCTTCTTCAACAACACAGGTTTTTTTGTTCTAGATCCAATGTGAGCATTTGACATCAACCTTAATCTTTCTCAATAGCAAGTATCAAAATTCCTTTTGTATAACATAGAGGTTATTAGGTTTTAGTCCTCTCTTCCTTTTTCAAATTCTTCAAATTTATGTATAAATGACTCTAGGGGTTCCAACCTAAGTTATTATTTAAGTAACATAAGGTAAAAGAAAGTTTCAGAACTCTTTGGTTTATTGAAAATATGGGAAAATTATGAAAAACTACTATGATATTTTGTAAATATTTGTATATGATCATTATGTGATCCTTTTTGTATTCTTTCAATTTAATTATGATTACCTATTCACTAACACACACACATACTTAGTATCCTATCTCTCATACCAATGTCATGCCCTTCCTTGTCACATTTTTGGATCATGCACTCACCACCCTCAATTCTCTGCCATATTACATGAAATTGCTTTTCCAACCACCCAATGTTTCTCTAAAGATGTACTCCTCAGCATAGAAGTCTAAGGAGAAACACTTCAAAGCCCTGTATTTTCATCATTTCCAATAATAAGAAACTTATTATAGTCAATATTGTTTTTATATTTATAAAATATCTTATTTATTTAAAAATAGACACATGTCAACTCAACTCAAGGTTGAGTGCAAAAGGAACTACACATCTCCTTCATATTGGGTTGTCAAATACACCTCTAGATGCAACAAGATTTGTCATATTAGCTAATCAACATTGTCCCACCAATTTTAACAACACTTGTTCTCTCATTCATTGACAATTTTGAAATCCTCTTGAATCTATAGGTCCTTATAGAGCACATCAAGGATATTATATGTCACAATATCTAGGCTCCAACCCAATTGGATCATCTCACCATTAAAATTTTCGGCTTCTTCGGTCACACTTTCCAACTGAATAAAAGTATATTGAAGGTTTGGGTATTGATCTTAAATCTAGATTTGAGTTGAGGATAACACACTAATATCTATTTCATTAGTTATTTCTTATGCTTGATCCTTCATCAACAATATTTGTAGATTTTTGTTTGCTTCTTTCCTCCCTCGAAATTCTACTTTACAGATCTCATCATTGATCATACATGGGAAACATTTGAGAGATTTCAAGGAAAATGTTCCCAACACTTTTGAGAAAATATTAGACATTTCCATTGTATTATTTCATTTGAATGGATTGAAAAATAGTGGTCATAATATCATGCCTATCATCATTTTGATTTTATTAAGTAAATCATTTTTTTTGTCCAACTGTCATTCTCTGGAATAGAGACAAACACACCAAAGTTGGTTACTAATGTATCACTTGTAGAAGTTTATTTTGATTTAATAATAATGCATTAGTTTTGGAAGCCTCCTTAGAAACCATTTTTAGACAAGCCTTTCTATCTCACATTCTTGTCGTGATAAAATTGATGTATCAGGATTGTATCAGAGCAGTCTGCACTTCAATCCATATTTTTGAGAAAACCCTCTTATAAAATCATGAATCTCATGAGAATTCAAGTTGAAATAGCAATGAATACTTGACAGGTTGTAATACATAACTCACACAACATTTAAACTTGTTCCTTATGCCAAGGCTTAATGAGGAAATTTATGATCATCCTTTTGTTCAATTAGGGTAAGTCTAGGTTGGGTCCAACCCCAATGTTGATGGAAGAATGATCTTCCCACCTATGGGATACTCTCATAAGGTTTATGCAAGGCTTAATTGATCCTAGCACCCCATGGGATAGTTTTTATCCCCACGAGTGCCTCTCACCCTCAACCCCTCCCATGAGATTTGAACCAGTGACCTAATGGAGACTAAACTACATAGAAACCAACTAATCTATACTTCATGTATCTTAGGATCATCCTTATGTTCTAACATTTTTGGACATAATTTGTCAATCACTGGAGATAAAGTACAATTTTATCCAAGCTTGAAAGTTAACGTCCACCTAATTTCTTATTCTTCACTTAATTCATAGGTGGTTTCTAATTTCTTATTCAAAGTTTGGGTTTTTGTTCTTACTATTTAAAGACAGAAGTCAAGTAAGTTGCAAGTTGGCTAAATTTCCTATGCTTGGAAATTAACAAATCACTAGGTGGTTTTTAATTTCTTAGTCAAAGTTGGGGTGTTTTTGTTCTTAATGGAAGTCAAGTAAGTTACATGGTGCTTAAATTACCTAAGCATGGTGATTAACACAAAAGAAAAAAGCATTTCAATACAAGATTCTTTTGTAGTCAGATTTGTGTACTTACTCTAGTTATACCTTTGAGTCTTGTTGACCTATTATTTGATTTAAATTTAAGGGAAATATTAGGTGGTTGTTATTATATATTTTCATACAACTTCTAACAATATGGCTAAGTTGCCACACCAAGTTGCATAGGTTTGACATATGCAGCAAAAAGAGATATTTCCAGGTGGAAATGTAGATCATACAAGAGGGTGGTACGTAGAGTAAAACTTTATCCAACACCCAACTACATATATCATCATCTTTATAAATTGCATGGAATATTTTCTACCAATATCAATGATTATCACTTACAGATACTAATTATTAAAAATGGAAACACCTTAGTGAAAAAAATAAAAATAAATAAATAAATAAATATACACCATTTCTAAGCATAAGCACAATAATGATTGTCTTCGAATTTTGTTTATCTTTAGTAAAATTTTACTTTCAATTTGTACCAAATATCATGAAAATTACTTAAGGGCCATATCAACTTGGTAGCAAAGCAACTATGAAAATCCTAGTAAAGAGTATCTCTACAACAACAAAGTGTTGGATTCTATACCATACATCTGCCTTCTTCCCAAAATATTTCATGCAATCAAGGTTTAATCTTGCGCTTTAATCTCAAAACTAATATTCTTTTAGATGTGGAATGTGGCTCTTGCTATTTCCATCCCGATTCTAAACCAGGAGACTAGTATTTGTGTCTTTTGTATGAGTACATGTATGTAGGTGTACAAAAATATTTACAGGTTCACAATGTACAGAAAAACATAGATTGTATCTCATAGGTATTTAGAATAGAAAAGGAAAGCATTCATAGTCACTTAATTTGTATTCAAGTCTTTATTCATTTTTTTGGGTTTCTCATTCTTAATATTTACAAATGTAAATCAGGTAAGTTACATGGTGGTGAAATTTCCTATGGTTGGTGATTAACAGAAAAGTAAATAGCACTTCAATATGTGATTCATTTGTAGTTTCATTGTGTATTTAAACTTGAGTCCTATTGACCTATTGTTTGCTTTAATTTAAGGGAACTAACAAGTGGCTGTTATAAGTTTCCACATCCAGTCACAGAGGTTTGACATTTGCAGCACAAAGAGATATTACCATGTACAGCATTTTCCAACACCCAACTTTATCCATGTGTTGAGTGGTAGGTCAAGTACAACTTTATCCAATAGCCAACTTTATCCATGTGTTAGGTGGTAGGTCGAGTACAACTTTATCCAACACCCAACGATATATATCATCATCAATATAAATTGCATGGAAAATTTTCTACCAATAGGAATGATTACCACTTACATAACCTAATTAATAACATTGGAAACACCTTAGTGAAAAACATAAAAAAAACACATATACCATTTCTAAGTAGAAGCACACTAATAAGCAATTATATCTCTTAGTCTACCAATGCCTTATGGAGTAAAGGAGAGTCTTTGTGTGTATTATATTGCAATTTTTATTTTAAATAATACATTTGGTCTTACAACAATTATGAATTGTTACTCGTTGCTCTTACATTGGAACTTGAAATAGATGCTAACACTGATCATAAGTAGACTCGTAGCAAAAATATGCCTAAAATCAAACTTATAATGGTAGCTACTTGTCATTGTTACGACAGCTTCCAACGTCACAGAAGATTGTCTAGTGTCAGTATTATGATGGTTACAACTCATCTTTGTTATGACATATGCTAACGTCGATGATATACCGCAGTCATGCCAAAAAAAAGCATGTCATATGTTGTCACTCACTGCAAAATTTGTTTTCAGTTGTCGAAAGTACAAAAGAGAAGGAAAGTTGCATCCATATTTCAAGCCACCAAAGCACTCAAAGCTAAATTGAACCCCCTCCAATGGATAGTGCTTGGAATTATATTTTCAACAGTATATGGAACTCCTCAAATTGACTCCGGACTTGAAAGTTAGAACAAATTGAAAGTTACCCTTGAAAGCCAGAAAAACCCGATATCGGCAATTGGAGATTGGAGGTCCAAGGTGCAATGCAACAGCTGAAGAATTTCACCAATATGCGACTAGTAATCCCGCACATTGGAGGTCCAAGGCATCAGAGCATCAAGAGATTGACGCATCACAATTGACGATCAAATAGGTGAAACCCTTTCAAAGTTGTGATATCGCATAGAGTTCCAATTGCAATTAAATTCGTAAGGATTTGAGCCTCTAGCGTTAAAGTGTTGGGAATGCCTTGAAACCTTTAGCAAAGGAAATCATGTGCAAAACAAGAAGAGGTTCGACATTTTCTCTCTCCTCGAGGGGGCCACGTGGCTAAACATCATTGGATCCAATAAATGAAATGTGGCTACACATGATTGGTTCTGATACATGACACTTGGCATCATATGGTTGGTTCCAATAAGGGACATGGGGCAGCTGATGTCAGCATGACGCGGTGGTACGGTGGACACGTGGTAGGAAAATTTGGCATTTTGAGGGTCATAAGGGGCCAAAACAGGGCGACACATGTCACCACTCACAAGGTGACACGTGGCAAAGGATGATGTCACATCGGTGATCGGAAATCAGAGGATGAGCATTGTCGCTCCTAGTGAAACCTTCAATTGTGATCCACCGATAAAGGGGCTCTGACACAGGGCCTAGCCTACAGTCACAGGAAAATAAAAAGAAGCAAGAGTTGAATAGAAAAAGGTGATTAGTGTTCAGTGATCAAAAAATCTAGAGGGTGGCCACCAAAGGCAGTGTCATGAAATCACCGATTGCGATATTACAAAAGCCCCAGGTGCTCAAGCATGTGGTCCCATGTGTTAAACATGGGGACCATCAGTGATTTTGTATTCCAAAGAATCAGCCCTCGTCCTGACTATTCACAGACCCAACACAACATAAAGTGGCATAATCATGTGGTCTTCAAAGCATAAAGTACTGAAAGGGATCAAAGCCAAAGGGGCCCAAAGGGATTAGAATTCGTTGTATTGCAACATTTATAGTATAAAGGACTCATACTGGCGAATCCCCGATATCACCTTATGGCAGTATAACAATGTATTTCATGGCCCCGATAGTGTTCTACTTGAAGGCTAGAGGGACAAATGATTTGGTGGAAATGTTCAGGATATATCATGGTCACTATGTGAAACCACTTTTGGGTTCGTGTAAGTAAAGAATTGAAGTTTGTTTGAGACCAAAAGCGACAAGGAACTGGCCTCAAGCGTGTGATTCATGATGCGAAGAAAACGTGGCTAGAGCAGAGGCCATTCGAGGAAGTGGCAAGGAGATATTTTCACAAACCATCATTTCAGTTTCACATGTTTTGTTATTCAATTGTTTTGTTAGTCTAATTTATTTTAACAAACAAGATCGTTCTATTCTAATAATTGAAGGCGATAGAGCCTTCACGCTGAGAAAACTAGTCATGTAGATAGCTAGATGCTCGGGCCTAAGATATTTTTGTAACTGATTTCCTAGTTCTCCCTCTCCTTATAAATAGGGGGAAGAAACACTTAATAGATGTTCCAAAAATTTTCACCCGAAGTGGTCCAAATTCTATGATTCCACTTTGGTTCTAATTTCTTGTTCATGAGGGACTCAAGCAATGTGTGGCTAAATGTAATGGATTGGTATATTGGACTCATTTTGAGGATTAATTAAAATATTTGGTGATTACAATCATGGTTGTAAGAAGTATGTTTCCCCTCTGTAAATCTCATTTCATGTATGTTTCTCTTCTACTGAGATTGTGTAATGAAGTTGTCAGTCTCATTCTTTCATGGTTATATGTATGTTGCTAAGCAGTAACAATACCTGTGTTATTTAAATATTTACTTACGTACCTTTAAGAGCACAGATTTACATATGTTGATTAGAATTAAGTGTATCCATGAGCTATAGAACAGGAAACCTTAATTCGCTCTCCGCAATTCCTATCATTCCATCTCTTCTGCTTTCCATCCTTCTGTCGGAACATTGCTGCTTAGGATTCTGCCTTATTTACAACCCTCTGCATCTATTTCATTCCTTTCTCTCCTCCTCTTCACCTTTATTAAAACTTCAATATTAAGATGCTCATTGTTGTTTGTCGACCATCAGAACAAGACATTCCTTTTTGAGATCAACCTGATTCACCCCCTGTATTTGGATCCATGTATCTACTTGAGTTCACCTTGATGAAAGACTATTGAACCAAGCCCCCCTTATTATCTTTCCAAAATACATGACAATTGGAGTGTAGCAGAAACCCCTCACTGATAATCTTCCATGCACTCCTCTATTTAGGATTTCATAGGAAGTGGTCTACAATCAACCCAGAGGCTACCTCTAGGAAGATTTCTATATCTCCTGAAGCACTTGTGCTAGAGGTGCTAGAAAAAGCAACAACATCTTTCTGGCATCGTTTCCGGGGAATGAATTAGAATATTTTCCCTTGGATACGACAAATATTTATATTCTCTCTATCAGGTGAGCAAGGGAAGTGTGGGGTGAATATCTCTCACCTTGGTGACTCCACTGCCTAAATACCCATTGTGTGATAGTCCCGACAACGACAACACCTTTTTGGAGTCGTTTCCGGGGAAAAACTGAAATATTTTTCCTTACGTATGAAAAATCTTTACATTCCATCTATCAGGTGAGCAAGGGAAGTGTGGGTTGAAGATCTCTCACCTTGGCGATTCCATTGTCTAAATTTCGTTATAAACACCCAGGCGACTCCATTTTCTGAATCTTAATTGTAAAAACTCTAACAACTCCATTGTCAAGACATGGAAGAGAAGATAGAAGAGATGGAGAGGTTAATAAAGAAATCCTTTTACAGACTGAAAAAACTGGAATAAGTATAAACCGACATGTTGATGGTGATGGACCCGCTAACATGTCAAGGGGATCTCCCCAGTAAGAAGTTCCAATTAGACCTCACACCATTTGGTGTAGGAGTCCCAACAGCGGGTCATAAGGTAATACCTTGACCGCGATGTCGCACAGAGGCAAGTAAGATAATTTTATCAGTAGCAAGGGTGTGACTGTTGTAGTGAGTCAAGGAAGGTGTATGAGAGGTTCTAACACATAAGGGGGGAGATAAGGGTGAAGGTGAGTTCCAGGTTGAAAGGGATCAGTCCCAACTCGGCTAGGAAACTTCCAGTGGAGCAGTCCACTCGGATGTGGTAGTCACAACATACAAGGTAAGATAACACATACAGCACTCACGGATTAGTCCGAACGAGTGCAACAGTTGTTACAACAAGATTCATGTGAAAGGTTTCCCTGGTGTCTGGTAGAACAGTCGACACGGATGGGACAGCATTAACAACATATACAACACATTTGCAATAATATTCATATAATTTCATACGAATCAGTTCATACACAAATACGTAAGTTAAACAACATATATCATTAAGGCAACTGGAGCAGTCCAACTACAATAACAACATATGCATGAAAATGTGTTGGCTTTTATTATCGAAAAGTGTAAGTTCCAATCATACAATACATCCATGTAAACCTGCTAGCCCCATCAGTGAAACGTTACAACCACATCCACCTGCTCCTCCAAAGATATGTACTAGATCCGTGAAGTGGAGAAGCTAAGGCATGCTATAATGCTATCCAAGCTTTCTTCAAGATACTCTTAATAGAAGCTTGTCTGACCAAAAGCCCATACAATGAGCTATGAGGGACTATTTATAACAAAGGGTGGGGTGGCCCTTGACATTCCCCTTTGTGACAATTCAACTACCCTCATGATTCTTCACCTACTCTATGATTGTTACATCCAACTATTGACACTTGACTTGCACTTGACATGACTCAAGGTTACAATGCACATGTACTCATGTGAGACAACATGGCTTGAGCAAGTCAAGCAAGACATCACTGACATGCGGTCCCTATGGTGATACCAACTATTTGACATGCTTGTGATGGTGATGATGGTGAGCTGATGCCAAGCTTGGTCATCTTTGATGGTGTCCATGCACCTCATGGTGACATCTTGTTGAAGCAAACTCTTTCCTCCGTTGCAACCGGTGCATTTGTTCAACCCCTTCATCCAACTCGTCTAACACACTAATGCATAGTGTCCGTGTTGATCTTCAAGTGTGTGTTGGTGGTCATGCACATCAACTTGTCAAAGTACATGTTCATCTCCAGTTGGACTTGCTTCTTGTCTTTGCCTTGGTGAGTGTGTTGAATGGGTTGGATTGCATGCATGTGCACAATAGCATGCGTGTTGTTGAATCCCTTGCATGTGATCAACAACACTGCTCACCATGTCTACTACTTGCCAGCTTTTGGGATGGATACTTAACTTGTACAAGTGCAGTTTCATCTGTGAGTGCATGTTACACCCACTATTGTTCATGTTCCTGCTGCAACTCACTTGTCTATCTATGCAGCTTCATGTTCTTCCTTGAGTTGTTGCTTCAGTACATGCAACTCCTTCTTTGTTCCATTCCCTATCTTCGCGCGATCATCATGTAGAACCATCCCCTCATAGCCTGACTCTCCAAAGTTGCTTTCATCATATTGAATTTGCAACTTTGATCTGCCCATGTGTTGTCAACAACCTTCCTCTTACATTCGTTGCATTCGTTGTGTTTTCTACATTCGATGTGTTTGTTGCATTCGTTGCATTTGTTGCATTCAATATGTTGGCTTCAGCTGATGTTCATAATGTTTCTCGTTGTGATGTTGTTGCTTGATGTCCTTGTCTACGAACAACTTGATGTCTTCGTGAGTAGGAAAGCCCATAGACACTTGATCAACTGTGTCTCCAGGTGTTCTCTAAACGGTGTCTTTGACTCTGCTCTCTTGGAAACCATTGTACCTATATTGCTGAGAGGCAGATGAACACCTGTAATACATGGGGACATGGAAAAACACATGCAAATCAATTTGTTAGTCGAAAACCAAAATGAACTTTGAGAACTGATTTGCAACATACCTGTGTGATTGATCATGAAGGTTGCACAATTTTGGCTAGGAAGTCAGGAGACCGACTACCAAGACTGCACAAAGCACAGTCTAGGCTGCTGGGAGACTGACTGACTGTTGGAACTGTGCAATGCATAGTCTTTTATGAAACCAGCTCACAAAAAGATAGAAAATATAGATTAACGCCTTAGAATTCAGCCTCTTCGAGGGGGAAACCTCCTTTACATTACACAAATGAATGATTCCTTGATGATTCAAATGACAAAACCTCCTTTCTATATATAGGAGTCTAAGGAGTCACAATATAACCCAACCGACCTATCAATAATAATATAAAGCCACAAAAATAATAATAGAGGGATTCTATGGGGCACAGTAATAACAATATGGGGGAAATAGGGGCACAACAATATTAATAAGGGATACAACTACAATAGTAATGGGGTAATCACTAGTATTATAGGGACCTAACATAGTCCAGTTTGGTTGTTGACTGTTGGGATTGCACAATTCCAACTAGGAAGGACTGTTGGCCTAGGGACAGATTTGTGCAATTTCTTGAGCCAAGCAGCCACTATCCTCTACAAATGTGCAAAACATTTCTAGAGGCCAATGCTAAGAAGAAATGTGCAAATCTAGAGATGAAGGTGAGCCTTCCTTCCCCAGATTACAGAATGCAGCCTTGGTGAAGGAAAATTCCAATGCAAGGTTGGCCCCACTCATCGACAGGCAACTGAAAGAAACTAAGACAGTAAATGCATGGAAACACTAAGTGATAGTAGAAGTGATTGACAGTGCATGAAAAACATAAATGAAAGATACAACAAACAAATCAACATGCATGTGGGTGAGGCAGTGCGTCGGTTGGGCGAACGTCCATGCAAAATAGTTTCATGCATGCGACAACAGTTAGATAGAAACGAAAACTGAAATAGAGCTATGACAAGCTAGTATTCATGTAAATGACAGCAAGCATTCAAGGAAATCAAGCAAACAGTACTCCCACAAGAGAAAACACAAAAAGCGACAGAAATGCAGCACAAGGCATGGGAAGCGGGCTTACCCCAAAACAACTGAGTTAAATGTGCCGACTACTCCTAGATGTGATGTGGGATGTGAAATCTATAAGTTTTATGTGAGGAATAATCTCTACATCATCCGGTTGATTAGTTTTGATAACATCGAGGTTGTGACGTGCATGCCACAAATCTAGGGGAAGTGACACTTTGTGGGAAGTTTTTGAATGGCTCCTTGCATGTAACCTCCAACTGCCAAACATAGATCCTTGAGACAAGGGATGCCTTTGCATGCTACCTTAGGTGAAGTGGCCTATGCATGCAATTCTTCTTTGCTCAATCCCAAAGGGAATCGGTCAACTCAGCTACACATGCAAGAGCTTGTTCGACTACTTGAGGGAAATGCGTAGTTCTAGTTGGGAGTTGGGTTGACTTCCTAGGAGAGTTGTGCAATTTCTGGGCAGAGCAGCTGACTGTTGCCCAAATTTGCAAAAATTCTGGACTAAGTAGCCTTGCTGGGGAAATTTTCGCAAATCCTGCTGGGAATGTTGGCAAGCAAGATTACGCAATCCTGGAGCCCAGCAAGCTTCTACAGAGGATTGCATAATTGCTGGAGGGAAGGTTGTTTTCCCTCCAGAAATACGCAATTTTCTAGGGGAAGTTTCTCAACCTGCAACTGGACCAAGTCCAAGTGAACAACCTGTGAGGGGAATGGATCAAGTTGTGCCTGACAGGCTACCTTTGTGCAAGAAAGACACTGCAGCTTGCAAACTTGACGAAACAAGGCAAGCTGTTGTGAAGGTTGGAAGGGAGGCTCTAAAACGAGGCTAAGGAAAAATTTTGGAGGGTGTTTGTAGCTACTACAACACTTGGTGACACACTGGTAGAACTCCAGCTCTCTAAATGGCCCTTATTTGTGAAAAGCAAGTCTAACACCTCCAGAAGTATTGTTCAGTTCTCAGCTCATCTTGGTTTCACACTAACTTGATTGAAATATGTAGCATCTACCAAACCCTTGGTCAATTTACACACATTCCAAGCCAAGGCAACACAGTTTTTTCAATTGGGGTTGAGGGGTATATAGGTGCACAAGCAGTATAGTCGTCAGAGTCTTAGTTTCATCTCTGGTGTTGCTCCACTGCCAGCAGGCCTAGACAATACCCCAGTGGAGTCACATAGGAACACAAGCATGGCTCTGCTACCATCAAGCCTCGTCAGTACCCCGACGGAGTTACTTGCATCACCTCCCTGCACAGGAATCCTTTCTCTTCTTTCGCCTTATTCATTTTTCATTTTGAATTTTTTGGCTTTTCATTTTTTTTTTTCATTTTTCAATGTGCATAGCACTTATTCATTTCAGAGACGGAAGAGGGATCCCAACTTATTGAGATAAGAATAGGTTGTTCAAGTAGAGAAGTAGTTTACTGTATCTATGACGTGCCTGTTAAGGTTTTCCCCCTCACCTTACGCTACTTGACTAGGTTGACAAGGGTTAACCCAAAAACAACCAATTAGAGAAGGTGACACTAGTTAGTGTGCAAGCATTGTGTTTTCACCAAGGTTCACTTCGAGCAGTACGTATTCTCCTTCAACGTATCATGGACTAAAAATAACAAGATCATCATACAAAGGCAAGATGATAGATAACCAAGTAGTAATAGTTGTACAAGCCCTCTTGTACTTTACCCAGCTCATTTCAAGAGTCATACATGGTTTCATGCAAAACTAACCTACGAAAAGAACAAGCGAACTAACAAACAACAAACCAAAGCAAGAGCAGAATAAAAGTGAAAGTGAAGCAAGTAGGCAAACAAGCAAGCAAACAAACAAGCAAACAAAGCATGTAAGCAAACAAGCATGCAAGCAAGCAACTGAAAGAAAACACTACTCACTGTGCATGGGCCTAATCACGTGAAGTGATACTTCCAATGCAACCACAGCGCATTGGTAAACCTATGTTGGTGAAGGCTTGGTCTGCGAGCAACCAAGTTGTGTGAACCAGCAAACAAGAAAGATATAACAATGAAGACAGCCACACTTTGTTTTTTAAAGTGCCCACAGGGCATAAGTGAGTGCAAGTGCATGACGGGCAGTCCATGGACTTGTCATGGTGATGTGTGACACTACATGAAACTTTGAAGCATAAGCACATTCTTGACTGTGACAGGCAAGCAAGCAAAAGAAACAAAGATAACTTGTGTCGCGTACGAGTTCTTGCAATGTAAGACTCCTCCAATGCATGGGCAATGGGATCATGTTCGAGTGGAGGAAGTGTGATCTGTGAGTGAGATGGACCTTCAATGCATATAGATGAGTGATGAAGAGCCTTGGGTGATTGAACAGTTTCATGATCGGAACTGAGACTGACCCCAAGAGGGCGAGGGCCTGGCATAACCATCAACTTGGGCTAAAGTGCCTCGACAGTCTTGGGTGTCTCAACTTCATCATCAAGTATATCATCATACACTGGTGGCTTCGAAAGATCAATTGTGATAGATTCATGATCGTGATAAAAAATGGAAGCAAATGGATCACAACCGCCATAGTCAGAAAAATCAATGAATTCTCCGGCATCCTCATGATCAGATGAATCGAAGAAAGGGGTAGATGAAAAGCGAACAAACTCATCCTCTGTGTTTCTGGAAAAGACAAATGAAGGATCAAGTGGATTTTCAATGAGTGACTTATCCTCTCAGTTGTCGAATGATGGACTAACATCCGATGAGTCCTACGAGTAATCAACAATGGGTGCATCCATGGATGAAGACACACATGCAAAATCATGTATGGCAGGTTCACCAAATAGGTCAAGAAAGAACGGATGGGGCTCATATGGAAGGGAGTCATCCTTCACCAAGTGTTGATGCTCAAGCTCCCACTCATACTCTTCATGAATGACAGTGCATGTTGGTTGTGCAACAACAACTTTGTCAATGGGTTGTTCCTCGTTCACAAAAAGTGAAGAGTCTGGAATGGAAGAACACAAGATAGCATCATCCGGAGGAACACCCGAGTGTGAAGACAGAGGTCAAAGAAAAGAATGCATATGAGAGCTTGAAGGACTCACAACCAAATCTGCGTGAAAATTGAGTGAAGTGATGTTGAGAGAGTGTGAAGGATGAACAAGTGTGTGATCATGATCCTCAACATCACTGGGCAATGGTGGAGCTATTGAATGAGAGTAAGGCAAACAATCAATTGAGACAACGACTGCATCCACATGAGATTGTGTAGCTCCATCACTGAAGAATGTTGAGCAAGGCTTGATTTCAAAATTTCTCTTGGGACGACATATTTCTTAAGGCAATAATCGAACCGATCCCAAAGATAAGAAAAATTCATCTGGCCCCTCGGAGCTTGAAACTGCAAATCACAGAAGCGATGCCAAAAATCAATAATTGATTCACGCAGAGCCCTCCATTGTTGTAACAGTTTCCAGTCAAGATTGTCTGGATCAAAATGATAGAACGTGTCTTCAATGAGATCACAGAAGTGCTCAAATGAGTGCACAGTGACAGCCGATAGACTAAGTACCCAATGAAAAGGAGATTCACGAAGTGTGTATGCAAGTATCAAACCGACGTGTTCGTCAAAAAACTCATCTTTCTCATGAAGCATGGAAAGAAATTTTTGTAAGTGCTCAGGACAGGACACTTCACCTTCACCATCATACATGAGTGGAAAAGAGATTGAAAAGCTTCCCTGTGATGGAGACATCTTCATGATTCGAAAAACACTGCGGGGGAAGAAGAGTGCAAGACTCCATGAAAGATGTTCAAAGGTTAAAAACTAGGAGAGGACATAGCTTGTCATCAGGCCCTCCTTCTAGCACTAGAAATGTTGACGGTATTGGACCCGCCAACATGTCAAGGGGATCTCCCCAGTAAGAAGTCCCAATTAGACCTCAGATCGTTTGGTGTAGGAGTCCCATCAATGGGTCGTATGGTAATTCCTTGATTGCAATGTTGCACAAAGGCAAGTAAGATAACTCTATCAGTAGCAAGGGCGTGATTGTTGTAGTGAGTCAAGGAAGGTGTATGAGAGGTTCTAACACATAAGGGGGGAGGTAAGGGTGAAGGTGAGTTCGAGGTTGAAAGGGATCAGTCCCAACTCGGCTAGGAACACACAACACAAAAGGACATTACACAGCTTCCAATGGAGCAGTCCACTCGGATGCAGTAATGACAACATACAAGGTAAGATAACATGTACAACACTCATGGATCAGTCCAAACGAGTGCAATGGTTGTTATAGCAAGGTTCATGTGAAAAGGTCTATCTAGTGTCCGGCAGAGTAGTCGACACGAATGGGACAACATTAACATCATATACAACACATTTGCAACAAGATTCATATAATTGCATACGAATCAATTCATACACAAATACGTAAGTTAAACAACATATATCATTAAGGCAACCAGAGCAATCCAACTACAATAACAACATATGCATGAAAATGTGATGGTTCTTATTATATAAAAGTGTAAGTTCCAATCATACAATACATCCATGTAAACCTGCTAGCCCCATCAGCGAAACGTTATAGCCACATCCACCTGCTCCTCCAAAGAGATTTGCTAGCTCCGTGCAGTGGAGAAGCCAAGGCGCATTACAATACTGTCCAAGCTTTCTTCAAGATAGTCTTAATAGAATCTTGGCTTACCAAAAGCCCATACAATGAGTTATGAGGGACTATTTATAGCAAAGGGTGGGGTGACCCTTGATATTCCCCTTTGTGACAGTTCAACTACCCTCATGACTCTTCACCTACTCTATGACTGTTACATCCAACTATTGACACTTGACTTACACTTGACATGACTCAACGTTACAATGCACATGTACTCATGTGAGACAACATGGCTTGAGCAAGCCAAGCAAGACATCACTGACACTCGGTCCACTATGGTGAGACCAACTCTTTGACATGCTTGTGATGGTGAAGGTGGTGAGCTGATGCCAAGCTTGGTCGTCCGTGATGGTGTGCATGCACCTCATGGTGACATCTTGTTGAAGTGAACTCTTGCCTCCGTTGCAACTAGTGCATTGGTTCGGCCCCTTCATCCAACTCATCTGCTATCATGCGCATGGTCTTCTTGGGTGTGGCTTAATCAACAACTCGCTGATCCATAGTGTCTGTGTTGATATTCAAGTGTGTGATGGTGGTCATGCGCATCAATTTTCTGAAGTACATGTTCAGCTCCAGTTGGACTCGCTTCTTGTCTTTGCCTTGGTGAGTGTGCTGAATGGGTTGGATTGCATGCATGCACACAATAGCATGCATGCTGTTGAATCTCTTGCATGCGATCAATAATAATGTTCACCATATCTACTCCTTTCCAGCTACTAGGATGGATCTTTAACTTGTACAGACGCAATTTCATCCGTGAGTGCATGTTGTGCCCGCTCTTGTTCATGTTCCTGTTGCAACTCACTTGTCCATTTATGGAGCTTCATGTTCTTCCTTGAGTTGCTGCTTCAGCACATGCAACTCCTTCTTTATTCCATTCCCTATCTTCACACGATCATCATGTAGCATCGTCACCTCATAGCCTAAGTCTCCATAGTTTTTTTTCAACATCTTGAGTTTGCAACTTTGTTCCACCCCTGTGTTGTCAACAACCTTCCTCTTGCATTCATTGCATTCATTGCATCCATTGCATTCGTTGTGTTCGTTGTATTAGCTGCATTCGTTACATTCGATATGCTGCCTTCAACTGTTGTCAATGGTGCTGCTCATTGTGATGTTGTTGCTTGATGTTCTTGTCTACAAACAACTTGATGTCTTCGTGAGTAGGCAAGCCCATAGACACTTAATTAACTGCATCTCTAGGTGTTCTTTGAACAATGTCTTTGACTTTGCTCTCTTGGAAACCATTATACCTACACTGCTGAGAGGCAAATGAGCACCTGCAATACTTGGGGACATGGCAACACTCATGGAAAGCAACTTTTTAGTCAAAAACCAAAATGAACTTTGAGAACTGATTTCCAACATACCTGTGTGACTGATCATGAAGGTTGCGCAATTTCGACTGAGGGGTCGAGAGACCAACTGCCAAGACTGCACAAGTCACATTCTAGGCTGCTGGAAGACTGACTGACTGTTGGAACTGTGTAATGCACAGTCTAGTCTAGCTGTTGACTGCTAGGATTGTGCAATACGCAATTCCACCTGGGAAGGACTGCTAGCCTAGGGACAGATTTGCACAATTTCTTGGGCCAAGCAGCCATTGTCCTCCAGAAATGTGCAAATAGTCATGGAGACCATTGCTGGGCAGAAATGCACAAATCTGGATAGGAAGGTGACCCTTCCTCCCCCAGATTGCACAATGCAGCCTTGGTGAAGGAAGATTTTAGGCCAAGGTTGGCCCGACTCGCCAACGGGAAACTGAAAGCAACTAAGATAGTAAATGCACGGCAACACTAAGTGATAGAAAAAGTGATTGACAGTGCTTGCAAAACATGAATGAAAGATTCAGCAAACAGATCAACATGCATGTGGGTGAGACAATTCGTCGATTGGGCGAATATCCATGCAAAACAGTTCCATGCATGCGACAGTAGCGAGATAGAAATGAAAACTGAAACAGAGCTAGGACAAGCTAGTATTAATGTAAACGATAACAAGAATTCAAGGAAATCAAGCAAACAGTACTCCCACAAGAAAAAACACAAAAAGTGACAGAAATGCAGCACAAGGCATGGGAAGTGGGCTTACCCCAAAATAGTTGAGCTGAATGTGCCAACTTCTCCTAGATGTGATGTGGGATGTCAGATTTGTAAGACTTATGTGAGGAATGAGCTCTGCAGCGTCCAGTTGATGAGTTTTGATAACATCGAGGTTGTGACACGCAAGCCACAAATCTAGGGGAAGAAACACTTGGTGGGAGGTTTCTGAATGGTTCCTTGCATGTGACATCCAACTACTAAACATAGATCCTTGAGACAAAGAATTCCTTTGCATGTTGCCTTAGGAGAAGCAGCCTATGCATGCAAGTCTACTTTGCTCGGTCCCGAAGGGAATTGGTCAACTCAGTTGCCCATGCAAGAGGTTGTTCGACTACTTGAAGGAAATGGGCATTTCTGGTTGAGAGTTGTGCTGCATGCCCAGGAGATTTGTGCAATTTCTGGGCAGAGCAGCTGACTGTTGCCTAGATTTGCGCAAATTCTGGATTGAGCAGCCTTGCTAGGGAAATTTGCACAAATCTTGTTGGGAGTGTTGGCAGGCAGGATTGCACAATCCTAGAGCCCAGCAGGTTGCTAGAGAGGATTGCTCAATTTCTGGAGGGAAGGTTAGTTGCCCTCCAGAAATGTGCAATTTTCAAGGGGAAGTTGCTCCACCTGCAGCTGGACCAAGTTCAGGTGAACAACCTATGAGGGGAATGGATCAAGTTGTGACCGATAGGCTGCCTTTGTGCAAGAAAGACACTGAAGCTTGAGAACTTGATGAAGCAAGGCAAGCTACTGTGAAGGTTGGAAGAGAGGCTCCAAAATGAGGCTAGGGAAAAATTTTGGAGGGTGGTTGTAGCCGCTACAACACGACATAACTTCCAGGCTTCTAATCCATGTTTAAATCCCCAATACATAAGGCCTCCCTTATATATATTGCAAGGGGAGAAGAAAGAATAGCAAGGTCACACTCATCCTCCACCATATATAGAAGATGATCCAGAGAAACAAACACCAGATGCAAATAAACTTCATGGGAACTTATGTTCCTTTTTCTTTGATAAATTTCAAGAACTCAGAGAATATGAAGAAGAGGAGGAGGATATTAATGCAATGATGAACGATGACAATATCGATGATGATTGTAAATATTTCATTAATCTCATGTAGCCTCAGCTACACAATAAATATTCTCTGAGGTCATCTAGAAAGAGATCAAGAGCGAAAGATCAAAATGAAGGTACTCCTTCCCTAGAGCCTCCTAAGCTAACTGATAAGGGAAAGGGGCCTTTATATCCCAATTTCCTTAAGCCTGAGGCCCTCAAAGAAGATAATTCGTCGTCCCCCTCCAAGCCCATCTAGGATAAAGAAAAAGAGCCAAGTAGTGTCAGTGGATGCCTCAACCAAGAAGATATTGGTCAACAGACTATTCAAGTAAATGAGGCAGCTACAATTTTCTCTCATCACGTCCAGGATCCAGTAGCTGACTACATGGCATATTTCTTTTGCGCACAATAGTATTCCTCAATTCCAAGCCTAATTAGAAGCTTCATGGATGATATTAAAAGAGTTAAGCATCCACAATCAAGTTGGGGGCACTTATCAAAATTTTTGACAAAATTTTTTCAACGTGCATATTTGTTTTGATTTTTGAATTCCAACAGCATGGAGGCATAAGGTCCAATACTCTGATGTTGGGTTGGTGTCATTGGAAGGTGGACCTAACTCGGGTAAATTGATTTGTATTACATAAGTAGAAGTTGTACATAAATTATTTCACTATCTATGCATTTATTTTCAGTTGTTAGAATGTACTTTTCTACATTTTAGTTTGATGAGGAAAGGACTCCATGCAAATAAAGTTCCATAGATATTTCCTTATTATATAAGTGCATTATAATATTTTACTCTATTCCCAATGGTGAAGGCTACTAGTCTGCAGGTTCTCAGTACCTTACCAGCAAGGCACTGTCCCCAGTTGGAGCCAATGTTGTCACTCACTACAAAATTTGTTTTCAACTGACCAAAGTACAAAGAGAAGGAAATTTGCAAGCATATTTCAAGCCACTGAAGCACTCAAAGCTAAATTGGACCCCCTACAATGGACAATTCTCGGAATTATCATTCCAATGGTATATGGAACTCCTCAAATGGACTGGAATCGAAAGTTATAGCAGATTGAAAGTTACCCTTGAAAACTAGAAAACCAAGGAAAATGCTAAAGTATAATCCTGGATCCCACAAATTGGATTTTTCTAAAGCATCCACATGGGAGGTCATAGCAAACCAGTGATCACCGATAACTGATATCGGAAATCGGAGATTGGAGGTCCATGGTGCAATGCAATAGCAGTTGATATGTGATTAGAAATCCTGCACATCAGAGGTCCAAGGCATCAGAGCATCAAGAGATCAGTGCATCGCAATCAATGATCAAACAGGTGACACCCTTTCAAATTTGTGATATCACATAAAGTTCTGATTGTGATTAAATTCGTCAGGATTTGAGCCTCTAGAATTAAAGCATCTAGAATGCCTTGAAACATTTAGCAAAGGAAATCAGTTGCAAAACAAGAAGAGGGCTGACCTTTTCTCTCTCCTCGAGGGGGCCACGTGGTTGAACATCATTGGATCATGATAAATGAAACGTGGCTACACATGATTGGTTCTGATACATGACACTTGATATCATATGGTTGGTTCCAATAAGGGACACAGGATAGTTGACGTCAGCATGACGCAGTGGTATGTGGACACGTGGCAGGAAAATTCGATGTTTAGAGGGTCATAAGGGGCCAAAATAGGGTGACACATGTCACCACTCACAAGGTGACATGTGGCAAAGGATGATGTCACATCGATGATTGACGATCGGAGGATGAGCATTTTCACTCCTAGTGAAACCTCTGATTGTGATCTGTCAAGAAAGCGGCTCCAAGACAAGGGTTGGCCAGCAACCGCGGGAAAAGAAGAAGAACCAAGAGCTGAATAGCAAAAGGTGATTAGCATTTGGCGATCGTAAATGCTAGAGGGTGGCCACCAAAGGCAATGTCATGAAATCGTCGATTGTGATATTACAAAAGCCTCAGGTTCTCATGCATGTGGTCCAATGTGTTAAGCATGGGGACCATCAGTGATGTTGTATTCCAAAGAATCAGCGCCCATCCCAAATATTCACACACCCAGCACAGTATAAAGTGCATAAGCTCGCTGTCTTCAAAGCGTAAAGTATTGAAATGGATCAAAGTCAAAGGGGCCTAAAGGGATCAAAATTTGTTGTATTGCAACATTTATAGTATAAAGGGCTTATACCAGAGAATCCTTGATATCACCTTATGACAGTATAACAATGCAGTTCATGGCCCTGATAGAGTTCTACATGAAGGATAGAGGGACATATGAGTTGGCGGTAATGTTCAGGATGTATCATGGCCACTATGAAAAATTGCTTCTGATTTCCTATAAGTAAAGAATTGAACTTTGTTTGAGACCGAAAGCGACAGGGAACCAGCCTAGAGCATGTGAGGCATGATGCGGCATAAATGTGGCTAGACCAGAGGCCACCCGACGAAGTGGCAAGGAGATATTTTCACGAACCATAATTTCAGTTTCACATGTTTTGTTATTCAGTTCTTTTGTTAGTCTATTTTATTAGCATCTTTCTATTGTAATAATTGAAGGCGATATAGCTTGCATGCCGAGATAGCTAGTCATGCAGACAGCTAGACGCTCAGGCCTGAGATATTTTTGTAACTAATTTCCTAGTTCTCCATCTCCTTATAAATAGGGGGAAGAAACACTTAATAGAGGTTCCATAATTTTTCACCCGCAGTGGTCTAAATTCTGTGATTCCAATTTGGTTCTAATTACTTGTTCATGAGGGACTCGAGAGATGTATAACTAAATGTAATGGACTGGTATATTGGACTCATTTTGAGGATTAATGAAACTATTTGGTGATTCCAATCATGGTTGTAAGCAGTATGTTTTCCCCTCTATAAATCTCATTTCATGTATGTTTCTCTTCTACTGAAATTGTGTAATGAAGTTGTTGGTCTCATTCTCTCATGGTTATATGTATGGTTCTAAGTAGTAATAGTGCCTTTGTTATTTAAATATTTACTTATGTATGTTTAAGAGCATAGATTTACATATTTGATTAGTGATAAGTGTATCCACGAGCTATAAAACATGAAACCTTAATTCGCACTCCACAATTCATATCATTCCATCTTTTCTGCTTTCCATCCTTCTGTCGGAACATTGATGCTTAGGATTTTGTCTTGTTTACAACCCTACGCATATATTTCCTTCCTTTCTATATTCCTCTTCACTTTTACTACAACTTCAATATTAAGCTGCTCATTGTTGTGTGTCAGCCATTAAAAAAAGACATTCCACTTTGAGATCAGCCTGATTCACCCCCTGTATTTGGATCCATGTATTTGCTTGAGTTCACATTAATGAAAGACTATTGTACCAAGCCCCCATTTATTATTTTCCAAACTATATGACAATTGGAGTGCAGTAGAAACCCCTGACTGATAATCTTCCATGTAATCCTCTATCTAAGATGTCCTAGGAACTGGTCTACAATCAACCCAGATGTTGTCTCTACGAATCTTTCTATATCTCTTGAAGCACTTGTCCTACAGGTGCTAGAAAAAGCGACAACATCATCGATCTACCAACGCTAACTTTTCCTTCGCTCTTTAGACACCTATGCCTGAGAGTGTCGCTAGAGCGACATGGAATTCTGTCAATCTTCCGATGAAAATTTTTGTCAAAGTATGTAGTCTTTCATCCATATACCAACCATGATGATCGTCAATCATGTGACACCATAGGGTCCTCCTTCCATTGGCATTCTGATGACATATGATTTGTTTGTTCATAAGTATACTGGAATTTGTTGGCCATTAGAATTGTGATGAATTTTCAAAATGTAAATAAAGTCATTGTACCACATTCCACATTTAGAAAAACCCCCTTTTTTCATTATAGTGATGAAATTTCATCGCAATAATGACAAAATTTCATCAAAAAATGGGTCCAATTTTATTAGTGTAAAACTAAGGATGGATTAACAAATGGAAATGAAAAGAAAATAGATGAATCAATTAGATTAGGAACTGAACAAATAGTAAAAAGAAAAATTAATGCCATAGAAGGGGATGAAGAGAAGGTTTTGGATTCTACAACAATAGCAATGAAGGATGTCTTGGCAAATGATTAGACATTTCTAAAAGAGACTAAAAACTTTGCATCTTCTGACGCAAATGATGTATTAAAAAACAACATCACAGAGAAATAATATGTCTTTTTAACATTATCAACTGAACAAAAGTTGATGGGGAATATTCCAGAGAAGAGGAAAAAGCAGTTTCAGATTTGAATTGAGCAATGCCTGAGTCAAATTCATTTGGTGAAAATAGCAGTGTACTTGTGGATGTAAGCCATTAGCAAGCTAGTAAAACATAACAACTAGAGACAATACCATAGATGAAAGAAAAAACTTATACAATTGCAGGTACTATATCTGCATCTCTTATTTAAACATCTAAGGGAGGAAAAAGAAGCAAGCATGATGAATTGCAAGAAATCTCTTGCAAAAATTGGTGGTGAACTTGAAAAAGCATGTGAATTCTTGTGGAAGAAAGGATTAGCAAGTGCAAAAAGAAGGCTAGCCGAATTGCAACTGAAGGGAGAATAGGCTCCTATATCCATGATAGTCGTATTAGTGTGTTGATTGAAGTAAATTGTGAAACATGTTTTTTTTCTAGAGGTGATATTTTCAGGGAGCTAGTTAAAGACCTAACGATGCAAATTGTTGTTAATCCACAAGTTTAAGATCTTCATGTGGAGAATGTTCCAAAATATATTGCGAGCAAGGAAATGGATATTGAACTAAGAAAGGAAGATCTACTAAATAAACTAGAAAATATTAGGCGAAGATTGTTGATGGTCACATTGGAAAGATACTTGGGGAGTTGGTCCTTCTATAACAACCATATATTAAAAATGACAAGCTTATTGTGAAATATTGGGTTAATAAAAGCATAGAAAATTTATGAGAGAACGTTCATGTAAGAATATTTGTTGGATACAATCTTGGGGAAGGTTAGGAAAATAGAATTTGAGACTTTGCTGCAGAGGTTGCTACACAAACTACAACAAAGTCTTCAACCTAAGTGCCAATAGAAAAAAACAAAAAACAAAAACAAAAAAAAAACAATGTTAACATGAAAGAAGGATAAATCAAAAGAGTGAACTATTAAATGATTAAAAAGTATTCTGCTATCATGGGTTCCAACCTAAGTGCCAACAGAAAAAAGAAAAAAAGAAAAAAAAAATATATCAAGCAATGTTAACATGAAAGAAGGAGAAACCAAAAGAGTGAACTATTAAATGATTAAAAAGTATTATGCTATCATGGGTTCCAAACCTCTCGATTATGTATCAGACATTGAAATTAAGGGGTCACGATATTGAATATGAAATAAGGGTTTCCGCCAATAAGTTTGAATCGAATTACAGTTAACTACCGCAATTTCAAAGTCTCTCAATACGTAATACAACAATGATTAAGCATTGATTTATTACAAGGTAGAGGAACCATTTCAATCTCACTATAATATCTCCACGAGTTGAAACTTCACCATACTTTAGACAGGCAATTGCCACTACAAACTGTCATTAATTTGCAGGGATTGACCTATCAACTATTAGGTGTGACTATTTAGATTGGTGATGGTGTGAGACTATTCACCAAGTATTTTTTGAGGTATAAAAGAAATCACATGACATTATAACAGTACTCTCAATGAGAGTTTATCGTAACACTTTTGGAATTTAAAATTCGAAGGTCCATAGGTCCTAGTGGTTGAACCTAGGATTTGATACCAAGTGTAGGGACCTTCCCTATCACACAATTTACACATATATATTCACTTTTATTTTTATTTTTGAACTAAAAAAAGTAACAACACAAGATAATAACACATAATTATAATTTATAGGGCGTAGTGCTCACATTTTTAGAAAATATGTTGTCCATTCTAAGTTACACAATTACAAAGAAGTGAGAAAATGAAGGTTTATTTTTTTTAAATAAACATCCATAGAATAATGACAACAAACATGAAAATCATATAATAATTAAAAGCATATAAACCAACAATCCCTAAATTTACAAATATACATCATATCCTTAACTTTTACAGTTTGATAATTAATTACAACTATTAAGCATGTAGGAGAATTTTTCAAAAACCAATGATATCATGCACCAAGGTAAATGGAGTCTCGATCTCAGGTCCATTGATCCTTACACTTCCTTGATGTAGTCATCATTCATGTGTATTGATTTTTTCTTCTTGATCGAACATTGTCGACTCACTAGTTGACCTCCTAGCCTACTCCTTGGGAATTTTTCTTCCCCATGGACTGTTACACTAAAAAATGTCACCTTGACTACTTACAGTTAGTATGGCTCAAATCAACAGTCATGCTACCCTCTTAGGCAAGTCTCATGCCTCTGTTATCCATCTCAAACTCAAAGAAGAGAGAAAGTCTTGTAAAAACTATGTTTATCTCTGGGGTCGCAGGTTCTCTCTAGCCTTACCTGCGGGGACGCTGACCATGTTCACAAAATCTGCGTCCATGGACGCTCTGTATGTTAAGGGACAGGTGCGTCCCTCTGTAAAAGGCAAAATGCGCGAGTTTTATCTTGAAAAAGTTACTTGTGGTTACTTCTAGAACATTCTAGAGGTCGGTTTGATGAAATGGATGCGCCTCCAGTTGGTTCATGTATCTCTATTAAGGGGGAAATTATCCCATCAATAAGGGAGCTATCCCACCCATAGAGGGGGATGATCCCATTGATAGTGGACCTGAATAACCTCTTTACAGCACTATAAATAAAGACATTGAGCCAGAGGGAGAGGAGGTTGGAGCTATACATTTTCTTTGGGTAAATGCTGCAGGATTTAGGTCTTCCATTAGAGCCTTTGTGAGGAGAGATTGTCTTTACTTGATTCTACTTGGAAGAGGGTGAGCTTTGTCAAAGTAGAGGAAAACCCTTGATGGACCCTGGGAGGAACTTGCACAACACCAAGGCCAGGTTGTAAGAGTTTCTTTGTTTCGTTATTAATACAAACTGGTTTATTTTTCTCAATAGCTTGTGTTAATGAGTTATTTCATGTGTTCCTTGGTCTGCATGTTGAATATATGTTTTATTATATGAAATGCAAGTGCTTGGTAATTGTTTGATTGTTTGTGGTTGCAGGAATTGACTTGAAGGAGGAGCTCATCCGGATCGTCAAGAACGGACTTCAACAACAGCGTTTTGGAATAAGGTAAGCCTAAACACTTGTAGTTTTCATGTTGTAAAAGGTGTATTTAGAGAAAGATCACTCCATTTTGTCTTGTTTGTCATTAGAACGTCTTAGACTTCTAGGAAGGTCAGTCGTGTCCGCACCCTTGACAAATTCCGTGCGACAAATTGGCGACTCCACTGGGGAATCCATTAATGAGAGAGTCTTTTCCTTTATATGAACTTTGCTTTGAGAAAATCATTTTTATTTTCTGGTTTTTGACTGTGAGAATTAGTATTTGGGTGGCTTAGCTTTAGATTTAGTTAGATTTGGTTTTTCTTCATTTTTTCAGAAGGATGCACTCTCTGAGTACTGCACAGTGCGTCTTTGGACGCGCTGTTGCCGTTTGCACAGAGCGGGGCCGCACCTGTGACAACGGGTTGCCTGCGTCTTCCTGTAAAACTTAAGAAAATTCCATTTTTTGCTTTAATTGCTTTTAGATTTTGATTTTTCCTTGTATTTTCTGCCCAGATCCTTTAGTACCCTGTCAAGAATTTTCACCTGAACTTGTTTTGTGAGCTTTGAGTGTTTTAGTGGTTTTCAACGAAGTTTAGACCTAGGGTTTGATTTTTGGATAGGTTTTGTAGTGACTTTGATAGTAGAAAGTTGTCCAACCTTAGATCTCTCTGGTTAGTCAACCTTCTTAGAAGTCGGGCCTGTCGTAAAGTCTCCTTGTGTGAGCAGCTTGCCATTTAAGTTGTTTTGGGTCAAATTTCGAATTGCTTGTTTATAAAGTATTGATTTCCATTTTACAAAAAGAACAAAAAGATTAGAGTTTTGTTTTGACTAGTTGTTGGTTCTGCAATAAACTAGTCCTTGATTTGATTGTGATCAAGTAAAACACCTTAGAAATAATCATTGTTAGTTTTGGCCTCGTTAAGATTGCTTAGAGTAAATTTGCCTTTAGTTTGCTTATGAGTGGATTTTCATAGATTTTAATAGTTGTTAAGATTGATTTTTGGTTATATTAGATTTATTTGCTTTATTAAAAGAAAAATACAAAAACATCTTCTTTAAAAGTCTTGTTTCAAGTAGCTTTTTGTTTTTGAAAGAAGAAAAGAGTTTTTTCGTGCATGTAAAGAGAGGTTATGTTTTTATGCTTGGAAAAGAAAAACGAATTGTTTCTTTGATTGTCTTCAATTAAGAAGTTGTTTTTATAAAGATTGCATTCTCTCAACTTTTTAGTTAAGCAATTCATCGAAAAAGTAAAGTAGTGGATAAATCATTCTAGGTGCATTTTGTAGTGGTTTCGAGTCGAGTCAACACACCACTGGTTTCACTTCCATCACCTTTTGACTTAAGAAACAACCTTAAAAGTAACGCTTAAATTAAAATCAATCTAGTAATCTTTATTTTTCTAGGGCTCTGAAACACCAACATAGCTTAGGCTAGGGTCTTGGAGTAGGTGAGTACTTAACTCTCCAAGACTACAAAACCAAACAGATAGTCTATCTTGAGTAGAACAAATCCAATTGTTTCAGTTACATTCTGGGAAAGCTCCTCTTAAAGGAGAAGCACGAGCTCGTGTCCGAACCAGTGAGGGGATCATTCCTCCCTCGTTGGGAACGACGCCAGGCAGTACGTATTACAAACGGTAAACCTCGGATTAACCATTGTCGAGGAGCCAGGGGTCACTTATCGGTAAACCTTGGATTGTTGTCAAGGAGCCGGTAAGGGGATTGGAGCTTGCTACTCTGCCCTTGCGTGCTGTCGGAGTTTAGACTGTTCCCCCAGGTGTAATTGTTGTGATTGGTAACCTTAGTGGCCATAATATCTAGGATTCTACCCAAGGTGACGGTGGAGGGAAGGTCCCACTGTACCTGGAGCAGACGTCGGTTATACTCACTTGGATTTTCCGGGGGGTTCACTTCACTTCGAGACGGTTAAAGTGGAGGAACTTGTGCCGGTCTATTCATTAAGCAGGTTGTCGGGGTAACTGTTCCACCCGCCATTTCTGTACTGAATCCTGCGAGGTTGGGCCTAATCACCAACTAGCGCTTTTGGTCCGGAAGACTACTGTTTGTGTGTGGTTTGACGCTCTAGATTATTTAGGCGTGTGCTTCAAATTTGTTTGGTTCTTTAGAAGACTTTAGGTGGTTTGATTTGAAATTTTTACTTTGTTTTCGTGTGTTGTAGTTAAAATCTTTAATTGTGGCGGAATTACCGAGAAGGTCCCGTCGAATTGCGGGCCAGTCTCCTGAAGTTGTTTCTGTGGCCGAATTGTTGAGAAGATCCCGTAGACTTAGGGGATCCCCTCCTCGAGACGACCCAGGTAATTTAGAAGGGTTAAAGGTCCTTGTAACTCCTCCTAGTGGCAGTAGAGTAGGTTCACCTGAAGAAGGAGAATCTTCTTTGGTAGTCCATCCAGATTACCAAAGATTAGAAACAGGTTACAATCCCGAAGCTGTTACAGTTTCCGAGCTTGCTGGTAGTTTTTCATCTGCCAGTGAAACAGGCGAAGAACCTGAAATTTCCGAACCTGTTACTCCAACTCCTAGTGTTCCTGATTCACCAAGAATAGAAAGAATTATCACCGAAAATCTTCCTGTTGGATTAATTTCTATAGAAGAACTTGTTCCAGAGGAAGAAATAGGCGTTTCTGATTCTGAAGATCTAATTACCCTTGATCTAAGGGAGCGTGAATCCATCTTTTACAGTCCTCCTAGAAGTGAATCTTGGTACCTTGCATTAACCAATTTTTTAGACAACTCAGTAGGTTTTTCTACACCTCGTACTCCTATTCCACCTAGAGGAATTCATTCTCCTGTAAATATGTCTGGTCAGTCATCTGTGTTTTCGCAAAGTCCTGAATCATTTTTACATGGCGGTCCTTCTGTTCCTACTGGGTATCAATCACTTTCTGGTACCTTTGCGGGAGCATCTCCTCAACCCATTGATCATGGGTTATTAGTTGGAAACAGTGGTAATGTACCATTGAGTATAGGTGACGTTTATATGATGTCAGGTTCAACTCCCATTAACCAACCTCAAGGTGGCCAATTACCGCCTGGGGGGCAACCTTACTTCATTCGTGACTGGGGGGCAACCTCAAGGGTATCAACCCCAAGGGTATCAACCCCACCCTCAATATGTACCCCAAAGTCAACCTCAGTATCAATATCAACCTCAAGGATGGCAACCTCAAGGATGGCAACCCCAAGGGTATCAACCCCAAGGGTATCAACCTCAAGGATGGCAACCTCAAGGATGGCAACCCCAAGGGTATCAACCCCAAGGGTATCAACCTCAAGGATACCAACCCCAAGGTCAAGGTCAACCCCAGTACTCGTATTTACCTCAAGGTTATCAACCTACGGGTCAATACCCTGGTCAAGGTTATCAACCACCTCAAGGGCAATCATATGGGACTGCACCTTACAGTTATCAACCCTATCCTCAATACGGCTATGGATCTCAGTATCCTCAACCTGTTACGAGTCAATACCCTGGAATGTTAACATGGGATCCGTCACAGGGTCAACAGATGTCGCAACCAAGTATACAGTCGGTACCTCAAGCAGGACAACCTGCAGTTCCTGGTCCACCCCAGCAACCGCAACCTGTCCAGTCAAGTGTTCAGACCCCTGTAACTTCCGTAGTTACTCAGCCGCCAATTGCACCTGGTACTCCACCTCACACGGCTGCAGCAACTACCGCTTCATCTACCATGCTTACCTCTGGAGTATCGGCAGCTCCGGTTTCTACTGTCCCTGTAACCACTCCTCAGACATCTGTACCGTTGTCTGGACCTACGGTTCAAACCACAGTCCAGATGCCTGCAGGCCAACCTGGTACAAGTACGGTTGTTACTACTCAACCTCAATTTGTTCAACCTCCGTACCAGGGACAGTATCAACCTGGGCAAGCTGCCCAACAACCGGTTTACCAGTATCAACCGTATCCTGGGTACACTTATCAACAACCTCAGCAACCCCAGTACGGTCCGGTTAATCCTGGTTTTCCAGGAGGATATAATATCCCAAATGCGACTCCTGTTCCTAGTTATCCTGGATATCCTCCTCCTGGGGCTGGTATTGTGACTCAGAGTTTTAGAGATCCTAACCGGCAGTTACCGTTTATTGCGACTTTAGATTTACCCGACTTGACGCGCCTAACGAACGATCCAATTCAATATCTTCAGTTCTGGCCGCCAATGCCAAATAAGTTGCCCAGCGATATACCCAAGTTCGAAGGTAAGTCTGGAGAGGATCCGTCTAATCACGTGATGACTTACCACCTCTGGTGTGCATCAAATTCCATCTCAGATGATTCCATCCGCTTACGTCTTTTCCAGCGTACACTCATTGGTCTCGCAGCCAAGTGGTACATTGAGTTACCACGGGCCTCTTTTTACAACTTTAGCCAGTTAGCTACCTCGTTCTTAACTCATTTTCAGTTACCAGTCAGATACGATAATGGTACAGAATTATTAACTTCGCTAAAACAATCGACATCCACGTACATTTCTGATCACATCCATGAGTGGAGACGTCGAAGAAGATTAGTGAAAGTTTTTATCCCGGACCAAATCTTAGCTGAATGGTTTGTCAAATCATTATTACCAAGAATTACTGAAGATGTAGCTAAGGCCGGAGTAGTTACTGAGGAGCAAGTCATTGCTCAGGCACAATACCTTGACTTAGTTTACACTCAGTCGGGTACGTTACATGAGAAAATTCCGGATCTTCCAAAGTCAAACCAAATCGCTGCTGCTCCTTCGGGATCTCATGCCGCTGATGGTATGATTGGTATCGTGACTACGAAGAGTAAGAAGAAGTCTTCCAAGGCCTCCAATACTCCAATTATCACTTTGCCTGATTCTCCGACAGGAGAGTCTTCTCCTCCTGAACTTACCGCCGACATTCACGCTGTAGAGTCATCTACGGCCAAATCAAAAAACGGTGGAAAGAAGAAAGGAAAGAAAAAGGCTAAAGCAGACAAGGCTACAAAGGAGAAAACGGAAAAGTCGGAAACCAATGACGAAAAACGCAAACCTCGATATCCTTGTCTCATTTGTGAAGAAGATCATTTTACGAGAGACTGCCCTCATCGGGCCGAGGTAGTGAAAATAGTCAAAGGTTCTCCCACTCCTGCTGTGTTAAAAAATCCATTTCCAGAGCAGGAGAATAAGATGATAGGTTCTTCTTCGAATGCCAGTGAAGAACCCATTTTGATGATGTCTCATGTCAGGATTGCGACTCGATCGCAAGATTATGGTAGTAAGGCTCCTGTTGATGGTAAGGAAGCAGAATCTTCTCACTCTAACCCATCAACCTCAGCTCCTGGTTCCGATCCACTACAGATCGAAAAACCTAACCCAGACTTAGTGATTAAGCCGCCCGCCAAGGGTGTACTTCGAAGGTCTGCTTTCAATCCACATGCGAGAGCAGCCCAGAATTACAACATTGTTGAAGACTTAGCTGTTTCACCTTCAGCAATGTCGGCACTCGAAGTGCTGCAATCATGTCCAGCGCAACGAAAATTGCTTTTGTCGGCTATCGGAGCTGTCGATGTTCAGGACCCGAACCTAATGATCTTTGATCTAGAAAATAGTACACCGCGTCTCCCCCATCAAATGGCTTTCCAAATCCCAGTGATAGTCAAAAACAGGCCTATTCATCGGACTGTGATTGATGAGGGAGCTTCTACGTGTATTATGTCGATTCAATGTTGGAGATCGCTTGGTTCTCCTTCGTTGAACCAATCCCCCACCATCCTTAAGGCCTTTGATGGCCGTGGGTTCCGTCCGTTTGGTATTCTACAAGAATTGCCTATAGGGGTCGAAGGTAAAACCGTTAGTCTGGATGTGGAAGTGGTTGATGCCCCTCTAGACTACAACCTTCTTTTGGGTCGAAGTTGGTCATATGCTATGACAGCGGTCGTTTCATCGGTCTTCAGAATAATTAAGTTTCCACATAACGGTAAGATCGTGACTATTGATCAGCTGACATACTTTTCATCCGATCCAGCCTCTTCAGAGAGTATTCAACATGTTGGTAAAACGACAATCCCTTATAGGGACATTGGTGTAGGTTTAGTTAAGGATTCCGGTTTACTGGGAACTTTTCCTCTCCCTCCACTCAACGTAGACCCTTCGTTTGCAACGATTCATATGATCACGTCAGAAAACATTATTTATGATGATCCTTGGTATGTTCCATCTGACTCTGAGCTAGACTCACTCGGTGATGTTATGCCGTTGAGTCCGTATGAGATTGCTTATGAAGCTCTTATGTCTTTTACCGATTTTCATTCAACCGAAACCAACCAAATGAATGTGGTCAGTGAAGAGTCACTTTTCACCTCACCCTTAGAACGGATAACGTTTCCCGAAGAGGTGTCATCTGACGAACAACTTCGCGAAATCCTAAGTGTAGATGATCTACCATGGGAAGATCTCCATCACAGATCTTCGTTTTTACCTAAGGGCGATGAATTTGAAAATGATTTTTCATCTATCTTTACCGCTGAATATGTCAAAGACGCTCAGGATCCAACGAAACATTCTGATTCAGAGCTGAATTTAGGGAATATTTCTCGTACTATTCCCATTGATATTTCAGTGAAGTCCGGAATCGAGGAGAACATTCATATAGGTGCCGCATGTACTGAAGAAGAAATCCAAACTTACAAGGCCCTATTCCAAGAATTCCGCGACGTGTTTGCCTGGTCTTACGAGGAAATGCCAGGAATTGATCCTGCCATTGTTGTTCATGAAATCAAAACCTACCCGGATGCTAAACCCATTCGGCAACGGTTGCGTCAGATTCACCCTCGAAAAGCGGCTGCAATCAAAGCAGAAGTCGAAAAGCTGTTGAAAGCAGGTTTCATTTATCCGATCCCGTTAACGGATTGGGTATCGAATATTGTTCCCGTCAATAAAAAACAAGGAACAATAAGAATCTGTATCGACTATAGGGATATAAATCGAGCTTGTCCAAAAGACAACTATCCTACGCCTTATATCGATCAAATAATTGATGATTGTGCCGGAAGTGAGATGTTTTCCTTCATGGATGGTTTCTCAGGCTATAATCAAATCAATATTCTACCTGCCGATCAACCAAAAACGGCATTCATTTGTCCATGGGGGACATTTGCTTATTGCAAGTTACCTTTTGGGCTTAAGAACGCCGGCGCTACTTTTCAACGGGCGATGTCTTATGCATTTCATGACATCAAGCACATTGTGCAACCCTATCTCGATGATTTGCCTGCTCATTCTTTACGTCGAGCTGATCACCTTGTCCACCTACGAGCAATCTTTATGAGGTGTAGGCATTATCGAATTCGGTTGAATCCCCACAAGTGTGTTTTCTGTATAGAAACAGGTCGATTGCTGGGATTTGTTGTTTCAAAAGCCGGCATTCGCGTCGATCCCTCGAAAGTCGAGGCTATCATCAAATTGCCTCCTCCTTCGAGTTTGCGCCAACTCCAAAGTTTGCAAGGGAAAGCGAACTTTTTACGCCGATTCATCCCAAACTACGCCGAGGTCACTAAAGGTTTTACACGGTTGTTGAAACAGAACGCACAATTCTTTTGGGACGAGATTGCCCAACAATCTTTTGATGCATTAAAACACGCGTTGACCCATGCACCGTTATTGCATCCTCCCAACTACAACCAGGACTACTTCTTATACCTCGCAGCTTCGCATTCCACCATTGGAATGGTGTTAGTTCAAGAAGATGAATTCAAAGCAGAGCATGTGATATATTATCTTAGTAGAACCTTAAATCCCACTGAGTTAAAATATTCGCATGTGGAGAAATTGGCCCTGGCAGCCGTTCAAGCTGTCCAGCGTTTTCGTCACTACATTCTTCTCGCAAAACTACGGTTATTTCGGATTGCAACCCTATGATTTATATATTGACAAAACAACTGCTAGGGGGCAAGTACTCTAAATGGATTGTTATCCTGCAAGAGTTCGACTTGGAGTTCGAGAAGTCCAAGTCTAAGAAATCTTTAGTTTTTGCGGAATTGATGTGTGATTTCCCGAGTGCTGACACAGAGACTGTGGCAGAGGAGTCCATTGCGGACGAATCTTTGTTTCTTATTAGCACTTTAGATCCGTGGTATGGGGATATAATCATCTATCTCCAAACCCAAACCTTTCGGCCTGAAGCTTCCAAGGAAGACCGTCGAAAAATTCGGTTTCGATCCCAGCAATACAGAATTATTGGAGATACACTTTATCGCCGGGGGGCAGACTTAGTTTTTCGACGTTGTTTAACTCACGACGAGGCTGAGAGAGTTTTGAATGATTGTCACTCTGGAGCATGTGGCGGTCATATGTCTGGGTATGCCACAGCTCAGAAGGTGTTGCGCGCTGGCTATTTCTGGCCGTCTATGTTTAAAGATTGTATCCTTGCCGTCAGAACATGCCACAACTGTCAAGTGTTTGATCAAAAGATGCGCGCTCCACCTGCTCCTCTCCACCCTATAATTGCCGCTGGTCCATTCGCCAAATGGGGCATTGACTTTATTACTTGTAACCCTCACTCGGCCGGGGGGCATGCGTATATCATCCTCGCGGTTGATTATTTTACAAAATGGGCCGAGGCGATGCCTACATTCGACGCAAGCGGCAAGACAGCTGCACTTTTCGTATTCAATCATATCATAACTAGGTTTGGTGTCCCACAAGCAATCATTACTGACCATGGGAGCCATTTTCGAAACGTCATGATGACTGAGCTTACAAGCCAGCTTGGTTTGCGCCACGATAGCTCTACTCCTTATTATCCGCAAGCCAACGGTTTGGTTGAGTCAATCAACAAAGTTCTAGTCATCATGATTCGACGGATCATTGGTATCCATCGAACGAATTGGCATAACATGTTATTTTCGGCGCTATGGGCATATCGAACTTCAGTGAAAAATTCAACAGGTTTCACCCCTTTCCAGCTAGTTTATGGCTTAGAAGCTGTGTTACCTATTGAATGCGAAATCCCATCACTTCAAATGGCTGTCGAATTACTTCCAGCTACTTCCGAAGAGGAGAAACGGTTATTATACTTGGCTAAATTAGATGAGACTCGACGTGACGCTACTTTAGCTATCGAGACTCACGCGAAACGAATGAAAGCTCAGTACGATAAAAATGTAACCCCTCGAAGTTTTTCGGAAGGAGACCTAGTACTATTATATGATCAAGCTAACGATAAGCTAGGTGCCGGAAAATTCGTTCCCATGTGGCATGGGCCCTACATTGTAAAGCGAAAGCTAGCAAAAGGGGCTTATGAGTTAGTTGATTTTGATGGGGACTCTTTGGGTAAACCCAGAAATGGACTTTACCTAAAGAGGTATTATGCTTAAAATGATGGGTATGGAGAAATTTTTAGATAGGTTAGATTTCCTTTCTAGCTAGCAAGTGTGTTAGTTTAGTCAGTGTGCTTAGCTTAGCGAGTGTGGTTTTTCGTCATTATTCTGGCTTATCTTGGTTTTACTCTTGATATTGTAGATGTCGACGCCTCTCCAAACATACATTGGATTTGCTGATGGTGCTTGTCGTAATACACGGAATATCTCTTCCGCAGCTTGGGTTATCTATTCGCCCTCTGACGAGTTAGTTTCTATGCATGGGGTAAGCCTCGGTCAAACAACGAATAACATTGCAGAATACAGTGCAGTGGTTGAATTATTATCCGAATCTATTTCATTTGGAATTCGACGTTTGATAGTGAGGTTAGATTCTGAACTTGTTGTATTACAGCTTAATAGAGTTTATGCCATTAGAAATCCTGTGTTATTAAGGTTGTTTTTGAGAGTGCGTCTCTTGGAACGTGAATTTGATTACATTGAATATCAACATATTCCAAGGTCCCTGAATACATTAGCAGATGCAATTGCTTCTCGAGTGTTGGACAGACATTTATAATAATCATGCAAGTAAATTTAAAAACATTTCATCATACATGTTAAACAAGATAAGCCGGTAATAGTGATATATATATAGATAGAAGTGTGTCAAAAAATATATACATCGTCTTCGATCATAGGTTGAAAACACCTTATGATCGGCAAAATGATAGTACAAAAAGTCAAAAATGTCACATGTGACTACAAAAGTGACTAGTCAATCACTGGTGGTGCTCTCTGTACGACACCACTGCGCGGGCTACCTTACGCAAAAATCTCCTAAACGGTCCAGGGACCGCGACTACGAAGCGCTGAAGCCTGATAGGAATGTCGTCCATAGTAGTCTCAGGTATATCTGCCGTGAGACGCTCTAGATCATGCTCCAACTCAGCTAGTACTTCTGCTGTCGCATCCTGTGGGACCGGTACCGGTGCAGCTGGATGTAGTCTATCATAAGGCCGGAGGTTGGCTGGACGCTGTGGACCAACATCTGCATTTTGAAAAAGTTTTACTATTAGTTTTGAGACGATATATATAAAAAATACAAAAAATACATAACTAGAAAACTTGTGAAAATAAAAGTACCTCTGTCGTCCCATTGTTCTCCCTGTGGAAGAACCATGTCCGGATCACCTCTGAAATCCATTCCGGCATACGGAAAGTCCTGTATCACAAAAAGCTGGCCCTCTAACCAGTCAAAATAACTATCTGAGAATCGAACTACTGTCGCGCCCTCGTCAGGATGCCGGGCCATCACCGCAACCCATCGTATCAGCTTTGGCTGCCGAGGACCCAAGATATCAACAGTGAGTTGCTGAGGGATCAGCATTGGAATTCTCTCCAAGGCAAAGCTCACGACTATAGGCCCATATCCAAAAGTCTTTAGTCGTCCGTTCTTTGCCTTGGTCAGTTGGCTCTTCATATGAGCCGACACAGCTTCACACCAGTTGAAAATGGTGCCTTGGTAACAGTCAATTGCCATCCGCATTTGGGATCCGGAAGCAATGTGTAAAGCGGCCGCGCCGCAAATTCTGGTAACCGTGAACGCTATGACTTTGAGTTCCGGTAAAGTGATGTGTTTTATCTCTATGCCTTTTGAATGGTGAGCCCCACGTGTGCACCAATCCTCGCGGAGACTATCAAGGGATTGGCCACCCGGCCTAGTCCCCGCAAGACTGAGTTGCTCACCTCTGTTTGGCAAGCCAGTGAGAAAGTATACATCCGAGGGCTCTATCTCGAGCTGGTGCCCTCCTATGTAAAAGCATTGTTCTTGAACGTTCCATCGCTCAACCAGCCATTCCAAGAATCTTACCTGGCCCCTCATGCCCGGTATGGTCCAATATTTGTATAATCCGCATGCTCTTAGGGCATCCAGGGAAGGTTGATGATTTATTGCAGCTTCATCTTCCTCTACATGCTCTCTTTCTCTCCAGTCTAACATGATTAATGCCCTGCATATCAAAAATAGCAATTAGAAATTGATTTGGGAATTTTTGGTGGTTTTTTGAGAGAGTTGGGGTTTTGAAATGCGCGTTTCTCGGAAGACGCACCCCGGCTTTGTAGCACAGGGCGCCCGGACGCAGCTGGCCTGAAGGCGGGCTGCGTCTTCCGACCGTTTTCCCGTATGAGAAAAAGTCGGGGGACGCAGGTCACCCGAAGGGCACCTGCGTCCGCCGAGAGGCGCATTCCAAAACCAAAACCCCCCCAAAAAATAAAACTAAGACCTAAAAATTGATTCTAAACAGATAGAAATGCAGAGTAGGATGTGTAAAATACCTGGATGAGACGGCGTTCGATTCCGACGGTCAGATTTTCCGCAGCGACCACGGGAAGTTTCTTGTCAAAAGCTCCTTTTTCAACCTCAACAGTGAAACGGTAAAAATGACATGGTAAAAGGTCTTTTTATAGGTTTTTTGGATGAATTAGTTCATTTTTTACCATGAAAAGATGTTTTTGAATGTATTTTTGCCTATTTTAAACAGGTATGAGTAATGTGTTGCTTTTGTGCAGGACAAAGGGATTTCGAGGGAAATTGTAATTTTTCACAAACAAAAATATCAGAGTCATCTTTTAAGCCCTTTTCTGACTCCTAAAACATGAAAAGATCGCCGAGTGTTTCTTTTTCACTCGTTAAAACGGAATTAAAAGACGGTCCCCTTTTAGCTCTTTTCTGACCGCAAAATCAGGAAAAGATTGCCGGGTTTTTGTCGTTTCGAACTCGATAAGGAAATAAAACGACGTGTCCTTGATCGCTTTTTACTTTTCAGGTCAACGACACTATTATGAAAGTACTCCTTGGTCGCAAGATCAAGCGGTTCCCCCAGGTATTATTTTATACTTTTTCGGGCTTGAGGGACACAAATATACGAAAAAGTTCAACGTGGAGTCTCCTTTAGTTTTTTCAGACTCTCTAAAATTGAAAAACGCCGAGTTTCTCCTATACTGGGCTCGTTAAACTTTTACAGTAGAGGACCTGTTCAATTACAAACAGGAACGAACCACTCCTTCCTAGGGTTCGAATTTAAACTAGGTTGGACTCGTCCGAAGGATGAGCTTATAATCAAGCATATGTTATCCTCCTCAAGCTTGTTAAAAATAAAGAGGTACTTGCCAGAAATGGTGGGGGAAAAGAGAGAAGAATGAACCTGTTTGTCACCTTTTGTCTCAAAAGAAACTTTATTACCGCTCTTGAACACGACACTTTTTATTCACCTGGGTTGGGAAATCTTTTACCTCACAGTTGACCAAACCACTTTGAAAGTCTTTAACCGGGTTCCGGGATTAACTTTGAGTTATTCGTCACCAAGCCATCTGTCGTGTCGTTATGTGTTCAAGAGGTCTGCAAGCAAAACTTTCATCTGCAAAATACTTGTCATCCATTTGACCATCCCTGAGTCAGTCCTTACAGCAACATTTCTTCAACTTGAACAATGATTTCGTGTTGTGGGCTTGCCTGCAACGGGTCGCTTTCTATCGACATCGACACATTATCTAGAAAGATGACTTAGGAATCGACAGTACCTTGAAGTCTGCATGCATCAATGGCAGGTTTCTCGCCTTTGACGTCAGTTTACATCATTGACTTTCGATCAAAGGATTCCGTGAAGTGTTCGACATCAAAACATCTATTCACATTTCACGGGTTGTGCTTGGTACTTTGAGAACCATTGACATTACTGGTGGTCTCTCTCATGCTTGTTAACAGTTTACATCATCGACTGGTAATCAAGTGGTTTCTAACATGTTCGACATCGAATCATTTAATCACATGGCTAGAATCGTACCAATTCGGGAAGTAGAAGTGAAGACCCTGGATCTAGTTTCTACCATCCAGGCTGCGAGGAGTTTTGTATTCATTATCTATGTAGACTAATCATAAACAGATGGCTGCATCCATACTGTGTCTACAAAAGTCTATAAAAATGATGTACTGCAAGATCATTCCTGTATCAGAATAGTTAGTCCATTAGTTAAAGTTTTGAATCTGAGTATGGGAATGCCTACCTCAGTGATGATATAATCTTATCCATGTATTTTGTGTTGAAAATTGCAGGTTCCAACCAGGCCATCCACAAGACAATCCTTGAAATGATAAAGCGCTTCACCCTTCCTAGAATTACAAAACCCTACTCTATTCCAGGCTTCGCACTTTAGGGGGCAATCTGTTACACTAAAAAATGTCACCTTGACTACTTACAGTTAGTATGGCTCAAATCAACAGTCATGCTACCCTCTTAGGCAAGTCTCATGCCTCTGTTATCCATCTCAAACTCAAAGAAGAGAGAAAGTCTTGTAAAAACTATGTTTATCTCTGGGGTCGCGGGTTCTCTCTAGCCTTACCTGCGGGGACGCTGACCATGTTCACAAAATCTGCGTCCATGGACGCTCTGTATGTTAAGGGACAGGTGCGTCCCTCTGTAAAAGGCAAAATGCGCGAGTTTTATCTTGAAAAAGTTACTTGTGGTTACTTCTAGAACATTCTAGAGGTCGGTTTGATGAAATGGATGCGCCTCCAGTTGGTTCATGTATCTCTATTAAGGGGGAAATTATCCCATCAATAAGGGAGCTATCCCACCCATAGAGGGGGATGATCCCATTGATAGTGGACCTGAATAACCTCTTTACAGCACTATAAATAAAGACATTGAGCCAGAGGGAGAGGAGGTTGGAGCTATACATTTTCTTTGGGTAAATGCTGCAGGATTTAGGTCTTCCATTAGAGCCTTTGTGAGGAGAGATTGTCTTTACTTGATTCTACTTGGAAGAGGGTGAGCTTTGTCAAAGTAGAGGAAAACCCTTGATGGACCCTGGGAGGAACTTGCACAACACCAAGGCCAGGTTGTAAGAGTTTCTTTGTTTCGTTATTAATACAAACTGGTTTATTTTTCTCAATAGCTTGTGTTAATGAGTTATTTCATGTGTTCCTTGGTCTGCATGTTGAATATATGTTTTATTATATGAAATGCAAGTGCTTGGTAATTGTTTGATTGTTTGTGGTTGCAGGAATTGACTTGAAGGAGGAGCTCATCCGGATCGTCAAGAACGGACTTCAACAACAGCGTTTTGGAATAAGGTAAGCCTAAACACTTGTAGTTTTCATGTTGTAAAAGGTGTATTTAGAGAAAGATCACTCCATTTTGTCTTGTTTGTCATTAGAACGTCTTAGACTTCTAGGAAGGTCAGTCGTGTCCGCACCCTTGACAAATTCCGTGCGACATGGACTCCCAAGCTACAATGGGGTTGTACAATAGAGGAAGAACACTAGCGTGTGGAGGAGAGGACTCTAGCTCAAGAGTTCCCACTTTAATAGCCTCCACTTCACCAAACCTATTATAGAATTTAGTAATCACTCTCGCAATGGCATTAGGAAAGTCATCCCACAGTAGGGAAAAAGGTCCCTTCTCTTATAACTTGCTCCTTTTATAGGCTGTTTCTTAGATGACACTTGTCAGTTCGTGAAAAAATATTTTATTAATCCAATAATTTAATTATTCACCTACCATGTGTCAGCCTCTCACCAATACTCTCCTAAAATTATTTAATTAATTTCTTATTAAAAACATATTTTATCTCACCCCAACATGGCTCCCTATTTCTTCTCCTAGTTGTCCCTTGAACAACCCCCCCCCCCCCCCTTGAACAACCCCACCCCCCCGCACACACTTATACTCCTTATTTTTTGTTCATTATTGAAGTCAACTGGTAGGTCTTAGATTTGTTTCTCCAACTACTCCCTAGTTTATCTCAAGTTGGAATCTTGGATTGAGATATTTGTGTTGTGTTCCTACCACATTGAGGTTCTCCTGAAACTAAATTTCTCTAAGTCTATATTATTACTCTTTAATTTCATACACCATAATTTTTTCTTAATGAGGTTAAACTATCATTGAATTAATTTTTCTAATTTAACTCTATGTCCCCTTCTCCTTTTGTTATTAGAACACTTATATACTTTGGATTATTTAATACACATTATATACTTAATATTTTCCAAACATGAGGAGGGAAGAGTTACTCATTTGGTCAAATTTTTATACTTCGTCCTATTCTCCCTTTCCCCAAGATTTACTCTTGATTTAGCTAATTTGATTCTATAAAATCACATACTATATTATGTGAATTAGTGTTCATCATTGCATGACCGTCAAATCTTAATTATTTTTTAGTAATGTATTCCTAATGCCAAGGGTGCCAAGTTGATCATGCCCTTTAAGAAGAATATATTATCATAATTGGAGACACTTATGAACCATCATAGACAGAATCGGTTCAGACAAAATTGACCTAATAGAAACTGATAGTACCTAGAGAAAAGACCCCACTAGAGTAGTTAAATCATCTAGAGCCAACTCCAATAGATAAAGAACAAATAGAGTAAGGAAAATCATATCAAAAGAAATTATAAGATGAAAAAATAGAGGAAATGGATATTAGGCCAAAAAAAACACAAAAAAAGCAAGTACAACCCACCCCAACAACAACAAACCCTATGCAAATAGATAAAACTCTACATGGGAAAGTAGGGCAGATAGAGGATAAAAAAATGGTCACTATTATAGTATAAAAGGATGACAATTGAATTGGCACAACCTAATCCTTAACAACATGAGAAACAAGTACAAGGAATTAGGAATGCATCAAAGAAGAAGAAGAAAAAGAAGCAACATGTGGCTCCTAAAATATTTATATCATTTTGATCTTTTGAAGCAAAAACAAGAAATTTCCAGGTAACATTCAACCCATAGGAGGCATCTACGAATCATATATCTAAATTGCATAATCATATAAATAAACAAGCAACAACAAGATGCAGAAATACATTGCGAATCGCGGGAGTAACAGATATTAAATGAAACAAAGAAAAGGAAATCTGGAAAGCATGGATTAACTTCGCATAAGAAAAGTTGTAAGTAGGAACACTCAGTATACAAATCAAATGACTAGAATATTTACAATGGATACTCCATCAAATGGTGGAAATTAATGTAAAATTAAAGGAAAATCAATGCCAAGTTCAACAACAGAGTCGACAAGAATATATTAACCAAATATATGCAATACTAAAAGAAGAATTTTCTAAATTCAACAAAACAAGAAGAACTTGGAGGGAAATATTATTTGATGATAGTCATGTCAAAAAAATTGAATAAATGGCCAATTTACTTTGCCATAACATGAAGTTGACTCAAGATACAGTAGAGTTCAATCAAATATGTCACTAAGATGGAACAAATGATGATGGAGTTCAGAGCAAGACAAGGCTTATCGACATAGATTACTATAGAAAAGGAGGTAAAAGTAGCCCCAATCAAGGAGGAGAGATAATGGTTTATAGAAGGGAAGAGGTTACAAATTGAAGAAAATAATTCCCTTCAACGCTTAAATAAATCCCTAACCAAGTACAACAATTAGAAAATTAGTGGAATCCCTACTACATTGATAGAAAAATTAGAGTACTTGACCAAGATGACCTATGTAATGATGTAAGATTAATAAATTATAGATGAGTGGTCGAATTTCAACTAGTAATTGTAAATACTTGTGCCACACATAGACAAGATAGATATAGGGGGGCCTCAAGAACTAAATCCTAAATGGGCATGCACTCTAGTTTCTCTTGTCTGGCCAATATTTTAATTTTTTGAACCTGTTATGTTAGAATCAAATTTTCCAACTACAAGATGGCATTATGAGTCTATTGAGATAAAGGTAGAATGAATATAGTGGATATCACAAAAAAGGCAACGAAAAGGGATCAAACCACTTGTTAAAGATGTACCTCTTTATACTTGGCTAGAAATTATTTTGAAAAAAGTCCAACATGCCTCTCCACAAGCATCTACAACTCTGGTAGCAACATCAACAACTCCAACACCAACATCAACTCCCATGGAAAATCTCAACACACAAGGATTGCACCAACCTAGCTAATGATATTTTGCATCATATATTCTCTCAAAAAAATTGTGTTATCATCTTTGTTCCAAAAAATCCTCATTTGTGATTCACATCTCCCACTTGCTCAAGATGAGCAATGAATTGATGTCAGGGGGGATGTTGGAAGGGATAGTTGACTCAATTAAATAGACCCAACAATTTGACTTTGTCTATTGTCAAATCAAAGAGTAAGTCAACCAACCTCATAACTCAAGTTGATCAACCAAGGTATTCAGATAGTTATAAATACCTTGTGACTAAACCTTATGGCATAAATAGTGTATTGATATAAGAGAGAGGAGAAAAAGAAAGCATTGTAAAGTTGTGATATTTATTATAGTTATTTATTAGTCTTCCACTACTTTTGTTATCTTTCCTTTCTCTCATCTTTGTGTGTATGTATATATGTTAATGCATGTATCTCTAGTCCTCGAATGTGTCTCTGCTGGAAACTCTGTATAATTATGTAGACTATAACACATACATATCCTGATGTGAAATGAAGAGTAGGAAAGGGATTATTACCTAAGGCTTTGAAATTCCTCCCTTCTTCACACCATCCAACAAGCTTCTCATAACAATTATGGTTATTGGTGAAATATTTTACCTAATCATTAGTAAAGAATTTTCCATTTTTAACATCTTATAGTAGGCTTCAATATTTGTAGATGAAAAGGGAACAAATGTGTTTTCCCCATTTGTTCAAGATATGTTTAGTGGTGATATAAATGTGCAATATTAATCACATAATGATCTCTATGCATGAAAAAACTAGGAATATAGTTGTAGCACTATCAATATAGGATCTTCAAATGATGTGTAATCTCTTCCTATTCTACCTCTTCATCCCTTCCATTTAGTTCTTCGTTGTTATATGGAATCTACGACTGCGGACAGAAGTGTCTTCCCTAGGTCTAGTTGACTGACCTAGAACAACAGAAAGCAAAAGGCACAATGACTTCCTTAAAGTAATTGAATGATGAGATGAGGCCTATCTAGAATCCATCATAAGCTTCGCTCCTTCCTCAGCTTGTACTCTCCAATCCTAGCTCTGATTGCTATAATTAGAACCTACACAATCAAACAAGGCAAGCCAAATATCTACAACATGTATTTAGCATAATCCAATCACTTCATTCAATGGATCAACATGGTATTTAAATACATGAAATCATAACATTATATATAGGAAAATGGTATATTATTTTTATTAATAAATGGATAGAGTTACAACTAAAAATAGGAGTTGATCTTGTAGAAGAGCTCCCCAAGTTGACTTGTCCTTTTATTGCCACAAAGTATGCCTCTATGTCACCCTAATGCATGGAATAATGACTCTCAAAGCAACAACATGAGGGTAGAATCAATCTCCAAAATCCAACCCCTTTCCCATGGATGGTTGTAAATATATAGATGAGGGAGGTAGTTCATGAATTCTTATCCATTTACCAATCTAGGCTTGAGATCCACTTGAGATGGAAGGATGAGCTCAAGGGATAAGAGGTGAAAAATCCAAGGTAGGATCAGATAGGATTTGAGACTCTTATCCAAGGTAAATGGTTGAAACAACCTCAAGAAGCTTCTGGAAGAGGAAGCTTTGGGATTCTTTTATTTTCTCAAATTTCTAGAATCGGTGCACCCCAAAGACTAAGAAACATGTTGATGATCAGCACATGTGCAAAGAGAGTCAACCTAGTAGTCAATGTTGGTCCCTAAAGGGCTAGGGTGTGCTGGGCCTTAAAAGCTTGGAAACTCAGCAATCAAGAGCAAAAACTTAGGGATTCAGCAGAGTCATGCTTGGGCTTTGTGTAAGGATGATAACAATATGTTGAAGGATGTGAATTTATCCCATTAAAATTCGTATTGACCATATGCGATAAAATGGCCTATAGCAGATTGCCCCCTAAAGAACAAAGTCAAAAATGAAAACTAATGACTAAAGTGCTTTACCTTGTGACAAGTCGGGATCAAGAACAATGGGCGAGATCATCATTTCTTACAATACATTTACATTATGATATCCTTGTTGTGGGAGGCAGACCCATGCTCAGCACATAAGCTAAAATTACACGTACAATGACAAAAATACATGTCCACAAATGACTGATGGTGGACCATGACTGTATTATTGTCTATATGATCATAGCCATCATACATTGTGATCTTGTGTTAATCCTAAAATCACAGCTCGGATGGATGAAACTAGATTCGGGTTCTTCTATCTCATTCACACGACCAACCAATGTACAAGTCTAACCATGTGAATTAATGAGCTGAAGTCGAACATGGTAGACACCATTTGATTACCAGCCAATGATGTAAGTCGTTAACAAACGCAAGAGAAACCATCGATGGTGTTAATGGCTCTCAAGGTACTCTAGTACAATCTATATGGTGTGGATGAATGAGTTGATGTCGAACATGACACAGAATATTTCAGTCGAAGACCAATTATGTGAACATGTCACCGAGAGTGAGGAAACTTGCCATTGATGTAAGAAAGCACCAAGGTACCAAACAAGTTTTTTTAAGTCAACTTCCTGGATAATGAGCTGATGTCAACAGGAAGAGACCCATCACAGGAGGGCCTTGATTTATCCCCCATCGGTGACATGAAATAGCTATGATGATTTGAGACAGAATGATCAGAATGATGCTGATATGAAACTAGACCAAGAATGGTAGACATGGAATGAAGGCTTAAGAGTATTGTAGCAGATATTGAATGAATGACTTCTCTTGAACTTAGCGGCGACACTAAAATGGAGTTGGCAACATTGACCCAAAACCAAAACGGAGGCTTTGAAAAGGTATGATAAACCAAAATACAAGCAGATTTCCCAACCCAATAGCGATGGAGATGAAGTAGAAGAGTGTCGTGTTCAAGAGCGAATCGTTACCATTAACAAGTGGAGTATCCTATTTTCCAAATTTCCCTAACAATTACTTATCAGTACCTCTTTATTTTTTACAAGCTTCACGAGGATAAAATATGCTAGATTTGTAAGTTCATCCTTCGGATGAATCCCTTTGAGAATATTTAACGAAAACAGAGAAGGAGTGGCTTAGTCTCGTCGTGATAGATGGTTCCATCATTGTTTGATGTCCAACGAAGGTGAAAAATCGACATCTTTTTCATGTTTAGAGAGTTTGAAAAAGAGGTGAAAAAGAAAAATCCAAATGTTCTTTTTCGTAGATATGCTCTTGAGTCTGAAAAGGCAGAAAAAAATACTCAGATGAACCTCTTAGCCATGTTTGACTAAGGTATTCCATTTTAATAAGTAGTCTATCTCAGTCCGGAAAAGGGTTAAACTTATACTAAGTAGATGTCTTTTCATTTACTTTAACGAGTTCTAAAAGACAAGTGCTTGGAAATATCTTCATATTTTGGGAGCCTGAAAAGAGTTGAAAGAAAACTCTAAGGGGGTCCCTTTTTCATAATTTTACAAAGCCCAAAAAAATGATAAAAATTTACTCTTGGTCAAAATGATCTTATTCCGTTCAAAACACAATAGAATTCATTAAACAACTATCGACCTTCTCAAAACACCATAAAAAGGATTAAAAATACATGTTTCATGATCAAATTGAACTATAATAAGGTCAAAACATTAAATACAAATAAAATAATGAAGAAATGACCATAAATATCTAAAATGACAATTCATTTTTACCATTTCACATTTACCATTTGACATTGGAGCTCTGAGTACTTTTTACCCTTGATCTTCTGCAGTTGATTGTGGTCAATCCGGAGGATCATTTTAGGCATCGTCACTTCCAGGTAGGAGCTCATACCTTTCTCTTTCTTTTCATGGTGCCATTTTGTAGTTTCATGCACATTTCTTAGGTTTTTGGAGGCCTTAGGGCACATATATTTCACCCCTCGATCAACACAATCCCATAAGGTCGAAAGGTGCATTGATCCTATAGACTTAACACTAGAGGGAGCACTCCAATGCACTATCCTCCCTTAGGGGGGTGTGTTGGGTGCAAAACCAAAATTTTTCCCACTAGTTTATCTCAAAATTTATCAAGTTTTTTGTATGAAATTGAGCATAATGAGTCTCTTTGTGATGTTTCAAGACTTCATTGCTACAAAATGTCTCTGATATGGAGGGAAAGAGAGCATGAAGAACAAGATATGAATTCATAAAATGGTCCCACTACCATCCAGGCACTAAGAGATTATGGATTACTAAAATTATGTTGGCTTCCCGAAATGAGGCAACAGATGGAATTACTTGAATATCTTGTACATGCATGGGATGTTCAAGCGCTGGAATTCAAACTAGGAGCACAGCTTATCAAGATAAAGGTAGAAGAAATATATTTCGTGAGTGGTCTATCTAGACGAGGTCCCTCCATCTCTTTCACAGGCATGAAAAGGGGAGGATAAATAATCAAGGATTGTGTCACCACCCATTGCAGACCTTGAGCCTAGTCGACCAAGGATGGGAAAATCAACATAAAATATGTGGTCCAACTACCTCTAAGAATGATCTCGTTCATTATTTCCACATTGGTAGGTATCTCTATACTACATGTGGCCAATAGGTCATATATGTAGTATGCTCTAGAATGCATAGAGTTAATCGTCTTCAACTGGAGTGAGGGAGTATTGGTCAACATGAAAGAACAGTTGACTAAAGAAAAAGATGGGAGACTAAATAACTTTGGCTATGGAGCAATCTTGGTCTCCTTTTCTCTAGAGATGATTTCATTGTTATGGCCTCAACATATCTCACTTGATCCCGTTGATGCGAGAGTTCCATAGATGAGGAGGTGGATAGATCTCATGTCCTGCCATGCAAGTCCATCGTCCATGAGCTTCAAAGTGATTTTCTTCAGATGGTTGCACATGCAATTTATTATGGAAAATGAATATCCATACGCATGGGTGGATTTACACAGAGACCCAGAGCTCACGCTTCCTGAGGGAGAGCAATGGGGTGCTATAGGTAAGATATCTTGACCATCTTTAATTTTTAATTTTACAATTTTTTTTTATTTTTTACGTTTCTGAGACTAAACTATTGATTTGTACATGCAGATATTAGACCCTTTCGACCTGTGGGTATCTCATATCTCCAATGAACAAGAGACCCACAACCGGTACTAGCACCAATACAGGTTGTTGTAGTAGGACAGGAAATACTACACGATCTCAACATAGAACAAACCCTCACAGAGGTAGAGCATCATATGGAGGGGCTGACACATGGCATAGCTGATACCATGGTCGACTAACTTCCTATGTGATTACAGCGACATACTATTGGAGTGCTAGGTCATATCGGTTAGCTATTTCACAAGATAGCTCGTGCAGTGGCATGTTATCGTGAGCACTATTATTAGTCTACTAGGATGCATACAGCCATATTTTCATGTACATTTTTGGATATGATAGGTCGTGTGGCCATATGTGTCTCAGGAAAAAATTTTGTAAAACCAAACATATTTTATATAGCTATCTTAAGTTTTTCCTACGTTTCTATTAGCGCTTTCAATTGGTGTGATGTGTATTGAAATTATTTACATGTGTTGAAAATGTCTATCTAAAACATGATTAGCCAATGCATCTATAAATGTATTTAGATTTCTAGAAATGTGTTGATATTGGATGTAATCAAAGTGTCTTTCTAGGACATGAAACCTTAAGAACATGCAAATCATAGTTGGACTTCTAACTGAGTAGACAATAGTCAACTATAGTACTAGAAGTTGTAAGACCAATATGATGACTATACGGAGGATACCATGTGAAATAGCATCAGATAGTAGTTTGATCATCGTGTTATACTCAATGATGTTATTGGTAGAGTGATTGATACAAATTCCTTGTAGACTCACTAACTCGCCATCTGGAGCGAATATGGCCCATGTTGCAGAAGATATGTTTCGAGTACTACGACTATCACCATCAGCATAACCAAAAAATGATTCCAAGAATGTTGACATCTACAAACCAAATGTAAACGGGATTAACAGAAACAGAAGGAAATTCTGAAGGGACACGCTGCAAACACATTCAACACACCTATATACAATATGTACATAGTGTACTGCGCAAAATCAAGCATAGTATTTTTTAAGGTACATCCCATTTCTAGGTTGCACCAATGGAACTCCATCAAAATCTACTAGATCATACGCCTCTTTTGCAAGAACACGTTTTAATGTATGGACCTAGCCACATTGGCTTGAACTTTCCTAAACCTAATTTATTAGAATCTTGATCATAAATCAAAACAAGGTCTCCTTCTGAAAAGACATGAGGCTTGACACTCTTTTCTTATTGTGCCTTAATATGTCTCTTATGAGTTTCATTAGCTAAATCGGTATCATGTCATGTCTCATCTAAGCGAGTCAGATGTAAAAGATGTTCCTCTTTGTTGACACCTAATCATCAGGATTGGGTGAATAAGTGTAATTGATGTAAATAAATAATGGAAAATATGAAGAGTCACCGAGAGATGAAATGAACAGTCTCTCCCTCATCTATATAATAAAGACCAACCTGAATGAATAGAATGAATTGTTTTGAGGAGTTACCTCCAGGTCTGACATGGTATCAGAGCCAGCTCCCAAAATTAGCTTTTGTGTAACTCCTGGTGTCAGTTTCCTGCCTATGTTCTGCCTATTTTGTAGAACTCACACCTCTGCCATGCTCCTAAGGCCTAAACCCACTGTCATATGTGTTTTATATTCCCTCTGAACAGTCGGCCCACTCGGTGGTATCTCATTGAATACTGCTCGGTGGTATTTTTGGAATCGTAGTGGAAACGTAGTGGAAACTCGTGCATCTGGTGACAGCTGTGGGATATGAACGCACACCTTTTGGACCAGAACCTTAATCTGGCACCTTAGACCAACTCGAGCATCTGGTGTAGTTCCATTGTTGTAGTTTCGTTGTAGTGGTATATGAATACACTTGGAAGTGGTATCGACCTCGGCCCCTCGGCCTCTCCCCCTAACCTCTTTACAAGGTTATATTGACATACTCCTCACTGCCTGAAGTTCCATCACCTGATGAAGATATTAGGGTCGCTTCCCTTCTCCTGTGAAACTCATAAGCCCATTCAAGTCCCGGGCAGTAATAAGGTCAGGATTGAATCTGGTGTCATTCATATCATCCGGAAGATAGGCCCCATTCTCAATTAGAAATTCCATGGCTTTCTTATTTCGCTCCTTCACTGCACTGTGAAGGGGAGTCCAGCCACATGCGCCACCCTTGATCCATGCATCAATGTCAGCGCCATGCTCGAGTAATTCATCCATCACCACGCTGAATGTCCACCAGCGGAAGCAAAGTGCAAAGGAGTGGCTCCACGGAATTTCGGGCCCATCGCAGATGGATGCATCTAGCTACTTTGTAGACGACCTTTTGTTTTAAATTCTCAAGTGATCAACTCTCGCTATTTTCGCAATGTGTTTTTAGTTTTGTGACTATTAATACATATTAGAATGCTTGTTCGTGTATAATTTTATGCAATAAAGATCAAAAAAAAAAACATGGCACCAAACATTGAACTGCTAATCTGCGCACCAAATGGAATTCAATTAATGGTAGAGGGTAATCAGAAAGTTGACAGTATGAAGGGTCATATATTTTTTTATAGGGCATTCTCCTGTCTTTGATCTTGAATTATATGAAATGTTGTATTGAATTATGTGCACTACCCATGGTTGAAAAGGCAGATATGTGTTGACTGCATTTTGATATATGGTTTGAATGTTTTAAAGGTTTTGATCCATGTCGTATTCCCAAAAGGCCTTAGGATAAATGGATCAGTATTTGTTGCAGTGTTGGTCTGCCTAAATGTTGGTTGTGCTCCAAATGGATTGGAACTTGGTTGTCTGTTATTATTCATTTTTTTCCAAAAGAAGCATTAGAAACCCCTATCTGTGCAGCTTGTTTCTTGGTTTTCATAAGAATTCAGAATATTTCTACTACAGTGCAATTTTTTTTCTAGCAGAAGTATTTTTACAACACATATATTTTACAATGCATTCAATCATATCTATTGTGGGAATAGTTCTCACTGGCAAGGAGAACTATCCTGAGTGGTCCCGAATGATAAAACACGCCCTCATTTTCAATGAGTTGTGGAAAGGAGTGTGTGTTGGAGACGGAGACAAAGAGCTAGAACAGCCTACCTCAGACAAAGAGTTCGCCATTTGGGAAAATAATAACAACAAAGCCTATACATTAATTGCAGCATCTGTAAGTGAAGAGGTGAGTTTCCATATTTCACCATTTTCAACTGCTTTCGAAGCCTTACAAAAGTTGAAAGAACTCTATGACTCACACTCTGCACTTGAAGTTGTTCAACTCATGATTAAACTCTTCACTCTTGAATTACAAAATAATGATCCTCTTGCTCTTGCATCCGAAGTAAAATCTATAATGCATGATATCAAAGCCACTAAGGTTGAATTGGATATTCTTCTTATAGCTTTTCTCAAGGCACTTTATCCTACTTACTCCAATTATCTTGAGTCATTGCAAGCAAATGGAAATCTCAAAGATATTAACTTTGACTCTCTTGTAAAAAAAAATTGTTGAAAGAGAGAAAGCTTTTGGAAAGAAGGCGGCCCCTGAATCTTCTGAAGAGGCTGTGTTCCTTGCTCATAAAGAAAATAATCTTGCCCAAGATTCTTCCATAGGAAAAGGTGGTAGAAGAGGAAGAGGAAGATATTTCAGAGGCAGGGGGGGTAGACACTCCCAAGGAGAAAAGTCAGATTTGCATTGCATACGCTGTAAAAGAAATGGATCACATGACGCCTCCACATGCAAGTTACTTGGGACAAAATTGAGCAGCAAAGAAACCAACCCAAAGGTAAAACTAATGAAATAGACAAAGGTAAAGCACCTGAATACGCTCATTATGTTGTGGCACAATGTAATATTGGAGTAAATGAAGATTTATTTAATGCTTCACTTGCTTCTTGGAAAAATGATTGGTTGCTTGATTCAGGAGCAACTTGCCACATGACTCATAGAAAATATTTTTTTGAAGAATTTAATGACAATGTTGATGGAGCAGTATACTTTTCCGACCAATCAAAACTCAGGCCATCAGGGCTTGGCACAATCAGACTTAAATTGCCTGGTCTTCCAAACTTTCTTCTGCATCGTGTTCTATATCTCCCACAACTGAAGAGAAACTTGTTGTCCTTGGTCCACATCCACCAACAAGGTCACTCCATTCATATGTTTGATGGCAAGCTTGAGGTGAGAAAAGCATCTGACCACTCACTTGTCATGAGGGGGATAGAAGAAGAAAGACTTCTCAAACTACACGGTACCTCTGCTTGTGCACAACATTTCTCATACAATTCTCATTATGAAGAAGGTACACTTCCATCAAGTTTATTATGGCATGCTAGATTTGGACATTTGAACTATGACAGCCTCCGCTTGTTGAAGAAAAATGGTGTTACCGGTTTTCCTACCATTCCTAGGAAACTTAAGCAATGTGATGCTTGCATTCTAGGAAAGCATAGAAAACAGTATTTTCATGATTCACATTCAAGAGCACATAGAAAACTTGAACTCATTCATTCAGATTTATGTGGTCCAATGCCTATTCCTTCTGCAAATGGAAATAAATATATGATGACATTTATTGAAGACTACACCAGAATGTGTTGGGTTTATTTATTAAAGAACAAATATGATGCTTTTCAAACATTCAAGAACTTCATACATGGATTGAAAATGATGCACAATCTCATATTGGCTCTATTTGCACTGATAATAGAAAAGAATATACTTCAAATGAATTTGAAAACTATCTTCGCCAACATGGGATCAAACATCAAACAACTGTGCCTTATAATCCCCAACAGAACGGTGTAGCTGAAAGAATGAATAGGATAATCTTAAATATGGTGTGCTCCATGATGTTTTTCAAAAATGTAAAATTGATGTTTTGGGCTGATGCAGTTCTATGTGTTGTATATATAAAGAATAGATGTCCATCTAATGCTATCAGAAACAAGACTCCCTATGAAACGTGGTATGGGCACATTCCTTCGGTAAATCATATCAGGGTCTTTGGTTCCACCTGTTATGCCTTGATACCAAAGATACATAGAAACAAACTTAGTGCAAGAAGTCATAAGTGTATCTTCCTGGGGTATTCAAACACCTCCAAAGCATACCGTCTCTATGATGAAGTCAATAAAAAGTTTGTTGTATCTAGAGATGTAATCTTTCTTGAAACATCCAAAACTGACAATGTTGTTGAGCGGCAACTTGATTGCTTGGATAGATTCGCAAATGCAAAATCATTTCAAGAATTTGATAATTAGATTCCACATCTTGAAGGGGGGTTCCTATACTAGATCAACCTGTGGAATCTTCTTCTGAAGCACTCTCTCCCCCATGTGAAACTACAACAATGGATGATACTTTAAGTGATGTGTTGGAAATAATACTGAGAGGGGGAGGTGAATCAATATTAGCAAGTCAATAAAATTTCATTTCCATAATCAGATTCATATACGCTACTTCAGTTAATGGAACTTGCATGTATATGCAACTGTATTTAAGGCAACTAGCGTATATCCTTCAAACTTATGATTCTGTTAATTCATCATATGTTGATCTTTAATCGGTGCATCAAAACCATATAAACAGTAACCAAGTGCAGTAAAAACAGAATAGACAATCACACACATGAACACAAGATATAAGGTGGAAACTCAATGTGGGTGAAAACCACTTGCTACAATTGTCTCTTTCTTCTTTTTAATAAGAAACTTCTTTTTAAAAATTTTGTACTAGTGTAGTTTTATACCAGTACGTAGGATTCTACCTGCATAAGGCTACAACCTTCTCTCGTTCTCCAGCTTCTCCTGGAAGGGAGCTACAACCCCCTAGCTCTTGTACTAGCTGATATGTTTACTAGTATGTAGGTGTCGGCCTACAGAAGGCTACCAACTTCTCTTTTCTTCTAGGGACCACGTTTCATAAATTTTCAGACTGGATCCATCAATAACATCATTCAAACATCAAATATATCTGCATCAACCAATCTCCTTTGCACCAACCACAACTAAATCAATCAATCACTTTTCAGAATGTTGTAACCAAAATAGAGTAACCAGAACACAGAACACTGCAATAGCAAACAGAAGTAGCTAAAGCATATTTTATGAGGTATATGCTACTTCAATGTGTCAAACCTGCATGCATACACACTTTTCTCAAGGCAAACCTGCGTACAGATCTGAAAAAAAAAAAAAATTAAGATGTATATGCTATTTTGATATGCAGAACCAGCGTGTATATGCGCCTTTTCTAAAGTGAACCTGTGTAGAAATCTGTAAATGATGATTTAATCTTTACAACAATTCCAGACTTTAGTTATACCCAGATCATCATATTTACAGACAACAACATGCGCCAGTTATTCAGATAAAAGATCAAAACCACACAAAGATACTTCACTTCAAGCCTTAAGATCTTGACCCATCATTAGATCTTATCCTTCATCAAGCACTAAGGTTCATCCTTGATTCAGATCCAGCTATGCACCATAACCCAATAACCTATATTCTAAATCTTTCTCTTCATCAAATATTCAATACTTAAGTGCCTTTGCCTAATTATCTTCTCCTCCTTTTATAATCTTAGGCCTTACTCAATACCATGGACCAAAACCACTTAGGACCAATACCTTGGACCAAATACCTAGGGTCAACACTTCGAATCAGATACCTTGGACCAATACCATGGATCAAAATACCCTGGACTAAAACTTAGTTTTCCAACATGTACGTGCCTTTCCTTCTGTGAAAGTGGTGTGTACACTATACGCTCTTTTTGGTCTACTAACATGCGTGTACACGTGGCTTGGTCAATGGGGAACTTGCGTATGCCTCTCTTTCTTCAATCTGTGAGTCTGAATTGTGATCTATTATCCAAGTGAGTTGCCATCAAGGACAACACCTATGTCATAGTGCCAAATCTGTGTCATAATGCCAACAATCTCCCCCTTTGGACTTGATGGCAACCCCAAGTCACTCTCCCCCTTTGTCATCAAGGGCAAAGGGTTATGCTCCCCCTGAGTTCATGCGGATTTCTCTAGTATGCTGAAGTGTGTTGATTGAGCTCCATGCTCCCCTTGAATATAAGAAAGGTTTGCAAAAAGATGTTCTAAAAGAAGAACATGACTCTATACATACATCATAAATGACCTTCCTATCACCAATGACTCATACATACATCCATCTCCCAACCAAGTGGGGATATACCAAGTTTCCACCCAACCAAGCGGGGATATACCAATTGTTTATACATGTCAAAACAAGAACATTACATCATCCATCCCATGCATAGTGGGGTAAGAAAATAGGTTGTTTCATGACCTTGACATTAAAATATATACATGACATAGAGACCAAATATCTGAAACAAGACCATCATAGTTATTAGCAACTATCATCAGCAGCATCTGTCAATCAGCATCCAGACCAGCAACCATGATCTTCCCCTAAACCTGTTCCACCTGAATCAAAAAAAACTGTGAATTTGTACCAAGATCTTCTAAGATAATGCCAACAATGCATTATTAGAAGTATATGCTCCCCCTGAACCTGCGCCAAATGATCACTGCTAGACCCATATCAGACTCCTTTTATACTGATTTTCTTCAAACCAACATATACGCTACTGTATCCACAGAAACCGGCGTATGTACGCGGCTACACTTCATGAAACTCGCGTATAACCACTTTTCTCTGAAACATATAAGTTTTAATAGCAGGATGATGCATCAACTACTCCCAGCTTCTGTCTAAGATATTCAAATGTCTCTCTGGGCAGTGGTTTGGTGAATATATCAGCAACCTATTCTTTGGAGGGAACATACTCCAATTTGACCTTTTGTTCAAGCACTTGTTCACGTAGAAAATGATATTTGATGGGTATGTGCTTGGTCTTGGAATGCATGACTGGATTCTTTGAAATACTGATGGCACTTGTATTATCACATAGAATGGAGATGGGTGGAGTACATGTGATCTGAATGTATTGCAATGTTTGCATCATCCAAAAGAGTTGTGTGCAGCAAGATGTAGTAGCCACATATTCTGCTTCAACTGTAGATAATGCAATTGAACTTTGTTTCTTGCTGAACCAAGACACTAATCTGGAACCCATATAGAATGCACCACCACTAGTGCTTTTTCTGTCATCAATGCTTCCTGCCCAATCTGCATCTGTATATGCATGAAGTGTAAGATATGTATCTCTAGGATGTCATAAACCAAAATTCTATGTTCCTTGAAGATATTTGAAAATCCTTTTGACTACCTGAAGTTGTGATTCCTTTGGATTTGCTTGGAATCTTCCAATTATTCCCACTACATGCATGATGTTTGGTCAGGTACTTGTTAGATAAAGCAGACTGTCAATCATGGATCTGTAGGTTGGTTGATGTACTGCTACTGATTCATCATTTGAGCTGAGACTGCATCCTGTTACCATTGGGGTACATACTGGTTTAGAATCTTCCATGCCATATTTTTTCAAGATCTACTTGAGATATTTGGTTTGTGACAGAAAAATACCATCTTTATTTTGTTGAACTTGTATACCAAGAAAATATGTAAGCTCACCAAGCAGGGACATTTCAAATTCTTGTTGCATTACCGAAGCAAAATTTCGACTCATGGCTTCTTCATTACTACCAAAAATGATATCATCAACATACACAACAAGTATTAGCAATTTATTATTATCAACCTTTGTATATAGATTGCTATCAGCTGATCCTTTTGAAAACCCTCATTGATGGAGGTATTTGTCAAGACAGTAATATCAGGCCCTTGGAGCTTGTTTTAGACCATAGAGAGCTTTTCTAAGTCTGCATACAGGTTTTGCATCATTTCCAAGGATGAATCTATTTGGTTGCTCAATATATACTTCGTCTTCTAAGTCTCCATTAAGAAAGGTAGATTTTACATCCATTTGGTATACTTTGAATTTCTGAAAACTAGAAAGAGCAAGGAACATACTTATGGCTTCAAGTCTAGCAACAGGTGCAAAGGTTTCTTCAAAATATATACCTTCTTGTTGAGCATATCCTTTACAAACAATTCTAGCCTTGTTTCTAATAACTTCTCCATTTGGTTCCTATGATATTCTTATCATGAGGTCTAGGAACTAATTCCCAAGTATTATTCTTTTCAATTTTCTCAAGTTCTTCATTCATGGCCTTGACCCAACATTCATCTTTGCATGCTTCATTTACATTTTGAGGTTCGATGGAGGAAAGCAATGCTAGATAGCTTGAAGCTTCTGTAATAGTTCTTCTTGTCTGTACACTTACCTCTTTCTGTTCCAAAATTTGAGTCTTTGGATGATTTTTCTGAACATACCTGGATGGAGTCTTTTCTTCTGTCATTATCTGTTCTTCTGGTGCTTCATTGGTTTCTTATTCAAAATTAATATGATTTTATGTTAAAGGATAATCCTCATCTTCTCCACAATCTTCGGTTTTTACCTGCTTTGGATTTTTTCATTCTTCATCAACCACAACATCAATACTTTCAATAATTTTCCCAAGTCTTTTATTATAACACTTATATCCTTTACTTCGAGAAGAGTAACCAAGGAGAATGCCTTCAGCTGCTCTGGGTTCAAACTTGCGAAGTCTTTCATCAGTCCTTTTGATGTAACATTTGCTTCCAAAAACTTTGAAGCATTTTACAATAGGAGTCTTACCATACCAAAGTTCATGTGTATTTTGAGTGTTGTTTACCCAAACATTTGCTTGGTTGAGAATAGTGACGGCAGCGAATGCAGCTTCACCCCAGAAGGTTGCAAGAGTTCCAGACTCATCTAACATAGCACGAGCCATTTGTTGAACAGTTCTATTCATCCTTTCTACCACTCCATTTTGTTGAGGAGTCCTTGCAGTGGAGAATTTCCTTTTTATTCCATGTTCTTCACAAAAGTCAAAGAATTCATCCGAGGTAAATTCCCCTCCTCGATCAGATCTGAGGCATTTGATTTTGCGATCTGATTCATTTTCAACCAAGGCTTTGAAGGCTTTGAATTTTTCAAATGCTTCATCTTTATTCTTTAGAAGCCCCATCCAACACATTCTGGAAAAATCATCAATGAACAATAAAAAGTATTCCTCTCCACGAGGTGACTTTTTCCTTGATGGTCCACATAAATCAGTATGAACAAGTTCAAGAGGCTTACTAGTTGATCCCTCCTTTTTAGGGAAGTGTGCTCTGGTTTGCTTACAAAAATGACATGATTTTCATATTGTATTTTTGGGGATACTGATATCAGGAAGATCACGAACAACCTGGAATCTGCATGCTTTTCTTATTTGAGAGAAGCTTAAATGCCCCGATCTTCTGTGCCATAGCCAGTGTTCATCATTTTTGCATAAATAGCACTGTTTTTGTCCTCCCTTGAGTATGTATAAGTTGTCTGGAGTTCTTATACCTTTGGTCATGGTTTCTCCTATATCAAGCTCACAAACAACACATCCATTTGATCGAAATACTACTTCATTTCCTTGATCACACATTTGACTGACACTCAATAGGTTATGCTTTAGACAATCAACATACATAACATTCCCATCTTTAACTTTTTCTTTTAAGAGAATATAACCTTTACCTTTTATGACAGCAGGAGTGTCATTTCCAACTGAGACCTTCTTTTCCTTTTCTAAGGCATTATATGACTGAAGTTTTTCTTTATCACCTGTCATGTGTTTCGAGCATCCACTGTCAATGTACCACTGATTTTATTGTCCTTCTGCATACAAGGCTATACCACATCTTTCTTGCAGTTATTTCTTTCTCCATATTTTGGGATTTAATGAAGTTTGCTCCTTCTAAGATGTTTGCCAAAATTTACTCCTGCATTCAGATTCTTCATGACCGAAGTTGTTGCAGATAGAGCATTCTATTTCATTTTCAAGAAGGGAAAAGTTATTGTAGGTTCATTTCATGATCCCCATCAAATTCCTTTGATTTCGTGCTTCTCTAGTCATGATGGTATTGTAAGAAACACATTGAGCAGCTTTGTGTCCAAAGTTATGACATGAAAATCATTGGCCATTGAAGAAGTTCATGTGATTATCGAATCTACTGACCTGGTGATTGTAGTTGCTATTGATATTCATTCTTGAAACAGATTTAGTATGATTTACCTGAGGTTGGTTGTAGCTTCTGTTCATCCTTGAAGTAAATTTAGTTTGATTTACCTGGTCATCTGCTTTATGCCTTTGTTGTCGATTGTCAAATTGTTCACTGCTCGTTGTTGCATCAAGATAGCTTTTAGTGGAGGTTGACGGCTTCTGAGCTTGGGATGCTTCTTCAGTATATCCAAGACCTGTCTTTATCAGAGGAGAATGCTGCACTTTGATAATTTCATTTAAGGTTTCTGATCCTTTAGCAAATCTAAGATTGAGAGCTTTTGTTTTCTCAATATCCTTTCTTAGACCCACAATTTCACATTCTAGTTTTTCATTGTGTTTTTCTCTTTCAGAAAGTTGGAATGTCAGAGTATTTATAATCATATTCTTTTCTTCTAAACATATTTTGAGTTTAGAGATTCTTCGTAAAGGTCATATTCATCTAAAGCATCCAAGAAATCATCATCTTCAAAAGCCATCAGAAGTCTATAGTTATTACCATTTTCATCTTCATCACTATTTGATAAACCATCGCTATCTTCATGCATATAGTAGCTCTTCTTACTTACACTTTGTTTTCTATTCCATTTTGTTGATTCCTTTTGTTTTCTATTCCATTTTGTTGATTCCTTACCTTTATCAAGCTTATCTTTATGAGGACATTTGGCAGCATAATGACCGACTCTTCCACAAGCAAAACTTTTGAAAGGTAGTTTACCTCTGAATCTTCCGGAACCCCGTTGAAGGTTCTTGACAAAGTTTGCTTCTTCCTCTCCTTCTGAAATATGTCCTGATTCATTGAGTTCTTCTCTTCCTGAAACTTTGAATGTGGCTTCTCTCATATCTGATGGATCTCCTTTTCTCATTTTGAAAGCAGTTAAGATCTCGTGCAGATGTATCATAGTAATAGTCTGAAGATCCTGCTTTTATTCTATGGCAGATACTTTTGATTCAAACTTAGTAGACAATGATCTTAAAACCTTTTCAACTAAAGTAACTTCTTTTATCTCTTCACCCAAGTTCTTCATGCAATTAACAATCTCATCTATACGTAAGAAGTAACTAGCTATACTTTCATCATTATGCATTTTGAGAGTTTCATATTGAATTCTGAGAGTTTGCAGTTTTGCACGTTTTACCTGATTGTCTCCTTCATAGCTTAGAACGATCTTGTCCCATATTTCTTTGGCGGTTTTGAGCTGCATAACTTTGACAAATTCTGATTGTGACAGACTCCCCAATAATGTATTGACAGCCTTGGCATTGGTTTCATATTGTTTTTTACCTGCCGTATCTGTAGGAATTGCTGATGGAAATGTATATCCTCCTTCCATGATTTCCCAAACATCTATTCCAAGAGATTGAAGATAAGTTGTGGTTCTTACCTTCCAATAAATGAAGTTGCTCCCATCAAATATTGGTGGTCTAATGGATCCCTCTCTTTCGTAGTTACTCATGATGATAGATCTTCCTTCAAGCGATCAAGCTTCTTCTGAAGGACCTGCTCTGATACCAATTGTTGGAAATAATACTGAGAGGGGGGGGTGAATCAGTATTAGCAATTCAATAATATTTCATTTCCATAATCAGATTCATATACACTACTTCAGTTAATGAAACTTGCATGTATACGCAACTATATTTAAGGCAACTAGCGTATATCCTGCAAACTTATGATTCTATTAATTCATCATATGTTGATCTTTAATCAGTGCATCAAAACCATATAAACAGTAACCAGGTGCAGGAAAAACAGAACAGACAATCACACACATGAACACAAGATATAAGGTGGAAACTTGATGTGGGTGAAAACCACCTGCTGCAATCGTCTCTATCTTCTTTTTAATAAGAAACTTCATTTTACAATTTTTGTACTGGTGCAGTCTTATACCAGTATGCAGGCTTCTACCTGCAGAAGGCTACAACCTTCTCTCATTCTCCAGCTTCTCTTGGAAGGGAGCTACAACCCCCTAGCTCTTGTACTAGTTGATATGTTTACTAGTACATAGGTGCCGACCTACAGAAGGCTACAACCTTCTCTTTTCTTCCAAGGACCACATTTCATAAATTTTCAGACTAGATCCATCAATAACATCATTCAAACATCAAATATATCTATATCAACCAATTTCCTTTGCACCAACCACAACTGAATCAATCAATCACTTTTCAGAATATTGTAACCAGAATACAGTAACTAGAATATAGTAACCAAAACACAGAACACTGCAATATCAAACAGAAGTAGCTAAAGCATATTTTATGAGGTATATGCTACTTCAATGTGCCGAACCTGTGTGCATACACACTTTTCTCAGGGCAAACCTGCGTACGGATCTGCAAATCAAATTTAAGATGTATACGCTGTTTTGATATGTAGAACCAGCATGTATACGTGCCTTTTCTAAAGTGAACCTGCGTACAGATCTGTAAATGATGATTTAATCTATACAACAATTCCAAACTTCAGTTATACCTAGATCATCATATTTACAGACTACAACATGCACCAGTTATTCAGATAAAAGATCAAAACAACACAAAGATACTTCACTTCAAGCCTTAAGATCTTGACCCATCATTAGATCTTATCCTTCATCAAGCACTAAGGTTCATCCTTGATTCAGATCCAGTTATGCACCATAACCCAATAACCTGTATTCTAGATCTTGCTCTTCATCAGATATTCAATACTTGAGTGCCTTTGCCTAATGATCTTCTCCTCCTTTTATAATCTTAGGCCTTACTCAATACCATGGACCAAAACCACTTAGGACCAATACCTTGGACCAAATACCTAGGGTCAACACTTTGGATCAGATACCTTGGACCAATACCATGGATCAAAATACCATGGACCAAAACTTAGTTTTCCAACATGTGCGCGCCTTTCCTTCTGTTAAAGTGCGTGTGTACGCTATACACTCCTTTTGGTCTGCTAACCCGCGTGTACATGCGGCTTAGTCAATGGGGAACCTACATATACCTCTCTTTCTTTAATCTGTGAGTCTGAACTGTGATATGTTATCTAAGTGAGTTTCCATCAAGGACAACACATGTGTGATAGTGCCAAATCTATGTCATAATGCCAACATCATGTGATTGATAGAATTGGGAGACTCAATCTTGATTCAGTCCCAACTCAATCAACGGAGCAGCCTAAACCATCTGAGAAAGGTCCCCCAAAGTGGCTAACAAAGACACTTGAAAACATTCATCCTGATGAGGTTGGAAAGACAGGAACTAGAAATTCAAACCGGAAAAATGGAGGTGATGTAGATGAATCTGATTCACCTATTGATATGGACGTTTCTTATGACTGTGAATTGAATTTGTCTATAGATTTTGAACCAAATTCCTTCAAAGAAGCTGCTTTTCATGATGAATGGAAAGAAGCGATACAAAAGGAGTATGATGCCCTGATAAAGAATGGCACTTGGAAGCTGGTTGATCATCCATTAGGAACCAAACCAATTGGCTACAAGTGGGTCTACAAGAACAAGTATAAATATGATGGCTTACTTGACAAGCACAAAGCCAAGCTTGTGGCAAAATGTTTTGCACAGAAGGAAGGGGCCGATTATGAGGAGACTTTTGCCCCGCAGCAAAATGGGCTACCATCTGGACACTCTTTGCCCTAGCAGCTCAGAACGGTTGGAAATTCCATCAAATGGATGTAAAAACTACTTTCTTGAATGGAGATCTAAAAGAGAATGTTTTTATGTCCCAGCCTAAAGGATTTGTTGTGAAAGGACATAAACATAAAGTATGAAAACTTGTGAAATCCTTATATGGCCTCAAACAAGAATTGCGAGCCTGGTATGAAAAACTAACTGAGAATCTTCTGAAACTCAATTTCAAACATTATGATCTTGATGATGCAACTTTATTTGTCAAGAAATTTGGCAAAACAGTTGTATATCTTGTGGTATATGTAGATGATCTTTTGATGACAGGGAACATTGAAAGCTACATTGCATCAGGAATTGAGGAAAAGTTTTGAAATTACTGATTTGGGATATGTTAATTACTATCTTGGTATTGAAGTAACTCAACATCTGAAGTCCATATGCCTTTCTCAAAAGAAGTACATTGGGGATCTATTGAATAGGTTTGGCATGACAGAATGCAATCCTCTTACTACTCCAATGGAACAAAACTTAAAGCTCGCATCCATTGAAGGAAAAGAATTTGAGGATGCAACAAAGTATAGACAGCTTGTAGGGAGTCTCAACTACCTAACTACTACCAGACCAGACATTTCGTTGTTGTTGGAATCCTCTCCAGGTTTATGCAAAAGCCTTGTGAGGGACATTGGTCTGCTGCAAAAAGAGTTCTAAGGTACTTGAAGGGAATTCAAGACTTTGGAATCAAATATACACAAGTGGACAACTTCAGCTTGATTGAATACTCTGATTCATACTTCGATGGAGACAAAGAAACTGGGGTATCTACTTCAGGTTATGCTATGAGTCTTGGATGAGGAGCTATCTCCTGGAGATCACTCAAAAAATCAGTTCCAACAGATTTCACAACAGAGGCAGAATATGTGGCAGTAGCTAAGGCAACAAAAGAAATTGTGTGGCTCAGGAAAATTCTTGAAGATTTGTAGGTAAAACAAGTACAATCGACTCCACTCATGATTGACAATACCTCAGCAATAAATTTGGCCAAGAACCCAAAGTTCCATGATCGAAAGAAGCACATCGATACTAAATATCATCTGATTCAACATCATGTTGAGGCCAAAACAATCCATCTCTACCATTGTTCCACTAATGAGCAAATTGCAGACATCTTCACCAAAGTGCTTGGAAGAGAAAAGCTTGAAAGATTTAGAATGATGCTTGGACTCACCAACATCCCTTCAGATTAAGGGGGGGAATGTTGACACTTAATCATCAATATTGGGTGAATAAGTGTAACTTATGTAAATAAATAATGGAAAATATGAAGAGCCACCGGGAGATGAAATGAACAGTCTCTCCCTCATGTATATAATAAAGACCAACTTGAATGAATAGAATGAATTGTTTTGAGGAGTTACCTCCTAGTCTAACACTTTTCTATAGAAGTGGTAGGAATAAGCTATATAGCCAGTTTCAATGACGGAATCTCACATTCTATCAGAATGATAGCTTCCAGACCATAAACAAATTGAAACGATGTAAATCTGTTAGAAATCCTAACGGAGGTTTGGTATGCCCACAAGGCAACAAAAAGAAGAAAATGTCAGTCCAATTTATGGACCCTTATCATACGTTGAAGCATAGTTTTAATAAACTTATTGATATCCTCAACTTGTCCATTATCCTGTGGATAGTAAGGAGTGAAACTTTCATGGGAAATTCTCAGCTTGGCAGTTAGTTCAGACATCATATGATTCTGAAAATGCTTTTTGTGATCTGTGAATATAGCTTGTGGAACCCAAATCATGCAATGACATGGTTGAAAAATAAATATGAGTTGTTTCACTGGTATTGTTAAATGTAGGCATCGCCTTAGCCCATTTGGTAAAGTAATCAACCATTGTAATGATATAGACATGCCCCCTAGCCGAATGAGGATTACATGTCATGAAATCAATACCCCATTTCGCAAAAGGACCTATAGGGACAACAGGATGCATAGGTGCGAGTGGAGTATGAGTCTTTCTCAAAAATCTGGCATGAATGATACTTTTGGATAGTGAGAATACAATCGTGAAAAATAATGAGCCAAAAGTAACCAACACGTAGGATCTTCTATGTGGTGGCATAACCAGATAAATGACCACCACATGCCCCCGAGTGGCATTCATTAAGGACTTTCTTGGCATCCTCATGGGTGAGGCACCTTCGGAAAACCATATTGATGTCGCGGCAATAGAGGGTGTTGTCAATGATTATATAATATTTGGTCTGATATCAAATACATCATTGATCGGAGTGAGAGGTATTAGAGTGGAAAGTCTAGGTCTGGAGATATACAAGAATGTATCCATACCAAGGTTCATATGACGAGATCGAAAACAATGACTCGTTTGGGATTTAATTTTTAGACGTGGTTTCAGAACCACCAATGGGAAGGTTGTAGATCATCTCAGTGAAAACTAAGGAATTATTTGACTTGGATTTAATGAATTCCAGTTCAAACTCCTACAAGATAATAATCCATTTGGATTACTTTCCCCCCAACAATTGACGTGACAAAATGTATGTCATAGGGTTGCAATCTAAAATGACCATAGTTTTCCAAAGTAGTATATAGTGGCGGAACCTTTGGACAGCTTGAACAGCCACCAAATATAACTTTTCAACGTGAGTATAATTGACTTCAGTATCATTGAGATTCTGACTCAAGTAGTAAATGGGGTGTTCAGTCCCTACATCGTCCGCTTGGACCAATACCATTGCTATAGTAGTAACTCTAGCAACAAGATATAGGAAATAGTCAAGTTGGTAATATGGGGGACATAACAGAGATGCCCAAATTAGTACATATTTCAAGGTATCAAACACCTTTTGAGTAGCGTTGTCCCAATGAAAGTGAACCCCTTTCTTTAATAGGAAAGTGAATCTTTTGATCAACGCAGTGTAGTTAGGGACAAACCTCTGTAGAAAGAGCCTTCCCTTGGAGTCGTTGGAGCTGAAGAAGCGAACAAGGCACGGGCAAATCTATGATCATTTGAAATTCCAGAGGATTGATACAAATATCGTGTTTTGAAACCAAAAAATCGAGAAGTCGAACAGAGCTAATGTAAAACAAACATTTGTGAGGGTTAAGTCGAATATTGTAATGCCTACATCGTAAGAAAATGGCCCTAAGATGCATAGAGTGATCAAACTGATGTTTTGAGTGAGCAGGAGATCGTCCAGATAAGGTTCATGATGTGTTTGATATCATGGAAGGTGTGATTCATCGCCCTCTGAAACATAGCCCCATCATTCCTCAATATAAAGGGGATTTTTCGGTATGCAAACGTGCCCCAGGGACAAATAAATGTAGTTTTATGTTGATCCACTGGGAGAATTTGATATGATTATAGCTGAAAAATCCATCCATGAACGAATATATTTCACAACCAACACAATCATCAACAATCTAGTCGATGAATAGGGTGGGATAATTATCCTTTGGACAAGCGCAATTTATGTCCTGATAATTGACACATACACGAATTGTTCCTTTTTCTTTATGACTGGAACAATATTTGACACCCAATCAATCAAAGGGACTAGATAGATGAAACTAGCGCGTAGAATTTTTTTAACTTCAGATTTAATTGTGGCAGCCTTCTTGGGATGGACTGGACAGAGGCGTTGTTGGACTAGTTTAGCATCAAGATACGTTTTTATTTCGTGAACCACAATGTTTGGATCGATCCATGGCATTTCTTCATAAGACCAAGAAAAGAATCTTGAAACTCCTGAAATAGAGCTTTGTAAGTCTTAATCTCATCCGAAGAGCAAGACGCGTTGATATGTAGATTCTTGACAATGTCGATTTTAATCGAGATATCGAGAGGGATAGTCTCTTACATATTCGATAGGCTTTTCTCTGAATCGACTTCATGAATGGAAATAGAATTTGTAGAGAGATCAATGATATTGGGATTATAAAGGTCATTAGGATTATCCTCAATGGAATCTGATAAGGATGAACGATGCTAATGATCATCCCACGGCACATCGTCTGGCATCATGATCTCCATGGTGCTCTTATCGGTAGGGAATTTGCAAGATAAAGGATCAAAAGACATCCCATAATCCAATGAGTGATCAACCCAATTGATCAAAGAGACAAGATTGGAATGAGCCACACAATCTAAATGAATGGCTTCATAATCAAGCTCAATGGAGCTAAGAGGCATACAGTTGCCAAAACTATCGATGTTAGTTTCGTTTGGTACTACCCAAGGATTAGTTGGAATTGTAGAAGAGGATATCATATTGATATAGGAAACTGAAGAAGAGATGTCGGGAAGCGGAGGAGGAAGTGAAAAGTTTCCCATGAGAGAGGAATCTTTAAGCAGTCCAACCCCAACATGCCGGTATGAGTGTAGAGTTTCCCCTATGAGAGGGAAACTTCCAGTAAATGGAGAATTAGAGGAAAAAAATGTGAGGTGATCGATGGCTACTATGTCACCTTTATGAGGAAAGGAAATTATTCGGAAATAAGTTGAAACAACATCATTCATGGCGTAAACCCATGTACAACCCAATAGAATATTATAATCAAGTGGTCCATCAATAAATTCGACTTCTATGGATATGGATTTACCTCCCAGTTCTATTTGTATGGAATTCAACATCCCACAAGATTTATAAGTTCTTCTATAAAAAGCTTTCAACGTGGTGGGTGACTAACTCAATTGAGGAGAACCAATGGCCTTCTAACAAGACAAGGACATGATGTAGGTTGAGGCTCCCTCATCCACAATAGAACTATGAATGTTCTTACCATGGATGACAACCTAGATCATAAACGCTAATTAAGCCAAAAGTCGAGGTGTATAGTTCTCATGATTCAAAACGACTAGGTTGGAATTTGAAGGATCAATGCATCCAATTGCAGAAAGCAAATCCTTTTTCTAGGCAGAACATTTTTGCAACACCTCGAGAGTAGACATAGTTGATGGAGACTAATTCAATTCCTCAACTATGATGTAATTCTGAGTAGCTCTCACACGAGGGTTGAACGTATATTTATAGATAATGCCCTTTGGAGGCTTAGTACTCAATTCTGTAGGAATTGCACGAGGAGCAGGATCTGATGGAGATGTGCCCGAGCTGGTAGGTTGATCAGTAGCCTGACTATTCGAGGGATTCACATTACCATAGTATTTATTACAAGTAACCACCATAATATTGGTTTTTGATTTAGCAGAAGAAAGCATCAAAATTGAGTTAAAGGAACTAAGGTCTCGGGCAACCAAATGAGTCTCCTAATTCGGAAGAGGATTTGTCAACACGGTGGGTGAAGTAAAAGATTTCATAAATTGGTTCACTTCCACCTGGTGGGGATAGTCACGAGTGAAGTGTTCCTCAAATCAAGCATGCATAACGAGGTTTATGTTTCTGGTTAGAAGTTTTATTGTTATTTTTATCCTGCGAATGAGAATATTTTGTCTTCTTACCTTTTCCTTTATCAGAATGAATGGCATTGATCTTGGAAGTAGAAGCCGCGGGAGGATTGGATGGAGAGTTTTGAGTAGTTGTAGTAGGAGAAGTACTAGATGGTTTAATCACCAACTGGGAACTGGAAAAACCAATCACGCATATTCTTTACCAGGAGCTTGAGGAACAATGTTCAAAGGTCACGGAGCTTTTGGTATCTTATCATAAAGCATGCCATATTGGGTATAAATGATATCCAAGTACTGGGCACGAGAAACTACTTGCTCTTTGGTTACAACACTACCCTTAGCTATGTATTCTGTTATAGGGGCCAACAAAGACTTAGTAAACCATTCCGCTAACAATTGATTTGGACCATATGTCTTAACCAACTGATGGCGATGTCGCCACCCATGAATATGATCAAATATGTGAGTGGAATTAGACTGTGTGAATTTGGTCAAAAATTTGTTCCAGTTTCGTATCTAATGGGCAACTGGAAATGAGTGAGGAAGGTAGTAGCCAAGGCACTAAAATTATTAAATGAAACTCTTGGGAATTCAACATACCATGTTGTCGTACCGATAAGAGTGCGCTAGAAAAGACGTAACCGAATCGAATCATCATTAAGGGAGTTAAACGAACACCACAGATGAAAAGTCATGATATGCATTGATGGGTCTTCTCCAAGATTCCCATTGAATTTTGGGATATCAGAAGGAAATTCCGTAGGAATAATCGGCCATCAAGTTGAATGAGAAATAGGATCATTGGTGAGTTGAGTCAAACATGGCAATTCAAGAGTCGCCACAAATGGCAACTGCCTGTTAAAATCCGGTGGAGGATAACCTAGATAAGAGGGAATAGCCAGAGCAATAGGTATTTGTGCTCCATGATAGGGAGGGTTTTGATAAAGAGGCACTTGGGCACCAGAATAAGGAGGATTCTAATAACCATCATATGCATAACCTTGTTTTCCAGCGCCAGGATAACCTTGAAAATGTTGGAGAGGTTGGGTTTGGCCTTGTTGGCCTTGATTGGGCACTAGAGTGATACCTTGATAAGGTTGATATTGTTGCCCCGTGGGATTCTAGATCATCCCAATATAAGGTGGATTCAGTGTAGGTTGTTCCATACTATAGTAAATCTATCCTACTGGAATTTGAATAATACCTTGTCCAAGCAGTTGAGACTATAAGTTACCTTGTAAAGGCTAGGTAAGTGGAACCTGGGAGGTACCAGATACCAACAGAATAGATTGAGTCACAGTTACAGCCTATAAAGGTTGGCTTACATGAATTTGAGCTTGTAGAGGTACAGATTGATAAGTAGGAATTTGATATGTGGACAGCTCAGGTTGAGAATTCAAAAATGGATCCAATCGAACCAGATTGTATGGGTAAAGTAGGTTTCCAAACATTAGCATCTATTCCAGGATATGGAGGATTTGGATAAAGTTGAGCAATAATTTGAGGTATACCAACAATAGATTCCCCCCCTGCCAAAGGAGGAGGGGATTGTGGAGGCAATTCCCCCCCTTGCGGAGGGTACCCAACATTAGGAGAGTTAGGTTGTTAAAGGTAACCATGCCCACTAAAATAAGGTTTAACCTATTATTCAACTGTAGGTGTAGGTGGAGGAGAAGGAGAAGGTTGTGTAGCACTCATTAAGTGTCAGATGGAATTCCATAAATAGATGACAAGGGAGAGGTCCATGGACTGGATGTCGCACCAGAGAAGGTACCAGATAATGATTGATAACCAGGTGGGACGGACGGCCACCATACATATGTGCCTATGTTGATGTCGCAAACATGGATGAAGAAGAAACACTAGTTGTCTCAGCCATAGTGGTGGACACAGGCTGAGAAACCATAGCGGATTCAGTGATGGTTAACTGTCGCAAAGAAGATTTTCATGAGAAATTCACCAGGGAGTGGGAAGAATCAGGTAAAGGAGTTTGTTTTTCAGTTTGAAGAGGAGGAAGAGGATGATCCTAATAAAAATGGAGTCCACTCCAAAAAGCTGGAGTAGAGGGATGGGATTCTTCCTGTGGGATCTCTTCAATACTCATAAGACTAGGTGGAAGGGGTTCATCGTCGGGTCCAAGATATATAGTTTGTGGTTGTGTCTGAGACAAAGGAAGAGAAGAGGGAAGTCCTGAAGTAACAGGTGAAGATGGTTGAGGTACCTCAAGTTGAATAACCTCAGGTAATAAAGTATTTGATTTAGTAAAGTCAGGTTCAATGACCTCAGGCAACAAAGTCTCAGGTGCTTCAGTTTCAACTATGTTAGATTCACCAACAAATGATGAAGTAATCTCAGGCTCAGTACTCAAAGGGAAAGATGATTCTGGTAGATTAGATTTAGGAGGAGGACCAGAAGTAGTTCCCAAAGTTCCTAATTTGGTAGTTTATTTTTTCTTATTCTTTTGACGACAACCAAGAGTAACCTCTGGTAGAAGAGGAGGCTTATTTTTAATTCTACATGAACAGCAGAGAGGAGGGGTGTGTTCTTCCATGTTGGATTAACAAATTTTAAAAAATTAACACAAAAATAAATCAAAAAGAGGGTAAACTAAGCTTAAAGGTTTACCAAGCAACCATGAACTGCAATATACACCTTAGTGAACCAAGGACTTAACATATGTGTAGAAAATTTCTTTGAATTTTGTGTTCGGTGTATCACAGTATACAAGGCAGCCGACTTGGTTACCTATGGCGAGGATAACAAACTATAGTGGACTTCCAAATATACTTGATAGTACGTGGAAGTTCAGTCTATAGCAGTGATGTCTAATGCGTAACCATTTGATAAGAGCATTCCCATATACTTTTCATGCGTGGAGCGCCATCCAGTATACCCAAAGGTACGCGGAGTACGATCTGATATACTTACGTACATGGAACAGGATATCACCCCCTAGATACAATGCTAGAAAACAATGAAAGCTCCTACGTTTAATGACGTCGGAACACATCTCTAGCCTAGACCTCTAAGTGTTTGTGTTAATGTGACAAATGCTCCTTAAGTTGATTCAAAAAAAAAAAAATCATCTTTGATTAGGTTTCAATTTCATAGTTCACCACGAATTTTACTTGAATATCCTAAAATTCAAGATATCATGAAGAAATTGAAACTTTTAGTTTCAATGAGAATATATCTAAAGGAGGGAAGAGACAAAGAATATGTAGTAAACAATAATTAAGTGAAATTCCCTAAAATACAACTATTCCAATTCAAATTTACTCACAAACCCTAGATGTCAATGCAAAGAGATTTTTCCTTTCAATTTCCTCTTAATTTTCAAAATGAGAGAAAACTAAGATGCATGTCTAATCACTGATAAAAGCAAACTTTTCAAAACGATGACTGGAACACCAATTCTTTCAAGTACTCAATGACTAAACAAATAAGTTCACTAATGATCTAATGAAACGAATAAAGGAAAATCTAAACAAATTATTATCAAAGGAAATCAAAACCACAAGAAAACTATATGGAGGCTTCTGCGAGACACTGAGGGGAACAAGGAAGAGTAGTTGGAAGCAGGTTGGACAAAGAGCAAACCAAACAAGGCAAATTTTAGCATGAAACAAGGATCAGTGTAGGTGCTTAAGAGGCACTAGTGCTCTGCAATACAGGCACAGAGAGTGTTGGGGTGCACTGCAATGCACTATCTCCAGACTAGAGGGTGCGCTGATCAAGGAATATCAAGTTCTGGCACAAAAATGCAATGGAATCTCAATTACATGCCTTCCTATGTCTAATCAGAACTGAGTGAAACTATAAAGATCAAAACAAGAGGCAAAATAGACACTAAGGGAAAATAAAACCACCAAGGGATTGAATCAATCCCCAGTATGGTCGTCAACTTGTTATACGAAATCTATGACTGCGGACATTCTTCCCTAGGCCTAGTGGCCTGACCTAGAACAACAGAAAGAAAAGGGTACATTGTCTTCCTTAAAGTAATTGGATGATGGGATGAGGCCTACTTGGAATATGTCGTAAGCTTCGCTCCTTCCTCGGCTTGTACACTCCAATCCTAGCTCTAATTTCTATAATTAGAACCTGTACAATCGAACAAGATAAGTCAAAGATCTACGACATATATGTAGCATAATCCAATCACTTCATTTAATAGATAAACAAGGTATTGAAATGCATGAAATCATAACATCATATATAGGAAAACAATATACTCTTTGTATTACTGGAAAAGGAGAGAGTTACAACCAAAAATAGGATTTGATCATGTAGTAGAGCTCCCCAAGTTGACTTGTCCTTTTCTTGCTACAAAGTAGGCCTCTATGTCACCCTAATACATGGAATAATCACTCTCAAAGCAATAACATGAGGGTAGAATCAATCTCCAAAATCCAACCCCTTGCCCATAAATGGTTGCAAATATATAGATGAGGGTGGTAGTTCATGGATTCTTATCAATTTACCAATCTAGGCTTGAGATCTATTTGAGATGGAAAGATGAGCTCAAGGGATAAGAGGTGAAAACTCCAAGGTAGGATCAAATAGGATTCAAGACTCTTACCCAAGGTAAATGGTTGAAACAACCTCAGGAAGCTTCTGGAAGAGGAAGCTTTGGGATTTTTTTTTTCCAAATTTCTAGAATCGGTGCACCCCCAATACTAAGAAATCGGCTAATGATTAGCGCAGGTGCAGAGAGGGTCAACCTGGTAGTCAACGTTGGTCCCTAAAGGGCCAAGGTGCACTGGGCCTTAAAAGCTTGGAAACTAAGCAATCAAGAGCAGAAACTCAAGGATTCAGCAGAGTCATGCTTAGGGATTTGTGTAGGGATGATGAAAATATGTTGTAGGATGTGAATCAATCCTGTTTAAAGGCATATTGACTAGATGTGACAAAATGGCCTATAACATTCATCATTTGGAAATTCCTTCCCTTAATTAAAATGAATAATTCATTGTATGTATGGGCGCCACCTAGTCCTATTGTATAAGAAGTATATAACTATATGGGTAACATGACATTTATATTAGTGTACACAACTGGTTATTTGTCCTTTATGGATTTTTATCTTCCTTGGTAGATGATTCTACTCTTGAGGGTAATGGTTTTCTCATTGGCATGATTTCCTTAAGGTTACTCTATTATCAAAATTGGCCCAACATATTGCTTACTTTCCATATTCTCCTCAATCATCTTGATTTGTACACTACCATGGATATTCCATTGGATAGTTCGTCGCAGTAGATCTAATAATAGTATACTAAAAATACAAAAAACTATACTATGAGAGTTAATTTTCCTTGAAGTGTTGTCATATGGTGCTTGATTTTGTACAAATTCAGTGGATCGGAGCATTACCATGGCCTCTGCTACTACTGCTTCCTCCCTCGCCTCGGCGTCCTCCGCCTTCCTTGCGGGCGGCCAGCAATTGAAAGTCGAGAAGAATGTCTCGCGCATCTACGCTCGCTTCAGTTTCGGCGGCCTGAAGAAGAAAGCCAAGGCAGCAGCCGCTCCAAAGTCCAAGACAGCAGCCGCTCCAAAGCCCAAGCCCAAGCCCAAGCCCAAGGCACCGACGGGGAGGCCCCTGTGGCTGCCCGGCGCCACGGCCCCCGAATGGCTGGACGGGTCTCTGGTGGGTAACTACGGGTTCGATCCTCTGGGCCTCGGCAAACCCGCTGAGTATTTACAGTATGACATTGATTCTCTGGACCAGAACCTCGACAAAAACCTCCCCGGAGACCTCATGGGAAATTTCGTCGGAGACCCCGAAATCAAACCCTCCATCGTACCCTACAGTGAAGTCTTCGGATTGCAGAGGTTCAGAGAATGTGAGGTCATCCATGGCCGCTGGGCCATGCTCGGTGTTCTAGGCGCCCTCGCTGTGGAGGGCTTCACCGGTGTATACTGGCAAGACACCGGAAAGGTTGAGCTTATGGAGGGCTCCTCCTACTTTGGGTTACCATTGCCCTTCAAAATGTCATCGCTGATAATAATCGAGGAGTTGCTGCTGGGTTACATTGAGTTCCAGAGAAATGCAGAGGTGGATCCAGAGACGAGGTTGTATCCCGGAGGTAAATACTTTGACCCTTTTGGCCTGGCAGCCGATGAGACCAAGAAGGATCAGTTGAAGTTGGCAGAAATTAAGCACGCTCGTCTGGCTATGGTGGCCTCCCTTATATTTGCAATCCAGGCCGCTGTGACTAGCAAGGCCGTGCGGTGGGGGAGAACCCTGAGCACAGAAGAAGACAGAGCATGCAATTTACAAGGTAATCAGATGCCCAGATCTGCCATTAAACCTCCAGATCAGACGCCCAGAAGAACAGGGAGCCTCAAAAGAACCCAGATCTGTGGACATGTAACCGACAGGCAGCAGCCTCAGACGGGCTCAAACCCCAGAAAAGCGGACTTTACACAGCTCTTTTTGAAAGCACCGGAAGGAAGTAGTTACTGTCTGAGATTATGGAGGGGCAGTAGCATCCTAGAACTACGGAACAAAATACAAAACCTTCTTGGCATCCCCAAACAAAGGCAAAATCTGATCTACAAGGGGCGCAGTCTACAGGATCACTACACCCTCCAGGATTACAATATAACCACAGATTCAACAATCATCATAAACCTTCGGCTGAGAGGAGGATGCTCTGGATCCAGCTCAAAGAACGCAAGCTCCTTCAAGGACGCGGTGAACGGTAAAGGGGAAAACACTCAACCCAAACCAACACCAGCACCAGAGCTACCAGGTCCCTATATAGTGGAACAAACACTGGAATCTCCAACGATCTAAGTAACTTCGCCGGAGGTAACTAATCTACACACTGATCTAGCCACACATGCAGTTATATGTAGATTTAATGGGTTCCGGCCAAAATCAGATGCACTGCATCACTGGATCCTCTCAACATGGTCACCTGACTGTGAAATTCACCTATGCTCAAAAGGTTTCTTCATAGTTAGATTTACAACAGAACAAGAACGTGACAATATTATCAATCAGGGGCCTTGGTTCTGGGGAAAGGCTGGCCTCTTCACCACCCCCTGGTTTCCTGAATTTGATGCAAATACTATGAAAGTATCAACAGTTCCTGTTTGTGTGAGGCTTCATAACCTCCCTCTACATTTTTGGCACTACAAAGTTTTAACAGTGATTGGAAATTATTTGGGGAAATTCCTCAAAACAGATGAAGAAAGAATTAACCAAGGAATATTCACCTATGCTAGAATATGTGTAGAAGTGGATCTAAGTCTGGGGCTACCTGATCACATTACACTGAACTATAATAATATGCAGAGGATACAACTGCTTGATTATGAAAATACAGCATTCAGGTGCCTTAGATGCATGCAAACAGGGCACCTTCAAAACACCTGCCCACTGGGTAAGAAGGACCCCAAAGTGAACAAGAAACAACAAAAAAAGCCGAATGGATGGCAGCACACCGATTGGAGGGAAAAAGAGGACATGCAGACAGAACCTACAGGGAACCAATCAAAACCTGACATACAGATGGAACAGAAATATACACAGGAAGGAAATGCCCCAGACACACAACTGGGGCCTGACAATATGAAACAGCAACAAGAAATACAGTTGGAAGTAAGCGGCATCAAACGATCTCATGGATCTGAAGGCTCGGAATCTGACAAGGAACAACAAACATACACAACGGAAAATCAACTAGCTATCACTGCACCCAACTCCAACTCTGACGGCTGGCGAAGGGTGGAGAAGAAGAAGGGCAGGAAAGCATAGGCCAGCCGACATCTATTTTTTATTTATTTATTTTCTATAATCTCTAGTCGATTGTGAATACAGAGATAGTCATCTGCATATGCTTAGGCATCTACAAAATGTGATTTTTTCTTATGAATAAAATTACGACTTTTTCTACGGGAAAAAAGAGAGTTAATTTTCCTTAGACTTCCTAGATTTATTAAATTATTATTTATGCTTATGCATACAATATATAAAATGTGGAAAATAGAAAACAAAATGAAAATTCTCTCACAAAGCCATAATAACACGAGATATGACCTGGAAACCCTTTCAAGAGAAAACCCAGCAAGAAGGTGAGGTTATTCTACTCTCTCTTTCTTTGAATGGAAATGGTGCAAATAAGTAGTGATACATGTGGCTCGTGGGATAATAGAGAATACAAATCCTCTCTATTATTCCCTTTCTCTATCAAATCCCAACTCCTCTGCGCTATTATCGAACAAAATGCACTAGAATATAATTGAACCCCTTTTCCTACTAGTCGTTTAGTTATAACATAGCCATATAGTCAATTAGGGGTTAAATTTGACTCATTTAACCCTCAATATGATTCATCATGGTTACGCCGCTAGCCTTTTTTCCATAAGTAATGGGGTTGACATGGCATCCTCTCAAATCATGGTGGAAAAAGCAAGAAGGTCAACTTTTAGGTGGCCTAAATTTTGCATACACACTCCATTTATGGTCTTTGTTGTTGGAAATAGTGTTTTCATTGATTTCAAGGATATGGGAGACTACTTATGTCCAAGATCTAAATTGGAAATGAAGATTGTTGAAAATTTGTTTTTGGACTTTTGATGTCCCATTTTAAAACCCTATATTTGAAGGCATTTTTACTCCAAATACATATATCAAATGGAAGCACGTGATATATGGTTGGAAATTTTATTTTATGACCTTTCCAAATATACATGGAACTCTCTCTAACTCTATAAGAATGAGGAGATGTGAAATATTTCGTCAAAATGAACCAACTAAAGTACAAGAAAGTCGACCCAACCAGTTTTACAAGTCAACCACATAAGTGAAAGTACAAACACTATAATTAAAAGGAATATAAGTTCATTTGAATACAATCCAAGCAAGAAGAGATCTAAAGTCACATGAGGAGTTGAGGAATAACTTTTGGGTGATTCTTGGAGTCAAAAGGTGGAAACAAAAATGTGATTTACGGGGTGAACAAGTCATCTGGAAATTTTCATTATAACTTATAGGATGTTTTGGAATGTGAAACTTGAAGGATACATATAATATATTATGTACATGTGGTTCAAATTGACCTTAATTCGCTATGATTTTAGAGAGATGGTCTAAGGAAGTTAGGTGGAATTTAGGCTTCCTAAATGTTCCTAAAATATTCTTCAAACAAGGAAGTGTGGAGTTTTCATTATAACTTTTGTTTTGAGATGTTTCAAACCACAAAACTTGGAGGTACAAATAAAATATTGTCATGTACCTATGGTTCAAATTTAAAACCTCAGTGCACTATAATTTCAGAGAAATGCTCTAACGAAGTTATGCTTCTTGAATATTCCTGAAATCTTATTCAAATAGGTGAGCTTGGTATTTTCACTATATCTTTGTTTTTGTGATGTTTCATAATCTAAAATTTGGAGGAGATAGAGAAGATATCTCAAGGTACCTATGATAGAAATTTCAGACCTTGTTTCGCTATAATTTCGGAGATATGATATGAAGAATCTAGTGTTCCTTAATGCTCCTAAAACATGCTTGAAATAGGTCAACTTGACATTTTTTCTATAACTTTATTTATAAGATGTTTTAGACTGTGAAATTCGGATGAGACAGAAGAGACCTATAGGTACCTATGGTTGAAATTTTAGAACTAGATTTGCAAAATTGGATACGTGGCATGTTGTGAAAATTCATTCTTGGGAAGAAGCCAAAGGCAACAAGTTTTGGGAGAGGTAGACTTCATGAAGGAAGAAGCAACAGGTAGACATGGTGATGGCAGAAAAAACTAATAGAGTTGGTAAAGATAAAAGCAGCAAGAAGACTTAGTGAAAGCAAAAACAACTAACATACAATGTGAAGAGGCAAGTAGACTTAGTGAAATAGGTTGGTGCTTACAAATATTTGTAGCAGTGGGCGTTAGTTTCTCATGTAGGTTAGTGCCTACAAGGAAGCTGAGGGGATTGGTATCTCCTGTAGGTTGTTGCTTACAAAAAAAATAGAGGGGATTGGTACCTTCTGTAGGTTGGTGCTTCTAAAGTAGCAGAAGGGATTGCTATCTCCTATAGGTTGGTGCCTACAAATTGATGTAATAATAGGTGGTTCCTACAAGATCTTTGATATAAAGAAGTTTTGTGGCTTTCTCCCATAAGAATTCCCACGTATATCTCATGTTACTTGTTTGATTTATGAGATTTATGTTTTATGATGCTTGAATGAAATTAAATGATTCACCCTCCCCCCCAAGTCTAATTGTGAAATCCAACAATTTCCTAGAGCTTCCTAGTAAGGAGATGATGAATGGGCATTCATAAGAGCAAGGCTTGGTGGACTTGAGAGATTTGGTCAACACCCTTAATGGTCTTCACTAGAGACTAAGGTATGTTTTTTTTCAAGGTTTTTATGCCCTTGGCTAGTAGGTAATTACTACCTTTGGGTTTAAGCAAGCTTTGTAGCCTACAACTATTTCTTGAGTGTCATCTTCCAATCTAAAACCTCTATTTCAGGGACTTCATGGAGCTATCTGTGGGGGGAAAAGGTTGAATGTTAGCATTTCTTGTGAAAATCAAATAGTATTTAATCTTATGGTCTAGACTTTGATAAACAAACAAGTATTTAGGAAGTTCATATATTGGACAAGTTAGTAGAGTTTATTGTCACCCACCTAACAAACTCTTGTCGAGATCTTGAAACATATTAACCTAAACACAAATAGACCTATTCAACTTGGGATTAAACATGCAATGTGGCTTATGGCAATAAATCTTGTTAATGGGTCAAGAAACTCATTCAAAAATAAATCAAAATTGTAGAGGTAGACCATGATATTCAACCAAAACAACACAATGCAACTCATCTACTTTATCAATTGAGAAGTCCTCGTCTCACTAGCAAAACGTGTATCACTAAAATCCACAACCCATTGTTTATCACATGGCTACAGGATGCCAGACCTCAAAATCAAAACAAAAAAATTCTTCAAGTTTCAAATAGCATACACTTTCCAATACTAGCATTCGCACTTTTCTTGTGCAAGCTCTAATTATGGCCTCAAAGGTGACTTTAACCACAAAATACCTAGGCATAGCATTCAAAACTTTACATTCAAATTTATAATCACCAAGGTCAAGGAGAACCTAATCAACTTTACAATTGTTTCCTTCTATGCCTTTTATGCCTTGTGGACTCATTCCAATGCTTCGATCCTCCTCACCACCTATAGTGCTCACTGCAATGGGGAAATGAATATGGGCCTGAAAAGGTTCATTGTCCAATAGAAAGTTGGCCAGCTAGGGTGTTGGGAAGGACGTAAGGAATAAAGTTTAAAAGTGTAGAATTTAAGTTGAAATTCCATGCCAAAGAATGTATATATCCTACCCTCATATCGTCCCTCTTCATTTTCTTCTCAAATCAATCATTATTCAATTGGTCATGCAAAAATTTCTTGTCATCAACATTCCAAAAATTACTTTATGCCCCATGTCATTTAGAATATTGATAATCACCACATTTGAAATATTCCAAAACCCATCCAATCAAATATTAGCAAGGGGGCATCTCCCAACTAGCAACTTTTTTGAGTCAACTATATCTTCCTTAGAAGCTGATAACCAGGCAAGATTTTTAACATTAGCCATGCCATTAAGTGGGTCGGTATTTCTAAATGTATATGTAATTACATCTGGAATGTTTTCCACTTATATGTGTTCCATTTTTCTACCATTTTTTTAGCAAATGTTGACAATCATATCAATACCAAATACTAGTACCCTTAACTATGATTTTAAATGAGAGGAACTAAGAAGTATTTATCAATAGAGTAATTTAGAGTGTTTCCATTAAATTCAATGTATATGAGAATCATAATGAACATTTGACAGAAAACTTAAAAAACAAAAGATCAAGGTCAAAAGAGAATCAATCATTAAAGCTAAGTCACCAAGATTCGGATACGAATACGGATCCGGATCAGGATATGGCAAGGATACATCAAGTAAAAAAAGTATAATAATATTTTTAATTTTTTTTAAAACACTTTTAGAGTTCAAAAATAAAATCTGTTTATAAATCATAACATTCATAAGTGAAATCATTAGATATATTATAAATATGAACACTGAAATGATGCATCCCCCCTCATAGAAAAAAAAATAATATCATAAATGATAATAGTAATTACAAAAATGAAAGTCCCATCCATGATCACTCTACTAATATAATAATGTGTAGTGGGTTTAACTACATATCCTCAAATGGATCTACATTCTCTTCTTATGCATATTGCAACTCTATATCATAAATAGATGATGGGCGTCCTAGAATGTAGGAAGTTGCATCAGAACACTGGACTGGTGGTGGAACGATATCCTCAAGTAGGTTGAAGTGAGTCATGGAATTCAGTATCATGTTCAAATCGAAGATCTCAAGCTCCACATCCCACATTCAGCTCGGACCTTTTTTATACTATGGTTCAGCATGTGATAGAAAACAGAGGTTGGAATGAACATACACAAGATCTTCATCCTTTGCGGCTCCCAGCCTATTTCGGTTTACTGAATGGATAAAACCATATGTAGTCCAATTCCTCTCAGCCGATGAGGAACTAGCAACATGTGATAACAACCTGGTGGCTAGAGTCAAGAGATGAATGTTATCCCCACCATGGAAGCCTCACCAAGTAATAGGATCAAGATTCCCTTGATCATCTATAGCTACTAGATCTAAAAAGCTACCAATAGATCGTACAAATCCTCCAAATTCTTGACATACTTCCATTGCAACTCTCACATCTATGCATTTTCCTCAAATTTGTCTTATATCTATGTACCACTTCAAAATCCTTGTTTGACGTTGTTCTACCACGTAAAGAATAAATTTTGGAATGATAATATTTGGGGTGCAATGCATAGGCCAAAAAGTGTAATGATGTGGTCATTTTGTTCCACATTTCAGTAACTATGTCTTTCACTTCATAATAAAATGTTACAAAATAGTCATTTTCACTTGCCTTGATAATTTCCCTTATCCTCTCTGACATACTATCAATGTTTTCATAAACTTCCCCCAAGCAAGGTGTATTCGTGTCAAATGTCATGATCAAGGTCATGATTGGTTTAATAAACTGCAGAAGGTATTGGACCTTGTCCCACCATGCATCATCAAGATTGATAGACTTGATTTTTTGCCCTCTATTAGAAGTGGAAGTCCTCCATGATTCCCAAAGAGGGTCAATGACCATTACTTGTAATGCTTGTCTGACTTCCACAAGCCTCTTTATGACAGAGTGTGGGAGGCAAAACGGTTTCAGCAACTTACAAGTTTCAAAAAGTCAAATCTCAAATGAAAAATCATATATAAATTTGTAATTAAAATTAGTTTCCAATACAAATAATATTAATTAAAAAAAAAAATACTTTCAGTAGTTTCAACTTTGCAAAACCTCGATATATAGCGTGAGGCATTGAATGATTGGTTATGAAAATTTGGATTTCTTTTGTTGCTACATATATTTCATTAATCCATTCAATCTCACCAATCTTGACAAGCATAAAGTTCAATGAATGTACTACACGTGGAGTCCAAATGATGTGATCATATCGACCCTCCACAATCAAACTTGTAGCTATACAAACATGTGCATTGTTCATAATGACTTGGACAACATTATGTGGCCCCACACTTTCTATTGCATTAATAAGAATTGCGGAATCTATGAAAATTGCATCTTTCTTTATTCCACTACAATCAACAACCTTAAAAAACAGTGTCCCTTGGTAGCATATTGCAATAACATTAATTAACAGATGGTTTATTTGGTCTCTCCATCCATCAAAAATGATGGGCACCCTTGTTTTTGCCCATGTATCCCAGATTGACTGTAGTTGTCTATCCACATATTGCCTCTCTGATGCCAACAAAGTAATGTGAACATTCTCATATCCAAAGCTTTATTACTCTTTCAACACTTCATTAACTGCGTTAGTCATTTGTTGTCAATAAGGGGAACACACCAAATTGAATGTTAGCTCATTTTCATAGATGGAATGAGCTACATGTTCATCGGCTATGTCTCTATCTTGGTTATTGAAGGTTGTTTCAAGAGGGCCTAAAGTGGACCTTTTATTAGTTGTGGCAGCAGGGCTAGATGGCAATGGAGGCCTAATTGTAGAACTTTGCACAAAGTGTTTTCCCGTAGCAAGCTTCCTATCAGCAGCATCTCACAAAGATGCATAGAATTTAATTTCTGCAAGACTCAAACCTTGGCCAGATTTGCCATTTGCATCTTTTGGCATGATGCATATTTGCACCCCTATGTTAGTTTCTCTAGTCATATGGGTCTTCACTTTGATATATGAGCCATTTTTTACATCTTGGCATTCATTGCACTTCCATTTATATGAACCACCTCCGGGTTTTCTCCAATAAAATCCACATACTGTCATAAAAGAGATTTTGGGTGTATTTTGATGTTTTCACTTTCACTCTATTGTGATAATTTTGTTTCTATAAGTTGTAAACTATAATGTGACGGCATATATGAGAAAATCCAAAATTCAAACTATTATGAATACACAAAATTAAAACATATAAAAATTAAAAATTAAAATAAATAAAAAATAATTTAAATAAAATACACAACATTTCATTAATTGGCATGCTTTGATTACATTTTCATTAATTTAATTAAAATTAAATTAAAAATTAATCATCCCTATAATTTAATTGATTACACAACATTAATTAATAAAATGTAATTTAATTTTTTTCAGAACGAAAAAGCATTAATATATTATATGAGAGATATAAGAGTTCCATAATAATTACATCTGAGATGATCTACAAAAAACCTTTGGTCAAATACATTTGCTCATAAAAAGATCTGCATGTGGGTATATCTATCTATGATGATCAAAATGTAATTTAATTTATTACACAACATTTATAATTTAATTGATTACACACGACAACATTAATTAATTTAATTGATTACATAACATTAATTAATTAATGAGTGGAATGCTCTAAAATAAATTATTAATAATTTAATTGATTACACACCACAACATTAATTAATTTAATCGATTACATAACACTCATTAATTCGAACACTCTAAAATTAATTATTAATCGTCCCTATAATTTCCAGTAATTAATGAAACATCCTTGTAATTTAATTGATTACATCTAGAGGTTTACCCATTCCCCTAACTCCTTATCCGCCCAGTGCATGTTTACTACAAGTCCCAAAGTGAGAGTGAGGTCCACCTGGGAATGAACTATGTGTAGTGAACAACGGCTATGTGCATGTAGTGAAGAACGACTATGATGTAGATCAGACCAAATAAACTCAAAAACCTATAAATTCCTTAAAAGAGATCGTTCAAGGAAAGGGGGAAATGACGATACTTTGGTTAGATTTAATTTGACTTGTCTTATCAACTTCATAACAGAGTCTCAAGAAAAATGACATGCCACTCTGCTAAGACTTCTTTAATTGAAAAAAAATGAATGTTCGGTACTTAGCAAATAGAAAAATGCAGACAATTTATCTTGATAAACTTCATAACAGAGTATCGAGAAAAGTGACTTATCTGCTAAGACTTATCTTTATTGAACAAGCAGTTGGAAATGGCCCTAAATATTTGATAACTTCATCAAAAAGAAAAACAGCAAACGTGTCATAATATAAATGGGTAACTCTAGAACCCCATTCCCTCTTGGGAGCAAGGGTACAGGACGGAGATAACCCTCACAGTCCCCGAAAGGGAGCAAGGAACATATCAGAAATGTCCCCGAGCTCTCCCCAGTCAAAAAGGGGTGTCCCAGTGACCTTCACTGTCATAGAGAACATTGTGAGATCCTTTGACCCCAATGGGGTCACTCAGGCATCTCCTACAAGTGGAGGGGTGCAAACCTTCAGCAAAAAAGGGGGAGAAAATGTACTTTTTTCCTTTTCACTTTGTGAGAGCGCTGTTAATCAGCCCTCTACAATGATCATGGACTTGAAACAAGATATATAATGGATTGCTACGTATGTAAATCCACCTGTTTAACATCCATCTGTCCTCTACAAACTAGCCATGCACCAAACCAGAATTTTGCTATAGAAAGACAGACACATCTAACTTTGGATCAGTCCCCTGTAACTCAGTCATCCCTCTGAAGTGTGAAATCAAATCCTTCAATACAAACCAAAACTCTGCCATACAAAATCAAACCCTTACAACTCAAAAAAACCCTATAGTGCAAATTAGACCCCGGAATGCGTTTGGGCAGAAACTGATCTCTGCGTCTCAAATTAAACCTCTGTAATTCTAAACCAAACCCCCTAACACAAAATCATGCCCTTGCAGCATTGGTTAAATTATGATTTTTTTAAGTAAATTTTTAGTATTTTCTATATTTTCCCATATTCAAGGGATTCCTTTATGTCCCACGCATTGCCATCCCCAATACTGTCCCCTCAAATTTGGGTTCTCTCCAGCCATGCTAGAAACTTGTCCCTTATATTTGCACACCCTAAACCTTGACAAAACATGGAAAAAGAAGTCAACAAGCTAACATTAAATAGTTTCTGCTCCCATTCTAGCAATTATATGTTACTATTGACGCCTAATCATTAGGAGTGGGTGAATAAATGAAATTAATGTAAATAAATAATAGAGAATAGGAATAGTCACCGGGAGATGAAATGAACAGTCTCTCCCTCACGTATATAATAAAGACCAACTTGAATGAATATTAACGAATTTTTTTTGAGGAGTTACTGCCTGGTTTGACATGGTATCAGAGCCAACGCCATTTTTGGCTTCTAATTGCCATTGTAACTCCCTTCTGCCATTTTTCAGTAATCTGGGTCTTCCCTCTGCCTGGTAATCTCAGTGACGCTTGAGCTTTTGCTGCTCCATCCACGCTAGTATAATTGCGCTCCATTGCCAAACCTGCTCCATCTGCAATTTACCATTATTCTCTAACATGGTATTATTCTTTGCTCCATTGAGTTTGTTTTTACATAACACTCACCAAAAGATGGTTAAGTTTGGGTAACCGTATTCATTCTTTGTCTACTCGAATAGTCACTTTGGGTGAAAGCTTACCAAATGGGTGAAACCCTTCATCTTCCAGAGCATTGGCACACATAACTGAAACCATATATTCATGCTATGTCTATCATTCAAACCTTAGTTCTCTAGGTTCTAGGTTTCTTACGTTGTTGAATACACCATACAGCGATGTCTCACTATCTCAGTGTCCACGCAAACACTGATGGCTAGCGTTCCATTGATATATAGTTCTGCTCCATTGATATACAGTGCTGGTATATATATGCATTCCATTGATACACAGTTCTGCGCCATTGATATACAATTCTGGTATATATATGCATTCCATTGATATATTAGTTCTGCTCCATGATATACAGTTCTGGTATATATATGCGTTCCATTGATATATTAGTTTTGCTCCATTAATACTGCTCCAGGCACGCAGTTCTGCTAACTTTGCTCAATTCCACGTTGCTCGGTGTGCTGATAAACTGAGAGCGATGGCTCATTATGTTCAATACTGTGTTGACTGGTATGTTGCAGCCTAACGGTGCTCCCTTTGACCGCGCGCCCTTGCGCTATTTCCCATATACTGCCATCCTCCAGCGACATCACACCTATCCACTACGTTGTCCCAGAATACTACGCTGTTGGAATACTACGTTGTCTCATTCAAAAAAAACACCGATGTATTAAAATGGATGTGGACAGAGGATAGTATAGCGCTGTTGGTCTCATAACAGCTGTGGAGATGAACTCATATGGCCTATAATGTTGAAATGGTGTGCCACTCTGAACTCTGTGCACTCATGTGAAGCAGCGGAATTTTTTGAAGGGATTCATTTGGTAAACTCAAATACATTGGATTTTTTTAATGATTGGTCCAGAATATTACCATGCTACGAATGATTTTTTAATATAACTGTGGTGTAATATTACACATACCACCAGTTCTCTGACATGGTTTTTATGACAGCGTTTTTATGACATGGTATGACAGTACTATATTGAAATAGAGTATTATAATGAAACACAGTGGGTATTCAAACGCACTTTGATATCCACTCTAATACCTCTATCAGAATCGTTTTTTTAGCAACAGAAGTTTTTTTACAGTATGCATTCAATCATATCTATTGTGGGAATAGTTCTCACTAGCAAGGAGAACTATCCTGAGTGGTGCCGAATGATAAAACACACCCTCATTTTCAACGAGTTGTGGAAAGGAGTGTGTATTGGAGACGGAGACAAAGAGCCAGAACAACCTACCTCAGACAAAGAGCTCACCATTTGGAAAAATAAGAACAACAAAGCCTATGCATTAATTGCAGCATATGTAAGTGAAGAGGTGAGTCACCATATTTTGCCATTTTCAACTGCTTTCGAAGCCTTACAAAAGCTGAAAGAACTCTATGACTCACATTCTGCACTTGAAGTTGTTCAACTCATGATTAAACTCTTCACTCTTGAATTGCAAAATAATGATCATCTTGCTCTTGCATTCGAAGTAAAATCTATAATGCATGATATCAAAGCCACTAAGGTTGAATTGGATATTCCTCTTATCTCTTTTCTCAAGGCACTTTATCCTACTTACTCCAATTATCTTGAGTCGTTGCAAGAAAATGGAAATCTCAAAGATATTACCTTTGACTCTCTTGTGAAAAATTTGTTGAAAGAGAGAAAGCTTTTGGAAAGAAGACAACCCTTGAATCTTCTGAAGAGGCTGTGTGCCTTGCTCATAAAGAAAAAAATCCTGCTCAAGATTCTTCCAGGGGAAGAGGTGGTCGAAGAGGAAGAGGAAGATATTTCAGAGGCAGGGGGGGCAGACAATCTCAAGAAGAAAAGTCAGAGTTGCACTACATATGCTGCAAAAGAAATGGATCACATGATGCCTCTACATGCAAGTTACCTTGGGACAAAATTGAGCAGCAAAGAAGTCAACCCAAAGGTAAAACTAATGATACAGACAAAGGTAAAGCACCTGCATCCACTCATTATGTTGTGGCACAATGTTATATTGGAGTAAATAAAGATTTATTTAATGCTTCACTTGCTTCTCGGAAAAATGATTGGTTGCTTGATTCAGGAGCAACTTGCCACATGACTCATAGAAAATATTTTTTTGAAGAATTTACTAACAATGTTGATGAAGCAGTATACTTTGCAAACCAATCAAACATCAAGCCATCAAGGCTTGGCACAATCAGGCTTAAATTGCCTGGTCTTCCAGACTTCCTTCTGCATCATGTTCTATATCTCCCACGGCTGAAGAGAAACTTGTTGTCCTTGGTCCACATCCGCCTGCAAGGTCACTCCATTCATATGTTTGATGGCAAGCTTGAGGTGAGAAAAGCATCTGACCACTCACTTGTCATGAGGGGAATAGAAGAAGAAAGGTTTCTCAAGCTGCAAGGTACCTCTACTCGTGCATAACATTTTTCATACAATTCTCATTATGAAGAAGGTACACTTCCATCAAGTTTATTATGGCATGCTAGATTTGGACATTTGAACTATGACAGCCTCCACTTGTTGAAGTAAAATGGTGTTGCTGGTTTGCCTACAATTCTGAGGAAACTTAAGCAATGTGATGCTTGCATTCTAGGAAAGCATAGCAAACAGCCTTTTCATGATTCACATTCAAGGGCACATAGAAAACTTGAACTCATTCATTCATATTTATGTGGTCCAATGCCTATTCCTTCTGCAAATGGAAATAAATATATGATGACATTGATTGATGACTACACCAGAATGTGTTGGGTTTATTTATTGAAGAACAAATCTGATGTTTTTCAAACATTCAAGAACTTTCTTACATGGATTGAAAATGATGCACAATCTCATATTGGCTCTATTCACATTGATAATGGAAAAGAATACACTTCAAATGAATTTGAAAACTATTTTCGCCAACATAAGATCAAACATCAAACAATTGTGCCTTATAATCCCCAACAAAACGGTGTTGCTGAAAGAATGAATAGAACAATCTTAAATATGGTACACTCGATGATGTTTTTCAAAAATGTAAAGTTGATGTTTTAAGCTGATGCAGTTCTATGTGTTGTATATATAAAAAATAGATGTCCATCTAATGCTATTAGAAACAAGACTCCATATGAAATGTGGTATGGGCACGTTCCTTCGGTAAAGCATCTTAGGGTCTTTGGTTCCACCTGTTATGCCTTGATACCAAAGGTACATAGAAACAAACTTGGTGGAAGAAGTCGTAAGTGTATCTTTCTAGGGTATTCAAACACCTCCAAAGCATACCGTCTCTATGGTGAAGTCAATAAAAAGTTTGTTGTATGTAGAGATGTAATATTTTTTGAATCATTCAAAACTGAAAATGTTATTAAGCGGCAACTTGATCGCTTGGATAGATTCGCAAATGCAAAATCATTTCAGGAATTTGATAATCAGATTCCACATCTTGAAGGGGGGATTCCTATACTAGATCAACATGTGGAATCTTCTTTTGAAGAACTCTCTCCCCTGCATGAAACTTCAACAACAGATGATGCTTTAAGTGATGTGATTGATAGAATTGGAGACTCAAATCTTGATTCAGTCCCAACTCAATCAACGGAACAGCCTGGACCATCTGAAAAAGGTCCCCCAAAGTGGCTGATAAAGACACTTGAAAGTGTTTATCCTGATGAGGTTGGAAAGACAGGAACTAGAAATTCAAACCGGCAAAATGGAAGTGATGTAGATGACTATGATTCACCTGTTGATATAGATGTTTCTTATGATTGTAAATTGAATTTGTCTACAGATTTCGAACCAACTTCCTTCAAAGAAGTTGCTTCTCATGATGAATGGAAAGAAGCGATGCAAAAGGAGTATGATGCCCTCATAAAGAATGGCACTTGGAAGCTGATTGATCCTCCATTAGGAACCAAACCAATTGGCTGCAAGTGGGTCTACAAGAACAAGTATAAAGTAGATGGCTCACTTGACAAGCACAAAGCCAGGCTTATGGCAAAAATTTTTGCACAGAAAGAAGGGGTCGATTATGAGGAGACTTTTGCCCCCACAGCAAAATGGGCTACCATCCAGACACTCTTTTCCCTAGCAGCTCAGAACGGTTGGAAAGTCCATCAAATGGATGTAAAAACTACTTTCTTGAATGGAGATCTAAAATAGAATGTTTTTATGTCCCAGCCGGAAGGGTTTGCTGTGAAAGGACATGAACATAAAGTATGCAAACTTGTGAAATCCTTGTATGTCTTCAAACAAGCACTGCGAGCTTGGTATGAAAAACTAACTAAGCATCTTCTGAAACTCAATTTCAAACATTATGATCTTGATGATGCAACTTTATTTGTTAAGAAAGTTGGCAAAACAGTTGTATATTTTGTGGTATATGTAGATGATCTTTTAATGACAGGGAACAATGAACGCTACATTGTATCCATAAAGAAGGAATTGAGGAAAGGTTTTCAAATAACTGATTTGGGCTATGTTCATTACTATCTTGGTATTGAAGTAACTCAACATCCGAAGTCCATATTTCTTTCTCAAAAGAAGTACATTGGAGATCTATTGAACAGGTTTGGCATGACAGAATGCAATCATCTTACTACTCCAATGGAACAAAACTTAAAGCTCACATCCATTGAAGAAAAAGAATTTGAGGATGCAACAAAGTATGGACATCTTGTAGGAAGTCTCAACTACCTAACTACTACCAGACTAGACATTTCGTTTGTTGTTGGAATCCTCTCCAGGTTTATGCAAAAGCCTTGTGAGGGATATTGGTCCGCTGCAAAAAGAGTTATAAGGTACTTGAAGGGAACTCAAGACTTTGGAATCAAATATACACGGGTGGACGACTTCAGCTTGATTGGATACTCCGATTCAGACTTTGATGGAGACAAAGTGTTAAATTGGCAACTAGGGCCAAACTCCATGTGGGTCGGCTTATTTATGGCAGCTGATATTTTTATTGGATCCCTCTCGTCGAGAGGTGTAGGATGATCCAAAGATCATCTGATTCCGATAAGTATTTATGGAGATATGAATTTATTTTGTTTATGTAATTATTATCAAGCCGACCAGCTCTTATGTAGGCTCTAGAAGCCCAACCGACGTGTCTATTCATCATCCTCATTGTGGTATAAATAGATGAGGATTTGATATCATTTAGACACTCATTTCTTGACGTGATCTCCTCTCCACGTCTTGGGTTTTTGGAAAAGGAGAGTCACAAAAGGAATACGCTGGCCTAGTTTGATGATGCCCTAATCTGCTAACCTCAGCCGTAGTCAAAGGTGGAAGATGAGTCGCAGATGATGCCCTTATCTACGCTAGTCATGGAGACATACATACGCTGTTATGTAGCCGCAGAGAGACTGATATAGTATACGTATGTATACATAATGCAATCATAGCACTAACATGAACGTTGTTATAGTATACGCATTATTAACGAATGGGCCGCTGTAATAACCTGAAGGAGCAATAATATAATGCACACGCACGCAGTTCATGGAGACAATACATCTCAACAATATATATATATATATATATATATATATATATATATATATATATATATATATATATATATGTATATGTGTATATGTATGCAGGCATACAACATAATGAAATCCAATGCAGGTCAAGATCCAGCCTATGAAACACGCAGGTTAATAAAAGCTGCATTGACAACGTAAGGGCACGCAGGTTCATTTAACGTAATGGAAGCCACAGTAAATTATGGAAGCTGTTGAAGCATGCAAGCAATGGCAATATATATATATATATATAGGCAATGGAGATACAATGCAGCATCATGGCATTACACACTGCCATACAGTGCAGCGATATTAGACATTGCTTACACGCACAGCAATCAGCTCAATGCACAGTCAAGGTGACACACAGCTCATACGCAGGAAACCTGATATGCTATGTTGAAACCCTATAGCAGTAAACGGTAACTATGAAGCCGCAGTCATAAACGGATCCACATTTCTATATGGGATAAATCTAAGATCTAGATCAACCTCGACATACCTATAATAAAGGATGATGCCCTTGGATGGATAGAGAAGATAAGTCAGTCTTCACTATGACATAAACAACCTCAACAAGATGTATCGACATACATAAAGAAGGAGACTATATCATCACAACATGAGGTAGTCCCATCATACTTCGAGAAAGGGTGATAATGATCCTAGTCTAGATCATGACTGAAATTGATCATACATAGATGTGATTTCATAATCTCGAAAGAACTCAGGGCAGCATAGATGAGATAGCATGATGATGGGGATGGGCAGCATGATGATGAATAGGGCTGCATAATAATGGAAAATGCAGAATAATGGGCAGCATGATGATGAAGGTAGATGAGATAGTGGAGCCTCCACTGTAAGGTGCAGCTAATAGACGAAATGGATAGCTGAAGCCATCACCTAGGAGATTCAGTTGAAGCAGAATGTCTTCAACTGATCTCATCATTATAGGAGATGATCTATGCTCAGATCTAGATAAGTCATAGTGTTGACTTCTGTTGTAAATGTATTATCTCTCTCTCTTTCTCTTTCTCTGTTGAACTTTGAAGATAAAAGAATATTTGATCAAAGGGTTTCCCCACACATTGTGGGGTTTGTCCCTGGCTTGCGCCACATCTTGTGTCCTCTTGTCTTGGCTTGTCTTCTGCGATTTATATTTATGTTCTATCTGCAGTTTACTTTATGTTGATGTGATTGCTAATATGGAAAAGAAATTAAATAAATTGCTCTAGCATAGAACATACCTAATCTTAACATGGTATCAGAGCAGAGGTGAAGACAATGCCCAAGCAAGAGTGAAAGAGAAATCACCGAAGACAGTTGGGACAAGACAAAAGGATCAATGGGTTCCTCATAATTCACTTCATTGGGAAGTTTGGATCTAAGGGTGGAAGGAAAGGCAGATGCCTTGTTCGTTCGTTATGCGAAGGAGTGTCTGAATGGCAGAGACACATCTCTTGATGAAGATAACAATCATTCCTGGGACATCTTTAATGATCAAAAGAATGATTGGTAATGCAGGTCATCAAGGAAATGGTCGACTCTTCCACGAAAGCAAGGAACCCCAAAATCTCTTTTATGTACCTAATCGAACCTGATGTCCATCTCGGAAATGGAAGTCAAAGGTTACAGGGTGGCAATTATCGATGGAAATGTACGTGTTTGAAAATAGATCTTTTAAAGATGTTTTTGAGTTTAGGGTTGTATCAAGTTGCAGGAAGTCCACTGGGGACCATGTCCATTGACTCGGCACCGGAGGTCTATGAGTCAGATGGTGACTAGGATGCCTGAATTCAAAAAGAAGCATGAAGGTACATGTCTGAAATGTACCGAAGGAAAATATTATAAGGGGACCATTCCCCTCATGCAGTAGGTTCACAGGTTTGGAACAACCCGAGGAGTTTGAGAATCATGATCAAGGAATCTCATGTATACAGGTGGAAGAAAGCCCTCTATGGCTTGAAGAAAAACACCTTGGGCATAGTATGAGAGGATTGATAGCTGTCTAATGCAGCAGAGATTCACTAGGAGTGAAACCGATCCAAACCATTACTCGAAGGTTGTGGATGATAAACCTCTCGTACCGGCACCTATGTCTGATAGGTGCAGACCCTCTCATTTATAGGAGACAGAGGGAGTTGGATTCTGAATGTGGGAAGATAAGCTGCAAGCTTGTGACTGCCTCGAGTATCTTAACTTTCAGAAGTTATATGGTAATGATGTCGGACCAGATTTGGGAAATGCCTCTGAGTTTCATAAACTCATTCGCGTTGATGTTCTTGGAGAACCTCCGTCCAGACATCTGTGTTGCAGTTAGCATGGTGAGCTCATATTTGGTTGAGCCTCACTATATTGGTGCCAAGAATCTTCTAAGATATCTTCAGGGCACAATCTCTCATGAATTGAGATACACTGCTGGAAATATGAAACCACATGATTATTCGAATGATGAGTGGGTAGGCAGTGTGGAGGATCACTAGAGCACTTCTCAGTGTTGTTTCTCTTTGGAATCTGCCTTGATATCCTGGATGAGCAGGAAGCAAAAGTCGGTGACTCTGAGCACCACCAAGGCAGAATACATTGCTGATAGTATGGCCTTCTGTGAGGCAATTTGGTTGCTAAAGCTCTTCAGTGAGTTGTTTGTACACATGATGAATACCACTGTGATTCTCTGTGACAACCAGAGATGGGATTCGATTATTGAGGAATCTCGTATTTGACAATTGCTCCAGCAGATAGACATCAAATACTGCCTTATCTAGGATATGGTAAGTCGATGATCAAGGAGGCTCCATCGCACTGAGATGATGTACAGGACAGAGCCCTGAGGAAAGATCAAGTTTGTGATTTTCCCGAACGACTTGGAGTCATCAAGAGACCTTTGTAAAAGGGTCATGCATGTTGCATACATTGAGCTTTAGGAGATTTGGGGGGCTTGCAGTTCTATTGGAGCAACATACGACCACAGGGTGACTCACCCTCCCCTGGTGGTGCGCACTGGAACAAGATGATTCGCTCTCTTGTGGGACAAGATGATTCGCTCTCTTGTGTAGCAGGATGATTAGTTCTCCTGTGAGGCCTGGATTGATGTGTTCTCCATGGCGATTGTAGCAGGATTGATGTGTTCTCCTGTGAGGACAGGATTGATTAAGTTCTCCTGTCGAGGCATCCTACCCATGCAGTCTAGGACTCATGGGAAGTACCTCTCATCTAATCAATGTGCAGGGAAATGAAGTTAGGGACCATAGTAGTACCGATGGACGCATCGTTGTATCTACCGTACTCCCTACGCTAGGATGTCCTCCATTGATCTGGGATCAATGATACTGGTCTGGGACCAGTGGTAGGAGTTGTACATGCTATGACGCTGACTTCGGGTCGGCTGAGACTGGTCTGGGACCAGTGGTACAAACTCCGAGACTGACTTCGTGTCAGTGCAGGACTGGTCTGGGACCAGTGAGAGTGGTACTTACTATGAAGCTGACTTCGGGTCGGTTGAGACTGGTCTAGGACCAGTAGTACACTCTCTGAGCCTGCGATACTGGTCTGAGACCAGTGGTAGGAGTTGTACATACTATGACGCTGACTTCGGGTCGGCTGAGACTGGTCTGAGACCAGTGGTACATACTCCGAGACTGACTTCGTGTCAGTGCAGGACTGGTCTGGGACCAGTGAGAGTCGTACATACTATGACGCTGACTTCGGGTCGGTTGAGACTGGTCTGGGACCAATAGTACACTCTCTGAGCCTGCGATACTGGTCTGGGACCAATGGTAGGAGTTGTACATACTATGACGTTGACTTCGGGTCGGCTAAGACTGGTCTGGGACCAGTGGTACATACTCGAGACTGACTTCGTGTCAGTGCAGTACTGGTCTAGGACCAATGAGAGTGGTACATTCTATGACGCTGACTTCGGGTCCGCTGAGACTGGTCTGGGACCAATGGTACACTCTCTGAGATTACGATACTGGTCTGGGACCAGTAGTAAGAGTGGTACCTACTATGACGCTGACTTTGGGTCGGTTGAGACTGGTCTGGGACCAGTGGTACGCACTCTGAGTCTGACTTCGGGTCAGTGGAGAATGGTATGAGACATTCTCGATCAATTCTTCTTCTTCATAGTTTAGCAGAGCAGAGCTAGCAGAGCCAGCAGAGCTGAGCAAAGAAGAGCTAGCAGAGTTAAGCAGAGCTAGCAGAGCCAGCAGCGCTGAGCAGAGCAGAGCTAGCAGAGCCAGCAAAGCTTAGCGGAGCAGAGCCAGCAAAGCTTAGCGGAGCAGAGCCAGCAGAGCTGAGCAGAGCAAAGCAAAGCCAGCAGAGCTGAGCAGAGTTGGGCAGAACAGTGCAGGGCACTGATGGCAGAGATAGTACAGTCGAACTTATGGATCAATGGATGGAGTTCTCCCTAGTTGAGAGGGAGTGCTAAATTGGCAACTAGGGCCAAACTCCATGTGGGTCGGCTTATTTATGGCAGCTGATATTTTTATTGGATCCCACTCGTCGAGAGGTGTAGGATTGATCCAAAGATCATCCGGTTTCGATAAGTATTTACGGAGATATGAATTTATTTTGTTTATGTAATTATTATCAAGCCGACCAGCTCTTATGTAGGCTCTAGAAGCCCAACCGGCGTGTCTATTCATCATCCTCGTTGTGGTATAAATAGATGAGGATTTGATATCATTTAGACACTCATTTCTTGACCTGATCTCCTCTCCACGTCTTGGGTTTTTGGAAAAGGAGAGTCACAAAAGGAATACGTTGGCCTAGTTTGACGATGCCCTAATCTGCTAACCTCAGCTGCAGTCAAAGGTGGAAGATGAGCCGCAGATGATGCCCTTATCTACGCTAGTCATGGAGACATACATACGTTGTTATGTAGCCGCAGAGAGACTGATATAGTATACGTATGTATACATAACGCAATCATAGCACTAACATGAACGTTGTTATAGTATACGCATTATTAACGAATGGGCCGCTGTAATAACCTGAAGGAGCAATAATATAATGCACACGCACGCAGTTCATGGAGACAATACATCTCAGCAATATATATATATATATATATATATATGTACGCAGGCATACAACGTAATGAAATCCAATGCAGGTCAAGATCCAGCCTATGAAACACGCAGGTTAATAGAAGCCGCATTGACAACGTAATGGCACGCAGGTTCATTTAACGTAATGGAAGCCGCAGTAAATTATGGAAGCTGCTGAAGCATGCAAGCAATGGCAATATATATATATATATATATATATATATATATATATAGGCAATGGAGATACAATGCAGCATCATGGCATTACACGCTGCCATACAGCGCAGCAATATTACACACTGTTTACACGCACAGCAATCAGCTCAATGCACAGTCAAGGTGACACACAGTTCACACGTTGTCATGGAAAGATCTGATATGACGTTAATAATGACACACATCTCATACGCAGGAAACCTGATACGCTATGTTGAAACCCTATAGCAGTAAAGGGTAACTATGAAGCTGCAGTCATAAACGGATCCACATTTCTATATGGGATAAATCTAAGATCTAGATTAGCCTCGACATACCTATAATAAAGGATGATGCCCTTGGATGGATAGAGAAGATAAGTCAGTCTTCACTATGACATAAACAACCTCAACAAGATGTATCGACATACATAAAGAAGGAGACTATATCATCACAACATGAGGTAGTCCCATCATACTTCGAGAAAGGGTGATAATGATCCTAGTCTAGATCATGACTGAAATTGATCATACATAGATGTGATTTCATAATCTCGAAAGAACTCAGGGCAGCATAGATGAGATAGCATGATGATGGGGATGAGCAGCATGATGATGAATAGGGTTGCATAATAATGGAAAATGCAGAATGATGGGTAGCATGATGATGAAGGCAGATGAGATAGTGGAGCCTCCACTGTAAGGTGCATCAAATAGACAAAATGGATAGTTGAAGCCATCACCTAGGAGATTCAGTTGAAGCAGAATGTCTTCAACTGATCTCATCATTATAGGAGATGATCTATGCTCAGATCCAGATAAGTCAAAGTGTTGACTTCTGTTGTAAATGTATTATCTCTCTCTCTTTCTCTTTCTCTGCTGAACTTTGAAGATAAAAGAAGATTTGATCAAAGGGTTTCCTCACACATTGTGGCGTTTGTCCCTGGCTTGCGCCACATCTTGTGTCCTCTTGTCTTGGCTTGTCTTCTGCGATTTATATTTATATTCTATCTGCAGTTTACTTTATGTTGATGTGATTGCTAATATGGAAAAGAAATTAAATAAATTGCTCTAGCATAGAACATACCTAATCTTAACACAAAGAAACTGGGCTATCTACTTCAGGGTATGCTATGAGTCTTGGATCAAGCGTTGTCTCCTGGAAATCACGCAAACAATTAGTTCCAGCAGATTCCACAACAAAAGCAGAATATGTGGCAGCAGTTGAGGCAACAAAAGAAATTGTGTGGCTCAGAAAAATTCTTGAAGATTTGCAGGTAAAACAAGTACAATCAACTCCACTCATGATTGACAATACCTCGGCAATAAAATTGGCCAAGAATCCAAAGTTCCATGATCGAACGAAGCACATCAATACTAAATATCATCTTATTCGACATCATGTTGAGGCCAAAACAATCCATCTTCGCCATTGTTCCACTAATGAGAAAATTGCAGACATCTTCACCAAAGCGCTTGGAAGAGAAAAGCTGGAAAGATTCAGAAAGATGCTTGGATTTACCAACATCCCTTCAGATTAAAGAGGGGAATGTTGACACCTAATCATCAGGATTGGGTGAATAAGTGAAATTAATGTAAATAAATAATAGAAAATAGGAATAGTCACCAGGAGATGAAATGAACAGTCTCTCTCTCATGTATATAATAAAGACCAACCTAAATAAATACTAGCATTTGCACCTAATGTTGCAAAGGAAACGCCGTAAGGCATAGTGTGTGGAAGAATATTGAAATGTGAATGGGCTTTTTTGAAAGCAAGGGTCGATGATAATGAGTTTGAATTGAGGAAGCCATGCCGAAAACCCTATTCGGGGGTTAAAGTGGCTATGAAATAGAATAAAAGTAGTCATAAATATCCATTGAACTTGTTTAGATACCTTAAAGATTGCCTAGTTGAAGGTGAAGTTAAACAAATGAATTCACGTGAACAACAACTAGGTATCCATATCGATATACAAGGCCACCAGACATGCTTTCAAACACGGGGATAAAGAATGGGACTAGGTAAAACTTTCTATTTCCCTTTTCCTTTTAGTTTCATTGTTTAATATAGCCTCTCCTCTGGATATGTAGAGAAGTCTTATTCACTGAAATGCTATAAACCACCTTAACTCAGGGTTTCGGAATGCCAGACATGCTCTGAAACACGGGGATAAAGAATGGGACCAGGTAAAAATTTCTATTTCCCTTTTCCTTTTAGTTTCATTGTTTAATATAGCCTCTCCTCTGGATATGTAGAGAAGTCTTATTCACTGCAATGCTATAAACCACCTTAACTCAGGGTTTCGGAATGCCAAGGTCTTGGGCATTATGGGCTGCAACAGAGTTGTTTACAACGGTGGTCCCCTAATCCATAGTTTTTGTTGAATGTTGTTGAACAGATATACTTGGCAGATTATAATCATGACAAGGCAGAGCAGTCTGTTCTGTGGACCTATGTTACCAGAAACGAGAAACGGGAAACGAAACGAGAAACGACAACGGGACGAGAAACGAAGTTTGGAGGTTTCGCATTCAAGAAACGAGGAGAGAGAAAAAAGCAAGAAAAATGTGAAAAACATAAAACAAAGTATACGGCATTCTCCAATAATGTGGTTCATACATAGTTGCTCATAGTGTTTTGTTGCTCACATAGAGCATTCTTGAATATTCATAGTGAGAAACAAAGCTTGTATTGCTTACATAGGTCATTCTCAAATACCCATGTTTGATCCTCTAATAGTGAAGAAACCTTTGGCATTGAACTCAAGCTTGATTTGACCTTTCCATTTCCATTTGATTTGGACCTAGTGAGAGTGGGATTTTTTTGAAGGCCATATCCCTAGAAATTTCTAGATGAGTACATGATCTCTCATATCATGTGTATATTCTCCCATATTGTACTATTTGGTAAGCAACTACTAGGATGTAGTTTCCCTAGTTGGGTAATAGGATGGTGAAGATTGAATTGAGCTCCATTGGGATTGGGGAATTGAGCCAAAAGTAGAGGGTTGTTTAGAATTACTACTACCTTCAACTATCTTGCTATAGGAAGAAGTGTTGCTCCCTCCACTGACATTTTGCATAGAAAAAACGAAAGGGTTGAAAACCATAAACGCTACAACTAGACAAAACCTAAAAAAATTTACCATCAAACTTTCAAAACTTTATTGTTAATCCATTATAATAATAATTAATCTTTATAATAATAAAAATAATATATAATATAACCGTGTACATTTAAATTTATAATTTTGTATAAAGAGATAATTTTTAAATATTAAATACACTAAAACTATATAAGAAACTCTACACTAAATACACTTTTAAATAAAACCAACAGGAAAATTAAGAAAAAATAATTAAAACATTAAAAAAACATAACAATAACCAGCACATCCCAATAATATAATTTTAACGAACAAAATCCCTAAATAAACGTTGTTAAAGAAATTTTAAGCTGACTACCACAGACCATGAAATCGCCCCTAAAAACTATCTACAAAACGAACCAGAGCAAAGTTTCTTAGAAAACCAACCTTTGGAATGAGATAAGCGTTACAAATAAATAAACAACGTTTTTCAGAACACCATGTAAAAAACCATTCGTTTTGGGAGAAACCGGTTTCATGCATTGAAAAACGAAAACGACTGTACAAAACGGCGTTTTCCGTACCATTCCGTTTTCTTTGCTTTTTTTTCCGGAAACGAATGCTCCCGTATCGTTTCTGGTAACATAGCTATGGACCTTAAGTGCAGATCTTGGAAATAGGTATCAATGTCTGAGGCCTGTGAACAACATTAATTTGAATATGGATGCGAAAGCTGCAAATAGCCATGTTGGAGGAATACGTGATGGAAATGAACTCATCCTCTTTGAGTGGAAGAAACAGAGCAACCAGAAATGGAAGCTCCAGCCCATCTATTGTAAGCAATCTAACAATAACAAGTTGTCTTTCAAGCTCTTTATTGAAAGTAGCATCATTTCTGTAAGTTTATCAATAGAAAGGACGGAGGGTTCATGCTACTTGAAAGTTTATCATTTTTGACATTTTCTGTAAGTTTTTCTGGCATCATTTTCCACATTCTTTTGTTTGCAGGTTTGGGTGTTCATCATAAGTTTGCTTGGCCTTGCACCTCTTGCTGAACGTATAGGCTTTGTCACCGAGTAAGTGAAAAATTGCATGGTATATGTACATAGGTTATGTGTAATCTATACCTTGCACTGCAATTGTTTATACACTTGGAATGGTCACTGCGGTGCAGTGACTTCATAAAATATTATGTTTGTTGGTTATACAATATGATGTTTTGTTGTAAATTGTTGCAGACAAATTGCATTCTACACTGGACCAACAAGTGAGATTCTTATATGTATATGGACTATGTACTCATATTTGTGGATACAAGATATGAGCTAATTGATATATATGAGAAAGTGTTTGACATTTCAAAGTAACTGATGCAAATATATTGTTAATTAATTCTCCTATAGTTGGCGGGCTTCTCAACGCCACATGTGGAAATGCAACAGAGATGCTCATTGCAGTGTTCGCACTTTACCATGGCAAGACCAATGTGGTCAATATTCTCTACTAGGCTCTGTGCTTTCCAACTTACTTTTTGTGCTTGGCACATCTCTCTTTTGTGGAGGAATTGCCAACATGAAAAAAGAACAACGGTTTGACAAGGCATGTGATATATTTTTAGTTTTTCTTTAACAACCTAGGCCACCAAAACAAGTCCGACCTGCTCATGATATTCATTCATTAGGGCCTAACCATGGGTGTTGTATTGTTATATGACGTAGGTTATTTCTGGAATCGACTCCAGTCTTCTCATGATGGCTTCACTGTGTCTCATGCACCCTTGGCCCTTCAACAATCTATGGCATATAGTGAAGCAGTTGTATCAACATTACAACTGTCTAGAGTCAATAGCATCATCATGCTGATAGCTTATGCTGCATATTTGTTCTTCCAATTAAGGACACAGACAAATATTTGAAGAAGGCCCAGAAACAAAGGAGCTTTTTCTCTGAATCCTCAGCAGCAAGAATTCTTTGTCTTGGGTGGTTCCACTCCATCCCCATCTCCATATACATCCATAATATTAACTCTGTTGAGAGACAATTGAGACTTATAGGAATCTGAATTCAGCATTTTCTTGCTCACATTAGTGTAAATCTCCTTGACCACAATTTGGAATGCAGGCAATACATTTGTATTATCCAGAGCCAATTCATAGTCAAATGAATCCATGCATGATTGACTACAAGCAATGGCTTATCTAATCATGATTCAGTGTTTGAAGGCTGCCAATTTGACTCAGAGGAAGAGGTAAGTGACGCTCCAATGGTAATTGGGGATCTCCTTCTAGATTTGCATGACACTGGCTTGGAGCTTGCAGCTCTGGATGAATCTATGTCAAATGGAAAAATTTTGTATCGTCTCAAATCGAAACTAGAATGTGTCTTGGAAAGGAGAGGCAAAAATGGTGATTTTTGGCACTCTAAATTTCTCGATTTCTTAGTGGCATTGTCTGATAGACGGCACAATCGTATTGAAAAGTGGCTTCACTGCAACACTGCAGAATTTTCTGGGAATGCTGATGTACAAAAGTTGCAACTGGAGGCAATTTTATCACTTGCAGAATTGAAACAGGGACTCTCTGTATGTGTTTGTAAATGTTCTGTATGTTTTTGGCGGTGTGTTCTAGAGAAGGGCCATTCCTCTGATCACTCTTGTATGGGTAACCATTGTTGCGATGAAAAGTGCACATATTGCTCTCTTGAATCACACCAAGGAAATGAATTGGAGGAATGTCGAAACTTGGCAGGTCATGATGGGAGTCATGATTGCAAAAAGAAAAATCATACATGTATGAAGCTCTGTTCTTTATTTGATAAATCATCTAATTGTAACAAATTTTGTTGCTTGAAGGTTGGCCATGAAGGTTACAAATTGCTACAAATTGGCAAATGCCTACAAATTGTTCATTCTAATAAAATGAAAAGTTATTTGCAGGTGGGATGTTGTCTTTTAACAAGTAGACTTCCAAGGATTGCCAAACTAAAGTCCCCATATGGATTATTAAGCAATGATGCATTTGAGATTAGGACAAATTCTATATCAGCATATTATTATACAACCTTAACTAATGCATTGACTAGCTTTTCCACTAGGCAATCAACTAGTGTAACGGATTTCACTTCGAGTGGATCTTTTCCAATATAATTGACTACAAGCAATGGCTTATCTAATCATTTGACTATGAATTCTCATGGTGAATCTAATACAAAAATTCCATCTATAAGGGACATTTGTCTTCTCCAATGGTTGACTAAGACAATTGAAGTTGTCGATGTTAATGTAGGTACGATAAATGACTCAAGAAAGACTTGATAGAAATAGTGTGTTAGTGTTGCTTTCATGGCATGTATCCTAAAGGAATTGATCTCAATAGACATTCAGATGCACAAGTTTAATCTAAATGGGAGAATGATATGACTAAAGAGTGCAATTCCTTTGCTGAAAATAAAAGTTGACTTAGTTCCCCAGGCATAAAGAAAGAATGTGATGAAATGTCTAGTGGTCTACAAGACTAAATTTACCATCTGCATAAAGAAAGAATGTGATGAAATGTCTAATGGTCTACAAGACTAAATTTACCATCTACAAGTGTTATTGAGAAACATAAATTTACTTGTGACAAAAAACTTCTCTCAACAAGATCATATTCATATTGACTACATTGAAATCTTTGCACCTATTGCAAATATGAACTCTTATCTACTTATTCTTTCACACATTATTCATTCTGTATAAGAGTTATAACATACATCCTACTAAAGAAATCCTTTTACACTTTGAAGCAAGCCTCCATAGTGTGGTATAAGAAGATTGATTGATTATTAGTTTTGGTTTCAAGCATCATGAATTTGATTGTAGTGTTTATATTTTGCAAATGATGATACTACATGTTGGTGACTTAATCATAAATTGAAGTAGTGTCAACCTAATTTTGGGTTTGAAAAAACAATAAATAGAGATATTTAGAATTACAAACCTGAGTGTGTTGTATTTTTCCTTATGGAAGCCAAGTTTTGCAAATGGATAACAATATATTTATTTACCTAAATATAAATCGCCATTCATTATACATGTTTAGGATGGAACAATATAAACCATTTTTGGCACCATATCAATCAAGAGAGAAATTGACTGAGTGTGCCTTTGAAAATTAATGGTACTCTCTACAAGAAGACCACTGGAGCCTCATTTACTTGATTCATAGCAGATTTGATATATTATTTGATGTTAGTGTGGTCTACAAATCCATGTAGGATATGAAAGAGAGCTGCTTAGAGGCCACAAAAAGGCTTGTTTATGAAAGATACATATTAGCACAGTATGAAGTACTGCATTAAGAATATGAAACTAGTCAGTTACTTTGGTCTTGTAAGAAGCAGGCAGAACTATTGACCACTAAAATTGAATATAAGGGTGCATTTAATGTTGACAAAATCAATGTGAATCCACATAATGGATGAGGTTGGCTTCTCGTTTGAGCAATAGATTCCAATGTATTATGCAATACAAAATCTTCTTGTTCATAGTAAAATAGTGTATGTGGAGTCTTCATGCCCATTATTTGACAAAATAAAGATATTGTGAATCTTCTTGTTCATAGTAAAATAGTGTATGTGGAGGCTTCATGCCCATTATTTGACAAAATAAAGATATTGTGAATCTTATTTATTGCAAGATAAGTGATCACATCATTAATATTTTTGCAGAGTCATTAACAAAAGACAAGTTTACGAAACTTTGAACTATGTTTTGGATTTTAAAAATTGCAATCATGGTAGAGTGTACATAAGACAATTTCACCTCTAAAATTTTTCAGATAGTTGTGTTGACAAATGAGCTTTGAAACATCAATTTCATCATACAATTTGACCTTTTATGGATATTGTTGATTCACAATGGAAGGTCAAATTACTAATTGGTTAGATTCGTCCAAGGTCCCCAAGTTATGCAAGTCGAAGTATCTAAGATAGGTCCCCAAGCTTTGCAAGTCAAAGTATCTAAGATAGGTCCCCAAGCTTTGCAAATCAAAGTATCTGAGATGAAGATCCAAATGCATTTAAGATGATTAACATTGATTGTTTTTCCTATTTTAGATGAGTTACTTTTAATTTTAAGCCATATATAAATCATACCGATTGTCTTATCATTAAAATTATGTCTTATCATTAAAATTATTTAGTTATCCATTTTATGTCAGGCAATGCTTACTTGTACTTCAACACTGTAAAGATATCTTTGAACACAACATTTTCTTGAAATTCATTATTCTTCGTTCCTGTAAGTCCACGACTCTCTAACAACCATTACCATTGACTTGAGTACATTTAAAGAACATTGTGATATACTTAAAACCCTAGTTTTAAAAATAAGACATAAATTCCTTGAGAATTCACTTTCTTTAGATCCTTTGAAAGCTCATTTACCATAGGAGTTCACGATTTGTTGTTAACTATCCTCGGCTGCACTTGGAGATGATACAGCGCATAGCAACCTCCCGATAACAACAGAAATCTTATAAATCAGACAGAGCAAATCAACATTGCCACGAAATACCTGAAGTATCATCATCGCGGTTACTTCATAAAAAGTGCCAAACATAATACAAAGAACAATAGCACAAACAAGCACCACACTTTGTAATAAACTTTTATTATTATGGGCTGATAAAGAAACAGAGGATACAGAGCTATACAGAGGCCAACCCCCAGTCAAGTCGATCACAAACAATGAACTATGATCATCCAGAGGCCAACTCCATTGAATTTGTTGTACAATTATTTACATATTTTACATCATCAATACAACGGTATAAGAAGTGCAAGTGATCAGAAGTGCCAGTGGATTCAAATGATTTAAGAAAGAAGGGGGAAGCACTGTATTAGCTGATCCAGGGAAAACATACCACTGACCAGGAATCTCTAAACAGAAAGGTGGGGTGCAATTCCTATTTGATGAAGGAAAGCAAAAAATACAAGCAATTTCCCCAAATTGTCACCTTGTGTTGTACCAATCTCCTACCAAATCACACTCCTTTCAAATTCAGATGTTCAGCAAGAAGTCCAGAATCCAATGCCTTCTCCATCAGTCTGCCCAATTCTTGCAAATAGACTTGGGATCGTGCCTTCTACTTTTCAAAGGAAACCTCCAATGGCTAAAAGGAGTATTTTACTTCCTACAAGGCCAAGAAGTGCTAAGAATCTATGTCAAGCACTAGAATCTATGTTAACACTGTGATTCATCAATGGTCTTTACCTGTGTAGTTTGAAGAGTTGTCATTTTGTAGAACAAAGACTATTTATCAGCTTGTAATTTGTACAACTTGTATAAGCAATTCTAGATTAGGTGGATTTAGTTCCTTTCTCCTACCACCACTGTAATTAGTGTTGTCTTCTTTCAGATCTACCAATTTTGCACACTTCTCTATGATGAGGTCAATTTCGCAATTCCTGGGTCATCAAATGACAGGGCCATGTTCGGCCAGTGTGGTGAATAGTTCTCCATTGCTGGTCTTCTGTTCGATGATCAACAAATCATATTTGGCAAATCCCAGTGGTATTGTGCTTTCCAGATCCTGGCATTGCTGTACCCAATTTCTGTCTTTAGCAAGGTAATTGTCACAGTGGAAAACAGATGAACGACGATGGTTTTTAGAGAACCATCGTCCATACATACAACCTTCAAAGGCAATTACTTAATTCCATTGCAAGAGGCCCAAAATACAACATCTAAGAATAGGATTTTATCAATCCAAGACTGTAGAGAAAACGCTCTGACTTTGATTTGAAGAGATCACCAAGGGAGAATCGGATGGCAGGTTCCCTTGGAGGAGATTTTGTATGCATACAGTCGTCTTTTACTTGCAAGATTGTTAGTCCAATTTCTTGGCGAACAACTTCTACTGTCTTGGCATCAACGGGGTTTCCAGCTGTATCAGTCACATAGAACACATCAGCTACCTTATCACCCCGCGTTGACACCTCTGCTTTTGTAACTGACATCCCATTTTCTCTAAATATGCGAGTCACCTCCGACAGAAGCCCAACACGGTCGTTGGTGCAAAGTTCCAGTCGCATACCCTGAATTCATAAAATATCATCAACAAAACTCACACTAAGCTGACTAAAATTTAAGAAGGATCAAATTTGAATGCACTGGGAATCCCAAGTCTTAAGGTTTTGAATAAATTTCCACCATGGATTCAATCCTTGGACTCATACCTCTGATGTTCTTCGTCTAATGGCAACCTCCAAACACTGAATCACACGCTGCTTCTCTGCTTCTGAATACACGAGGCAACCATCAGTATGCCTAATGTAGTACTCCTGTATCACAAAAGAGAAGAATGGAAATAAATAGCCCAACTCTTCTTTAACCTAATTTAGATTCAATATTAATCCCATTAGGGATGTGATCTAAAACCATCTATACCTGGTTTAACAAAATCAAATTAGGAAATAAACATTTGAAAAAAAACAAAGATCCTATGAAAAATCAAGTCCCTTGTAGTTGCTGGAGCTACACCTGAAAAGTTTGTGGGCCTTGAGAGTCTATAGTGGCATGAAAGACAACATACTCCATATCTGTCAAGCTGCAAACAATATCAAAGAGAAGCTTAGGTCTGTCTTTACACTGAACAGTCACCACAGAATACCCCCTCTCCAAACAGTTGTCAACAGTCACAAGAGGCTTGGCGTTGTCGTTGTCCTTGAGAGAAAGAGATGCCCTGTCTCCAGTTCCATCGAGTTTATCATAGTCACGGTCAGCAAACATCAATTGATAAAGCCGCCTTTCTGTGTGAGTGAATCCCATTGACACCACCGTTTTAGCTTCTCTGCGTTAATTCAATTGTCGTATGTTTAGCGGCTGCATCTAGACCTACTGGTTTTCCAAACAAAGGCACTACGCAAGGGTTTGTTGCCAACCTCTGCAATACAACGCATGGATGATTCAGAGGGATATTGCATGGATGATTCAGAGGGATCCAGAGCGGCGTGGGGGGATCTAGGGGAGGCAAGTCCTGAGGGATCCAGGGGAGGCAAGTCCTGACGCCCGCCTGGAGAACACCACTGGAGAAACCCTACCTCTGGAATGGTGATTGGCACCCCGCGCTCTTCATTACCTGGACCGCCTCAGTGACTGTTTTGATCGACGGTTCCAGTGTTTGTAATCGTCTAACATCTAATCGTACGGCGTCAAAGGAGGACACGTAGGCAAAAATGGGGATGGATTTCAGAGGGAAACGCCTTACGGCGTAATTAACGAATTGTTTTTGAGGAGTTACTGCCTGGTCTGACAATTACTCTACAAATTAACCCATAGAATGTCCTTTGAGGATGTTATACCCCACAATATGTAGTGCAGGAACATCCATTTTCACTTTTCAAAAGACTCAACATCAATCGCTCTCGAGTTTGAGATCCAAGTATGATATGCTTGAGAGATAATAGCTAGCATAAATTGTTAAATGGCAGTGGATAGTAACACCAAAGTGAATAGAATGTTCTCAAATTAATAGTTAACTATCTATATAATAAAAAAATTTCGGGAAAAAACAGAATTTTCTGTGCAGACCAATTCATTATTGTCTAAACTAAACTGCTGCAGTAAACAGAAGTTCAGAAATGTGCTTGTAGGAATTTTGACTTCAGAATAGTGAAAATATTTTTTTTGTTCATTCATGAAAAGGATCTTCTCAGATTAGTAGTTACCGATATATGTGGCGTATTTTAGGCAGGATTGCAGAACTCAGTGAATAGGATCTTCTCAAATTAGTATTTACTAATCCATATGATAAATATTTTAGGTAAACTTGCAGAACCCAGTGAATCCAGACCAATTCATTATTGTATAAACCCAACTTCTTTAGTGAGCAGATGTTCAGAAATGTACTTGTAGAAGTGTTGACCTCAGAATAGTCAAAATAATTCTTCTTTCATTCATTTTTCCTTCTATTCATTTAAATATGAAATCCTACAGTGGCATCAGCCCTCGCTATCTTAAGCGATTCCATGGAACAGATATTTGTACAGTTGAGTCGCTCGGGTTTTAATTCTTCCAGACTTACTGCATTATGGACTTCTGTATGCTTACTGCAATAAAATAAAAGCATATCATCTGCTCCCTACCTACAAGGTGTAAGTAAAATTGAGAGCAAATCATCAGTAGCCCTCACCCACTGCTGAATCAATGAAAGAAATTTTTGAAGAGATCACCAGTAATCGCCACAAGAACACATGCCACCATTAAAACGATGAAAGCGGCTAGCATCTCTTACAAGAAATTCTCGACCAACAGTCTTGGAGATGAGCTTGGCTGCAGTATGGCAGTCAGCACAGATGCGATGATTCTGAACAACTTGGAAACTTGTTGTAGGAAGCGTGCTAATAAGCCCAAATGCTATAGCCAGCTTCTCACTGTGATAAGAAACAAGCCGTCCTTCCTCCTCCATCACATCAGGCAATACAAAATTTGCGTGGGGTACATAACCAGCTTCCTTTATCTGGCAGGTCAATTCATCCAACTTTGCATATATTTTCTCTGTTTCAGCATGTGATCTGTCACCTACACAGAAGACATGCAACCTCTTCTTGATATCAATCCAGCTACAAGATGGTTCTAATTTCATTCCCCTGTCTTCCAGCATTCTTCTCACCTTTGCTCCATTCTCTAACCTATTAGCTGCAGCATAGACATTTAATAGTACCACATAATTTCTGACTTGTTGTGGCTCTAATTCAATAAGGTGTTCTGCTGCATATGTCCCTAACTCAATATTTCCATGCATTCTGCAGGCACAAAGCAAGGCACCGCAAATATTTGCGGTAGGTTTGAAAGGCAAATTGACAATAACATCATATGCATCATTCAAACGCCCAGCACGACTGTAAAGTTCAACCAAACGGGCATAATGCATCGCTCTAGGAACAATTCCATAGTCTCGACTCATGCATTGAAAATAACGGCAGCCCTCATCAAGTAAACCTGAATAGCTGCAGGCGGAAAGAAGTGCCAAGAAGGTGACGTGATTGGGTTTGATGTGCTCTTGTTGCATTTGCTCAAAAAGATGGATCGCCTCTTTCCCACGGCCGTGGTTGCCGTATCCTGCAATCATCGCATTCCATGAAATAATGTTTCTTTCAGGCATTTTGTCAAACACACGGCGTGCATCCTCTACCCTACCCCATTTTGAATACAAATCCACCAATGCACTTTCAAGAACAACATCCAAGTCATAGCCACACCGAACTACACCCGCATGAACTTGCTTCGCTTGTTCTAAAGATGCCAGGCAAACACAAACCCTGACAACAGTTGACAGAGTGAACTGATCCACTTTAACTCCTGCCATCTGCATTTCATAAAATAAGCTCAGGGCCTCTCCCCATACCCATGTAGAACATATCCCGCAATCATGGCATTCCATGAGACCGCATTTCTTGTAGACATTTTGTCAAACGCTTGGCGTGCGAACTCAATACTACCGCACTTGGCATACATATCAACAAGAGCACTTCCCACATAGACATTCTTATGAAAATCCAATTTCACAATACAAGCGTGTACCTGAGCTCCAGCTTCAATGACAGCGACCTTGGCACAAGCTCGCAAAACAGTTGAAAATGTATATTTATCCACCTCCACACCATCCGTCCGCATTTGATAAAACAGTTCAAGGGCTTGCTCGCTTTGGCCATGCTGAACATATCCTGCAGTAACGGCATTCCACGAAACCAAATTTCGTTCAGGCATTTCGTCAAACACTTGGCGTGCATCCGACATCTTTCCACATTTCGCATACATGATGAGAAGTTTGTTACTCAGAGAGATATCCGACTCAACCCCGGATTCGAACATGTGAGCGTGAACTCGCCTGCCATCTTCTAGACTCTTCGTGACGATGCACCCCTCCAGAAGATGAACGTAGGTATCGATATCTACCTCTATTCCTCTGTGCTGCATTAACTGAAAGATGTCCAGAGCTTCCTGAAATTTCTCTTGTCTGCATAACTTCCTTAATTTTTCACAGATATCAAGAGATACATCGTTGTAGTCTTCTTGGCCTTGGAACGTCGGTTTTGGCTTGGGTTTTAGTTCGCTCCCGAAAGTGGTTGAATTTGTTTGGGATTTGCTAATAAACTGGCATTGACGGGGGGGTTTCGTCTGGAGTATCCCTGAATTGGAATGAAAATAGAACGTACCGGATGAAAGAAAATGGTGTGGGTTTTGATTAGATGGTAGCAATGCCAAGGATGGCACTGGTAGAGTCGCAGCACCCGCCTTCGCCATTCACTGCCAGGATAATCCGTCAGGATAAGACATCTGAAATCTCTTGGTTTCCTCTATTCAACTTTCATTTTTTTTTCAATTATTTCTTCTGTCGTACTCAACGTCAAAATTCCTTTTCCTTGAAAAAGGGTTTAATATCTTAATTTGTTTTAGCTCTGTTGTAGTTTTAAATTTTATTATTATTATTTAAGTACATAGGAGAATTTCTTAATAAAGTGATTTTTTCAATAATATTTGTTATGTACCAGAAATGACAAAGTTAAAATGCCTAATTTCAAGTTAATTGAACATATATTTGTTTGGAAAAAGGTTAACGATGAGGGGAATTCTGGAGAATATGTGTAGGTTTTAAATTTTATATAGTAATATAATGTATATATAATTTTTAATAAACACAGAAGAAAATTAATGGTAATTTCATATTATATAGAGATTGGTTTTAGAACTTAAATTTGGAAAATTCATAAATGGTTTTGAGTCATGTTTTTAATTTTTATTATTATCAATTTCATTGTTTATAATATATATGTATGATGTTATCCTATTCAAAATTCTTAATTCATAAGATTAGATTCTTATTATAGTTATTTAATTAGAATTAAATAATTATGGGCTAAACTATTATGTACCACAAAATCATCAATCACAAAAACTTTGTGTTAAAAGTGGATGAAAAAAACTAAAAAAAAAAAGGTGGCAGGCATCCACTCTCCCATAAATATGTCTGACACATACAAATTGTGCGTGAAGCTACTTGTGCAAAGAATATAACACATATCCAACATTCTCTTACTTGTTGTTTTTGTGTAATGCCCCCAACCACTTAGGAAGCTTATGACGAAGTCTACTAAACTAAAATGGTTCCCATAGGCTAAAGCGGGGAAATATTTAATAAAGGGGACTTAAATTACCTAAGGAAAACATTATAAAGTCCAAAAAGGAGAAAGGGTGATATTTCTTAGGCAAGTGAAAGTCACTTTAACTTTATAAAGTGAAATGTCATAAAGTGACTTTATAAAAATTGATTTAATAAAAATGGAAGGTGAAAAGACAACCCTAAACTCATAAACTAAGGAAAATGAGGAGACTCTCCTCATTCATGCATTTGTGAGTTTGGAGAGAGTTTGAAGCTGAAGATATGCTTTTGGAACCTTGGCCGCCATAGCAGACTTCGATGTTGAAACTAGACACCCTAGTTTGGATTTGAAAGTGAAATCACACAAATTTCGTCATTGAGTTTCAATAGAGAACAAGGTTTCAAAAAAATATTGAGGTATTCAAGTATTATCAGTTGATTTTAGGAGCTTATTCGGTATTTTCTATATCTTTTTTTACAGATGGAACAGATGCCTAAGATATGAGCTTTGTGAATCGAGTTTTATGACCAAACAGGGGCTAAGATAGTAGTTTGAATAGTTGTTCTCTCCACAGTAGCAGTCTGAAAGCATCAACGCTTTGAATCATTATTATGGAAGGCAACTTGAGCACCAATGCAAAGGCATTCCCTCTCCATAGTGTTGAACAAGACTCTTTGCTTCTTAGGTTGCATATGGGTAGCAGATTTGGGTGCAGCATTGTGGGGCCTATCTAATGTCATGACCATACCGTGTATGTATTTTTTGGGCAATATATTAACCAAGTGGCTTGTGCGTGTGGGAGACTATGAGGTTGAGTCCCTTCTTTTTCTCTTGACTGTGATTTTCATAATCCATTCCAAAGGGACATGAGTATATCTAGTGTGTTTTTCTTGCTACAATAGCAATTTTGAACTGCGTGCCATCTTCGTTGCATATATTGAGAGGTCAGCTGGTGATGTGAGGACCATTCATGAAGTTTCGGGCCAGTGTATCCTTTTATGGGTAGTGATTCATAACCAATAGCTGGGGCACATAATATTTAATTAGGGTTGATAATCCTAAGTTCATGTGGTTATTCACACTCCATTTCTAAGTGATATTTGGTGGCTATTCGTTTCCCAAGTTCACATATTACCTTGCTTTTTTAATATTGTACATTGTGCATAAGAAATAGAACAGGAAAGTTGTAATAGTTTGTTGTTATGCATCAATTGTAAATAAATTCTTGAATGTGAAATGAATCTATTTTAGCCTCTGGAAAGTGATGTTTGGATGCATGTGCCCTTTGTGTTTATTTTCTTGGCTAAATATGTAAAGGGTCGCCTACAGCAAGTATAAAAAACAAATTGTTTCAAGTAGCACATCACTGAAACTCAAAAAAAAATAAAGAACAATTAAAACATTGGCAAGGAGGATTATTTCAGTGGTATCAGAGCATTGGCCTTGGCTCAACCTATGGGTTTTCAAGTGACTGTTATGGTCTGAGGGGAGTCTGCTAGAAATCTCATGATAGAGGAAAACCCTTATACAAGGATAATATATAAAAGGAGGTACACTTACAGAGAACTAACTCCCCTTACTGAAGAAGATATTCCAGACACGGAGAGTGGGGAGACACCAGAAAGGGAAAAGAGATAGAAGGAACACCTAAGATTGAAAAGCTTGATATGGCTAACAAGGCAAAACAAGCCTTTAACAGTCTACTAAATTCAATAAATGACTTAGCAAGAAAGGAGATGGTAGACTTGATGAAAGGTATGTCAACCATAAGAGTCTCCAATGGGAAGGAGCCACTTAATGGGGAAGGGTCCAACAATGCTAAAGGAAGTCAGGCCCATACTCATGTGCAGAACCAATCATGCACTGCTAGTAAAATGGCTAGACCCTATATGCCTCAGTTTGTATAAGAGACTGCAAGGGACTTAACTTGATTTTGGAATCCCTTATGCAGATTACATGAAGTAGTACCAAGCATTGGGATGAGATTTTCGTGTTGCTATGAGCTTTACTAATTTTTTCCACCTTCAGTTGAAGAGCAAGTCCAAACCATCTCAAAAGTTTCCAATGCAGAATCAAGAGTTGCAAAAAACTTTGGGGAAGTTGACCATGCCCTGTTTTGATGGGTCATCCAAATATTCAGCTCAATCATGGGTACAAAAAATTGAACACTTATTTTCAGTTGCATCATGTGATAGAGGAGGAGGCTATCAAATTAGCCATCTTGCACTTGGATGGTGAGGCCCATGAGTGGTGGTACCATGGGTTGGTGACATTAGGGCATGGTAGCATCACCTCATACACAAAGTTCACTCAAAGGCTAATTAAGCGCTTTGACAAAAAAGATTCAGAGATTCATTTTAGAGAGTTGGCACAACTCAAGCAGACAAGTAGTCTGAAGGCTTATATTACAGAGTTCCAGAGCTTAGCAGTCATGGTCACAGATATCTCAAAGGCTATATTGGTGATGTTATTCATAGAGGAGTTGGCATAACGTCTATGAGGATGGGTCAAGAGTTTTGAACCCACCACACTTCATCTGGAAATCAATACAACTAGGAACTTACAAGGTTCCACTTCCAAAAATAAATTCACTCCTAAACGCTCCTTCCCTCGGAAGGCTAAAGAGGTCAAGCCCTTTCAGAAGGAGTGGATCAGGAAACCTAAGATGGATGAGGAGACCCAGAAAGAGCTGAGGAGAAAGAAGCTTTGTTACAGCTGTCAGGAGCCATGGCCAGCGAGGCACAAGTGTGCTAACAAAGACAAAGTGGGCAAGGCTCACTCCATTGAGGTGTACTCAGAGAGGGACAGTGATGATGGGGATGAGGAGAAGGTACAAGGATAGGTACAGGTTCAGGTGTAGGTGCACCACATTGTTGGAGGTGAGTCCTTGCATGCGAAGGGAAAAGCTCCTACTTTGGCCTTTATGTCAGGATTCCCTAGATATCACACCTTCAGAGTTAGAGAGGTCATAACTGGGCACAAGGTGACAATACTAGTTGATGGTGGAGCTTATCATAACTTCATAGATGTGGAGTTGGTGGAATGAATGGGGATTCCTACTGAGGAGTTTGATGGCTTTACAGTCGTCATACCAGGGAAACATCATATGGACTGCAACAGGTACATTCCCAATTTACAACTCACTATGGGGAACTATACAGTGACAAAGGACTTCTTTGATATGGATGTACCATATGCTAATGTGGTGTTGGGTTGTTAGTGGCTTTACTACATCGATAAGTACACCACAGACCAATGAAACATGGAGATGGATTTCAATGACCTAATAGATGGTAGGAGGGTAGTTTTAAGAGCTAAGCATAAATACCCGCCAAATCTTGTATCATCCAACCACATGGAGGAATTTTGAGGTGAGGTGATATCGAGTGGGCAATAGAGTGCCTTATTATGAATACTAGGCAACCAGAGCAGTCATGATAGCACTCGGATGATATTCAAGTATTACTTCATAAACATCATAAATTTTTTATTGATTTTCCTCCAGGAAAGCCATCAGATAGGAGTTTTGAACATGTCATAGAACTTAAGGAGGGTGTGCAGGTAGTAATAACCACTCCTTATCGACATCCCAAGATTTATAAATATGAGATAGAAAAATCCATAAGGGAGTTGTTGAGGTTGGGTCATATTCTATCAAGCTCCAGTATGTTCGCTTCTTCAGTAGTTATGGCTAAGAAGAAGGATGACACATTATGGATGTGTATAGACTACTGAGATCTCAACAAGAAAACAATAAAGAACTGGTATCCTATTCTCAAGATTGATGAGTTGATGAATGAATTGAAAGGGGCCAAATATTTTTTGAAGATTAATCTTCGTTCTGGCTATCATTAGATCTGGGTTCGGGAGCAAGACATCCTTAAGACATCTTTTAGGTGCCACTATGGGCACTACGAGATTTTGGCTATTCCATTTGGACTAACCAACACTCCTGCAAATTCCCAGACCTCTATGAACCATGTATTCAATAAGCAATTGTGGAAGTACTTATTGGTCTTCTTAGATGACATATTGGTCTAAAGTAAGACATGGGAAGACCACTTGAGGCACATGGACAAGGTGTTGGTAATTCTAGAAGAAAAGGAATTATATGCAAAGGAGTCCAAGTGTGAATTTGGCATGACATAGATGCTCTATCTCGGGCACGTGATTGGTCATGATGGGGTATGGGTGCATTAGGCTGAGCAATCATTGAATGGCCCACCCCAAAGAATGTCACAGAGTTGAAGAGATTCCTTGGTCTTTGCATTTATTATAGGAAATTTGTTAAGGGGTTTTCACAGTTAATAGTTCCTCTTACAAACCTCACTAAAAAGGGAGCCTTGAACTGGTTGGAGAAAGCACAGGAAACATTCGAGAGGATGAAGAGGTGATGAGCACTTTCCCTATACTTTCCTTACCTGATTTCACCTAGCCATTTGTGCTGGAATGTGACGCTTCGAGGACAAGAATAGGAGCAATTCTTATGCAGAAGAAACACCCCATAGCATTTGAAAGTCACAATCTTAGAGATTACGAGTTGCACTATTCAATATATGAAAAGGAAATGTTGGCCATAGTGCCTGCATTGGCCAAATTCAGGCAGTATCTGGTGGGGAGCAGATTTAGGATATAAATAGACCATAACAACCTAAAGTACATCATGGGGCAAAAAGAATTGAGTAAGAGGCATCAAAAGTGGATAAGTAAGTTACAACCTATGACTTTGAGATAGAGTACGTCAAGGGAAAGATTAACATAGTGGTCGATGTCCTGTGAGGATGCCACCCACTTTCTCACTCATAGAGATGATAGAAGATTGGAATTCGTTGCTACTGGTAGAATATTCAAAAAATAAATTTTATTGTGAGGTTTTGGAAGGATTGATTCGTGATGATAGGTATCAAGTTATGAATGACATTATTTACTATAAAGACCAAATCTATCTTGTGCATTAATCGAAACTCAAAGAGAGAATCATGCAGGTAGCTCATAGCTCACCCTTGGTAGGACATCATGGATATCTAAAGACTTATAGGAAGATTACGTAGAGGTTCACCTAGAAAGGCCTCAAGATAGTTGTGTTAAAATTTGTGGAGTGTAACACTTACCAGCAAAACAAGATAGAGCACACCCATCCAGCAAGTTTGTTGCAGCCCCTTCCCATCCCAAAGCAGAAGTGGGAGAGAATTTCCATGGACTTTATCACTGGCTTACCTCTAGTACAGGGCAAATATTACATATATGTGGTGGTATATTGGCTCACGAAATTTGCCCATTTCTTTGCCATATCATCAAAATATCCGGCTTTGCAAGTGTCCAAGCTATTATTCAAGGAGGTCTTCATATTGCATGGGTTGTCGAAAACCATTGTTAGTGATAGAGATAGCAGGTTTATGGGTGGCTTCTGGCAGGATATTTTCAGACTTGTGGGGATTGAGCTAATTCCAAGCACTAGCTACCACCCACAGACTGATGGGAAGATAGAGATATTCAATAAGTGGTTGGAAGGCTATCACAAGAATTACATGATCGGCCAACAAAAGACATAGGCGAAGTGGTTACATTTGGGAGAACATTGCTATAATACCACTTTCCATATGTCCATTGGCATGACTCCCTTTAAAGCATTATATGGGTATGACGCCTTGACTTTTGTAGATAGGATATTTAGGGACAGTCAAGCACCACTGGCCAAAGATTGGAGCCAGGAGAACCAAGGCATTTTAAAAGTCCTCAAGGAAAATCTACATATAGTTCAAAATCAATAGATATTGTATGCAGATAGACATAGGGTGGAGCGCAACTTTGAAGTCGGATATATGGTATATCTACGTCTTTAACCCCACATATAGTCATGATTGAAAACCAAAGGGGCGGAAAAGTTGAAACCCAGGTTCTACAGGCCATTCAAGATTTTGAGACGAGTAGGAGAAGTGGCCTATGAACTCAAGCTTCCGGAAGGATGTAAAATTCACAACGTATTTCATGTCTTGTGCCTTAAAAAGGCCTTGAGGCAGCACATTGTTGTTTCCACGTAAGTTCCACTATTATGTGGAAAATTCACTTCTCCAAACAAAAATGAACTCCCTATATCTAATGGTATGATCTAGAACAATGGAGGGAAAAAAGATCTATGATTTCCTTAGAGAGATTAGAATATCGAAAAGAGACCTACTTGGAATTTGTAGTAATTCCTCCTCTTCTCTTTGCTTGAAAGCTCCAACTCTAACTCCACACGCTATAAATGGAACCTGCAACAATGACTAAAACAAGCAAGAGAACTACAATATCCACATAGCATAAACTAATGTCTTTAATCAATGAGTCATAATGGCATTGAAATGCATAAGAATCAATATGACACATGTATAGGAAAACATATTGCTTTCTACATTAATAAATAAAGGAGATATTTACAACCATATATAGAAGTTGACTTTGTATATTTCTCCCCAATCATCTTGTCCTTCATTGCCACAAAGGAAACCTTCACACTCAAACCTAATTCATAAATGGATGATGACTACTTAAGCTCAAAGTAGCAGTATGAGGGCACTAGTAATCTCCAAAAGCCAACCCAGACCCTATGGGAGGCAAAAAATATATAGGGTGAAAGTGGTAGTTTAGGATTTACCAATCTGGGCTTGAGATCCACATATGGGGGAGGATAAGCTCTAGGGATAAGATATGAGACCAGTAGAGTAGGATCAGATAGGAATTCGAAATATTTATCCATGGTAAATGGTTAATACCACCTTAGAAGCTTTTGGAAGAAGAAGATTTGAAAATATTTTTTAATTTTCCCTAGATTCTAGAATCATCACACATGCAGAGTATAGCAACATGCATTGGTCAGTGCAGATTCTCAGTTATGCAACTTGCAATCATTGTAGGTGCACAGGCATGTAAAGTGCGTTGGGGCTAAAAACATGGTTTTTAAGCAGATAGACCCAGAAACTCGAACTTTTTGGAGAATTGATGCTTAGGGCTTTTTAAAGGGATAATGACAATGTGTCTAAGGATGTTGATTGATCTGGTTTTTGGGCCTTTTGAGCAGATGTGACAAAATGACATGTAACATCCACCATTGGATGAGGAAGGAGAATTAATCTTGGTTCCTGAAAAGATCCTAGATACATGGGAGAGGGAGTTGTGAAACAGAACAATCAAGGAGTACCTAGTAAAGTGGAAGGACTTACCAGTAGAAGATGTTACCTGCGAGGGTGAGTAGGTGCTCAAACATCCATAAATGAAATTGCTTAGGGATAAGAAATCTTGGGCGGGGAGGATTGTAATGTCCCCAACCACTTAAGAATCTTATGACAGAGTCTGCTAGCCTAAAGTGGTTACCATAGGCTAAAGTGGGGGAATATTTAATAAAGAGGACTTAAACTGCCTAAGAAAAACATTATAAAGTCCAAAAAGGAGAAAGGGTGAAGGGTGATATTTCTTAGGCAAGTGAAAGTAACTTTAACTTTATAAAATGAAATATCATAAAGTGACTTTATAAAAGTTGATTTAATAAAAAGGGAAGGTGAAAAGGAAACCCTGAACTCATTAAATAAGGAAAATGAGGAAACTCTCCCTATTCATGCATTTATGGGTTTGGAGAAAGAGCTCTTGGAGATAGTTTGAAGGGGAAGCTTGGGGTTTTTCTACCCTATCCACCATAGCAAACTTTTTTGTTGAAACTAGACACCCTAGTTTGGATTTGAGAGTGAAATCACATAGATTTCACCATTGAGCTTCAACAGAGAATAAGGTTTCCAAGAAATATTGAGGTATTCAAGTGTTATCAGTTGATTTTAGGAGCTTGTTCGGTATTTTCTATATCCTTTTTACAGATGGAGGATGATCCGGATTGGATCATTATATTTTTTTCATCCATCTCAATGCATTCGGAGTGAAAAAAGTGGAGGAATTACCTCATGGGACCGTTTTTACCAGCGGGACCGAGTTTGGCAAAACGGGGTCTTAAACCTTCCAAGAGTGTTTTGAGGCATCAAAAGAAATTTTTGGGGGTAAAATTTTGTCGCTTTGGTGTGCCACCTTTTCATGTTGTTCTACATAGATATCTTTCCAACGGCGTAAGAAGTGCATCAATCAAAGTTCGTATGCAAAAGTTATGCCACTCGGAAGTTTACCTTCCTATTTTCACCACCATGGTTCAAGAGGATGTCGTGTCAACCCCCATTCTTCATGTAAAAGGTGCTAGCCACGTGTTTTTGATGTAAAATACTCTAGAAGAGTCTATATTGTAACTCTAGTTAAGATTTGATGTAGTCAAACTTAACCACTAGTAGGCTATCAGGTTGTGTTATAATTGGGCCACTAGGAGGAAGAGACATTCAATTCTTTCGAGAACATTTTGTTCCATAGTTGAGAAAATATAGCCATGTGACATAGGAGGTAGATCAAACAGAGAGGATTTGTGCACTATAGTAGTCCATGGGCCATAGGCATTACTTCCTTGTACCTGCAACCTTATTTTCCAGGCAGAGAAAGAGAGTGAAGCGGCCTCACCTTCCAGTTAGGTTTTCTCCCGAAAGTGTTTCCCATATCTTGTGTATTATGTGTGCATGTGAGCTCATTTTTTCGTTCTCTGCTTTTTGGCATAATTTCATTCGCATGCATGCACTAATTATAGTTAAATTTACATATTTAGAGTTATAATAAAACTGTAATAGTGTAGAAATTCAGAATTTTAATATATTATTATGAGATATCTTGTGACGAACTATCTAGTGGAATATCCATGATAGTTTACAGATCAGAGGAGTTGCCTAATATATGATCTTTGGGAATCAAGTTTTATGACCAAACAGGGGTTGAGATAGTAGTTTGAACGGTTTTTCACTCCACGGTAGCAGTCTGAAAGCATCAGTGGTTCAAATCACTATTCTGGAAGGCAGGTCATGTATGTATTTTCTGGGCAGTATATTAACCAAGTGACTTGTGTGTGGAACTGTGGGAAACCCTGAGGTTGAGTCCCTTCTTTTACTCTTGACTGTGATTTCCATAATCTAGTCCAAAGGGACATGAGTATATCTAGTGTGGTTTTCTTGTTGAAATAGCAATTATGAACAACATGCCATCTTTTCTGCATATATCGAGAGGCCTGTTAGTGATGTAAGGACCATTCATGAAGTTTTGGGCCATTGTATCCTTTTATGGGAAGCGAATCATAACCAATATCAAGTGCATGTAATATTTAATTGGGGTTGATAATCCTAAGTTTGTTAGGTTGTTCAAACTCTATTTTTGAGTGACATTTGGTGGCTTTTCATTTCTGAGGTTCGCTTATTCCCTTGCTTTTTGAATATTGTACATTGTGCATTAGAAATAGAAAAGGAAAGTTGTAATAGTTTTTTGTTATGCATCAACTATAAATAAATTCATGAATGTGAAATGAAACTATTTGAGCCTATGGAAAGTGATGTTTGGATGCATGTGCCCACTGTGTTTATTTTCTTGAGCCGAATTTGTAAAGGGTCGCCTATAGTGAGTAAAAAAACAAATTGTTTCAAGTAGCACATCACTAAAACTCAAACCCAAACTCATAAAATTTTAAAGAACAATTCAAAGATTGGCAAGGAATATTATTTCATTTTCCTTGCATACTAGGGGTCACAAGAGTACATGATCAATAATCCAAGGCAACAATGCTAGTTGTTTCTCTACATTAAGCGAATTTCTCAGTGCTCACAGACTTTTTTAGTGATTCTACAACATTCCTTAAAGTGGCCACCTTTATCAACAAATCCTTCTTGCCTCCACCATGTCTCTCACAAAGTGATATTGAAAATCAATATGCTTTGTCTTAGAATGATAATCAAGGTTTGTTGCCAAAAAGATTGCACTCTAACTATCACAATATAACCTTATAGCTTTCTGAACAAACCCAATACCTGAAAACAATATTTGTAACCATATAGCTTCCTTATTTACATGAATGGTCATTATGTATTCAACTTCTAAAATTGAGAATGCCACTACAAATTGTCTCTTTCTCATCCAACTAATTGATCCTCTAAATAGATTAAACACATAACCACTTATGGATGTTCTACATTGAGATCTCCAACATAGTCTACATCAACAAAGACATGCATGTCCAATACTTTATCTTCTTTAAGTCTTCCTTGGTAGTAAATTCCATAATTTGTAATGCTATGCAAATACCTGAAAACCCTCTTTACAGTTTTCCAATGCTCCTTCAATGGTTTTGACATATACCTACTCAAAAAACCCACTACATGTGCAATGTTCAGTCTAGTATAAATCATTACATATATCAAACTACCAACAACACTGACATGTGGAACATGGGACATGTACTCCTCTTCTTCTTGTGTTTTAGGATGTTGATTTGCAAATAGATTCACATCTACAAGAATGGTGACCTTGAATAGTCAACATTCTTGTATATTAAACCTCTACAATATTGTCTCATCATATTTCCTCTAATTCAAGCAAAGTTTCATGTTAGCTCAATCTCTTTTAATTTCCATGTCCAAAAAGACATTTGTGACACCAGGATCTTTCATGTCAAATTAGACAACAACTAAGTTTTCACTTCCTTGATGATTTACATGTTGTTTCTAATCAGCAACACATCAATCACACAAAATAAAATGATTGCTTGCTAATTTGAAATACCCATATCGATAATTATGCCGTAAGGCGTTCCCCTCTGAAATCAACTCCCCCAATTGCCACCGTGTACTTGTTTGAGCCATTCGATCAAATGTTAGACGATTGAAACATTCCAGACCGTTGGATATAGTTTAGGTTAGTTTTTTATATTCTTTCCGCACAGTTTTTCTTGCTGCTTCAAATCTCACTGAGCGGGCCGCGTCTCTGGGCATCCCACTCCAGGAGCTTGGAGCTTGATGAGCTTTTATCCCCAGTGAGGGTTTTGCAGGTAGAGTTTTTAATTGAGCTTTCGGATTTGTGGATGACATATTCTACATATTCGAGGGTATCTTGGATAATGTAGCGGTGTTGAGACAACGATATGGTCTCAACAAATCTGCAGATGAAGTGGCGATTATCATAGAAGCTTATCGGACTCTCAGAGATAGGGGTCCTTACCATGTAGATGAGGTCGTTAGAGATCTATTGGGGAAGTTTGCGTTCGTTCATTACGACTCCACTTCTGAGGCTCTCTTTACAGTAGCTGTACACTTTCTTTCTCGTCCCTTCCTTTTCTGTGCTTTATTTTGTATTTTCCATTGAAATATTTGACATAAACACTTCTATTGTTCCCATGTCAACCCTGCTTCATCACACATTTCCTTCAATCCTTCATGCTACATACCTTGCTCAGATAATAAATGAGGGATTCCAATATTTCTCCTTTCGTAGTCGTTTCTAGGGAATCAATTTTCTTGATCTTGCAGTTGAGAGGGGATAAGGGGCGTTTTGAAAAATTATAAGACCCTCCTGCTTGTTTTATTTAGTCCATAGATTTACCATTTTCTAGCCTGGACACGCTCACACTGTAGACTCCCTCCAATCTGGTCTGTGTTTTTGGAGTATCTTCACATTAGTAGATGGCATATGATGATTTCTTTGATTTCTTTGATTTCTTTGATGTTTGTTTGATTTAGTCCATAGATTTACCATTTTACTATCCTGGACACGCTCACACTGCAGACTCCCTTCCATCTGCTCTATTTTCTTGAATACCTTAACATTAGTACATGGCATGTGATGAGAAGAATTTCACAGAGCACATGGGAAGCTTATGAAACCCCCCTTTGATAAGAATATTTTAAGAAATTCAAATTACCAACCCCAAGATAAAGTATTATGACTCTCCAATTAGCTTGTATTATGACTCTCCAATTAGCTTGTGGCCTACGGGTAAGGTGGAGAATTTACCAGGCTTTCGGTGAATTCGTGGTCTTCAGGTTCCATCCTCAGTGGAAACAGTGTGGCAACAACATTTTGTAGCGTCCATTAACCTGCATTCTGTATCTAGTGCTTTGAAGGTGTTGACTTTTACAATGTGGATATTTCTGAAATGAAGTGGCAGTTGAAGTTATGTACTCTGTTTTTAAATTAGAGAAAGTCTCTCTCTCTCTCTCTCTCTCTCTCTCTCTCTCTCTATATATATATATATATATATATATATATATATATATATATATATATATATATATATATATATATATATATATATATATATATATATATATATATATATATATATATATATATATATATATATATAGATAGATAGATATATATATATATATATAGTCACTTGTGGACAATTTATGGGACAAATTGCCAAATTCATGACTTTCTATCTGATCCCAGAGTCCAGATTACAGAAGTTATCCATTGTAAGATCCTATGAAAAATTCTATCCATGGTAAAAGGTCATCTGCATTTGTCATCATAACTAAAACTACCCCTCACTAATCATTGTTGATTCATGTAGCAGAGTTGGCCTTTTCTAAAGAAATTTTGTAATCTAAAGAAATATTTACTTGGTGGTTATCCTTACAGCCATTATTAGAATATTGGGTTGACCAATAATGACTGTAATGACATTGGGCTTATCCGATTTATTTTACAACAAACTACCCCTCACTGATCATTGCTGATTCATGTAGTAGAGTTAGCCTTTTCTAAAGAAATGTTGTAATCTAAAGAAATATTTACTTGGTGGTTATCCTTACAGCCATTATTAGAATATTGGGTTGACCAATAATGACTGTAATGACATTGGGCTTATCCGATTTATTTTACAACTTTGATGCAGGAAAATAAGACTATCACTTACTTGAAACAGAATAGTGATTTAAATCAGATCCCAATCTTTCAGCCCAACTTTCTATTTTAATGGATTGCTCTATATTCTTGAGATCTGGTCTTGAGTCTTGGAAATAATTTTCAACTTGCTTTTCTAATAGGGTACATGATATAGGAGTTTGGCTTGTAAATATATCTCTTTGCCGAAAACTTTTAAGATTCCAGTCTAATAGTTTGTATTCCTTTGCAAATGTGCTAAAGCAATTTCCCAAGATTTTCCTAGATTCCTACTTCGTTGAAATAAATTTAAGTTATTTTCCCATAGCGTTTCTCTAATTATTTGTTTTCGGATAGGGAAGGGGGAAGATTAGTTATTTATAATCAGATGGGCTACTAGCACCTGTTACCCCGAAAATTCTACTCATATGATCTATCATAGGCTGCACTTCCAATTTCCCAATAACAGAATGGTGCCCTGAGTATTTATTTGAACATATTTTGTTCCCATATAAAATATTAAGTATTCATTGAAATTGTGGGTTTCTTGACTTTTGATCAATAACTATTTGTTTTGCTAGGATGCTGATGATTCAGTGCCTTTCTTCTGGGGCACTGCAGCTGATGATTACCTTGTACTATCTGATGAGCCAAATGTCCTGAAAGAAGGATGTGGAAAATCTTTTGCTCCATTTCCCCGAGGTAATATAGGACTGCTAAATTAGAGCTTATATGTTTTTTAGCTATCTGGCACATGAAAGTGTAGCTAAATGTTGGCTATAGAGCCTCTAATGTAATATCGGTTGTTGCATTTTCCTTCGCAGGTTGTTACTTCTCTACATCAGGTGGATTGCAAAGCTTTGAACATCCTTTGAATAAGTTGATGCCAATGCTTCGTGTTGATAGTGCAATTGGCAATAGGAGGATCTCTTCCTCTGGCTGGGTAGAATCCTCTCATGGCAAGCTCATTACTAATACTTCGCAAGAGTTCACGTATGATAATTTAATGACTTTTCAAGCACTTGGAGAGAAACAGATTATGAACCAAACGATAGCAACCAATAGTAAGGTTATTGTAGAGGTTCCCATGTCAACCCTGCTTCATCGCACATTTCCTTCAGTCCTTCATGATACATACATTGCTCAGATAATAAATGAGGGATTCCAATATTTCTCCTTACGTAGTCGTTTCTAGGGAATCGATTTTCTTGATCCTGCAGTTGAGAGGGGATAAGGGGCATTTTGAAAAATTATAAGACCCTCCTGCTTGTTTTGTTTAGTCCATAGATTTACCATTTTCTAGCCTGGACACGCTCACACTGCAGACTCCCTCCAATCTGGTCTGTGTTTTTGGAGTATCTTCACATGCGTAGATGGCATATGATGATTTCTTGATCCTGTTGTTGACAGAGGATAGGGCTCATTTTGAAAAAATATAAGACTCTGTTTGTTTGATTTAGTCCATAGATTTACCATTTTACTATCCTGGACACGCTCACACTGCAGACTCCCTTCCATCTGCTCTATTTTCTGGAATACCTTAACATTAGTACATGGCGTGTGATGAGAAGAATTTCACAGAGCACATGGGAAGCTTATGAAACCCCCCCTTTAATAAGAATATTTTAAGAAATTCAAATTACCAACCCCAAGATAAAGTATTATGACTCTCCAATTAGCTTGTATTATGACTCTCCAATTAGCTTATGGCCTAAGGGTAAGGTGGAGAATTTACCAGGCTTCCAATGAATTCGTGGTCTTCAGGTTCCATCCTCACTGGAAACAGTGTGGCAATAGCATTTTGTAGCGTCCATTAACCTGCATTCTAGATCTAGTGCTTTGAAGGCGTTGACTTTTACAATGTGGATATTTCTGAAATGAAGTGGCAGTTGAAGTTATGTACTCTGTTTTTAAATTTGAGAAAGTATATATATATATATATATATATATAGTCACTTGTGGACAATTTACAGGACAAATTGCCAAATTCATGACTTTCTATCCGATCCCAGAGTCCAGATGACAGAAGTTATCCATTGTAAGATCCTATGAAAAATTCTATCCATGGTAAAAGGTCATCTGCATTTTTCATCATAACTAAAACTACCCCTCACTGATCATTGCTTATTCATGTAGCAGAGTTGGCCTTTTCTAAAGAAATGCTGTAATCTAAAGAAATATTTACTTGGTGGTTATCCTTACAACAATTATTAGAATATTGGGTTGACCAATAATGATTGTAATGACATTGGGCTTATCCGATTTATTTTAAAACAAACTACCCCTCACTGATCATTGCGGATTCATGTCGCAGATTTAGCCTTTTCTAAAGAAATGCTATAATCTAAAGAAATATTTACTTGGTGGTTATCCTTACAGCCATTATTAGAATATTGGGTTGACCAATAATGACTATAATGACATTGGGCTTATCCGATTTATTTTACAACTTTGATGTAGGAAAATAAGACTATCACTTACTTGAAACAGAACAGTGATTTAAATCGGATCCCAATCTTTCAACCCGACTTTCTGTTTTAATGGATTGCTCTAAATTCTTGAGATCTGGTCTTGAGTCTTGGAAATAATTTTCAACTTGCTTTTCTAATAGGGTACATGATATAGGAGTCTGGCTTGTAAATATGTCTCTTTTCTGAAAACTTTTAAGATTCTAGTCTGATAGTTTGTATTCCTTTGCAAATATGCTAAAGCAATTTCCCAAGATTTTCCCAGATTCCTACTTTGTTGAAATAAATTTAAGTTATTTTCCCATAGCGTTTCTCTAATTATTTGTTTTGGGAGAGGGAAGGGGGAAGATTAGTTATTTATAATCAGATGGGCTAATGACACCTATTACCTCGAAAATTCTGCTCATATGATCTATCATAGGCTGCACTTCCGATTTCCCAATAACAGAATGGTGCCCTGAGTACTTATTTGAACATATTTTGTTCCCATATAAAATATTAAGCATTCCTTGAAATTGTGGGTTTCTTGAATTTTGACCAATAGCTATTTGTTTTGCTAGGATGTTGATGATTCAGTGCCTTTCTTCTGGGGCACTGCAGTTGATGATTACCTTGTACTATCTGATGAGCCAAATGTCCTGAAAGAAGGATGTGGAAAATCTTTTGCTCCATTTCCCCGAGGTAATATAGGATTGCTAAATTAGAGCTTATCTGTTTTTTAGCTATCTGGCACATGAAAGTGTAGCTGAATGTTGGCTATAGAGCCTCTAATGTAATATCAGTTGTTGCATTTGCCTTCGCAGGTTGTTACTTATCTACATCAAGTGGATTGCAGAGCTTTGAACATCCTTTGAATAAGCTGATGTCAATGCCTCGTGTTGATAGTGCATTTGGCAATAGGAGGATCTCTTCCTCTAGCTGGGTAGAATCCTCTCATGGCAAGCTCATTACTAATACTTCGCAAGAGTTCACGCATGATAATTTAATGACTTTTCAAGCACTTGGAGAGCAACAAATTGTGAACCAAACGATAGCAACCAATAGTAAGGTTATTGTAGAGGAAGCCACAGGAATAGAATTATCCTCTGAAGTTGATGACTTCTTCACTTTATATTTAGATTTCAATTCTCCTATGGCTGTAATAAATGTTTCAAATGCACTTAATAAAAATGTATCCGTTGTTGACTCTAGTGGAATGTTCTTCAGCTCTCTGAATAATAATCAAAATGTAGGGGGAGACGATACAATCACCAGCACCCAACAGACGTACAATTATCAAAGCACTCAAGGTTGCTATTCCAAGCAAGTTAAAGCAATCAACTCAGCACTTGGGATCAAATCCCACAAAGCAATTCTATACCTGCTTTTCAAATTCCTTCAAGCTTTTGAAAGTAAAACCAATGAATTATCAATATAATTTTACAATAATAAAAAACAATTAGAAGGCCTTTAGTGAGCTCAAATTTCTCATCTGTTAGGCTTGAACCAACATCTCTTCTAGAGAAATTCAACAATTCTAATTTAATAATCCTATCGGCCTCTCTTTGTACCTTTTGGGACAATTGCTAGTTATAAACAAAATTAGCCAATGGTCTATACCAAATATCTTAAAATGTGAGTATAACACTGTGAGTATAACACTAAGGGTATAATTGGGCCTTGTTTCCTTGAATGTAATGATTCAGAGTTTGCAAGGAATTCTTTAGGGTTATTTTATTTTATTTTATTTTGATCCAAGGACGAATTCTTTAACTTAAAGAAAAGTATTGCAATTGACCTGAATAGATCCAGCATCATAAGAAAAGTGGCCGTCAAAGGGCGAAATGCAGAGCATGAGTTGTTTTCTGTGGCTTAGTTATCATGACCTGGATATACTATCATCAAAATTATCTAGGATTTTAACATGGCCCCAATCCCTTACTCATGTCTTAAGGGAAACTGAAAGTTTGTGGGTGTCTGACATTCTGTCATCTTCAATTTTTCAACCACAACCCCATTGGCAGAACTTTTCATTTTTGACTCCAAATTTTCAAGCAGAAGTTTTATGAAGCTCACCTTCTTTAGTTAATCTTGAACCTTGATAGTGCTAAATATCTAGACCATGGTGATTGTATCTGCACATAAATACAAGTCCAAACCCTAGAAAATCAAAATCTTAATCTTCCATCAAAACTGTTGTAACATAAATACAAATTCTGTAAGTTTGACTTCATTTCAGTAAGGCAGTTTGACTCAAGTTCAAGAGACAGTTCACTTGAGTTCAAGATAGTGAGGCTTGAGTTCAATGAGACAATTTCAATTTCAATTTCTAAAATTAAAACTTGTCTATTTCAATTATTATTTAACCTGGTAGAGAGTTTGCCAAATATGACAAAATGTTCAATACCTTTAATTCACATTTGAATATGCCAGGTTTGAATTTGTGTTATCAGAACTGAGCTATTGAAAATATTGACAATAGACTAAGGTCACAATACTTTGAAAATATTAGTCATCATAATCATTGAATCTTTGGATCACACCTTATTGTCAAAACATTATTACCTGTTTCCTCTTATTTCCTAGTATTGCCCTTGTAACCAGTTTTGAAAGTTATGGTCATACGTTTTGTATCTTAGAATGTGAAATGTGTATGAGTGTTCAATGCCCAAGAATTTTGTAGTGCATACTTTTAGAATTGCCTACCAGCTGGGTAGCTTAGAGTTTCTGCACAGAGAGAAGTGAGATGTCAATGTTTTACAGCTTGGGCAGTGAATGAGGATTATGTGTAAACTAAAATGCACACTTTTACCTCGACCCATGCTCTCATTGAACTACCATGATATGAGGTGCAATGCTTGTAGCTTCTAACTCTGACAGTTTGTCTTCCCATTTTCTACCAAAGCTGAACAACTCCCTCATCCTTTTCCAAAGTTATTCTACACATTGGTGGGTAACAGGTCTAATTATTAATACTAACTCTCTATAAATATGAGTACAATGTATAACATGGCCTTATTTCTTTGAATATAATGATTCCTTTAGTATACTAGTTATTATCAATAAAATAAAATAAATTCACATACTCACTTTCTATTTTTGGATTTATGTAAGTCCTTGTCCCACACATTTGCACAACAACGAGAGCTCTATACAGAATTCCATATTACATTTCCAGTCTACACACTAATTATAAACAAAATCGGCCAATGGTCCATACCAAATATCTTAAAATGTGAGTATAACACTAAGGGTATAATTGGGCCTTGTTTCCTTGAATGTAATGATTCAGAATTTGCAAGGAATTCTTTAGGGTTATTTTATTTTATTTTATCCAAGGACGGATTCTTTAACTTAAAGAAAAGTATTGCAATTGACCTGAATAGGTCTAGCATCACAAGAAAAGTGGCCCTCAAAGGGTGAAATGCAGAGCATGAGTTGTTTTCTGTGACTTAGTTATCATGACTGGGATATAATATCATCCAAATTATCTAGGATTTTAACATGGCCCCAATCCCTAACTTATGTCTTAAGGGAAACTGAAATTTTGTGGGTGTCTGACATTCTGTCATCTTCAATTTTTCAACCACAACCCCATTGGCAGAACTTTTCATTTTTGAATCCAAATTTTCAAGCAGAAGTTTTATGAAGCTCACCTTCTTCAGTTAATCTTGAACCTTGATAGTGCTAAATATCTAGACCATGGTGATTGTATCTGTACATAAATATAAGTCCTAACCCTATAAAATCAAAACCTTAACCTTCCATCAAAATTGTTGTAACATAAATACAAATTCTGTAAGTTTGACTTCATTTCAGTAAGGTAGTTTGACTCAAGTTCAAGATAGTGAGACTTGAGTTCAATGAGACAATTCGACTTGGTTTTAAGGAGTCAGTTTAAGGGCGCAGACTTGGTGAGACATATGATTATGCACTAGCGAGAATTTGTATGTTTTTGAGCTCAGGAAAATAGTTCTAGATCTGTGCCTGAGGTCCAGGAGAGCTAGAGTGCATCACTTTTTTTTTTTCTAAGAATTTTTTTTTTAATTTTCCAGAAAGAAAAAAACGTACACTTTCATTAAAAGAAAAGCAGTTACAATTACTTTGGAACCTCTGTTTTTAATAAGAAAAACATTGACTATCCCATTCTTTTGCAACAGAGACCTATCATTCTTTGGAATCGATCATGCTCTCTGAAGAGACAAGGGTTTTGAGGGGAACACCAAAGCCTGCAAGATAGACCAGTTAGTGTTGCCAGACTTGTCGCCGGACAGCTTGCTGATCCAAGCCATAGAAACTTCTTCTGCTCTTCTTTCTACATCACCATCTAGCTTTCCTTACTTTGAATAGCTTTACGTTCTTTCGAATGTGGGGAGCAGTTTACTTTCAATGCTCACTGAATTCATACTACTCTGGTTTATGGAAAATTTCTGAGATCTGTCATTTCCCAATTCCATGTTTAAATATATATATATATATATATATATATATATATATATATATATATACATAGATAGAATCACACATCACCTTTATATTGAACTATAATATAGATTGCACCTCTCTAAACATCAAAACTGACTTCTTACGCTATTTCAATTTCTAAAAATAAAACTGTCTATTTCAATTATTATTTAACCTAGCAGAGAGTTTGCCAAATATGACAAAATGTTCAATACCTTTAATTCACATTTGAATATGCCAGGTTTGAATTTGTGTTACCAGAACTAAGCTATTGAAAATATTGACAAGAGATTGGGTCACAATACTTTGAAAATATTGGGCATCATAATCATTGAATCTTTGGATCACACCTTATTGTCAAACCATTCTATTCATTGTCATCGTTTATCTGAAAAAGTTTAAAATCTTAGTGTTCGATTCTATCGAAAGACATCCGACGAGTGTCTCCATTTTGCAAAAAATTATGAGTCTAAATATTCATGGATTGGGAAGTACCAACAATGAAAATGAAATGTACATATATCTCTTTCTGCATAATCACAACAAAATATATGAATTTGGAATTTTATAATGATATGTGTTATAGATTCGGTGCATTCAATTGATAAGGCCTACATAGCTGCAACTCTTTCAATCCCCATCTGGCCTTATTGTTTCTTATATATGTCTACACTTCCATGTAACAGTCAGAGAGATTTCAATCAGGACTTTATCAGAATTTGGAATGCGGATCAACTTCTTTGTCATTTTCTTTTTGATCCCCTTTGCAGAATTTTATCTGTAGCCCCCTTCCCCATGATGTCTAAGTACAAAGACTTTGAAGATCTCTATTCGATTGTTTCTGCTTATCCACTTCAACAAACTCGACACCAATGGAAAACCAACAGTCAATATTGCAATTTAAGACCAGTGGGGGAAAGAGGATCTGGACTGGTGCAATAAGTCCAAGATTGCAAAAGGATGATCAAGCTCCAACCTCAGCAAAGAAGAGTTGCTTTGATCATAAAGCACATGTATGGACTGAAAGGGTTAGGAGGAGTAAAATGAATTGTATGCTCAATACTCTAGAGTCTCTATTACCTGAGCGTCTCAATCCAAAGGTAGTACTTGATGATTTCTGTCTGGAATAAAAGTTCAAGACACTAATACAGGCCATGAGCTAAGAAAACGAGTATAAAATAGATTTTTATGTCTGTACAGACATGTTAGATTTTGATTGCAGAGTTGTGTTTTTTGTTGTTATTATCAAACCTAATTTTCTAGACACTAAATTGTTGAAGTATTTGTTTCTCAGGTGGACAAACGAAAAATTGTTGATGAGGACATAGATTACATCAAGACCCAACCCAACAATCAGAATTGGAAGCACATCATAGTAGAAGGATTGAGGTCACAATACTTTGAAAGTATTGGACATCATAATCATTGAATCTTTGGATCACACCTTATTGTCAAACCATTCTATTCATTGTCATAGTTTATCTGAAAAGTTTAAAATCTTAGTGTCAGGATTTTATAATTGTGCCATGTTGTTTATTACCTTAACATATTTTCTGAATGGGTATCCAATTACAAAATAGATGATCCAAAGTAGTGTCCATTAAACTGCTTTACCAGCAATCTGGTTTGAGTCTGTGAAGTAGTTTTTTATATATAATGCTACGATTGTATGTTGTATTTATGTTCAAATTTTCAGATATTTTCTCACCTCAGTGGAAAAGCACACTAAGGTACACAAATAATTTCTCAATACAAAAATTAATGATTCTCATGTAGATTTGCAGTAACTCTATGCTTATTAGACTAATAGGCATCTATGCTCTTACAGGGGCTTGAAGTTCCAAACCCGCTATTTACTTACCACAAAGTATTATAAAACTGCATTGGATTTTCAGGAAAACCAATGTCAGAAGTTTGAAGTATGCATCACATCCTTGGAATGGTTATAGTTTATCGGTATGCATCCCAGCCACAAAGTGTCATAAAACTGCAACGAATGTCAAAAGTAGTTTGAGGTATGCATCCCAACCTGGGAATGGATATATTTTGCAGAGAAATTGCACAAATGAAAGAAAAAAACAAATCATCGCTCTTAGAGCATAAATCCACTGGTTGGGATATCCACAGAGATTATCTGTTGCCAACCTTTTGTAAGGTATGTTCTTCAGGACCAGCTATGGTGGTATTAATTTCATCTATGGTACAACTCAAGTCCTTGACTGTGACTTGCTAGTTATTGTTTTTTGACTAGAAAATTTCAAAGAAAGCACACTTCAGGATGTAGTTCTATATATAACAGAGAAAATCTGATTAGGAATTTCTGGAAAACAACACTATCAATATACATAGCTCCTAGAATGTATCAAATATCGTAGCTGGTAAAAGGACAGTAAAGTATTTCCACGTTTAAGTTTAGAACCGTTACTTACCTTACCATAAAGGGTATACACCATGTTGGATCCAACAACGTTTATGGTGCAATGTACAATCTACAGTTGATTGGAATCCATGATAGAAAATAATTTGGGCAGAAAACCAGTCTTCTCAGGGGCCCATATTGTGATGAAAGCCTGACCACCCAAAAGTTTGGATCCAAGAATCTATAGACCTGGATGTGATGATGTTACTGGAACTGAAGAAAGGATGTGAATACCAAGAGAATTTTTAGACATTCTGATTGTTGGGCTTGCAAATATTTCAAGGTAGTTTCGAGGGTCTTGAGAAAGAAATATTTCAACAATTCTTCCTTTGTCCACTTGAGAAAGAATTACTTCAACAATTCAGTATCTAGAACATCTAGAACATCAGCTTCGATAAGAATCTATCAATTCTGCAATCTGAATATAGCACGTCTGTACAGTCATGAAAATCTATTTTAAACTCATTTGCTTAGCTCATGGCCTATATTAGTGTCTTGAGTTGTTATTCCAGACAACAATCATCAAGTACTACCTTTGAATTGAGACCCTCAGGTAACAAAATCTTTAGGGTATTGAGCATACAATTCATTTTACTCCTAGCCCTTTCAGTCCATACATGTATTTTTTCATCATGGCAACTCTTCTACTCTTCTTTGTTGAGAATGGACCTTGATCATCCTCTTGCAATGATGGACTTTTTGCACCAGCCCAACTCATCTTCCCACTGTTGTTCATAGATTGCACCATTGATTTCTCTTTTTCTACTGGTCTACAGTTTGTTGAAGTGGAGTAAGCAGAAATAATCGTGTAGAGATCTTCGGAGTCTCTGTACTCAGACATCATGGGGGAGGGGGTGACAGACAACATTCTGCAAATGGGATCCCAAAGAAAATGGCAGAGAAGTTTATCAGCATTCCAAATTCTGATAAGGTCCTGATTGAAATGTCTCTGACTGTTACATGCAAGTATAGCCATATAACAGAAACAATAAGGCCAGATGGAAGGGCTAGTAGGTACCCAGGCTTTCTATTCATATGATATGGTGTTTATTTGAACACGTACTGCATCATGGAAATGAAAGACATTTACAGATTTTTTAAACATTTCCGAGTATCTTAGTCATAAATCTTGATATCATTATGATTATATCTATATGTTATTGATTAGACATTAGAGGTAATCTCCTGAAATCAATTATGTTGTCTGCCTAATTTTTCAGATTGAGTACAAACCTTCACTTATATTCTTTATTGAAAGCTGCACATATTTAGTTTTTATGGGATGGTGATGGAAACAAACACTTCTCATCAATCTGATAGTAATAATTTTCAAGCTGCTTTTCATAAATTTCTAGATAATAGGTTGGTTGGATTGTGTTTCAGTCTTTATAGTCTTTATTGGATTTTCAGAGTATTTTTATGATGTTTTAATTTTTTTATAATTAAAACTATTGAATTTATGTTAATTGCAAATTTTAATATTTAATTATTTGTTAGAGATTTGTAAATGGTAGTTTTTCATTTTTCATTTTTACTGGATGTGTTTGGATTTTGAATTTTTAATCTATTTCTTACATCCCAGAAGATTTTGGACAGTCAACTTATTTCTTTACATCTGAGAAAAAGAAACTGCCAAACTAAAACAATTTTAGACCTACTCCACCCAATTTAATTGTTATATATGAAATATACAATCAATTATCTATATAAAAAATGATAAATTTATATATTTTGTTTTGATTATACAAAAAACAGATATGTAAATTTTGTTTTGACTATTGGTACTCCCCCTCCATAAATATTTAGAATCATAATATTTTGCAAATGGAGATATTTGTCAGATCCCTTTTGATAAAAGCGAACAATGTTCTTTTAAATCTGTGGGTTAAACGATTGCAATGATGGAATGGTTTCACAATAAGGTGTGATCCAAAGATGCAATGATTATGATGCCCAATCTTTTCAAAGTATTATGACCTCATTCTCTTGTCACCATCCAGTTCAATAGCCGCACTTAGTAAGCCTTTTGGTGACTCCATATCTGCAGCTCAATTGTTTACTTGGCCTTTGAAAAGTTCTGGTAACACAAATTCAAACATGGTTAGATGCCTGCACTGATTCAAAAGTTATTTAAAGGTATTGCAGATTTTTGTCAAATTCTCTAACTCCTGCTAGGATTAAATAATAATGGAATTACAGACTGAGAACCATTCTAGATATTGTACTAACCTACTTATTTAAATTCTTAACAAATCTTGTGTACTAACCTACCTATTTAAATTCTTAACAAATCTTGTGGGACATTATTGGGCAATTGTCATTTTTATTACCTTTAACTTGAGAAAAATTCTATAACTCCTGGTAGGATTAAATAATAATGGAATTACAGCTGAGAGCCATTCTAGATATTGTACTAACCTACTTATTTAAATTCTTAACAAATCTTGTGCACTAACCTACCTATTTAAATTCTTAACAAATCTTGTGGGACATTATTGGGCAATTGTCATTTTTATTAACTTTAACTTGAGAAAAATTCTATAACTCCTGCTAGGATTAAATAATAATGGAATTACAAACTGAGAACCATTCTAGATATTGTACTAACCTACTTATTTAAATTCTTAACAAATCTTGTGTACTAACCTACCTATTTAAATTCTTAACAAATCTTGTGGGACATTATTGGGCAATTGTCATTTTTATTAACTTTAACTTGAGAATAAAAAGGTATTACAGATCTTATTGTAAAATTGACCATTTTGCTAAATAAAATTTGCTTATATATTAATTTCCAAATCTAATTAGAATATGAATTTATTAGAATTGGAATGATCTTAAATCCCTAGGAAATTGGTGGGCGGCGAGCCACCTGGCATGAATCTAATTTAACTTGAAAAAAAAACATTACACATCTTATTGTAAAATGGACCATTTTGCTAAATAAAATTTGCTTATATATTAATTTCCCCATCTAATCAGAATTAGTAAATTGGTGGCAGGGAGCCACATGGCACAATTTTTTTTTTAATTTATTAAAAGTCAATGCAACCTAACGAACTCTATAACCCACTACAACCATTGATAAGCACTTAGACGAAGCATATGGTGAGCATATTCCCTTGAGAAGCAATCTAGGCACTCAATTAAAAAAATAATAAAAGTCAACCGATCCTCATCCACCCTAAGTTGAAATAGGAAGTCTTAAGCAATTATGATATAACAAGAAACTCACTACAACCATTGATAAGCACTTAGACAAAGCATATGCTGAGCATATTCCCTTGAGAAGCAATCTAGACACTCAATTAAAAGTCAACCGATCCTCATCCACGGTAAGTTGAAATATGAAGCCTTCTGCAATTATGATATAACAAGAAATAGGAAGCCTTACTCAATTATGAGATAACAATAATCATATAAATAATACATGTTTTAATGATTATATAGTAAGGTTTTTTTTTTTTTTGTTGGTTAGGTTAGGTTAGGTACATTTAATCTTAGTTTAACTCCTTAATTTAATATGTCAAAACAAAAGCCAATCTCCACACAAATGAATGATTACTGATGTTAAAATAACTTAAAACTCAAGTTGAGCAGTGACACAGGGAATCAAGGGAACTAATTGTGTGATTACTCTAATATGAAAGACAAAATTGAAACCTATAGTTTTGGAAATCTAATATAAGTGCAATTACCTCAAATGCTCCAACTTTTCCTATCTATGAAGACTATGAATTTAGTTGTCATTTTTTTTAATAAAACAACATATTTTGGGGAAAACCTCCAAGCATTTCCCCTCATTCTAAATATTGGCACCCAAGGTAAACTCTACATCCTTCAGGGCACAAGGCTCTAGCGCTACTACACAATATGGGTAGTTAAGACATTTATTTAAGACAATCCAAACAAAGTCTAACTTGTTCAAAGATGAATGCAATTTCTTTTGTTCTTTCAATTGTTTAAATGTCTCTGCAACAACTCGATACATTGTCATCAAGCTCAACAATAATACCCTAATTCTCCCGAATTTCACAAGCTTCATAAATAATTTATTCAAGCCCTAAATTGATAACTCGCATAGTGTCGTTGATGATCTATTTACTTAGGCAATTCTCTTCCACTTGTACGTTTGTCCACATCTAGCAACTGGTTATTTTATTTTTGATCTTTTAACAAGTTTTCCATTACAAGTATAGAATTGTCTTCTTCCTCAATTATGCGAACTGGATTCTGTTGCGATTGTGAGTTCATCATTTTTGCAAAAAGAAGAGCTCTGTGTCAAGTACGATATTTTTTTAAGCTCAAACATTTATTTTTGTGCCAGAGATATTAAAAAAATGTTTTTGAATCTTTAATAGAATTTCTTGGGAATAAAAGCCAGAGAAATTCAATAGACAAGTATTACATCTAACACATTTTTTATCAGAACAAGGAAACCTTATTTTGAAAATTGAAATTTATTGATGGCACTAGAAGGATACAATGGTCCAAAGAGAATAAGTAATACCATTATTTTATAGTTTGGACATATTACACGACTAAAAGAAGGATAAGAAGCAACAAGTAGCGAAATTAACAACATTACATAACAAATGATGAGGGAGTTTATTAATGTTCCTCTTACTACTAAAGTCTTTCTATTAAGCTTTCCTCATAAAATTAGACCAATTTCTAATGAACAAAAACTATTATCCATTGCATTGTGAATTAAGGTGATATGAGATTACTTTGTTATGAAATGCTTGATTTAAAACATTTACTTTTAAAGATTCCAGAATCTGAATGAAGAGCATTTTCATAAATCTTTTCGAGTGAAGTGTTGTGCATTACCTTCACTTTGAACATATCTTGGTTGGAATCTCCCTAGAACATAACATATGATTAAAAAAAAACATCAATAAAGAAACAAAATCACTAATGTTTCTTATGCCATTGCTTTACGGCGTTTCCTTTGCAACATGTGGTGCAAATGCTAGTATTTACTCCTTGTAAAACCAAGTTCCAATATATAAGTATCAATGTTTTGATGCCACGTCCTTGGAGATTACTTTAACCTATGCAAAAACTTTTTAGGATACAAAGCCATGTTTTCTTACTTTTATAAAATGTTCTATTAGTTTCACGTAGATTTCTTCTTCCATATGCCCATGTAGGAATATTGTCGTCACGTCCATCTTTTCTACTTCCATATTAAGCATCAATAACATATAAAATAAAATAAAAATAGAAGATAAACTTAGCAACATGAGAGAAAATATCACCATAGTCACTTCCCTCTATCGAGATATAACATTTTGCTACTACTAAACTTTATATTTCTCCATTTTACCTTATGCATTCAACTTCTTCTTAAGAACCTATATGATTAAGCTTTCTTGTAGTTGGAAACTCAACTAGATCCCAATCCTCATTCTTATCCAAGGTTGTCATTTCCTATACCATTCCATCTCTATATATTTTATCATCCTCTAAATTCACTACTTCCCTGATAGTTCTAGGATCATCATTAGTAATAGACAATGAAAAACTAAAAAGAAAATCATGTGGGGTATACCTTTCTAGTTCCATTAATTCGAGAGGATCCAAAAATGCCTCAAAATTAAAAGTGCTCAAAACCTTATGAAAACAACATGATGTCAAAGATCTCAAGGAGACCTTTCAATGCAACTTGAACAAGTGAAACAGAATTCGTACACGAAAGTTATCGTATTCTGAAGTTTTCCTAAAATGGCAATGTAACAGCCCCAGGATAAAGTTTCATGTAATAAAGGATAATAAAGGCAAAATAATACCAAGGTCATGGTACGTGTATTCCAAGATGAATGTTAGGAAAACACTTTAGTGGGCATCACTTTTTGGTTTATTAATAGCTATGAAAATTGGCAAAGGTAAAGAGGCAATAATTGGCACTTAATTATGAAAATAAAGGAAAATAGGAGAAAAGGGATATGAAGAGACAAAAAATTGCATGCAAAGGAAATTAGGGAAAAGTGAAGAGAAATGAGACCTCAAAGATAAAAAGACATCAAATAATCAGTTGCTAGCTTTTGACATTTTTTGGGTTGAGCACCATCTCATTCTCTCATACTCTTGCACACTTAAAGCCGTCTTGGAGCACCTTAGCATTCAATTGGATTTGGAGAAAGGCAAGCAAGCAAGGAAGAGAACAAGCAAAGAAAAGCTAAGGAAAGCAAGGGAAGGGTCGGATCAATAGCTTCAGCAGGAAGATATTACAGGTAACAAGTTGCATGTGTGGTTTCCTTGCTAGGATGCAAATGCATGGTACATGCATTTATTTATTTGGTTCATTTGTTGTCATTGGAGTGGGTTTTTCCTGTTTTGACAGTGGTTTCAGCCTTGCCTTGCTTTTTCTTGGATAACCATGGTGTGATGGATTCATTTTTGGTTGAAATTTGGATTGCCGAAAGGTTTTGGAACCGAGTGAGGTGGTCTCAGGAAAATCCCAAGGTTTGGGGATGAAGATGGTTTACCCTAGGAATCCCTCGACAGGTGGGTGGAGACAAGAAAATTCCTCAAGATATGGTGAAGGAATTCTAAGGCATACATGCTTGGTTTGGTTTTGTGATCTTGGGACTAGTTTAGGTGAGATCACAATAGCTTGATGGTGGAAGTGGTTTAACCTTTAGATTCCTTCTTTGGTTATGTATTGCTTTATCCCATGAGATCCCACATTCATGCTTTGAATATGGCACGGGGTGATTTGCTGAAAGAAATTTTTGGTTCAATCCAATATGTGGTCGAGTGGTACATGAAAGTCCCTGAATTGGTTGGTTTTGCATATGTTAATATGAGTTATTTCCCTATTGTGATCTATGAGCACTAGTACTTATTATTATGTGGATTTTATGGTTGATTTTTCGTGGTTACCATTCTAGTTATATGTTGGTTATAAGCATGATTTTATGATGTGAACTAGATATGGATCTCTTCCATGATTTGATAGTTTATTGAATGGATGATGAATGCATGGGATAACAAGTGTTGTTGTAGCTAGCTTGAGAGGGAATTGAGCCTTGTTGGTGATTCCTAGATGAAGTTTAGAAGTTTAATATTAATCATGTATTCATGACCTGTAGATTCCATGTTCATCATGTTTTTGATGAAATTTATATCATGTACTAGACATGTTCTGGTCAGGATATTGTTCAAGTTTTGAATGGTTAGCCTTTTTAATATGTTATTTATGATTCTAAAAGTTGCAAGCAGTTCTGAGAAGTGGTCTGGAGGCTAGCCTGGAAAAGTGGCATAGATCTTGTAATCGCATGCTCTGAATAGAGGATTTTGGGTCATAATTGCTGGTATCCAAGCTTGTGCATGTGGTTATAGCCTCCCAACCGCATGTATGTAGTGTTATGGATGCAGTTGGGGAGTTTATTCAGTAAAAAGGAGTTCCAACTCAAGGATTGATCATATGGGGTGGTTGGAAGCCTCCTGAGTGGTATTTTGTCCCTAAGGGAGGTCAATAAGTTGTTAAATTGTAGGCCCCACTTCCATCACTAGAACTTGGAGGCCAGTTCATGTCATAGTAGCACTCATCTCGTATTTACCCTAGAGAGATTGTAAAATAATTTAAATGTGGAGTGGGGAGTTACAGGTTTGTATCAGAGGTTCCAGGTTCAAACACTTGGACTGGATGGGTTAAATGAATGCATAAAAACATGCATTTTGATGGTTATGGTTATCATGCATGTGGTTATTATTGCAACTTTATGTTATCATGCATGATGTTGATATGTTAATGTCATTATATATCTATATCATGTTAGTATGGATTGATTGTGAAGATGAAATAACCTCCCCTGAACTTCATTAAGGTTTTCTTGATCATGTTTCTATTTGTTTTATCTAACATGGCATGTTTGCAAGAAGAATAAAATCAGAGATGATGAGTAGAATGATGGATTATAGTTCACATGGCTCTCCTTAAATATCGTTTGAGTATCAAGGAGATGAGTAATCTCCTAACATAGCAGACACATTGAGAATATTGAAAGCAAAAATCAGAAGTTGCAAGGTAGATAATAACAGGTTGATTGAGACATAGCAAAGGCTTTATAGAGCTCATGAAAAGCAAGTTGAAGTCAATTCGGTGATCCTTTAGAGCCTATCATATTTGTAGAGATAGGGATAGATAAGGATTATTCATGGGTAGGAGGAAATGACTAATGGGGCATATGATAGCAAGTTTCGATCAAGATACAAGTAGGGCGTAGATGATATAGTCAGAGGTGGTAGATGGTTGGATACACCTGACAGGAGAGGAAGTGCTTATGGGTTCTATTCAAGCTCTAGTTTAGGGAGACATCATTATCATCACCTCCATCATCCTTATAGGAGGAGTGAGAAGTAGTACTTTCTAGAGGAGTTCAAAGAAGTCAAGCCTCCTACATTTGATAGAGAGATGAAGATATTAGAAGATGCAGAAGCATGGCTGCTTGGAATGAAGAATTTCTTCAGATTGCATGATTATATGGAGAAAATGAAAGCCAGGATAGTGATCTTCAATCTCAAGCGAAAAGGAGATATTTGGTAGGCATATATGAAGCATTTCAAAGCCATCAAGGTAGAAGAAATGATTTGGCATGAATTTAAAATACTCTTTAAGATTAAGTACTTTTTAGAGAGATATTATGACGGAAAGGCCAAGGAATTTTATGAGTTGAATATGGGTTCTATGACAGATGAAGAGTACATGACCAAATTTCTAGAGTTGTTGAGGTATTTGCCTTATCTCAAGGATGAGAAGACAAAGGTCCAAAGGTTCATCAATGGATGCCAATAAAATTCAAGGATCATATTGAGTATGATGAATCTCGATTATTGGAGGAATTCATCAAGAAATTGAAGCATTATTATGAGCAGTTGAAGTGCAAGTCTAAGCCTATGCAGGATTGGAAAGGGAATGAGAAGGCTAAAGGAAGATGGCCTCAGAAGTGAGGAAGGCCTAAGGATGCATGTGAGAAATTAAATGTGGCTCCTTACAATAAGTTTGATGTATCTGAGAAAGGACATTGACCTCAGCCTGGAGAGAATTAAAATAAAGGTAGTGGCAGAGAACCATTACAATGTTGGATTTGTGGAAAACACCATCGCAAGAAGGATTGTCCATTGTATCAAGGTGGCAAGCCACAGATCTACAATTCTTAGGAGGCACAGACAGTTGGGGAGGTTGGTTAATGCATTCCTCGGATCTATGCAGCACTTGATAGCAGGTGGGCAGATCATCAAGCATCCATTTTTGAGATGTAAGGTAAGCTTTGTGGTCAAGTTGTTTCCATTTTGATTGATCCTATATCTAATTATAGCTATGTTAGTCCTGACATGGTGGTTATGTGTGGCTTGAATAAATAAGTGCATGCAGAGCCTTGGTTGGTGCATTGGGCTATAGCGACAAAGAAAAGGGTTTATTATTAGGTGAGACCTTGTGCATTTGAGCTTAATGGTATGCCTACATCAGCACATCTAAATGTGCTTCCTTTGGGATCATCTAGCACGCTTTTGGGAATGGATTGGTTGTTTACTCACAGGACCAAGGTAGATTGTTATGATAAAGCTATTGAGTGCTTGGATGATGATGGAGAGAAGAGAATCTTGTAGTGAAAGAAAAATCCTACATCAATGAGCATGGTTATAGCTATGCAAGCTAAGCGCATTTGCGGGAAGGGGTGTGTACTGTTTGTAGTGCATTTTTCCAGGGACAAAGGGAAGGATTTTTAGGATGATGAATTCCTAAAGAGGTATCATATTTTGCAGTAGTTTCAGGATGTGTTTCCTATAGGGATTTCAGAGTTACTGCCTCATAGGGAAGTGGATTTCTCTATTGACTTACTACCAGGAGCAACAACAACATCAAAGGCACCTTACAGGATGAGCACTCCGGAGTTGGTGGAATTGAAGGTGTGGCTTAAGGAAATGCTTGATAAGGGATACATAAAGCAAAGTGTGTCACCTTAGGGTGGACCAATGTTGTTTTTAAAGAAGAAGGTTCGTACTCTTAGATTGTACATTGGTTATAGGTAGTTGAACAAGGTGACTATTAACAAAAGGTATCCTTTGTCATGGATTGATGACTTGTTTGATTAATTGAAGGGAGCAACAATATTCTCAAAGATTGATCTGAGATTATGATATCATTAGGTGCACATCAAAGAAGCATACATGCAAAAGACTGCATTATGTACTAGGTATGGGCACTATGCGTTTGTGGTGGTTTCATTTGGTATTACTAATGCTCCAGCCACCTTTATATGCTTAATGAACAATGTGTTGTGTCCTTATCTGGATAAGTTTGTGATAGTATTCATTGATGATATATTGATCTACTCCAAGAATGAGGAGGAGCATGTAGAGGACCTGGCAGCAGTGTTGAGATTGTTGAGAGGGCATCAGTTGCATGCCAAGCTTAGAAAGTGCAGTTTCATTCAGTCTCAGATTCACTACTTGGGACATGTTGTTTCCAAGGAAGGGATAGCAGTGGACCCGAAAAACATTTAAGTTGTCATGGAGTGGCCAACTCCTAGGAATGTGGATGAGGTCAAATCATACATGGGACTAGAATATTATTACAAGAGATTCATCAGGAACTTCTCATGGATTTCCTATCCTATTACATCTTTACAAAGGAAAGGAAAGAAGTTTGAAAGGAATGAGGAGTGTGCAACTAGTTTTAAGTAGTTGAAGTATTTGCTTACAAATGCTCTAGTCTTGAGGACTCTAGATCCTAATAAGGAGTTCATGGTGTGTACAGATGCTTGCAAGAGAGGACTTGGTGGAGTCCTGATGCAGGAAGTATAGGTGGTATGTTATGTTAATTTTTCATCAATTATTTCATGTTGCAACTATTACTTCAACATTATCCAATAACATCCAATTTAACATTTCCACTTCTTAAATTAACCAATGATAGTAGAGAAATAGTAGATAGAACAATTATACAAATGCATAATGAAAGATAACCAAGAGACAAGAGACACAATATTTGGTCAATGACTAGGGGAAAACCCCACTAGGGGGGAAACCCTTTGCAATTATTCTTCTATTAGATTGTCTTCAAATGTTTAGCAGAGAGAGTAAATTATCCAAGGGTCGAAGCCAAAATTTGACTAGACAATATCCACAACCAATATCCAACATTAAATCGAGTCAAAATGTCATCCTATTTGTCAAATTAGAGACAAAAGAGAGATTCAACAAAAATCAACTGTAATTTTGTCCAAGTCAACAACAGTAAAAAATGGTGAAGTTAGCCCTAACCAGTCCGCAAAGTCAACGACCAACCTTCCAAAAGAGCTCGGTCAAGGAAACAATAATTGTGGCCTATAATGTTGGTCAAATAAAACCCAAAATACTCCCAAAACAACTAGTCAAACTTAGTTAAATTATGCACTTGCTTTTTCAGTCAAACCTGCGTCAGCCCTGAAGTCAACACTAATCAACTTGACTAGATTTCCTCGATCTATGTGGCATAGATAAACAAAGATATTCCACACAAAAATGCAGTCAGGGATGTTCAAACAACCCTTTGTCAACGTTAAGCAATGCCTATAAATAGTCCTGAAATTTGGCCTAATTAAAAAATGACTGTTGTCCTTTGCACGTGCGAGAGATGCCTTGCAATTCTAAGTTGTATGAACCAATAGAATGAGGAAAGGAAGATATTTTGTGAGTTGATGAGGTGCTAAATGAGGAGGACTCAACTTGTATTTATATGCAACTTGAGGGGTGCCATCTTATCCTTGAGACATGTCATTTGACCCAAGGTCAACCTTGACAATTTTGTACTTGTGGGCTTGACCTCAAAAATCCACTTTTCCTTATCTGAATTGAGTGCTTCAAAATTAAAATTTGGTCCTCTTTAAAAGAGGAATTTAATGCAATGGTTGGAATTTTTCATTAAGTTTCCAAATTAACACCCTCTCTCAGTTTAGGGAAAATTCCAACTAAATCATGTGATCATTATATGTATCCCATCATCGTGTCATGCACATCTCTGCTTATCTCTGCTTGTCTATGCTCATCTCATGTTGAACATTCTTGAATCTAATGAAGAAGAATTGCTACAGGGGAACTCCATCTACCACCATGTCTTTATCACCATCGTGTAGATTCTGCTACCACCCAGAATCATCATCATTGTCATCATCAGGGAGCCATGGCTACCACCTGTAACCAAAGACAATGGGTGAGATCAACCTAACCCAATGTGTAGGGATCACACTCTATCTAAAAGTCCCTGACAATAGTTGAGATCAACTTACTAGAGGTAAGGATCACACTCTACCCTATTGTCCCTTATCATCTATCTTAACCTTAAAGAGTCACATGGTAGAACACTTGCATCCACCAACTTTGGTGAGATCCACCTACTCCAAGGAGTAGGGATCACACTCTATCCCAAGTCCCTCTGCCCATTGTCCAAAGTGTGGCTAGATGGGAGAGGTTATCCCACAGAGTGGGCAGGACGCTAACTAGGGCATACTCTAGCTATGGGAGATCCCAGGTCTCAACATCCTATCGGTCTGAGGTCTCTCATCCCCAAGAGCCCTATAGCTCCATTCCCCACCCTTGGAGCTCAACCAAAGGGGGAGGACCACTGCTCAATGTTCTTTATCATCCAAGACCCTTATTTGAAAGGGTCATCTCAACTAGTCCAAGCTTCTCTCTAAAGACCAAGAACTACCCTTTCAGCAAAGCCTTGGTGAGGATATCGGTTATTTGTTGATCTATCGAAATGTGAAGGATTCTCATGGCTCCTCCCTGCACCATGTCTCATATGTAATGATATTTGATCTCTATATGCTTGGACTTGTCCTAGAACACAACATTATCTTATAAATGAATCCCACTCTTGTTGTCGTAATAGATGATTGTTGTGTCCAGGACCTGCTCAAATGGCTCTCTAAAGAGCTTCCTCAACCAAACTGCTTCACAACTCACCAGGATGGTTGCAACATACTTGGCCTCAGCAGTGCTAAGAGATACAGACTTCTACTTCCTGCTCATCCACGATATCATGGTAGGTCCCAGACTAAAACAACATCTGGAAGAACTCTTCCTATCAACAACACTACCAACCTAATTTTCATTTGTATATCCATGTAGTCTAACAGCTTCAACGACATATCTCAGTCCAAGGTTAATAGTCCCATGTAGATATCTCAATACATGCTTGTAAGCGACCCAATGTACATGGTGAGGCTTGGTCATAAACTAGCTCAAGGTGTTAACTGCAAAGCATATGTCAAGGCAAGTTTTCACAAGGAACATCAAAGCCCCAATCAATTGTCTATACTCATAAGGGTTTGCCAGGTCCAATCCGACAACCTCTCCACACAGCTTCTTGAAATTAATCTCCATAGGTGTAGGCAAAAAATTGCACTCAACCATGCCAAATCTCTCTAGTAGTTTCACAACATATTTTCCTTATGAAAGGAAAATCTCACCTGGTCTTTGCCAAACCTCAAGTCCCAGGAAATAGTGCATCAAACCAATATCTTTCATTTCGAATTCAGAATCCAACCCCCTCTTACATTCTAGAATGAGAGGGTCTGCACTTGTCAAAAATAAGTCATCAATATATAATATCAAAATGAGAGGCATACCTTAGATTATTTTGAAGTACAAGTTTGGGTCAGCATTGCTCCTTGTAAATCCCATCTTCATCAAGTAAATTTCAATGTGAGCATACCAAGCACGAGGGGCTTGCTTCAATCCATAAAGAGATTTCTTCAATTGACATACGTGGGTCTTCTTGTCATGGACTTCAAATCTTGTAGATTGTTCAACATACACTTCTTCTTGCAACAAACCATGTAAGAAATCAGTCTTCTACACCCATTTGATGAAGATTCCATCCCTGACTTGAAGCAAGGGAAAATGTCGAACAGATGGTTGTATATAGGGCCACATGGGCAAATATGTCATCATAATCTTCTCCCATCTTTTGGGAGAATCCATAGTCTATGAACCTTGCCTTGTGCTTTTCAATGCTTCCATCAACCCCATGCTTAATTTTGTAGATCCATTTTGAAGTCACCACAAATTTCCCTTTCAGTCATGGCACAACATCCCATATGTCATTCTTCATAATTGACTTGTATTATTGGCCATAACATCCTTCCAAACTTATTCTTTCACAACTTCTTCAAAGGTATGAGGCTAAGCTTGAATTATATTTCTTATAGCAACAACATATGCTTGGTACCTGCATGAATTATTGCTTTCCCTGAAATTTCCATAAGAAACAACATGTTTCTCAACATCTTGTAGTGTGTCCTTGAGCCAAAGTGGTATTTTCCTCACAGGGGGATCATATGGAGGAGGATCCAAGGGGTCCATAGGCTCCATGGGACCATCAACAATGTCCTTCTTAAAGTCATGCATAGAAGGATCTTCTAGAATATCCATATCATCACTCTTATTTTCAGGAGGAGGAGGAGGTGGAAGGTACCTTGCTTTTCCAAGAGAAGCATATTCATCAAATGTTACATCCCTGCTAATTTCAACCTTCCTTTAACCTGGAATATATATTCTAAATACTTTAGAATCTTCATTATATCCAACAAATGTACATTTTCTTCATGTGGCTTCCATCTTGTTTATTTTGTCCTTCGGCACATGGAAGTATAAGGAGCAACCAAAAATTCATAGATGACCAATATAAAACTTAACACCTATGAATACTTCCTTGGGGGTCTTGTTGTCCAAAGCTTGATGAGGCAGCTTGTTTTGAACATATACCGATTTGTTTGTTTCTTCAGCCCAAAGGAACTTAGGCAAATTTTGATCATGGAGCATGGCTCAAGCAGATTCCATAATGGACTTGTTCTTTCTTTCAACCACTCCTTTTTGTTCAGGAGTGTAGGGAACAATAGTCTCCTTCTTAATTCCTTCCTTCTTGAAAATTTCTATAAATTCAATTGAGATGTATTCCCCATCATTGTCGAACCTGAAGATATTTATTTTCTTCCCTGTATGATTTTCAACCAAAGCCTTGAACTCCTTCAATATTTCAAATGCCTCATCCTTGTGCTTCAAATAATATATCCAGGTATTCTTTGAGAAATAATCAATGAATGTGATGTAATAGAGATGAACCTCAAGTGAATGCACATGCATTGGACCACATATATCAAAATGATCCTTTCAATGACAATTGTAGCATTCAACATCTCTATCTCACTTTCTTGAATCCTTGGAGTCTCGATTGGATTGAGGAGGTCTTCTTGATTTAGATGCCTTTCCCTTTCTTTTCTTCACATTCTTCTTCTTACCTTGAGCAATGAAGGCGGTGGGATCACCTTCATTTTTCCTTTGAATTCTTCCTCTAGATATCATCAATCTTTCCTCTTGATTGCATAGAAAAGGTAGCTCATCAAAATAAGGGATCATTTCCCTATGATTTATAGAAGTAATGAACATGTCTCATGAAGAAGGAAGGCCACTAAGGGCAGTCATCACTAATTCTTTGTCAAGTATAATTTCTTGAACAGTCCGGAGTTGATCCCAAATCTCAATGATTATTATGAAGAATGATTGCATAGTTTCTTCCTTATGCAACTTAGACTCCTTGAGTTGATTTTTCAATTCCATTATGTGGCTCAAATTGTTTACCTCATACATGCCAACAATCTTATCGTACATTTCTTTGGAAGTATTTAAAGATGAAATATAAACAAGTACATGATCTCTTAAGGAATCAATAATGATCTTCTTAGCTTTAATCTCACCTTTCTTATACTTGGATTTGGCAGCTTGAGGAGTATTTTTTGGTGGTGGTGAGATCTTTCCTTCCATGTACTCCAAGACATCATACTCATCTAAGGTGACATTGATCCTGGTCTTCCATGCTACAAAGAAAGATGAGTCAGCTAGCTTTTCATTGTCCTTGAAATAAGAGGTAGACATTTTTACCAAAATATGTTCCCCTTTCAATCATCTTTTTAGAAGATGGACGCTCTTGCTCTATGTCTCTTGAGCTTGTCTTCACCTCAACTTTGATACCATGTTAATTTTTCATCAATTAAGAGAAGTCTTTCAGTAGAAATCACATAAGAAAATTTTTTGGCCGATGCGTTTTGAACCAACAAATGTGGTTCATCATCAGGACCAAATGAAGAGGCAGACCATGGCAAAGGCTTAAATAGAAAGCAATGTAGAGACATAATTTCAAGTAACGGCTATATTTGAACAATAATATTTAAATTATAATATTAATGTATCCATATATTAAAAATAAATATTATTAAGTAACGACTATATTAAACGGTTAGTTTTTGAAAAAAATATTTAAATAATGATATTATTTCATTAATTTATTAATTTATTAAAATATTAATAGGTAATGGCTAGTTTTTGAAAAATAATGATATTAGTTTATTAATTTATAAAAAATATTAATATGTAACAACTATATTAAAAGACTAGTTTTTGAAAAATAATATTTAAATTAATTTATTAAAACCAAATATTACTAGTTTTTGAAAACTAATATTTAAATTGTGATATTAGTTTATTAATTTATTAAAAAGCAAATATTAATAAGTAACAGCTATATTGAACAGTTAGTTTTTGAGAAATAATATTTAAATTAATTAAAAAATAATAATAATAATAATAAATCAAACTTTAAAGGAGGGGAGTCAAAAATTATAAAAACGAGTGAAGACCTTAATCGAGACAAAATCATTTGATAAATAAAATAAGTAATGGAAATAAAATAAATTAAATTAAAAATAATTAATGGAAAAATAAATAAAACAAAACAAAAATATACACAAGTCAAAAGAAATATATATATATATGAAATAAAAATAAATAAATAAAAATAGAAACATATATATATCCAAAGAAAAATAATCAATAAATAAAATGGGGTCAATAATAAAATATGGGGCTCAAGCACATTAAACGAATAACAAAAATACTAAAAGGAGTTAAGAACGAATAGGATGATAAAATACATAAAAAAACACGAAGGAAAAATAAACTCTAATGAAGAATAAATCAACAACAAATACTATAAAAAGGATGCCAATACCTACATAGATAAACAAACAAACAAAATAAATCCTAAAAAGAAACCTAAAAAAATAGGAGGACAAGACAGGGACCCAACTTCTACTAATATTCCAACCATCATCTCTATTCAAATTATTGGGTCTTTTTTCAATTTCTAGGGCCTCTCTCAATTTACGATGATGGAAATGACTAACCCTAGCAACGACTTGGGCCTCCTCAATGCAGATGTGATGCTTAGATTTATCTTCATGCTCTGCCAAAGCAGAGGAGCGGGTCCTGCCATGCTTGATGTCAGCAGCGTGCTCATGAATCCTTTGATTAATCGAGCGACCAGTCTCACCAATGTAGGGAGTCCCACAAGAGCATGGGATAATGTAAACACCCTTCATATTCTTTGGGTCTAGTGGGTCTTTTACAGATATATGGAGCTCCGGATGGTATTTTTATGCATCAACTATTACTTTTACAATATCCAATAGCATCCAATTTAACAATTTCCACTTCTTCAATTAACTAATGATAGTAGAGAAATAGTAGTTAGAACAATTATACAAATTCACAATGAATGACAACCAAGAGACAAGAGCTACAATATTTATTCAATGACCAATAAAAAACCCCACTAGGGGGAAAACCCTTTGCAATTCTTCTTCTATCAGATTGTCTTCAAATGTTCAGTAGAGAGAGTACATCATCCAAGAGTCAAAGTCAAACTTTGACCAGCCAATATCCACAAAAATTATCCAACATTCACTAAAGTCAAAATGTCATGCTATTTTTCAAATTAGAGACAAGAGAGAGAGTCAACAAAATTCAACTGTAATTATGTCCAATTCAACAACAATCAACATATATGAAGTCAGCCCTAACTAGTCCACAAAGTCAATGGTCAACCTTCTAAAAGAGCTCAATCAAGGCAACAATAAACATGGCCTAGAACATTGGTCAAAGTCAGCCTAAAATAGTCCCAAAACATCCAATCAAACTCAGTTAAAGTCTTCACTTGCTTTTGTAGTCAAACCTACAGTCAGCCCTGAAGTCAATGCCAGTAAATTTGCCTAGATTTCCTCAATCTGTGTGCCCTCAAATGTGGCCTAGAGAAATAAAGATATTCCACCCTTTTTCAACGTTGATCAACACTCGGAAATAGTTTTGAAATTTGGCCCAATCAAAAAATGAGTTTTGTCCTTTGCACGTGTGAGAGATACCCTGCAATTTTGATTTGTACGAAAAAATACAATGAGGAGAGAGAAGATATGTTGTGAGTTGACGAGATGCCAAATGAGGAGGACTCAACTTGTATTTATATGCAACTTGAGGGGTGCCATCTTATCCTTGAGATGTGTCAATTGACCCAAGGTCGACCTTGACAATTTTTTACTTGTGGGCTTGACCTCAAAAATCCACTTGTCCTTATCTGAATTAAAAGCTTCAAAAATCAATTTTGGTCCTCTTGAAAAGAGTAATTTAATGCAATGGTTGGAATATTTCATGGAGCTACTAAATTAACATGTTATGAGTCAAGGAATTTGAATGAGCATGAGAAAAACTATGTTACTCATGATCTTGAGTTGGCAGTTATCATTCATGCCTTGAAGATGTGGAGGCATTATCTTATTGGCATAAGGTTTATTCTGATGAGTGATCATAGTGGATTTAGATAATTTTTTGACTAACCTAATATGAATTCCATGCAAGCTAGATGGTTGGTTATCCTCAATGAATTTGACTGTGATCGGATACATCAAGGGCAAGGAGAATCGAGATGCAGATGCTCTCAATAGGAGAGTGCAAGTAAATCATATTTCAACTGTGAGCTCTTACGGGACATATTTGCAAGAGTAGATCTTGCAGGTAGGCTAGTATGATGATAGGTATCAGCAGTGGAAGTAGAGATTACAATAGTAGGATGAAGGTGATATATATGAGGAGTATCACTTCATGGCAGATGGCTTAGTCATATTTAGAAACAAGATTTATGTGTCAGATAGCAATGAGATCAAGAAGCTTATCTTGAGGGAGTTTCATGCCAATCCATATTAGAGTCACCCGTGATATCAGAAGACTTCGACGTCTATTAAGAAGTTATATCATTGGTTGAACTTGAAGAAAGAAGTGGTCAAGTTTGTTGCAAAATGTTTGGATTGTCAACAGGTGAAAGCAGAGTGTAAGCATCTAAGTGGTTTTTTACAACCTTTTCTCATTCCATAATGGAAATTGGAGGTCATTTCCATGGACTTCATTACAGGTTTGTCGAGGACGCAACATGATTTCATCATGGTTGTGGTTGACAGGTTAAGTAAGGTAGCTCACTTCATTGCAGTAAAGTTTATGAATTCATATAGTGAGGTAGCTCAAATATTCATCAGGGAGATAGTGAGGTTGCATGGTGTTCCCAAGAAGATCATATTAGACAGGGATGCCAAGTTCACTTCTAGGTTTTGGAAGGAGTTGTTTGTAGGTTTGGGGACAACATTGGCTTTCAGTATGGCTTATCATCTGTAGACACATGGATAGATAGAAAGGGTTAACAGGATCCTTGAGGACATGTTGAGGATGTATTTCATGCATCCACAGAGGAAGTGGTAGGAGTATCTTCCACTAATAGTGTTTGTGTATGATAATGGATAACAGGAATCCTTGAGGATGAGTCTATCTGAGGCTCTTTACAGTGGAGTTGTAATACTCCTATCAGCTAGAGTGATCCAGTGAACAGGGTGTTGATTAGAAAAGATCTGTTGGCTGAGATGGAGTAGGAAATGTAGGTTATTAACAGTAATTTAAAAGTAGCACAAGACAGGCAAAAGAGTTATGCATATCAACATAGAGAATTCAAGGAGTTTTAGGTTGGGGAGCATGTGTACTTGTGTGTCAAGCCCAAGAGGAGTTCCTATAGGATTGGGTCATGTGCCAAGTTGGCACCTCAGTATTATGGGCCTTTTAAGATCCTGGAGAAGATTGGACTAGTGGTCTACAGACTTGTACTGCCACCAACAATGAAATTCCATGATGCTTTCCATGTTTCATTACTTAATAGATATGTGTAGGATGTTTCATGTGATTGATTGGTCTATATTGAAAATGGAACCAAAGGGAGAGTTCCAACCAGAGGCTTAACGCGTATTGTAGCAGAAACAACTCATGCTCCAAAACCGATCAATAGAGTAATTTAAAGTGAAATGGAAGCACTTTGTGCCCGATGAAGCTACATGGGAGATGGTTGATCAGATGCGGGCTTTATATCCTTCATTATTTGCTATTTCAAGCAAATGTGTTTTTGGTGTGTGTGTGTGGGGGGGGGGGGGGGGGGGGGGGGTGGATGGGGTCCCCAAGGATAGAATTGAATTAATTTAGTCATTTTTTGTAAAGAATGTAAAGTCTCCACAAAATATTGATGCGGAGCGCATAGCTAGTCAAGAGTCACAGGGGCCTTAGCCACTTGTTTGGGTAAGTGATAGGCAGTTTTGAAGACTCACCCATGAGCCGAGGGCCATGGTAATGTATTAGAAAGGCTATAAATAGTTGAGTCATAACGAATCTTAGATATAATTGATGATGAGATAAGGAGGAATGAATGAAGTTGTAAGGGTTTGATAGACAGGAAGGTCTATTCCTATTAGTAAGCGAAGGAAAGGTTCCGCAACTAAGTGCACGGAGGCCTAGAAGAGTCCACAACTAAGTGCATGGAGGCCTAGAAGAGTCCACAACTGAGCGCGTGGACCCCTACAGCTGAGTGAGCGGGCTAGTAGGAGTATGTATTGGAAAGATTTTGATTAATAAAGATTGATTTTGGGTTGGAAATACTTGCATCTGTATATTTAATTGTTATGTTGCATCTATCTATTTAATTGTTATGTCACTCTCACTGTTGTTTCTGTAATTCAATGTGTTTTTTCCACATGAATCGGGTTAATTGAATATGTTTATGCTTAACAAGATGATTGAATGATATTCGCGAAGATCTAAATATACTTTGGGTTAGTTTCGGATAAGAAATATTGGCCTGTGCGACAACAGATCTAGATCTCAAAAGCCCTAGAAGACCCGTTCAGTTGCACGAAAGTAGCAGACATATCCTATTAGGGCCTAATTAATGAAATTGGTTGGTCCTGCGAAGAATTGAAGGTACCTAGGTCTGAATTAGGAGTTTTTGGAAGGTCGGATCTTCGTGGAAGCAGATCTAAGGCATTGAAAGATATCGCACTAGTCTCTAGATGCAGAAACTTGGTTCTTACATCCCCAAATACTGCTTCGAGTGAGACTACAGCCTACACTATGCACGTTGCTGCCAAAAGGGCCAACAATGTAGGGCTTTATTGGTTGGCGCAACTAACTCCAAACCTAGGTCGGGACCCCTTAATCCAACATATATATATAGATATATATATATATATATATATATATATATATATATATATATGGTTGTAAATACCGCAATGAGTTGTGTTATAAAGCTCCAACAAGTGCTATGTTTATTTTTCTTTTAAGCTGGATGTCATTGTAAATAATCCATCGAGTTATGTTATAAAACTCCATAGGAAGTATGTTTTGTTTTCAGCAGTTTGTTGGTCATAGGTATCATAGAACACTGAGGACAGTGTTCCCCTAAGGGGGAAGGGTTTGTAACAGCCTCGGGTTAAAGTTTCATGTAATAAAGGATAATAAAGGAAAAATAAGACGAAGGTCATGGGAAACGTATTCCAAGCTAAATGTTCGGAAAACAATTTAGTGGGTATCACTTGTGGTTTATTAATGGCTATTTAATTGTTATGTTGCATCTATCTGTTAAATTTTTATGTCACTTTCATTATTATTTCTATAATTCAATGTGTTTTCTCCACGTGAATTGGGTTAATTGAACATGTTTATGCTTAACAAGATGATTGAATGATATTCGCGAAGATCTAAATCTACTTTGGGTTAGTTTCGAATAAGAAAGATAAGCATGCGCAATGGAAGATCTAGATCTCAAAAGCCCTAGAATACCCGTTCAGTTGCGCGGAAGTAGCAGACATATCTTGTTAGGGACTGATTAATGAAATTGGTTGGTCCCGCGAAGAATTGAAGGTACCTAGGGCCGAATTAGGAGTTTTTCGGAAGGTTAGATCTTTGCGGAAGAAGATCTAAGGAACTGAAAGGCATCACACTAGTCTCTGGATGCGGAAAATTGGTTCTTGCATCCCCCAATACTGCTTTGGGTGAGACTGCGGCCTACACTATGTAAGTTGCTGCCGAAAGGGCCAGTAGTGTAGGGCTTTGTTGGTTGGCACAACTAACTCCGAACCTGGGTCAGGACCCATTAATCCAACATATATATATATATATATATATATATATATAGTTGTAAATACCACAATGAGTTGTGTTATAAATCTCCAATAAGTGTTATGTTTATTTTTCTTTCAGTTGGATGTCATTGTAAATAATCCATTGAGTTATGTTATAAAACTCCATAGGCAGTATGTTTTGTTTTCAGCGGTTTGTTTGTCATAGGTGTCATTGAACATCGAAAATATTGCAATGAGTTGTGTTATAAAGCTCCAATAAGTTGTATGTTTATTTTTATTTCAGTTGGATGTCGTTGCAAATAATCCATCAAGTTATATTATAAAACTACATAGGTAGTATGTTTTGTTTTCAATGGTTTGTTGGTCATAGGTGTCATAGAACACCTAGGATGGTGTTCCCCTAAGGGGGAGGGGTTTGTAACAGCCTCGGGTTAAAGTTTCATGTAATAAAGGGTAATAAAGGAAAAATAAGACCAAGGTCATGGGAAACGTATTCCAAGCTAAATGTTGGGAAAACACTTTAGTGGGCATCACTTGTGGTTTATTATTGGCTATTTAATTATTATGTTGCATATATATGTTTAATTGTTATACCGCTTTCACTGTTGTTTCTGTAATTCAATGTGTTTTCTCCACGTGAACCGGGTTAATTGAACATGTTTATGCTTAACAAGATGATTGAATGATATTCACGAAAATATAAATCTACTTTGGGTTAGTTTCTAATAAGAAAGATAGGCTTGCGCCACAGTAGATCTAGATCTCAGAAGCCCTAGAAGATCTGTTCAGTTTCGCAAAAGTAGCAGACATATCCTATTAGGGTCTGATTAATGAAATTGGTTGGTCCCACGAAGAATTGAAGGTACCTAGGGTAGAATTAGGAGTTTTTCAGAAGGTTAGATCTTCACGGAAGCAGATCTAAGGCACTGAAAGACATCACACTAGTCTCTGGATGCGGAAACTTGGTTCTTGCATCCCCCAATATTGCTTCAGGTGAGACTGTGGCCTGCGCTACGCAGGTTGCTGCCGAAAGGGCCAGAAGTGTAGGGCTCTGTTGGTTGACGCAACTAACTCCGAACCTAGGTCAAGACCCCTTAATCCAACATATATATATATATATATATAGATATAGATATAGATATAGATATAGATATAGATATATATATATATATATATATATATATATAGATATATATAGATATATATATATATATATATATATATATATATATATATATATATATATATATATATATATATATATATATATATTATATATATATATATATATATATATATATATATATATATATATATCTATATATATGGTTGTAAATACCGCAATGAGTTGTGTTATAAAGCTCCAATAAGTGTTATGTTTATTTTTCTTTCAGCTGGATTTCATTGTAAATAATCCATCGAGTTATGTTATAGAACTCCATAGGCAGTATGTTTTCTTTTCAGCGGTTTGTTGGTCATAGGTGTCATAGAACACCAAAAATACCGCAATGAGTTGTGTTATAAAGCTCCAAGAAGTTGTATGTTTATTTTTCTTTCAGTTGGATGTCATTGTAAATAATCCATCGAGTTATGTTATAAAACTCCAGAGGTAGTATGTTTTGTTTCAGCGGTTTGTTGGTCATAGGAATCATAGAACACCGAGGACAGTGTTCCCCTAAAGGGGAGGGGTTTGTAACAGCCTCGGGTTAAAGTTTCATGTAATAAAGGATAATAAAGGAAAAATAATACGAAGGTCATGGGAAATGTATTCCAAGCTAAACGTTGGGAAAATAATTTAGGGGGCATCACTTGTGATTTATTAATGGTTATGGAAATTGGATAAGGGATTCACAAAGGAAAAGAGGCAATAATTGACATTTAAATATGAAAATAAAGGAAAATAGGAGGGAGATGAAGAGACACAAATTTGTATGCAAGGGAAATTAGAGGAAAAATGAAGGAAAATGGAGAAAAAGGAGACCTCAAAGATAAAAAGACATAAGAGAATTAGTTGCTAGCTTTTGACAGATTTTTAGTTGATCCAACCCTTGCTTTCCTTCAGCAGGAAGATATTGCAGGTAATAGGTTGCATGTGTGATTTCCATGTTGGGATGTAAATGCACAGTACATGCATTTATTTATTTGGTTCATTTGTTGTCATTGGCATGGGTTTTGCCTAGCTTGACAATGGTTTTAGCCTTGCCTTTCCATTTCCTAGATAGCCATGGTGTGATGGGATTCATTCTTGGTTGAGTTTGGATTGCCATAAGGTTTTGGAACTAGGTGAAGTCATCTCAAGAAAATCCCAAGGGTTGGGGGTAGAGATGGTTTTATCTAGGAAGCCCTCAATAGGTGGGTGGAGACTAGAAAATTCTTCAAAGTATGATGAATGAATTCTGAGGAATCCAAGCTTGGTTTTCTTTTGTGATCTTGGGACCGGTATAGGTGAGATCATGGTAGCTTGAGGGTCGAGGTGGTTTAACCTCTAGATTCCATGTTTGGTTATGTCTTGCTTAATCCCATGAGATCCCATATTCATGCTTGGAATATGGCACTAGGGTGATTGGCTTAAAGAAATATTTGGTTCAGCCCAATATATGGTCAGGTGGTACGTGGAAGTCCCGACTTTGTTGGATTTTTCTTATGTTGATATGAGTTATTTTCCTATTGTGGTTTATTAGCGTTAGTACTTGTTATTATGTGGATTTTATGGTTGATTTGTCACAGTTTATATTCTAGTTATATGTTATTTATAAACTTGATTTTATGATGTGCTCTATCTATGGATCTCTTTCATGATTTGATAGCTTAATGAATGGTTAATGGATGTATGGGCTAACAAGTGTTGTTGAACATAGTTGTTGGAAAATACTGATTGGGGGGGGTGGTGAATCAGTATTCCTTAGCAATTGGCACTCTTAAATGTTTTTAGAGCATTAGTTAGTCTTCAATTATTATTAACGTTTATGCAGTAATAACAGTAAATAAAAGAACATAGGAGGCACAAAGATTTTAGGTGGAAAACCCCCTTCGGGTCAAAAACCACCGAACTCTTTTCTAATAAATTCTTTAATATTCAGCCCCAATTGAACCGAAAGCAATGACTTCCTAGAATTCTAAAAAAGCATTCTTCTCTAGCTCCCACTGGATGGACGCTCCAACGCCTGAGATTCTTCAGTAGTCAACTGAACGGATGCCCCAACACCCAATGAGCTACAACTCACCCTAGCACCACCCTACCACCCTGAAGTTTTCACAGGCTTGAACCTGTTGGTGACTTCATGCACCAGCCTAGCACCACCCTACCACCCTATAGAAGAATAAAAGAAGAATGGACTCTCGTACCAAGGAAAATGGTCCACTTTACAATGATATAGAATGATGTAGAAGAAGAAGACACACTAGACCATAACCCCAACTATGACAAAACCACCTAATGATGATCCTAGACCTCCCGACACTGCCTCTTCAACTCTTGGTAGATAGACACTTGTACAACTTTTACAATGACTCTGTACAATGATAATTTTACAATGATTGTATGCAGTGCTTCCCACTTGAAGACTTCATGTGGTGAACTTCTTGTTATTGTTCTGCACCTTGATTTCTTCTCTTGTCATGCTACCCTTTCTCACTCTTCAGAACATTAGATTATGCATTGAGTCTTCTCTTGATGAATATATAATACCTGCAAAAATTCTTCAAGGAAATACCCATGACATGATAATAGCAAAACTTACCTCATCCTGCAGAGCATATGTCAGTGCTAAACAAAAACAACAAATTAGAATACAAAGAACCTAATGAAATTAAGAGATGAACATACATATATAGAAGATACTTACCTGTAGCTTACCTCTGCTACATCATTTTGCTACACCTTGCTCTTTGTTGCCCTAGAAAGTCTAGTCCTTTACACCCCTTGACAACACTTGATCTAGTTTTTCTTGCCTTCTAGGAGCACGATATTTAATCTGATGTATCTCTATGATTTCAAATCCCAAATATGTGATATTCAGTTTTATAGCAGCCCTCTGAGTCTTATTTCCAATGCCACGGGTCTGACCCGATTTGGATTCTTCAAGGCAAAGTTATGCCCAATCTCTCACAATGACCTAATTATGGACTAGTTCAATAAAGCAAACTTGTACAATGTGCCACGTGTCATTGTTTCCTCCTTCAGCTCTGAAATTGATATACATAAAACTACAATCTGTGCACTATCTGACACATTTTATAGAATTCCAATCCTCTTCTCATAGAGAGAGTTATGACGATTTTCCCAAGGTCACTTCTTTAAGATGAAATTCGGGAGCCTGCCAAAACCCTAACTTCCACAGATCATATCTCCAAAAATATAGCGAACCAAGATCTTAAATTCAGTCACGGTGTTCATCAGATTGTGAATCAAATGGGTTTTCATTTTATAATCTAAGACTTTGCAGAAATGAAGTTATAGCGAAAATGCCATGATCACTTCATTTGGAGGATATATGAGATTTCTTTTTATAGAGTTGGGAGGGGATTCTATAGAGAATGTTGGAGGGATTTTAGGAGTTAAAAAAATTATTAATTATTGACTATTCATGACCAAAACCAATTATGAGTTCCATGCCACAACCCCATAGGGTTTTAGCCCACTAACTGGGGTTACTAACTTCAACCATGAATACCTCTCAAACCGTGAAGAATTACTTGGTGTGCCATATATCAACGGAAACATCTCAACAAGTAGAATCCATCTAGAAGATCCTTGGCTTAAAATAGATTAAGTTGTCAAGTCAAAATTCCCTTTCAAGATTAGGGTAGCCCCTGGTGCTGCTTGGGTTGACATCAATGACAACCTCAGATCATCTTTAGATCAATAATAGCTTGAGAGGGCACTGATCCTTCTTGGTAATTCCTAGATGAAGTTCAAAAGTTTAATATCATATATGCATTCATTACATGTAGCTTTCATGTTCATCATGTTTTTGACAAAATTTTTATCATGTACTAGGCATGTTTTGGTTAGGATCTTGTTCAATTTTTGAATGGTTATCCTTGTTATCATGTGATTTATGATTTTGGAAAGTTACAAGGAGTTATGGGCAATGTTCTAGAGGCTAGGCTAGAAAAGTGGCATAGATCTCGTGATCGCATGTTATGAACAAGGGATTTTGGGTCATAACTATTGGTATCCCTTCTTGTGTGTGCGGTTATAGCCTCCCAACCACATGCATGCGTTGTTATGGGTGAGGGTGGGGAGTTTCTTCAATGAAAAATAGTTTTAGCTCAGGGATTGATCATCTGGGGTGGTTGGCAGCCTCCTGAGTGATATTAAGTCCCTGAGGGTGGTCAGTAAGTTATCAAATTGTAGGCCCCCCTTCCATCACTAGAACTTGGAGTTCAGGTCATGTCATAGTAGCACTAAGCTCACATTTACCCTAGAGAACTTGTAAAAGTGGGTAAATATGGGTGGGGCATTACAGGCAAAAAGAATGGCAAGGTTGCCACATGGAAACACTTGGAAATGCCACATAGAAACACTTGGAGATGCCACGCAGCACTATACAGATGTTGACATGGAAGGTTTATATGTTGACGTGGAAGAAAAGTTGGTAGGGGATTGGACACTGAGTTGGCTTGACATGGCATTTCGGTCAACATAAAATGTGGCATCAATCACGATGACGTGGTTATCGAGACATGTGACAGTGTTTGGATTTGGTAGGTTATGTGGCAGAGTTGACATGGGCCAATCAGAGTGGTAGCCCTTGAAATGCTAAGAAGATTTCAAGGCTGCAGCTAAAGAAGGTTCCAAAATTTGTTCCTAATCAACCGAAGTGAGGATAGAAATGTTGACTTCCAAGTAACTAGGCCAAAAACTTACCATTGACTTGATTCTTAATTGTGATGATCCAAACTCCTCTTTAAAGTTTAAAAATGGGCAAATTACACCCAAAAATAGGTTTGGCGAGATTCGAAACCATAACCAACGAATGGCACATAAACAACCTTGACTAATTTGCCTAATCATTTTGTTGTATTTAACGATGGCTGAGCTATATTGTTACAATGGAATGCCAAGACGGGAAGGACCCCGGGCTTGACCCCGTGACCTCCCCATAACTAACAAAACTTACCATGACTTTTCCTATAAGCGCACCAAACTATGGTCCTTACTTTGGCTCTGGAAACAAACTTCAAATTTGTGGTTATAATTTAATAAGAAACAAATATTGTAAAAAAAGTTACCAACTTGCTAGAAATTGTACCGAGTTCTCACTTTTTTACGAGTTGTAAAAAATCATACAATTTTGAAAAGCGTTAATTCAGAATAAACCTTTTTTTAGCATATTTCGAGACTTTAAATTTTCTTAGGTATCAAGTATGAACATTTTTTTAAATGTTAGTTATTTTCAAGTTGATTTCGAAAAATGTTGATGGCGCATCAACCCTTTTTTGGGGGGGGCTTATTTTTTACACTTTAAATTTTATAATGTATTAAATATGGATTAAAAAATAAATAAATGTTAGTTATTTAAACAAATTTGAAGCAACTTCTTCTTTTTCCTTGAAATGTTTGTTTTTTAAGTGTTTTTCAAGTTTGTGTTTTTTGTTTTTCTTTTCAAAAAAATTTTGTAATGAAATTTTCGTTTTTTTGTATAGTTTTAAAAAAAAAGTTCAATATTTTAAAGTTAGGATTTTCTATATATTTATATCATTAATTAATATTTCAATATACATCAAAGGATTGTCACTAAAAAAATAATAATTTTAAACATTTGACAAAAAATACGCATTATTATATGTAATAAAAAAATACAAAATTTGGGACTTTTTTGGTAAAAAGGACATGTCAAATAAATGATTTTATGGACAAATTTTAACAAAAAAAAAGGTTTAAAACTTTAACATTTTTATGAATTTTATGTCAAAAGATAATAATATTCATAGTTTTTTTTTCAAAAAATAATGATTCACATAAAAATTAAGTGAAAATCAGATAATAAAATTATTAAACATATAACAACAATAATTGAATATTTATTCTTATCACAAAGTCTCAAAGTCAAAACATTACAAGTATAACTAATGAATAGTTCTCAAAATTGAGCTTGATTTGCAAGCATAACTTAAATTTAATCAACAATATCATATAATCCATGTTCATCATCTTCTAGAGCTTCATTATTGTCTTCTTTCATAGTATTTTGTGCTTCATTTTAGTCATTTTTCTCTTTTGTTGGATCTTTGATGTCTGCAAATCTCTCCAAGTATCCCTTTCCAGTCATTCCATCTAATGGTGGGTAAGTTTCCTCTGTTTTTTTGTCACACGTGATTCATTAAAATCCTCTTTCCTCAAACCAACTTCTTGCATTGCATCTAGAAGAACTTGAATAACATTAATTCTTTGTTGAATAAAACTACATTGTAGTGAGTTTTTTTCAACTGCTATGCAATTTCTTCCTTTTTATAGGAAACATGCTAGTGTTGTATCTAATCATTAAGTACAAAAGGAATAATTAAGTAAATTAGTATAAACACATAAAAATTAAAAAAGAAAATATTGAAATTCAATTTTATATCAAGAAACTTATATGAACATGAGAACAAATAAAAAACCCAATTTCCTTCATTTGAACAAAAATCTACTAGATAATTAATCAATGCTTGTGGTTTGTTATAAATGTTAACTATCTCTTCTTTTGCATCTTTATACTCATATGTTAGTTTTCTTACAACAACATCATGAACCAATACTTGACTTTGACCCTTTCTATCTTCTAGATTCAGAAGAATAGACTTATAGCTATCATCTATTGTCTAAGATGCAACATGAATGAACTCACAATCACTTATAACTAGTTGATCACTGCAACCAATAAGATTTGACTTTTGCCTATAACATGAAAGAGTAAGAATTCAATTAACTTGTTGTTGACGATATTGGATCCCGCCAACATACAAAGGTTCTCCCCACTATGAAGTCCCAATCAGACCTCACATCATTTGATATAGGAGCCCCATCTAGAAATGTGGCCCGATAGCCATGTATTTAAAAAAATTCCTTGGTTGCAGTAATCAACATAAGAGAGCAACACACATGTACTTTTGAATGAGCAAGTAAGTATGCCTTGTGAAGTGTTCAATTGCAAATGTATCAAGGTTCTTTCACTAGAAGGAAACAAAAGTGAGTCTTTAGGAGAAAAGTAATAGTACTATTATAATAAAGACACACACACATACATATGAAAGAATCATTAACCATCAAGCAAAATAGTTCACATAGATGTAACGATCATTAAAGCAAGTACAACACATATTCAATAAGATGAGCACCAAAGCCAATGAAATAGTTCAATTTCTTTAGTACATATGAATGCCAACATATATCACAAACATCCAAAGAATAGTCTTAAAACATTCACGATATACGCATGAAAATGTGTTGGATCAATGAGCTTCAAATATTAAGCAAAAGTTCCAAGATACATTGATACAATGAAACACCACTAGCTCCAATAGTGGAGCGTTGAGCCACTACTCGCTCTCCAAAAGAACTATCTTTCTCTCTAATGCCTAATTGGAGAAGGCAAGGTGAAATGTCCTTTCTTTGAATAAAAAGGCTTCTTTTATAGCAAGAGGAATGACCTTTCATATCCTCATATCTCTTGAAATTCCTCATGACTCTTAGACTTCTAATGTGACCTTGGACTTAAAAAAGTAACCGATGAAACGAGAAATGTAACCTCAAAACGAGAAATTTAGCCAAAAAACCCCCAAAAAAATGAAAAACAACCTAAAAACGAAAAGTGTGTGAGTTGGAACGACATTTTTTTTTTGGAAATTTTCAACATTTTTTAAAATTGACAGTAAAAACTATTTTTTTGCGCAAAAAAAATCCTGAAATTAAAAAGTGTTGATGTTGGCATCAACCTTTTTTTCCACATTAAAAATAAAATACCACTATTCCAAAAATCATTAATTCCAATAGTTTTCAACAATATGTTGAAGATAAAATATCATATATCAAAGAGACCTAAAATTTCCAGCAATTTTCAACCATGGTGTTATGACTCTGAAAAACATTATAATTTTGACATTTTTCAACCATGGTGTTAAAGATAAAATATCACAACTCCAAAAAAACTTATAATTTCAACATTTTTCGACCATGGAAATAAAAACAAATATCATCACTGGAACAAATCTTAGATTTTCAACATATTTCGAGATCAAATATTATGACTAAATTAAACCTTAAATATAAACGCCGAAATTAAAAAGTCATTATACCAAATTCTAAAAATATAGTTCTTTTAAAATCCTAGCCTAAAATAACTTATCACATTGCAACGAAAACTTAAAAATCAACCCTCAAATTGACACATAGTGGGGGCATGTTTGACCCATTGCAGTTGAAACTTAAAAATCGACCATCAAATTAACATATAATGGAGACGAAATTGATTCATTGTAACGAAAATTGAACAATCAACTATCAAATTGACACATATTGGGGTTGAGTTGGTAGTCAAACATCGACACAACCCCTACAATGAAAAATAAATAAATCAAACAATAAAATTAAAAAAACAAAACAAAAATAAAATAATAATAAGTAAAAAATAAAATAAAAACATTGAAAAAAGAACATGACAAAAAATTAAAAATTAAAAAATAAATAAATAAATAAATTCCAATATAAAAAAATTGTATGAAAAACAAAGAAAAATAAAAAAAATAAACACAAAAAATAAAAAAATAATAACCGATAAAATGATGAAAATTCAAACATAAAAAATAAGGAGAATATATATATATATAGATAATCGACCTGCCACCCCCGCCCAACCGCCAAGGGGCTACGATGTAGGGCGGGGGTGGGCACCCCCTCCCAACGGCCAAGGGGTTGCAGGTCAGGGCAGGAGCCTTAGCCCATGACCCCTTGGTCGTTGGGTGGGGGTGGAAGGCCAATTCCTGGAACCACCCTCCACCATGTTGGGGACCAAAAGGTGATTCTGGGAATCACCCTCTGCCATGTCGAGGCTAGAGGGTGATTCTGGGAATCTCCCTCCGCCATGTCGAGGCCAGAGGGTGATTCTGGGAATCTCCCTCCGCCATGTTAGGGTCGGAGGGTGATTCAAGGAATCACCCTCCATCATTTTGGTGGAAAGAGGGCATTACGGATGATTCTCAGAATCACCCTCCACAATGTTGGGAGCTAGAGGGTGATTTTGGTGATCACTCGATTCTAGGAATCACCCTCTATCGTGTTTGGGCTAGAGAGTGATTCTAGGAATCACCCTCTGTTGTGATGGGGGCAAGAGGGTGATTCTCAGGTGCTTCTGAGAATCACCCTCTGCCATGCTCAGGGCTAGAGGATGATTTCGAGAATCACCCTTCGTCGTGTCGAGGCAGGAGGGTGATTCCCATAATCACCCTCCATAACGTTGGGGCCAGAGGGTGATTTCGGGAATCACCCTATATTGTGTTGGTGGCAAGAGGGCATCGTGGGTGATTCCTTGAACCAGACTCCACTGTGTTGGGGGCTAGAGAGTGTTTCCCAGAATCACCCTTTGTCATGTTAGGGCTAGAGTGTGATTCTGAGAATCACCCTCTCACATGTTGGGGGCCAGAGGGTGATTCTGGGAATCACCCTCTCTCATTCCTAGGCAATACAGTGATTCCTAGAATCACCATTCGTCTTGCCAAAGCCAAAGGGTGATCCCTCTCTCGTGGTGGTGGCGAGAGGGCACTGTGGGTGATTCCCAAAATCACCCTCCACCATGCTAGAGGCTAGAAGGTGAAGAATCACCCTCTTTCGTGCCGAGGCTAGAGGGTGATTCCTTGAATCACCCTCCATCGTGCTGGGGGTGAGAGGGCATCATGGGTGATTCCTGGAATCGCCCTCCACCGTGTTAAGGGCTAGAGGGTGATTTTAGGAATCACACTCACCCTGACCAGTGAACCCTTAACCGCTGGGTGGGGGTAGCAGACCATTTTTATTTATGCTAGAGGGTGATTCTAGGAATCACGCTCAACCTGACTCACAACCCCTTGGCCGCTTGATGGGGGTGGTAGACTGATTTTATTTATTATTTTTTAATGTGTTATATATATATATATATATATATATATATATATATATATATATAGAAAATAAAAAATAAAAAATCGTCTTTTTAATATTTTTTGTTTTTTTTTTTTTTTTAATGTTTGAATTTCATCATTTTATGGGTTATTTTTTGTTTTGCATTTTCTTTTTTCTTTTTTTTTAATACAATTTTTTGAATATTTGTTTTTTTTAATTTAAATTGTTAAGTAACAAATATTTAAAAAAAAAAAGGTGCATACTTTTAATACATAAAAAAAAAAAAATTAAAGTGTCAAGAATATGCCCCGATAAGAAAAGAAAAAATGGTTGATGCTTTTCAAAATCTACATGAAAATTAGTGAAGAAATTATCATTGAAGCCTTAATGTTCTCTCTATTAGGGTAGCTAAAGGAAAACCTAACCTCTCTGCAACTGAATCACATTGGCGGTGTTGCTCCTTCTCACCTACACACACTACAACCTGACGCACTGACAAAATGATTGAGTACAACTTCTAGGAGAGGAGATATCCCCTTCTACTGAAATATTGTGGCTGGAGAAATAATTACTCAAGGCATGGTGAATGCTAGGAACCAGAACGGAAATGGGAAAGGTCCTCCAATTCTTGACGCCCAATGGCAAGCTCGAATGAGAGGTCAATGCCTATCGCGAGTGGTTAAAAAGCCAAGATTCGTAATACCTAGCAACAAACTAGAGACCTACAAGAAGTGCATGAAGGACCATGCATTAATCTGTAAATTCATCACGGCTTGGCCAACTGAGAAGGACTTGGTAAAGTGGATTCAGCACAAATGGAAACCCAAAGGCCATATAGAGCTAAAGCTAGTGGTTAGAGGTTTCTTTACAGTAATTTTCACCAGTCTAGAGGATAAGGAAAGGGTTTTTGAAAACATACCTTACTTATTCAATAATGGGGGTCTCTTCATGTGGCACTAGGAAGAATGCTACAACCCTGACCAGGAGAAATTCCTAGCAGCGCCGATATGGTTCAGGTTATTTTCCATGCCAATAGACTTATGGGACCCAGACATCCAGGAAGGAATTGGGAACTCCATTGGAAGCTTTGTTAAGGTTGTAGACTCCACATGATGGGGAAGGTACACCTCTTATGCTAGGATCTATGTTTACATGAATATAACAGAGCCTCTTCCTGAATTCATTGAGCTAAAGTATCATGACGAGGTATGGCAGTAGCCCCTTGACTACAAGCATATTCCCTTCAGATGTCGAAGGTGCCATGAGTATGGGCATCTATTTCGTGAGTGCCCGTTGAACTAATTCGAACCCCAAGGGACTCTTAATGCCAATGGTCAGGCCAAACCGCGAGAGGATACAGAGGGTTTTTAGGAAGTTCAAAGGAAAAAATGAAATCAGAAGAACTCACAAACCCCACCTTAGCCAACACCAAGCAAAGACTTGTGGAACAATGACATATACGATGTCCTTCAGGAGAAGGAAGATGCCATGGATTCGCACACTGCCTCTCTAGGCACATAAACTACCCACCTCCGTAGAAAGGAGGGAATAATATGAAAAGAAATGCAAAAGAGGAACCACAAGACAAAGAAATACCTACACAGCCAATAGACCAGGCTAACATGGAGATTGATAGCCAAAGGAGGATCTAAGTACCGAAGAACAGGTCATGCGACGACTGCTGAATGAATGGAGGCACTTGGATGAACGATTCATACCGGAGGATCAAAAACAACTATATAAAGAGACCTTTCAACAATATAAATCTAAACAAGGGATGATAGCTTCAGATCAACCTGAACAACTAGGATCTCAAATAAGCCAAGGTACGGAATAGGGACCTCATGGAAAAGGAGGAAAGAAATGTGGGAGAAAGAACCTGAATGAATCTATACAGATGATAGGAGAAATTTTGGTGAACTTGAGAAGGGTGGTGTCATTGTTGGTGGCCCTCCACCAACTTAACAAACCTCCTAAATGATTATTACTTCTTGGAATGTACGAGGCCTCACAGTAGAGGTAAATAAATATATTTCAAGGACGAGCTCAAAAGAGACAAACCCAGTATCATGGTGATCCAAGAAACTAAATCATGGAAGCAAATCTAAAGGATATTATGAAGAGTTTCAAGCCACAGTACGAGGTAGTTGCCCAAGATGCTAGGGGTAGTGTTGGAGGCCTTTCTATCCTCTAGAACCCTGCGGAAATACTTTTCGAGGATTGGGTCAGCCTCCCAAGAATCCTTTCAGGAATATTTCACCACATTGGATCCAAAGATTGGGTTCTTCTATCAGGGGTCTACGGGCCTCACATTTCAAGAGAGAAAGGGGTTTTTCTTCAAAACCTCAAAAGTATATCCAGAAGATATATCGATAGTAGGAGGTGACTTTAACATGATCTCGTCGTTGGATGAGAAAAAAGGGGGAATCTGGCATACAGAAGCAGACATGGAAGCATTTAGAGACTTGATCGTTGATCTGCACCTTGTGGACCTGCCAACAAAAATGGAGCCTACACATGGAATAACAGGAAGGGGGGAACACACCAGATCGCACACATTTGGACTGGTTCCTGACCTAGGAGCAAGTGATCAGTCGGGATACTTTCCTTGAGGCTTCGATCCTCCCATGCATGGGATCTTACCACTGGCCAGTCTGGCTGGAGTTTGATCTAAAAACGGGTCCTAAGAATCACCCCTTCATATTTGAATCCTTCTGGCTAAGGGACTCCACTCTCATGAAAAAAGTGGAAGGTTGGTGGAAAGGAAGTGAAGTACAAGGAAGAAACTACATGCATACCTTGCAACTGAAGCTAAAGGAGCTCAAGAAAAATATCAATAAATGGAACCAAGAATAGTTCGACCACATCATGAAATACCAACATTGACTAACCAACAAACTGTAGGAACTTCAACAGAAGATCATCAGCCAGGGTAGAACTGAAGAACTAGTGGAAGAGGAAGGGTGGATAATTAACCAGCTGGAAGAGAGACGAAAACATGAAGAGATATTATGGAAGCAAAAATCCCGAGTTACATGGCTTCATGAAGGGGAGCGCAATACGCGTTTCTTTCATAAAGCCATGATCCAACATCTCTCACTTAAACGGATCTAATCTCTAAAGGATGAAGCAGGGAATAGACTGGTTCAACATGAGGAAATGGAGGACCTGGTAGTTAACCACTTCCAATCCCTCCTTTCTGAACTCGCTTAGGATAGGTTGGAGGCCATTCAGAGAATTACTCAAAATATCCCTCATCTCATCTCAAGGGATCAGAACGTCGCCCTTATGAGGGCAGTTACACTAGATGAAGTTAAGGAGGTTATCAAAGGAATGGAAAAAAACAAAGCTCCTAGTTCAAAAAGCTTCAGGGTGGAATTCTACCAAGCGGCCTGGAACTTCATAGAGCGAGATATCTTGGAGGTGGTGGAGGAATCTTGTCACAACCAAAAGGTATGTCAGAGACTAAAAGCTACTCTCATTGATTTAATTCCTAAAACGTCTAATTCTAAAGACCCCACAAGGTTTAGGTCTATTGCACTCTGCAATGTCATCAACAAAATCATAGCCACTGTCATTGTCAAATGCCTCAAGCCCCTACTCCTAAATCTTACCTCCCATGAGAAAATAAGTTTTGTAGAAGGTCATTGGATCCTTGATGGCTTTGTTTCTCCCCAGGAGATTATGCACTCTCTGAAGCATCATAAATTCCCTGGAATGAAGATCAAACTAGATCTTTCCAAAGCTTCTAACTGGCTAAATTGGGCATTCCTCACCTGCATTTGTTGGGACAGGGTCCCCTGGGGTAAATTTTGTGAAAATAACTTTTTGTAAAGTCTTTGTGTTTTGAGAAGCGAAGCATGAAGGTCACAGGAGTCAAAGGGGCTTTAGGAACATCAAAGCCCCTTAGTTTGTTAGGAGTCAATTTGTTTTATGACTTGCCCATGGTTCACAGACCATGGTATTGTAAAAGAAGACGATATATAAAGGAGTCATAAAGAGTCATAGGGGAAATCAATAATGAATAGATGAATCTGTAAGCAAGTGACCTAAGTTAGAAGAGTCTATTTTTTGTACTTAGGTGAAGGCGAAGGCTCCTTTAGCTATGTGCATGGATACCTTGGTAAGTCCGCAGCTGAGTGTGTGAGCCCTTGCAGTTGTGTGCGCAGGGAAGGAAGAGTTTGTAACAGAATATCATAGCATAATAAAAGGCTATTTTGGAGCAGAACTTGTGTATCTATGTGTTATTCTTTACTTCTGCATTTACTATGTATTCACACTGTTTACTGGATTTATCGTGAAAAATACTTAATAGATGCACGTAAATAGTAGATTTTTTAGCTTACTTGATGTTATGAATGTTTAGATAAATTGATGCATATTTAGAATCTATCATTTGTAAGTTATTGTAATATCCACGTTTTAAGGATTAAGGTTCGCGAAGGTCGAAAGAAAGCCCTAGAAGTGATAGAAACACATCACATAGACCTTTGGATGTAGAATCTTATTTCTATCATCCCCTAATAGTGCCTCAGGTGAGACTGCAGCCTGCGCTACACGTTTTGTTGCCGAAAGGGTCGACAATGTAGAGTTTTGTTGGTTGGCCCAGCTACTCTGAACCTGGGTCTAGATCCCCTCAAGCCAACAAATGGTTCTGTTGTTGGGACCAAGATCTGTCTAAGGAATGTGTGATGTCGAATAAATGGTTTCCAACTAAGAAAGAGATCAAGAAGTGGATATATCAGAAGTTGCACGAATTTGCATCCCAAGAAAACAGGAATATGCGTCTGCCAAAGGAAGAGTGGTTGAATATATACCTATATACGGACGAACAAGAAATTTTCTTCTACTATTTTCCATGTGAATTACACTAATGGTTTTCTAAATTGGTGGACAGTCAAGGTACGTGGAAGTTGGATAACCCTATTGTGTGGACTCCAGAACTGATGAATCGTTTGGAAGCTTCGGAAAACAAGATCGCGAGGGTTGTCAATTACTAGATCGATAGTATTTTAGGAGGATTCATTACTGAGTTCATGATCGATACGTCTGTCAGTTATAGAGAATTTGAATGCTGGTTTTTCAAGGGACCTAGAGGTAAGTATCTGAAGTCCTTGAAGACTTGGATTAAAATTTTATTGTGTGAGAAATGGGTTATGCCATTGAATTAATGTTTAGGACTATGCGAAGTGGAAAACCATTCAGAAGGAGTCTAGATTTGGGTGTTGAATATAGTCCTCTGTTGGGAGCGTATAATAGTGACGAAGAAAATAGTATTCTGAAAACACCACGAGGTGCGCTGCAGATGGTAAGTTAGGGTATCACAGGAATACCACATCCATCCACTCCACCTATGCCTCCACCTCCGCCTCACACACCTACACCTATGCCAACACCTCTACCTCCATTGTTTAACATGGAGAATGCAATGAAGATGTTTGTATTTAAGGGTATGGAATTTGAAGACCCTAAACAGTTTTGGTTTGTAGCAAATGTAGTATGGAATTCATAGCAGATCACAGACGATGTCCTGAAGAAATTATAGTTGGTTACAACACTACAAGACAAAGCGTTGAGCTAGTATATTAAGTATTGTTCAACTCATACGACTGCGACTCTGAAGGAAAAATAGGAAGTGCTAAACAATGAATTTAAGACGCGTAAGCCACAATCCCAGCCAGTAACAGAGGTCAAAGAGATCTAGAAGAAGGTGAATGAGTCTGCATGGGACTTTGATCAGAGGTTAAAGTGTCTACTCTAGCAAGCTAATATGCAAATCATGGATGATCAACATAGGGATTTTTATATTGCTTCGCTATTGCCCCATCTGAGATTGTCGCTATCACAACAGAAAATTGGGATGCAAGCTGAGGCATTAGACATTTCTATGAGGTTAGAAGCCTCTCCCATTCAAGATGCAAATCTGGGGGTGCAACAGATTCAGTCACAGTTGGCTAGCTTCCATATGGAATTGCAGAGCCTCAAAAAGGGAAAGGAAGTCCAAAATGAGGTCCACGTAGAAATATGGTGCTTGAAATGCAAAGGTCATGGTCACGCTAAGGACCATTTCCCGGTATACCATAATTATCATATTGGGGGAGGTCTTGTCCCCCTGAAGCCAGAAAATATCGCAGGGCCGAACATGGGAATAGTACCATGGTGCGTTATTTGTCATGTTATAGGAAAAAATGTGATAGATAATTGTCATCTACTACAAAAGTTTGTGCAGACTCCCCAGCAGTTGTTTTGCAATTTCTGCAAATATGTAGGTCATGATGAGCGCCATTGTCAAAGTTATGAATTAAGGATGGATAGAACCCCTACGTATAGAATGAAGACAGAGGCTCGTCCTCAACAAGATCAAGGCACAATTGTAGCGTGCAAAGGGTTCCAAGGCCGATGAAGAGGATGAGGAGGAGTAGCTAGAAGGGGTCATGGCCAGATCATCTGTTACAATTGTGGAGAAACGGGTCACTTTGCACGAGGTTGTCAGAATCCAACACACCCTTCTTTTCAATTTTGTCGATAGTTTGACCATGTCATAGAAGATTTCCCAGTGCTTATCACGAAGCTGAAAGAAAAGAAAAACCAGACCCAACAACCTACGAATAACATCCAGATGATGAGATCAGAGCCTCACGAAGATGGGCCGAGTGTTAATATTGTTATGCGAAGTGGTATAGCTACCGGAGAGGATAAGGGGAAACATCCAGAAGCATAAGGGTGGGTCACAAGGCTATTGATAAAGAAGCTAGATTCAATTCCAGTAAGGCAAAGGAGACTTTTATGGAGGCAAAGAAGAGCTTTGCGGAAGCTTCTACATTAGGGACTCAAGGTATACACTTGGAAAAGTCTAAAGGAATCAGTACCGCACAAGAGACATACCCTTCATTGTTATCATCATTTTTAAAAACCTGCATGAAGCTCCTACGAGATAAGAAGGCAGTAGAGGGGCTGCAAGAACTTATAGACAATTGTATTCACCAGAATAAACCCCTACCCGAGTAGCGTGCAATACATAAGGTACGAAAAAGTAAGAAGCGAACGGGTCACGAGATGAGACTAACTACGCAAATCGGAGAATTCGAGATGGACTAGGTAATCCTCAATTTGGGGTCTAATGCTAATATTTTGCCAAAAAAAACCTGGGAGAGAATGGGCAGACCCGCGCTATAATGGTACCTGATCTGGCTAAGAATGGTGAATCAATAAAATATTATTCCTATGGGGTGCCTACACGAGGTGACGGTAGATATTGAAGAGGCGTGCGCCATCTCCAATTTTGAAGTGATTGAAATAGTGGATGATATTAACCCATACCCAGTGTTGTTTGGCATTGATTGGGCATTTGATATGAACGTGGTCATCAATCTCAAAAAGCGTAGCATGAAATTTGGAAAGAAGGAACTAAGGGTTATTGTTCGATTAGATCCAGCCAAGGGAGCGTGATATACTGAACCGGTCTGAGATTACGAGGAGGAGGATGACATTGATCAGATTTACAAGCTCACTGCGTGGGATGGGGACTAGATTAACCCTACTACAGATGGGTGGATCACTTTGGAAAGGGACAGTTAGTGCAATTCAAATTCTAATTAGGAGCTCGAGCATTGGCAGAACCGATTGCATGAAGCATCGTCGTTGTGCTGCAACAAGCTTACCAAGTCGCTCTGATGTATATCCATTGAGGTACGTAACTTACCGTATGATGGTTTAGAGGATGTCAAATTATTTTTAGATAAATTTGAGAGGCATGTATTGGAGGAACATCGGTTCCAAGCATTAGACATTGCGCTGCGAGCTATGCCTGCCTGATGGTGGGGTACACATAAGAACAGTTTTGCAGATTGGAAGGAGTATCAAAGGATGATGAAGTTGAGGTTTGGGTATGCCAATACCTTCATTGCGGATAAATATACAGGGAAGGATGATTTGCACGAGCATCTAACTCGATGGACGAAAGCATGGGGTGAAGAACCACAACCAGAATGGATTCATATATTCTGCCACACTTTGAATACAATCTCGATGAACTCGTATCTAGAAATGGAGTTGCGACATGGAACTGCAAAATGGGATGTTCTGAAGGAAAGTTTCCTACTAACTTTCAGTTTTGAGGATGGATTTGAGTGTATTGGCGAAGTGATGTAGGAAATCAAAGCTGCAATATTTAAAATGCTTGAAGAACCTGTTGAGTGGGTACAACCTAATTGGAGTATATAGTTGTGCCATGTGCTCGAATGCTACAATGTGACCATTGAGGATGGCAAAGATGATCCTAGGAACATCCATATTCCTGAGTCTGAAGGACAGCGTGAAGTCGACAGGCCTAAGGTAGAAGTACGTCATATTTTGGAACCCTTAAATACCAAGCATGTGAATATTATATAGGAAGCGCAGCCAAAGTATGCGAACATAGGCAACTATTGGGACGAAGACACATTAGACAAAGTCACGGAGCTATTGTGAGAGTATCAAGACTTGTTTCCCACCAAGTTCTCTAATCTAAAAGGGATAGTAGGGGACCTGAGTGTCATGAAGATCACTTTGAAGCCAGATGTGAAGCTAGTAAAGCAGCACTCCTACTGATTAAATCCTAAGTATAAGGAAAAAGTGTGCGATGAATTAGATAAAATGCTTTTAGTCGGGATTATTAAGCTTGTCGAAGAATCAGAATGGCTTAGTCCCGTGGTGGAAAAAGAGAAGAGGACGAAGGGTGAGATTTAGATATGTGTAGACTTAAGGAAGTTAAATGATGCTTGTGTCCACAATCCATTCCCTACGCCATTCACGGATGAAGTACTAGAGAATGTTGAAGGGCAGGTAGCCTATTCATTCACTAATGGGTTCTCAGGGTATCATCAGATCAAGATCGTGCCAGAGGATTGAAGTAAAACCACCTTTGCAACTAAATGGGGTTTTTTTCAGTATACAGTGATGCCTTTTGGACTTAAGAATTTGCCTATAATCTTCTCTAGCGTGGTAATCGCGGCCTTCAAAGAATTTATCCTTAAATTTTTGGAGGTTTACTTTGAAAACTGAATAGTGTTTGCATTGGTAAAGCGACATGTTGCTAGTCTGCATCTCATGTTGGATACTTGTCGGAAGTATCAGATAGCCCTTAATTTGAAGAAATGCATATTTTTTGTACCATATGGGATACTCTTGGGCCATGTTGTTTGCAAGTAGGGATTGATGGTAGACCTTGCCAAAATTGAAGTAATCATCAATTTAAGGGCCCCAAAGAATGTTAAACAACTAACGTGACGTTGAGCCATACGGGATATTATAGGAAGTTCATCAAAGCGTATGCACCCATGGAAAATTTGTTAAAGAAAGATGTGACATTTTGTCGGGACAAGGATTTCCATAAGAGTTTGGATGTTGTAAAGGAAAAAATGGTCATAGCGCCCATTTTAGTGTTCACCGACTAGAAGAAGGAGTTCCACATCCATGTAGATGCTTCCTACATAGCGTTAGAGTTGTGTTAACCCAAACAGGTGAAGGAGATATCGACCATCCAATAACATTTGCAAGTAGAAAGTTTTCAAAGGTGAAAAAGAATTACTCAACCACAGAGTGCAAAGGTTTAGCAGTGGTGTATGTGCTACAGAAATTCAGGCGCTATTTGTTGGGTGCGCACTTCAAGATGTATACAAACCATTCTGCTCTGAAATACTTGGCCAATAAGCCTGTGTTGGGGGAGGGAATTTGTAGATGGTCGCTGCTCTCTCAGTAATATGACTTTGAATTAATTGTGAAGCCAGGGCACCTGAATGTTGGACCGGATCACCTCTCATGGATTGATAATGGTGAGGAGCCTACACATCTAGAGGAAGGATTGCCTGATGCACAGCTCTTCGATGTTCATGTTGCAGATAACCATTTCGTAGACATAATCCAATTCTTGTCTATAGGTACAGCTCCTTAAGGTTATTCGACACAACAAAAGAAAGAATTGGTGGTTCGACTGTAGATTTCTCCGTTATCGCTAGACACTTATACAAAATGGGATCTGATGAAATAATGTGTAGGTATGTCCTAGAGTATGAACGACAAAGTATACTTGCTGAAGCACATGGCAGGGTAGTGGGAGGACATTATGCAGGAAGAGAAACTACGCATAAAATCCTATGCATAGGACTTTGGTGGACGACTGTGCATAAGGACTCCAAGACCTATTGCAGGGCGTGTGATGCCTATTAGAGGATGGGGAGACCATCATGAAGGGATGAATTTCCTCTGTATCCACAAGTGTCACTAGAGGTGTTTGATAAGTGGGCAATAGACTTTGTGGGACCAATACAACCACTTGGGAAGAAGACAGGGGCCAAATACATCATTATAGCAAATGAATATTTAACTGGGTGGGTGAAGGCACAACCTGTAAAAGATTGTAGCTCACCTAGTTCCGCGAAGTTTATTTTTTAATATATCTTGTCTCAGTTTAGCTGCCCTAAGATTTTGATGAGGGATAGGGGCTTGCACTTCTTTAATGAAACAATTATTGCATTGCTTGCGGAATTCCATATATATCATCATAAGAGTATGTCTTATCACCCTCAAGAAAATGGTACATTGGAAGCCTTCAACAAAATCCTGGAAAGTGCTTTGACGAAGATTTGCAATGCAAAGCGAAATGAATGGGATGTATGCATACCAGCGGTCCTCTGGGCATATAAAACCACCTGCAAAAACTTGACTGGACAGATGTCGTTCGGACTAGTTTATGGGCAAGAGGTTGTAATTCCAATGGAGTACATCGTGCCAACTTTACAGATTGTAGTAGTTATAGACATGGTCGATCGCGATACCATGGAGGAATGCCTCGCGCAACTCGTTGAGTTGGAGGAGGATCGCTTCTTGGCGGGATTTCATCAGCAGGTGCAGAAGGACTGCGAAAAGGCATGGCATGATCGCCATATCAAAAATCACATCTTTAAGAATGAGGATTTAGTATTGCTCTATGTTAGCAAGTTCACAAAGTTCCCAGGGAAATTCCAAATGAATTGGTGTTACACAGCATTTTGTCACTGTCCCTGTACTCCCTATCTATGACCTTAGAGGACCCCTACAGTGTACCCGACATGATTTCCTATCATGAATAGACTCCCATTGTGTCCCTCTTCATGAGAAGAACAATTCCCTTTTGCATCATTTCCCAAAAATCTTCTGTTTTTCCAAGTTTACAAGACCAACGCTAATGACCTGTGTCCTCCTAGTGCTGATACGTAGGGATTACAATTGTCCCTAGTGTTGATCAAATTGACTGAGCCCTTTCTTAGTCGCGTCAATCCTTTTCCACTGGAAAAATCCGTAATGTTTCATTAATATATGAAAGATTACATATGTAGATACTGTGAAGCATATGCCTTTGTTCACTGTTTTGCTGTACATTTTCTCATAATTTGCATATCTATGCTGTATATGTTTCTGTTACATTTCTCTATATGCTGTGTAAGATTTGATGCCATTGGCATCCTTCAGTCTATACAAAAAATTATATCATGTTATACTGTCATTTTATAAATAGCTGCTGTCAAAAACTGTAAATTTTTATGTCGCATGTAGACCCGCTGTTGGATAAGTCGGGTCTATATATGGGCGGTGATAATATTTCCGCTCCTGCTGATCCAAAAATTCTGTGATTTCCCATAATCCATTCTCCATCATCGCGGCCTCCTTGGAAAGTTTGTCAGCATCCTGGTTATGTTCCCTGTATATATGAGATACATGGATTTGGTCAAAAGCTTCTTTAAATATAAAGACTTCATCAAGTATGACATTTAGTGTGTGCAAGTGACAAGAAGATATTCTATTGATCCAATTTGTGACTATCTGAGAATCTCCAAAAATGTTGATGCTGGTGCAATGGTGTCTTAATGCAAAGTGAAGCAGATGTCGAAGGGATATGAGCTAAGCAAAATTGTTGGTTCCGACTCCCAATCCCACTTTGATGTGGTAATAATGGCTCACGGATTTGTGAAGGATGATACCCCCTCCGCAGCTATGTGCATTTGCTGCACCATCAAAGAAAGCCCACGGGGTGCCTTGATTTATATTAGGTGGAGGGGTCTGTCTGCGTTGTTTTGGGGGCGGAGGATCCGGAAGTTCATTGTATGCAGATATGATGCCAGCTTCTATGAGTGGCCAATGTGCCTCCCGGTCTTCAAATATCATTTTGTTCCTGGTCCTCCAGATAGACCAGTTAACAATGATGGGTAGGTTCACAGCCTTCGAGCCCCTGTTTATGTTGCCCCATTCAATCCATGTATTGATAAGATCTGTACCAATCCATTCACCCGAGTAATGCACGAAAGGTTTGATGTTTTTCCATATTTGTTGTACAGTGGTGCATCGCATGAATAGATGTTCAGTTGATTCGATGTCGGATTTACACAACACACATCTCGAAGGCCCATATATAGCCCTGCGCTTGACGTTTTCGCCAGTGGGTAATCTATTCCGAAGGACGCACCAAGTAAATAGTTTTGATCTGGGCGACGCTGATAACTTCCAGATATGATGCCACCATCTATCTAATACCTCCGGTTTCCTGTGAATGATGATTTGTTTGTATCCCTCTTTTGGAGTATATAACCCACTTTCAGCCTGCTGCCAAATGAGCTCATCTGGTCCCTCCACTATTCTGATATGAGATTCGGTGAGCGCAGCACAGAATTCTCGCCATGATATGTGCCATCTATGCGGGAGGTTTAGCTGGGCAGCGGTCATCCAGGCCTGGTGGAATATATCAGAGCCCTCGTGATCTGCAATCTGCGCGATCACCCTGATACCACGAGAATTGAGAAATTCAACCAGGTCTCGTGGGAGCCTATGTCTACCCCCACAGCCACTCCAGGGATCTATACCTATACGGGCACTGCTTCCGCTCTTAATACGCCAAACAATATTGTTCCTGATGAGAGGGAGAGAGTGCAGGAGGGCTTTCCAAATAGAGGAGATGCCAGATCTGTTCCAGTTGGGAAGCCGAGCCCATTCGATGGTGTTGAGGGGCCAGATGTACTTATGGTAGGTGATGTCTGTCCATAGGCTATGAGAAGTCAGCAGGCCCCATCCCATTTTGGCTGCCAGAGCATTAGCAAATGATGCTAGATCCTTTAAGCCCCATCCTCCCCATTTCTTGGGGAGTGCAATCTTGTTCCAAGCAATCCATGCAAAGGTGCGCTTCTCTTCATTACCTGCCCACAGATATCTGTTGCAGAGTCTCTGGATCTTTGCAAGGATATTCCGGGGGATCCAAGCAAGTGCCATCCAAAAAACTGGAGTCGCTTCTAAGACTGATTTGATCAGTGTTAGTCTTCCAGCTCTGGAGAGGTATCTGAAGTACCAGCATGATATTTTCTTTTCCACTTTGGAGACCAGCCAAACCCAATCTGTTATTTTTTGGTTAGTGGGTTTTAGCCAGTAGCCAAGATATTTTAGACCCCTATCCAAGGGCTGAGTGGAATATGGAAAAGCGTGCTTGGCAGAGAAGGATTCATTTACAGAGGTGCCCACCAATGTGATGGTAGACTTTTCCTTGTTTACCTCCATCCCCGTGGCATGTGCAAACAACTTTAAGATTCTGTTGAAGGTTGATGTGTCCTGGATACTTCCATCAAGGAGGATAAGGACATCGTCTACAAACAGAAGATGAGTAAGATAGCAATCCTCTGTAATTTTCAGTCCCCTGATGGATCCCTCCCTTTTAGCTGAAATGATGAGACGACTGAGAGCTTCCATTACCAAAAGGAAAAGAAGGGGGGATAGAGGGCACCCCTGTCGAAGTCCTCTCTCCGAGTGGAAGAAGTGAGAAGCAGCTCCGTTAATCAGAATACTATAGGTGGGTGAAGTGATGCAAGCCATAATCCAAGTGATGAGCTGATGAGGAAACCCCAGATGTATAAGAATCATCTTGATATAGAGCCAACTGACTCGATCAAAAGCCTTGGAGAGGTCGATTTTGAGGAGAATGCTTTTGAGATGCTTTGTCCATATGGAGTGAATGGCTTCCTGCGCAGAGCCAATGGCTTCATGAATCTGTCTGTTCTCCAAAAAGGCAAACTGTTGAGGAGCGATATGCTTAGACAAGATGGGCCTGATCCGGTTGGCAATGATCTTGGAGATGATTTTATAGAGGACATTGCAGAGAGAAATGGGATGAAAGTCGGCGAAAGATGATGGAGAGTCCGATTTAGGGATGAGAGCAATGAAGGTGGAGTTTATGGCATGGTAGAGCTGTCCAGAGGTTCTACTCTCCTCCACAACTCTCAAGATGTCTTCACCAATGGTGTCAAAGAAAGCTAGATAGAACTCGATGGTCCATCCATCAGGACCTGGACTCTTTTCTTTTTGAAACCACTTGATGGTGTTCTCGAGTTCATCCATGGTAACCGGATCAGTGAGGGCCTCCAAATCTTCATTGTTTACAAACCTTGGAAAATGTGAGGCCACATTGATGATTTATTCTAGGTTTGTACCCTCAGGGCTTTTAAAAATGCCTTTGAAGTGGGATGTGCCTAATCGGGAGAGCTTGTTGAAAGAGTCCGCCAGACCCCCATCCGGGATGGGGAGATTCCAGATGGTATTAGCCACTCTCCTCCCATTTGCAAAGTTATGGAAGAATCTTGAGTTCTCATCCCCCGCCTTCAGCCAGATTGCCCTGCTCCTCAGCCGAATCGATTCCTCCCTAATCTTGAGGATACTTTGCTTCTGCTTCTCCAATTCAACAAGACGGGTCTTGTTCTCCTCAGATATAAAGCCCAAATTATTCTCATCCAATAGTGCTTTTATGTCCTCTTCCACCGAGATGAGCTACTCATCATCCTTAGCCTTTTTCGCTTTCGCCCACTCTATCACAATGTGTTTGAGTTCAGTCAGATTTTTGACAAAACCCCTTGCCATCGAAGATTCTCTATTGATAGGGTGGGCTAGCCAGTATTCCGTGACAATTTTGGAGAAGCCAGGATCCTGGAGCCAGAGGTGATTGAACTTGAAAGGAGCTTTTGGTTTTGGGTGGGGGCCCAAAATCTCCATCAGAATTTGGGAGTGATCAGAAATACCCCCAGCACCCACCCACTGCTTATAATGATGAAGATGGTGAACCAGCGTTCCTTTCAGCAGGAAACGGTCGAGCCTACGGGCCAGGGCTGCAGGCCCAATCCTTCGATTTCTCCATGTTGGAAGAGGGTGATGCATGGGGATATCAATTAGATCATGTTGTTCAAGCAGTCTTCGCATAAAATCTGTTATGGAGTCAGCTTGTGCAGAGGAGCCCCATGACTCTCGAAACCCCAAAGAGAAGTTTAGGTCACCCCCCAGGATTAAGTTCTCCGAATCCATCAGATTCCTACCGAGTAGGGTTCTCCAAAATCCTTCTCTCTGCTGACAAGGTCCGTAGATATTGAAGATACGCAATGACAGGCCCAGGTCCTTAGAGAAGATGTCAGCTCCCATAAAGCCCAGACCTCCCCAGGATGAGTCCATTCTTATGGAATAAGGGTTGTATCCTATGGCCAATCCGCCTGATCTGCCCATGGCGTCCAGCCCGATGAAATGCCACCTAGGCGCAATAGAATTCAGGGCATGAGTTATGGTCTCTGCAGTACCCAGGGTCTCCTGTAGAAGAATGATATCCGGCAATTCGACCTCAAAAAGTCGCTTAAGTGCTTGTTTTTTAGGGGAACTAGCCAAACCCCTGCAGTTGAAGGAAAGGCACTTCATGGGGGACCCCGCTGCAGGGGGTTTGTAGCTCTAAGGGCCCCAACAATGGTGGATTGACGTCCAGAAGCGACTTCCGCCCCAGCACGCCGATCCTATTTGGGAAAGTTTTTTAAATTTGGAGTCGAAGCTTCCATCTCTAGAAGCTTCGTAACGGAAGTCTGGTAAATGGTTAGGCCGGATGGAGTTGAGGAGGTCAGTTTGGGCTCCTTTCCCCTATTAGGATGGAAATAATCCAAGAGATAAGGCCCTCTCCCATGAGAAGAGGAACCATCTCCTCTCCATCCAAGCTATATAAACCTCTCTTTTTCCCAAGCACAAGCTAGCTTTTAGTCCTAATTAAGTTCTGGCTGAATTTTTGACTTAGGAGTAGTCAGCAAGCTACCCATATTTTGTAGCTTTCTAGTTTTTGTTTAAGGGAGAATTGTGAGTTTGGTTTGGCGTGAAGACTAAAGGGAATAGCCTTGAGACTATCATTGTTGAGGCTATCCATAAGATGCTAGCATAAGTGTGTGGGAACCTAGATATGTCAGAGGATTACAGCAACGTCAAGACATCGATTGTAACCTCTTCTTGAACTAATATAGATGCAACTATCTATTGATTTCCTACATGAAATGTCATCTCACATATTTATGGCTTGATGCTTCTTGACATGTTAAGTAGGTTGAATGTGATTTGTATGTTATCACATTTGTTGTTCGCTCTTGTTGACTTGTTTCAGGTGTTCGAAGGAAGGAAACGGAAGATAGCTGGAGCGAGGAAGCAAGATCGTCACCAAGTGGAATAGCGTACTAAGAGGTAGGCCCTCTTATTTGATTCGAGCATAAGGAGATCTTCCATAGATTGCTTGTTTGTGGCTAGACCCGCTCTATCAAGCTAGAGGAATTTTTTGTTTCTGCATAAGGATTACCAGGTAACTGTGAACTACAAAATACTTCCCGACGAACTGAGAAGTACGGGCAGGCAATCTCCCCAAATGCTATGTTCGGTGTATCACATTTACAAGGAAGCAAACTCGGCTTCCTACGGATAAAGGATTGTAGACCTAGTGGGGTCTCCTTTTATATACACAATGGTATGGGGAGCACAATTCTATACTAGCGTTGCCTAGTGCCGAAGCGAACGATAGCTGCTAGGTTTTAAGACACCGGAACACGCCTCTAGCCTAGACCACTAAATGTAAGTGTTAAGTTTCAATGATTCCTTAGGTTAATTCGATAAATTTTAACAGTTGATCTTGAATTAGGTTTCAATTACAAGGCCCTACCGCTATCATCTGACAAAACTCCTACATGTAGCTATATGAGAAAAGTGATCTTTGTCTTCGATGAAATTTAACACTAATTTAGAGATAGGGAACACAAAATCATTGCAACAATCAAAGAATGGAATCTTTTTCTAATAAATCTCCTAAATGTATTGAATCTTCCTATAACAACAAAAGAAGTTTCATTTCATTTCCAATCCTTAAGATGGTGCAATTATAGCTTCTCAATAACGCTACTAATGCAATATTTTCGCTTAAGTAAGCTAGGATGATGTTCTTCTTTTCATAAAATGCAAAATGAATCTTTCACATGAAGCACTTTAATGAAAAATTTCACAATTACGAACAAGCAAGCATCGATCAAATCCAAAGCATGATAAATGAAACTAAAAGCAACTTTTTCCTTGAATAAAACAAACCAAACACATAAATGCTGCAATCGACAAACCAAGCAATGTAATCTTTGCTCGGAACGAGAAAAGAGGCACTCAAAATAAGAGAAAAAATGAGACTCTTTCACTCATTCAATTGAAAATGAAGCAATGAAGATGTTGCGACTGAAAGATGGATTAAATGAAGCAACAAATCAAAAACTTGACACAATGAGTAAACAAACAAATGAATGATAATTGATCTAGATGCCCTAGGGTCATAGAAACCATTCAAAAAACTCAAAAAATCAAGCAATGAAACTTCAAACCAATAAATCAATCAAAGCTAGCAAACAAAGCATCCTAGTCACTTCTGGGCAGAAGAAGAGAGTATGAGGGTCAAGACACACTGGCACTGGAATGGGAGAAATTATTATTTTTTCTTAACTCAGAGATTGGCACATCTTCTTAACTGACAACTAGCATTGATCAGCATGACTAGAACGATTGGCCAGACTACAACTAGCATTGATGGGCTTATCGACGCGATTGGCTAGGCTACAAGTAGCGTTGATCGAGGGATTCAAAGAAAAAATTAAAAAAGAACTTCACATAGGGCCAGACTTAACACATCAGAGGGTGGGCTAAACCATGGTTCAAGCTTGTGTAAAAAGTGAACCCATGCCTGATTTACATCTCGTGATTTCCATTTTAATCAGCTGATTTCTGCTAGATGAGCCTTGGTTGTTTTATTCCATCATCATCATCTCTTTGGATGATCATATGCTTTCACTTGGTTGTTTTTCCTTTCCTAAGTAACCGCAACAACGAGTGGTTTTATTAGCAATCCTCTTGACCATTACAAGTTTTGAGCAGTTCCTCCATTGTCAGAACTAGTTGCTACCCTTTATACCACTCCTTCCTCCAGGACGAGTCACCTTTAAGCTCTTTTTTGACTCATAAAAAATGAAAAGATTACTGAGTGTTTTTCCCTTTTTGACTCGTTAAATAGAATAAAAATGAGGAGATCTGCTTTCATCTCTTTTCTGACTCTTTAAACACAAAAAGGTTGTCGAGCTCTTGTCGTTTTGAACTCGTTAAAGGCCACGAAATGTCGTGCACCTAGTATATGTTTACCCCTTTTTCGGGATGGGATGCATTATTTATGAAAAAGGTACTTCTTGACTGAAATGGTCAAGCGGTTCTCTCAAGTATCGTTTTCTACCTTTTCAGGCTTGAGAGACACAAATGTACGAAAAGGGATCTTTTGGAGTTTTTTTTTCTGTGTCTTTTTCAAATTCTCTAAACATGAAAAAGATATTGAGTTACACCTTTGTTAGACTCGTTAAAACTTTAAATGAAATTGGATTCGTCACCATGATGAATGTGAGCTTCTCCTTCCTAGGGCTCAGTAAACTTACTAGGTCGGATTCGTTTGAAGGATGAACTTACAGTGCAAGCATATGCTATCCCCTTCAAGCTTACGATCAAAATTATTGGGGTACCTGCCAGAAATGGTGGGGGGGAATTTGGAAATTCAGTCAGTCGTGTTGACAAATCACTCTTGAACATGACACTTTCTACTTCGTGTCAGGTTGGGATATCCTCCTTTCATCATTAACCTTCCTGGGTTGGACCGTTCATTTTTGCCTTCTATTTGATCTTTGCTACGTCATCATGACCACCGATCCTATGGATCCAGAAGTTGCCAAACTCTAGAATCATGTCACCAATATGTTCAAGAGTTAGTCCCTTTGTAGTTACACTTACTCCTAATCCTCTGTATCATCTGCATCCCTTTGTATCATGTCGATGATGTGGGATACATCATGGTCCTCCTTCGACACGGTCACTTCTTGTCGACTTCAGCTCATTATCCAGGAAGCTGGCTGAGAGACTCCCTTCTGGTACCTTAGAGCTTGCATGCCCTAATGGCAAGTTCTTCACATTCAATGACAAGTTCACATCATTGGCTTTTGATTGGGTGATTCCATGGGTTTTCAACATCAGTTCCTTTATTCACATTCTATGAACTGTGTTGCCAGTACCTTGAGAGCCATTTTCATTATTGGTGGTTTCTCTCGTGCTTGTTAACATTTCACATCATTGACTGGTAATCAAGCAATCTTCTTAGCATGTTTGACTTCAACACATTCATTCGCATGTTAAGATTTGTACTTTGATCGGGTCATTTGAAGCGCGAGACCTTGGGCTAAGATTACACAAGTTCAGGTTGTGAGGCGATGTCACATGGTCATGTTGATATACATGTCTCTTTCAGATGGATGGTTGCGACTATACCATGAGTTTTTATATGTGATCCTTCTCATTATTAGGTGGATGCGACCATACCTTGGTTTCGTTATGATCCTTTCCACTGGATGGTTGCACCCATGCCTAGGATCCATTTACATGATCATTCTCTGGATCACTGCGTCCATACCATGATTCATGTATCATTATTCATATTTTTTAGTGATGTATATGTATGTTAGGCCCCTATACTACTAGTGTAACCTCTCATTGTTATTAGTACAACCCCTTATTATATTGTTGTACCCATGTAGTCCCCATATTGTTACTATTATGCCCCATAGAAGCCCACTATTGTTATTATTGTGCCCTTACATTATTATTGTTATGTCCGCTCTGATTATATTATGACCCCTTAAACTCCTATATATAGAAAGGAAGTCTTGTCATTTGTATCATATAATAATTGTTCATTTTTGTAATGTAAAGGAGGTTGCCCCCTCGAAGAGGCTGATTTCTAAGGCGTTCATCCATATTTTATATATTTTGTGAGCTGGTTTCATAACATTTGGTATCAGAGCTTTGGGATTCTAGGGTTTCGCTGCTCCAAATAGGTCATTGTGGCATTTTCGCTATAACTTTTTTTCTATGGCGTTTCAAAAGCAAAAAAAAAAAAAAAAAAAAAAAAAAAAAAAAAAAAACAAAAAAATTAAATAAATAAAATTAAATTAAAAATTAAATTAAATTAAAAAAAATAAAAATAAAAATAAAATTAATTAATTAATTAATTAAAATTAAAATTAAAAAATAAAAAATAAAAAATAAAAATAAAAATAAAATAAAAAATAAAAATAAAAATAGAAAAATAAAATAAAAAATAAAAAATAAAAATATAAAAATATAAAAATATAAAATAAAATAAAAAACCCATTTGAGATGAAAGCACGCTGAACCTTGGGTCTGAATTTCAGATCTTGTCTCACTACATTTTTGGAGATATGATCTGAGGAATTTAGGGATTTTGCAAGCTCCAGAATTTCAACTAAAACACGCCATCGTGGAATTTTTACTATAACTCTTTCGCTACGAAGTTTCAGAAGCTAAACCAAAAACCCATTTGAGAAGAAATCGGTTTGAACCTCAGCTCTAAATTTCAGATCCTATCTCGCTATATTTTCAGAGATATAGTCTGAGGAAGTTAGGGTTTTTGTAGACCCCTGAATTACATTCCAAACAGGTGACCTTGGGAAAATCGTCATAGTTTTCTATCTGAGAACCAAATTGAAATTTTGTAAGAAGTTATAGAAAGAGGACAAACTGTAGTTTCCTATGTATATGTTTTAGATCCTAAGGTAAAAATAGTGACATGTGGCACTTCCTAAAAGTTCGCTCCTCTTAAAAGGTATATAATCAGGTCATCTTGGGAGATTGTGCATAACTCTTTCTTGGAGAATCTAAATTCGATCAGACTGGTAGCATTGGAAAGAGGACACAGAGGGCTACTACAAGTCATAATTTCATAATTGGAAGAGCCAAAATTATATAGTTATAGTCATTTCAAGATCGAGCTCCTAAAATCAAGAAAAGGCGATATGAGGAAGTTTGATGGCAAGGATCCGGTAAATTGGATACTTCAGATGGAGCAATATTTTGATCTACATGGCATACCACTGTTACGAAAGGTACGTATTGCATCTTCATATTTAGAACCGGATCAATTTTTATGGTATAAAGGGCTTTGTTCTCGTAAACCACTTGTTACATGGTCAATTTTCACGGAGGAAATGATAGCAGATTATGAGGATACAAAGAGAAACTCCTTCTTTAGCCAATTGATAAATCTCAAACAAAAGGGTTCAATGGAAGAGCACATTGAGGACTTTCAAACAGTGAATAGAAGGGTAAATTATATTCCAGAGAAGCAAAGGATTGATGTCTTCATAGGGACTTTAAAGGATAACATTCAACATGAGGTTCGTTTTTGGGAACCTAATTCATTGGAGGAGGCATTCGAGTTGGCAAGAAAAATTGAAAGCGAAATTATGGAAACAATGAATTCTACCCCTCACAACTATAAACATGGAAGTGTTGTTTCTCCTAGCCTTCCACAACCTACAAGGGTGACACCACGACAATTAGAAGAAAAAAGAGAAAAAGGGCTTTGTTACTATTGTGATAGCAAATGCACTAAAGGTCATAAGTGTGCTAAAAAGAAATTATTTTACATAGATTATGAAGAGGAGGAAGAAAAGGATCAACAAACATCAAAAGAAGAGGATATACACCAGGAACCAACCCCAGAGAAAGAAGAAATGAATTTGACCATATCTTGTAAAGCATTAGCAAGAATTACCACTCCTCAAACTCTCAAGATAGAAGGACATATCAAGAAGAAAAAGGTTCAAGCAGTGAAAGATCACATCGAGCAGCAACAACATGTTCTCCAACTTTTAAAGGATAATGCCACTTTGGTGCAGAATCGAATGAAAAAATAGGTAGATCAACATCGCAGTGAAAAATGTTTTGATGTAGGTGATTGTGTATTTTTACGGCTACATCTCAAGCAAGCTATTTATGAGAAGGAAATGTTGGCAATACTACATGCACTTAATAAATGGTGACCTTACCCAATGGGAAGACATTTTGTTATGAAACCGGATCAAGAAAAGATAGAAAAGAAAGATCAACACCTTAGAATTCAGCCTCTTCGAGGGGGCAACCTCCTTTACATTACATAAATGAACAATTCTTGGATGATACAAATGAAAAAACCTCCTTTCTATATATAGGAGTCTAAGGAGTCACAATATAATCCAGCCGACCTAACAATAATAATATAAAGCCACAAAAATAACAATAGAGGGATTCTATGGGGCACAGAAATAACAATATGGGGGTAATAGGGGCACAACAATATAAATAAGGGGTATAACTACAATAGTAATGGGGTAATCACTAGTATTATAGGGACCCAACACATTTCATGGTAAAAATGGATCATGATAATCTTAAATACATTTTAGAACAAATATTATCTTTAGAAGAATAGAAAAAATGGGTCAAAAATATGTTGGGTTATGACTTTGACATCATCTATAGAAAAGGGAAGCAAAATTTTGTTGCAAATGCACTCTCAAGAAAGGATGAGGATGTGGAAGCATTGTTTTATGCTATTTCTATTATCCAACTAGATTGGATAAATGAAGTAAGGGATGAATGGAAGATGGACAAAGAAGTGTGGCCACTCATTCAAAATTTGCAAAAGATCCCAATTCAAACAATATTGCCAGAACTTGAAGAGGAAGGAAAAATCATATTAGAACCTGGAGCAGTCACAAAAACAAGAACCCGGCAACTACGAAATTGTTCAATTTCAGAGTATCTCATCAAGTGGAAGAACTTACCTACTGAAGATTCCACATGGGAGGACAAGAATTTTATACAGAAGCATCAAGAACTACTCAAGCGTTAAGGACAACACTTTTGAAGGAGAGGGGCATGTTAGGCCCATATACTACTAGTGTAACCCCTTATTGTTATTAGTACAACCCCCTTATTATATTGTTGTACCCATGTAGTCCCCATATTGTTACTATTGTGCCCCATAGAAGCCCACTATTGTTATTATTGTGCCCTTACATTATTATTGTTATGTCCGCTCTGATTATATTATGACCCCTTAGACTCCTATATATAGAAAGGAGGTCTTATCATTTGTATCATCTAAGAATTGTTCATTTGTGTAATGTAAATGAGGTTGCCCCCTCGAAGAGGCTAATTTCTAAGGTGTTCATCCATATTTTATATCTTTTTGTGAGCTGGTTTCATAACAATGTATATATGCTTGCTTGCAGGTTTTCCGATGATGAACTCCGGTTCCCCGCTTCCACTTATAAATCATTTCACCCCTCACTCCAATTCGGCCTTCATGCTTTTGGGAGCATCTATTACACATCATTTTTCACTATCCCTATACTCCCCATCTATGATCCTGGAGGACCCCTACAGTGTACCCGACATGCTTTCCTATCATGAAGAAACTCCCATTGTGCCCCTGTTCATGAGCAGAACAATTCCCTTTTGCATCATTTCCCACAAATCTTCTATTTATCCCAGTTTACAATACCGGTGCTAATGACTTGTGTCATCCTTGCGCTGATATGCAGGGATTACAACTATCCCTAGCACCGATCAGATCGACTAAGCCCTTTCTCAGTCACGTCGATCCTCTTTTCAATTTTTTTTTAAATATGGAGCTAAAGCTTCCAACTTTAGAAGCTTCATAACAAAAGTCTGGTAAATGGTTCGGCCAGATGGAGTCGAGGAGGTCAGTTTGGGCTCCTTTCCCCTATTAGGATGGAACTAATCCAAGAGATAAGGCCTTCTCCCATGAGAAGAGGAACCATCTCCCCTCCATCCAAACTATATAAACCTCTCTTTTTCCAAAGCACAAGCTAGCTTTTAGTCCTAATTAAGTTATGGCTGAAGTTTTGACTTTGGAGTAGTCAGCAAGCTACCCATAGTTTGTAGCTTTCTAGTTTGTGTTTAAGGGATAATTGTGAGTTTGGTTTGGTGTGAAGACTAAAGGGAAGAGCCTTGAGACTACCATTATTGAGGCTATCCATGAGATGCTAGCAGAAGTGTGTGGGAACCCAAATATGTTGGAGGAGAACAACAACGTCAAGACATCGGTTGTAACCTCTTCTTGAACTAATATAGATGCAACTATGAATTGATTTCCTACATAAAATTTCATCTCAAATATTTATGGCTTAATGCTTCTTGACCCCATTAAGTAGACTGAATGCAATTTGTATGTTATCACGTTTGTTGTTTTCTCTTGTTGACTTGTTTCAGGTGTACGAAGGAAGCAAATGGAAGATAGCTAGAGTGAGGAAGCAAGATCGTCACCAAGTGGAATAGCGTACTAAGATGTAGGCCCTCTTATTTGATTCTAGCCTAAGGAGATCTTCCATAGATTGTTTGTTTGTGGCTAGACCCACTCTCTCGAGTTAGAGGAATTGTTTGTGTCTGCACTTAGAATTTACTTCAACCACAATTGGCTGGGGCCTTGTGTTATTAAGGAAATTACAAATGGAGGCGTAGTTCAACTCGTGAAGCTGAATGGGGAACTGTTTCTAGGGAAGGTCAACGAGAGTCATTTAAAGTTGTACAATGGTGATCTTGCCCCTGTGCAATGACTATATGGACACAAGATTGTCTTAGTACTCCAGGCAGCTGCAAGGAAGTACAGGACTATAAACTACACTCCCCAAAAGTTAGAAAGGCAAAGTGAATTGGTCACGCAACGAGTTGAAGGAAGGTGCAAAAGGGAGTTGCGTCAAAGGAGCTGCGCTAGGAGAGTGGGTCTCATGCAACTTGGCAAAAAAGTGATTGTTGGAAGCATTATAGCTGATTGGATGGCGATTTTTCCATTCAAGGAAGTGGGGGACAAGTATTTATGGAGCATATCTTTGGAAATATGCCACCAAAAGTGCATTTTAATGACCACAAATTGGAGGGAACGATTGGATTTGAATTCAAATTTACCTATAAATATGGCATGTGGCCTCGCATTCGAACACTTTGCTTCCTTAGATTTTTGCCTTGAGCTTTTGTACCCTACTTTTCGCCATGAGAAGTGATGCATGTCTGATAAAGAGTGGGAACGAGTTAAGGAGAAGATTTCACAACCCAGATATGCAAACTTAGCCGATTGGCAACGTGAGATATTCAAAGAAAGGATGATTGCAACTCACCCTGAGACAGAGCCGACCCAACTTATTCCTACAAGATTACCTACTATAGCACCTAGGTCCCTTATACCTAAGCCTTATGCTTCTACGATAGAAGATAAGAAGCAGAAAAAGCCCCAGCAAGCACTAGTGCGGAAATCGTCGCATAAGATTCCGATGGAGATCCGACAAAAAGGAAAAATGGATCGGTCCAAGCAGCCGACGGAGCCGTTAGACTTGGATAACGAAGAACTCATTGAGGGTGTAGAGAAGTTCAATGCAGAGGAGGATGAGCCAATAACTCAGCTGCCACCATATATACTGCCCAAAAAATCTACAGTTAAAGCTCCAAGAGATCCGGATTCCTCAAAGTTCATGGTCTCCACACCTTTGTTGCCTAAGAATGTGTTGTTTGAGGGCCAATTGTTGGCTCATATTCCCTACTTGAAAATGGAGGATTGGGACCTCAGTGACCACACGAGGTTCCCATAGTTGGAGCCAAGAAAGTACCTAAAACAGGTCTATTACGAATAAGCGAAGGTCACGCGGCTTGAGCCGATGAAATGGGTTGCCGAAATTGGGTTGTGGGGCTACTAAACATGTTATGGGTGTCTCATTTTAATCACACAACCATTAACACAATGTGCATCCATCAATTATTGACGTTGGTGCACAATGGGTGCCTCTAGTTGGGAGAGCCCTTCCCCATTACAGACATGTTAATCCACATAATCACGTTGTTGTTGTACCAAGGAGTGGACCCTATGGAGGCTTTCGTGGGAAAGTCATAGGAGAAAAAGTTGGCCAACCAAATGAAGAGCGACTTCAAGCTGGTGAAGAAGTCACGCAGCTACGTGATCAGTTATATATCTGATGGTGTGGTGCAATTCACTACCCAAATCTTGGCGGGCAAGATCATGAGGAAGTGTCATGCCGATGAAGTGTCGACACCAGTAGTTGCTTTGGCTGCGCAGTAAGCCAAAGGATTCCAATATAATTGGACTTACTACTTATGTCACAAGTTCTTGGAGGACTATCGAGAGGCCTAGGATGAGGGCAAGGTGTTACACTACCCATGGTTTTTGCTCTTGATCGTGTTAGTGGCATGGAGGATGCTCGAAGATAGCCAATTTCCTCAGCGCGATCCAGACCTACCTAAGGCCGCGAATTTCCCTTCGCTGTGGGCCACCAAGGACCCCCAACATGTCATAGAGACCAAGATTTTTTGGGTCTTATTTAAGTCGGAGCTGAGGATGATGATTAACCAGCAGCCCAAGTTATCACCCAGTTTGCATGTGTTGTACAACAATGTGGCAGACTTCAAGGTCAATTTTCACAACCTACACATTCGCGTGAAGAAATATTCCAAGGATTTCTAGTAAAAAATATTTAGTCGTTGAGGACGATATTCTGGGGGTCGTCAGTAAGTGTCTGATTGAATGGCTTATCTCGTCTGATGCCAATGCAGGAACTAGTTAGGCTACTACAAGCAAAGCAGTGTAGACCACAACAACAATAACAACCAAAAAACGGAAGAAGAAAGAAGCGTAGAAGGCATCCACAAAAGAAAAGGCTGCTACTACGTCACAGGCCATGATTGACCTCGGCGAGTCAGATACAAACTTGGAAGGAGAGACTGAGGAGGAAGAAGAAGTGGGCGTAGGCTTGGAGTCCCCCTTTGTTGTCAAAAAGAGTAAGAAAAGGACTTCAATGGGGTCGCGTAAGAAGCAAAAGTCAGACAAATCGGCGGGTGTGATGCCTTTGGTCCTCACTGAGGGAGACCTCGATGATATTGGTGATGTGGTATGTAATGCGACATACCACATCTGGGGCCATATCGAAGAACAATACAACATACCTTGGATAAGGTGCAGTAAGGCCTACAAGAGTTGCAGGTCCAAACAGGTATAGTTCAAGCGAGCATGGGACAGGCAAGCCTGAAGCAAGCGAGCCTGACATAAGCGAGCAGGTTGAACTTCACAACAGAGCTCACCATGGACCTTCGCATAGTGCAGTTACCTGAGGGGTCCATGCGCATCGACGTAGCTAAAGGTAGGGCGCACCTCCTGCACATGAAGGACTTGAATTTGAATCTGGCAACATTTCCTATTCAAACGTTGCATGACTTACATCAAGGAGTGTCAGATGAGCTCTAAATCCAATAACAGTGCACGTCGCTGATTATCAACAAAGTAAAAACCAACAGTGAATAGATGTTCGAGGAAAAGGCACAAGCCCTCAAAGAAAGGGAGGAAGTCATGGCGCAGACTCAGCAGTTGGAGGCAGCGATCGCACAGGCCTGTAATGAGCTTCCCGAGCTCAAGATTCCAATAGAAGTTTCCTCTGCGGAGAAGATTTAAAAGCTGGCTGCCACATTTATAGAGTTGAAGGAGGAAATTGGTAAAGTAATATTTGAGCTGCAGTTGCAGATCTCCGAGCTCCAACTTAAGCTGCAGCCGATTACTCCTCAAGAAGTCAGAGAGAAGTGCAAGCTGCTATTAAGGTAGACATGGTGACTTTACAAGCTGCAGCTAAGGGCTGCACCCAGTTATTTGAACTAGCCATGGAACTGTGGACCTCACTGCAGGATGATCCAACTCTACAACATATCGAAGCAGATATCAGGGAAAAGCATAGGCAGTTCGACGAGATCAGATCTACTACACGAACCTTGGCACCAGTGCAAAGGTCCATTGGATTACAAAAGGGAAACTCATTCAGAGTGAAATTGATGAGTTGCGTCGTAAGGAAGTGATTATATCTTCAAGGACGCAGCCTTGGGCATATGAGGCCAGTCAGTTGACCATGTCAGTACATAGCAAGTTGAATGGGATGCAACAAATGCAAAGGACCATGGGACTTGCAGTTGAAGGACCAAACACTGCAAAATTGGTTGAGGAAGTGTGTCAAGATGTTGCGCAGGGAACAACGGACCTGCAGATTTTGAAGATCGAGTTTAGTGAGCTGCAAGTCAAGATCGAGGCACCACCAACATACTGACTAGAGGACGAGTCACGAATTTGTGTTCGGGGCATGTTGCGATAGGGTCCCCTTGGGTAAATTTTGTGAAAATACCTATTACACAACATTTTGTAATTGTTCTTGTACTCCCTGTTCCTTGGTCCTGGAGGACCTCTACAGTGAACCCCGCATGCTTTGCCTTCATGGAGAAACTCCCATTATGTCCCTCTTCATGAGCATATCATTTCCCTTTTGCACCATTTCCCTTGAAAATTCTATTTTTCCCAGTTTACAACACCGGCACTAATGGCCTTTGTCTCCCCCACGCCGATGTGCAGAGATTAGCACTACTCCTCGCACCAACCAGAGCAATTGAGCTATGTTTCAGTCACATCGATCCTATTATGTAAATTTTTTTAAATTAGAGTCGAAGCTTCGAGCTCTAGAAGCTTCGTAATAGAAGTCTGGTAAATGGTTTGGCCGGATGGGGTCGAGCATGACAGTTTAGGCTCCTTTCCCCTATAATGATGGAATTACCTCAAGGGATAAGTCCTTCTCCCGTAAGAAGAGGATCCATCTCCCATCCATATTTCCTATATAAACCTCCCTTCTTCCGAAGCACAAACTAGTGTGAATGTTATAGTCACAGTTGATAGTTTTGGCAGAGTTATTGTTGAGTGTTGATACTATTTTGGAGTAGACAAGAAAGCTATTACTAGTTGTAGCTACCTAGTTGTGTGAGGGAGAAGTGTGTTTTGGTTTGGAGTGAAGCCCAAAGGGAACAAACTTTAAACTATTGTTGTTTGAAGCCATCATGGAATGATAGCAGAAGTGTGTGGGAACCCAGTCTTGTCAGAGGAAGACTGCAGTGTCAAGATGAATGGTTGTATTCTCTCTTTGATATTAATATATGCAACTATCGATTGATTTCCTACATGTTTTGTAATATTACATATCCACATCTTAATGCTTCTTGACTCTTTAAGTAGGTTGAATTGCAATTTGTTTATTATTATGTCTATGTGTTGTTGTTGTTTATTTGTTTCAGGAACTTGAAGAAGGAAGGGAGAGATTGCTGGAGCGAGCAAGCGAAGACTTCATCAAACAAGATAAGTGACCAAGAGGTAGGCCTTCTTGATTGATTCTAACCTAAGGAAATCTTCCATACAATGTATTTGTTGTGGTTAGACCCATTATCAGGCTAGAGGAATTTGTTCATGTCCGCACTTATAATTTTACTTCACCATAATTTGGCGACTCCACTAGGGATCCCAACCCTTTTGTTTGTTTTGGATTTCATGATTTCGTGAGAAATTTTCTAGTTTCATGTTTTCCCTTTGGTTCTATTTCTTTTCTCCTGCTTACTGGCCTAAGTCTAAAATTCATAGTAGCAGATCTGGTCCCTATGTTGATTTTTTTTTTATTTTTCCTTAGTTACCTCAGCCAGCATGCTTAATCCGCTGACAGTCACGCCGACCAGCCTCTAGCACTCGTTGTCAGTTAGGCAGTCACGTCGATGCCTGTAAGTGAAGATTGGGGCTTGACCCCAATCTTGGCCAGTGTGTTTTGCTCTTTTGTTTTGACTTCGTGAGCCTTTCTGACTGTTTTCTCCCTTATTACAAAGATCTACTTTTCATTTGGTTTTGCTTGCTTGTTGGCTTGTCATCTTGCTATTTGATTGATTGAGTCATTGAGTGGCCAGCGACACTAGGGCATCTAGTTGGTCACCCATTCAGCAGTTTGTGAACTCACCAAGTCAGATTGTAGGTGTGTTTACTCCTTGCATTTGTTTTTTGGTCCTTTTTACGACTTTGACCTCTTTTTTCACAAGTTTGAAAAAGTTTCGTTTACTAGCTTGAACGTCTCTTTCCGGCATAGATTACATTGTTGGCCTTGTGTTTGGAAAAGTCGGTGTTTCATTGATCTGAATGAACTTCTCTTTTCGTGTTTTCATCTGCTTGAAGAGCTCATTGTCTCGAAAAAAATTTCATTGAAATATTGTATGCGAAAAGTTTGTTTCGTTGTTTCATGAGAAAGCATGAAATTCTAGCCTATTGCATCATTGTGTTACAAAAATTTGCATCTTTTTAAAGACTAGAATTGCATCAGCATTTGAAAAAGGAAGAGAATTTTTCGTTTTGAAAGGACTAATAGATAAGTGCTTGTCAGGAAATTAGGAATTGGAATGCATTTTTCATTAATTTATTTTTTGAAAAAGTAAGGTAGTGAAAGATCATTTCGGTTTCAGTTGCTTGATTGTTTGCATTTGATTGAGTAGTTTCTACCCTCTCTAGTGTAGGAATTTCATCGAATTGAAAGGGTCTTGTCTCATTTAGTTGCATTTTAGGTTTTTCGAGTAGCATCGCTAAGACCTGAAAACTAAAACTTAACTCAAGATCAACTCTAAAATGAATTCAATTAACCTAAGGCGCATTTGACATTAATGATCATATCTAGAAGGTCTAGGCTAGAGATGTGTTTCAGTGTCTTTAAACCTAGCAGTTGTCATTAGCTTCGGAATTAGACAGCACTAGCACGGATTTGTGCTCCCTGTACCATCAAGTATATAATGGGAGACCCCACTAGGATGCAATACTTTTATCCTTAGGAAGCCAAGTCGGCTGCCTTGTGAACATGATACACTGAACACAGCATTTGGGGAGATTGCCTGCTCATACTTCTTGTTTCTCCAAGAGGTATTCTGCAGTTCACGGTTACCTGATAATCCTGTTTACCTAGATCATCCAGGGCAGTCATTTGATCTTTTTGACTCATTAAATTTAAAAGATCATTCGAGCACTTGTCCTTTTGAGCTCGTTTCCAATCGAAAGTGATAGTCATATTTGTTTCTTTCTTGACTCTTAAAAAATGAAATAACATCAGTCTTTTATGTGTCTTAATAATTGATTGCCCATGATCCAAAACATCCTATTAGTCTTTTTCACCAAATCATGAGTTCCCTTAAAAGGAAATTTTAAAGCCTTGAAGTTATTTGTTCTGTCAACTAAGACAAGGTCATCATGGTTGAACCATATGGTTCACCCAATTCCTCTTCCTCTCCTCCATCAGAAAGATTGTCTAAGGAGTCGTTTCCTGAGTTATCAAAGTCACTTGAGGACCAAAATGTTGAACTCGCAATTGTTTTGAGTGTTCAACCATTGTCATCTCGTCCTCTGCCTAGTTTCGATTCAAGGTCATGATCTGAAAATGGGGCAATTAGGCTTCTTGTCTAACGTACAAGAACCTCTCCCACTTCCAAAGCTTATTTATTCCCAAGTCTTTATGATTAACCAATGCATAATTAAATATGTGTTTGAAAATTAGGTGTATGCTTATGTCTGTTTTAGAATTGTTTATGTGCTTTTAATATTCTATTGCTATGCTGATACAACATATATATAACAGTAAACAAAGCAGCAATAAAACAAAACACACAGAACAACAATTTAATTAGGATTTCACCCAAAAATCTTGGGCTACATCTCCGTGAGCTCTAGTCAACTCGACTAGGCTCTCTGGGATTATGGCAAAAATATTTTTACAAGCTCTCTGGCTCAACTCCACGGTTTAACACAGAAACAATGGGTTTAGAATGCCATTTTGTCCCCAGCTCTGAAGCTCTCGACCTTCTTGCTCTGGCTTTGGCTCTTAGGATCTCGCATTGGCTCTTAGGCTCTCAGCTCTTTGGCTCTGGCTTCTTGGCTTTGTCTCGACCTCTGCACATTCGCTTTTGCTCTTATGGCTCTCTCCTTTCTCAATTGAGCTCTCTGTCTCGGCTCCGTGCCCTATTTTGCTTCTGCTCTGTCTCAGCACTGCCTTCTCTTCTTCATTATGTCATTTTGTGGCTTTTTAAGCCAATCCGTGTTGGTTGGTTTGTTTTCCCCTTCAGGCTCTTCAGCTCCCGGCCTTTGTCTGCTCAAATCCCCTTCTGAGCATTTAACAATCATTTGTTAATGCTTTCAGGGAAGGTGGCCACCTATTTTGCATGGAAGGGACCATTGGCACATCCATATTCCCCAAATAGTCGTTCCATGTTTACACAGAGAAACATTGTAAAAATCTGCCAAAATGCCTTATTCTGGACTTGAAATGACATCAACTCTGCCCTATAATCCATCGGGTCCGATCTTAATTGCTATCGCAAATCACTGAGTCGTGGGTTTTCTTTGTATTTGTGCTTTTGGCGAAATACACCAAATACACAGAAAACCCGACAAAATGGCCCATATCGGACTTGAAAATTTATGTATTCGCACTTATAAACCCTTTTGGGTTTGGCCATATCGCATTGGGCGCATTTCCCTTATGTTTCATTCATTTAGCGAAAACACGAAATACACAAAAAAACTTCATTTCCCAAAACTCAAAATATATGTGCTTTCATTAATAAACCCCATCGGGTCCGGCTATATCGCATCGCATATGGTATCATCCTTGCTCCTTTGAATAGCTCTGATGCGATAATGCGATGAAATTAATCTCAATCGCATATCGCAGAGACCCCAGGTCCTGCCTTAAGCCTCATGCCATCGCCAATGTTGATCCGTCGATTTCGGCGATCGCACCATCACATCAGCCCGATCCTATCACATGTCTACCTTCGATAGCCTCTGCCTGTCACCGTCGATTGAAATATGCCGACCGGATCTGGACCGTTGATCGGCTAGATTTTACGGCTCCTATGCAAAGTTGGTTTGACCTCCGATAGGCCTGTTTTCTACTATTTCTTCATGTTTTTTCCTCCCAATAGTGTTTTCTGCCATTTTGTGAAGGTTTTCCTTTGCAATAGTTTTTTTATTTTGAAGGCTTAGAGGGTTTTTAGGACCCATTTTTAAGGGATTTTGACCCTTTTTCCAAAGGATAAAGGGCAACTTCATTTTATGATAACTTTCGCATCCTAAGTCCATTTTTTCCCATTCAAGTTGCAGTAGATTCAGAATGGAGAGATCTCTGCATTGAAACTATGTATAGGAACTTCCTTGGACTTTAATTTTCCTCTGTGAGGAACACTTAGACTTAGGAGTCTATCCAAAATCCATTTTGGATCACGCCTTCCCACTAAAAGAACGTTTGGTCTCCAAAAGACTGATATGCTGATCTGAACAGTACCTGAGAGTAACAGCACCCTCTTCTTCCAGCCTCCACACGCTTGCCTTGCATAGTGCCTATGAACCAAAGTCTCTGACCATTTCCCTTCCTGGATGGGCTGGTCTTCTTGGGAAGAACTAGCTTCCTCCTTGCCTTCCTGTAGAACTTCTGTTGAAATGGTCATAGAAGGTGGTTTTAAATTCTTTGCCTTGATCATTGATCCAAGGTGGCTCAAACAAATGTGAAGTTCATCTACTCCACAAAACATTCATTTGTTTCTATTTGACAAGCTGTCAACAACAACTGTTAACAACAACAAAAATACAGACAACAATTGGATGGCCTAAACTCCTGCTCCAACAAAAGAAACAGATTTCACAGCTTCTGAAAACCTCCATGTATTACATTTGCATACAAACGATGGACTAGACAACAAGCCCACAAAACATGCCTTTAAACAAATGACTCTTCAAGTCAAGCATGTAGAAAAAGACCATTAGGACTCTTTTCAAAAAAATGAAACACTTCATCATTATCTCCATCTTGGAGACTAAGTTAACTTCTTCCAAGTTAATATTGCATTACATGCATGTTTACAACAAAGCAATCAACCCTTCAATTTAATTACACATACATGTTCAAATACCAAGAAAACATCAACATCCCTGTGTTCATGCACATCATGCTTATGCATGCATTTCATCCTCCAACTTGCATCTTATCAACAAAGAAATTCAAATAGATGCATCAATAGACATGCAACCTTAATGGAAAAGAACTCTAGCCATTTCTTACCGATCCAGTTCCAAGGTCTTTCCTTTGTCTACACATCAGTATCGACATGTGAATCATCCTGAGACACTTCATTCATGGAAACTTCCTTTCCATTTCTGCCATATTCTCTTTCCACTTTTCTCAGCTTGTGTGGAAGCATTGTTGGATTCAGAGTCCAACACCTTTCAGCAAGATGCCCTTGCTTATGGCAGTAAGTGCAACACATGTGCATCCTCTTGACAGCATGCTTTGCCTTGTCCAATGGACCTTTGGCTTTCTGCTTCTTCTCCTTCAAAAGTTTCCTGTATGTGGCCATTCTCTTCCAACATCTGGAAACATGATGGTTATCCAAACCACAAAAGGAACATTCAATTCTTCTCCCATGCTCATGTGGAAATTTACCAAGCTTTGCAAAATCAAAAGGAATATGTTTAGAACCAGATTTATACCTGCCTCTTTCACCTTTATTGCCTTCATGAGGAGGTGAAGCATCTGAAGAAGTGTCTCCCTTTGGAACGCCCTCAATATCTTCAATGCTTTCAGAGTTTCCACAACTCTCTGGTTCAAGTGTGTGCTTCTGAACACTTGCTTTCTGCAAGTGATGTTTCAAGCTATTGCATTCCTCATGAACACAGTCTTCACACTCTGCAATGCAACTCCTTCTTGGAGTTGTTCTACTAATGGTCTTCATGGTAGCTTTGGAACTCTCTCCATAAGTCTATCCATAGCCAAGACCCAAATACTTAGGCCTTTCCTCAACCATTATTGGTTCAACAATACCTTGTGCATGCTTTCCCAAGCCCTTTCCTTGATAGCCCATCTTGGACATTAGCTTGGAACCTATGCCTCTAGTATGTTTTTCCAAAGAACCAATATAAGCATTCTCAGAAGAATTTGAAGACAAACTGGAATGGTTTACCTCTTCTTCAAGCTGATACTTGACCAAGGCTTCTCTAGCAACAAAGACCTGTGACTCCAACTCATGCATCCTCTTCAGGTTCATATTTTCAATATGAAGTTGCCCCTCCATTTCCTGCAGTCTGTCAGAAAGCAACTTCTTCTCTTCCTTCATGGAATTCAACTACTCTCTAAGTATGTTGCTCTTTCTTCCATCCTCATACATTTCTCTCACCTTGTCCATCATGATGAACAAGTCTTGTTTCATGTCTCCATCAAAGAGTCTTGAGATGGAGAAGGAATTTGAGGATACACTTGAGGAAGTTGTCATTATGCCAATGAACAAAGAACTTCAAACAAGATTAATAAAAGGCTTTATTAAGCAACCTTTTGCAAAAAACCTCTTGTGATTCAAGGATTACTTTGAGGTCCTTTGGAATAGAAGAATGCCTTCAACCCTTCCTCCTTCTTGTCCTTCCTGGACTGAGCTATCAATAGCTTTCCCTTCACCTCCACAAGCTCAAACAATAATCAGTCTACAAGCAATGTTAAGTTATGGTATGTTCTATGCTTATAACAGTTTACTTCTTTTCCTTATTATATTCCAAAGATTAGCAATCACACGTACATAAAGTAAAGTGCAGATAGAACATTAAACGATCGACAGAAAACAAGCCAAGACAAGAGACACAAGATGTGGCGGCCAGCCAGGGACAAACCCCACAATGTGTGGGGAAACCCTTTGATCAAATCTTCTTTTATCTTCAATAATTCAGTAGAGAGAAATAGTACAGTAAATCTGATTCATATCAGCAGTAGCAAACCCTAGATCAGCAGCATTAGCAGCTTCATTATCAAACTAGGGCAGACGATATCTCACAAACCGACTGTCGGATTGACTTCATTCCACCACCAAAAGTTTCGGATTCCAGAGGAGGTTTAGATGAACCTATAGCGTAGTTCCAAAGAGGAGATCTTCTAGGCCACGTAGGTCAATCTTTACTTCTGCAGTTGCAGCTTCAGTTTCAGCAGTTTCCGGCTTCAAACTAGGGCAGTCGATATCTTGCAAACCGTTCATCGGATTGACTTCATTCCACCACCAAAAGTTGTGGCTTTCAGAGGAGGTTCAGATGAACCTACAACACAGTTCCAAAGAGGAGATCTTCTAGGCCACGCAAGTCAATCTTTACTTCTACAGTTGCAGCTTCAGTTTCAGCAGCTTCCGGCTTCACATGTGTGAGAGAGAGACCCATTTCAGCGCAGTAGAGAAGAGACTCATTTCTGCGTAGTAGAGAGAGAGAGAGATGTGATGAGATGAGTGAGTCCAAATGAGGAAAATACCTCTTATATTTATACACAACGTTGGTGGGTGAATAGATGCGACTGTTGGGCTTCTGAACCTACATGAGTTGTAGGTCGGGTTGATAATAATTCCATAATCAAAATAAATTCATATCTCCATGAATACTTATCAGAATCGAATGATCTTTATATCAATCCTACACCTCTCGACGAGAGGAATCTAATAAAAATATTATCAGCCATGAATAAGATGACCCACATGAATTTTTTCCCTGGTTGCCAATTTTAACACTCCCTCTCAACCATGGAGAACTTCATCTGCAATCTGTTTATCGGTCGTTACTATTCATCCATCAAATGCACTACCCTGTACAGCCTGACCCTTGCCCTGCTCTGCTCTATTCTGCCTGTTCTACTTTGTCTTGTTCTGCCCTGCACTGATATGTACTGTTTTGCTCTGTTCTGCTCTGCTTTTGTTCGAATTATGAAGAAGAAGAAATGATCGAGGATGTATCATACTGACTCAAAGTCAGTCTCAGAGTATGTACCACTGGTCCCAGACCAGTCTCAACCAACCCGAAGTCAGCGTCATAGTGAGTACAACTCCACTGGTCCTAGACCAGTATCATCCTCCACTGACTCAAAGTCAGTCTCAGACTGCGTACCACTGGTCTGAGACCAGTCTCAGCCGACCTGAAGTCAGCTTCATAGTAAGTACCGCTCCTACCACTGGTCCCAGACCAGTATCGCAGTCTCAGAGAGTGTACCACTGGTCCCAGACCAGTCTCAACCGACCCGAAGTCAGCGTCATAGTATGTACCACTCTCACTGGTCCTAGACCAGTACTGCACTGACACGAAGTCAATCTTGGAGTATGTACCATTGGTCCCAGACCAGTCTGAATCGACCCGAAGTCAGCGTCATAGTATGGTACAACTCCTACCACTGGTCCCAGACCAGTACCATTGATCCCAGATCAATGGAGGTCATCCTAGTGTAGGGAGTACGGTAGATAAAACGATGCGTCCATCGATACTACTATGGTCCCTAACTTCATTTCCCTGCTCATTGATCAGATGAGCGGTACTTCCCATGAGCCCTAGACTGCATGGGTAGGATGCCTCGATAGGAGAACTAATCAATCCTGTCCTCACAGGAGAACACATCAATCCTGCTACAATCGCCGTGGAGAACACATCAATCCAGGCTGCCATGGAGAACACATCAATCCAGGCCTCATAGGAGAACTAATCATCCTACTACACAGGAGAGCGAATCATCCTATTCCACAAGAGAGCGAATCATCTTGTCCCACAAGAGAGCGAATCATCTTGTTCCAGTGTGCACCACCAGGGGAGGGTGAGTCACCCTGTGGTCATATGTTGCTCCAATAGGAACCGCGTGCCCTCAGAGCTCCTAGAGCTCAATGTATGCAACATGCAGGACCCTTGTACAAAGGTTTCTTGCCGACTCTAATTCGTTTGGGAAAATCACATATTAGATCTTTCCTCGAGGCTTTGACAAGGTGTATCAACCTGTACATCATCTTAATGTGATGGAGCTTCCTTGTTCATCGACTTACCATATCCCAGATGATGTCTATCTGCTGGAGCAATTGACGAATACGGGATTCCTTAATAATCGAATCCCACCTCTAGTTGTTACAGAGAATCACAGTGGTATCCAATGTAAATCCAAACAACTCACTGAAGAGCTTTTGCAACTAGACTGCCTCACACAAGGTTATGCTAGCAACAATATATCCTGCTTCGGCGGTGCTCAAAGCCACCGACTTCTGCTTCCTGCTCATCCAGGATATCGAAGCAGATCCCAAGGTGAAACAGTACCCGGAAGTGCTCTTACGGTCCACCACACTGCCTACCCAATCAACTTCAGTATATCCAAGTAGTCTCACATCTCCGGCAATGTATCTTAATCCATGAGAGATTGTGTCCTAAAGACATCTCAGAAGATTCCTGGCATCAATCCAGTGAGGCTCAACCAAATATGAGCTCACAATGCTAATTGCAAAACATATGTTCGGACGGAGGTTCACCAAGAACATCAATGCGAATGAGTTTTTGAAACCCAGAGGCATTTCCCAAGTCTGGTCCAACATCACTACCATATAACTTCTAAAAGTTAAGATCCTCGAGGTAGTCACAGGCTTGCAGTCCATCATACCGAATCTTTCCAATATATTTACCACATATTTTCCTTGAGATAGGAAAATTTCCCTTGGCTTCTGCCACACTTCAAGTCCTTGGTCCTTCATTTCAAATTCAGAAGCCATCTCCCTCTTACATTTGTGAATGAGAGGGTTTGCACCTGTTAGAAAGAGGTCATCCACATACAACACCAGTATGAGAGGCTTGTCATCTTCAACCTTAAAGTAAAGGTTAGGATCAGCTTCACTCCTAATGAATCTGTTGACACCTAATCTTTGTGATTGGGGGAATTTGTAAATAAATAAATCAGGAATGTGAACAGTCATCGGGAGATGAACTGAACAATCACTCCTAATGTATATAACAATAACCTACCTATGGAATAATCAGACGAATCAGTTTTACTACCTTTGGATAGTTATTGCCTGGCCTGACATGGTATCAGAGCCAGTTCTAAAAATAGTTGTAACTCCCTTCATTTTTGCCACTGCCTCTGTCCTGAGCACTGCTCTGCCTCTGTCCTGAAATAGTTTGCCACTGCCTCTGTCCTGAGCGCTGCTCTGCCTCTATCCTGAGCACTGCTCTGCCTCTGTCCAGACCATGAGCAGTCAGACCATGTCATAAACGTTTCAAAAAAAAAAGGGTCGCCTTCTACAATTCAACGCATGTTAGAATGTCTTCCTCGTGATGAAATGCATATGGATTTTGTACTGTGATTTATCGGGGCCGCTTTCTATGATCCAGCAGATATGCCATAATTTCTTCCTCGCCCTCTTTGGTTAAGGTGGCACGCAGGCTTTGTATTTTTTTTTTCTCGAAATAGTCGTGGCCTTCCCATGCTTTTTCCATGGTTCCTGTCTAGCCTTTCATTAGACTGTCATATCTCCTAGCGTGCACGCTATTGGTTTTGCAACTTGCTATAAATGGGTTTTTGTTCTACTTGGCTTCAATCATGACAATTTGGAGTGGTCTTCTCCATGCCACCTGCCTTCATCAGTATTAGACTCTCAGGTTCCTGTTCGCATGAGTTTTTCAGCAACTTTGGCTTCTATCACGAGTATTTGGTCACTTAGTAGCCACGACTGTTATTTCTTCTGGTCTCATTTTCTCTCATGAAGTGAATCAGTTGGGATAATGAACCGATAAGTTGGATTATCGGTTTCTATTGAGGCGTTGTTCTCCATTAGCTCTTCATTAACCGGCCGGAGTAACATTACGTTTGTTGTTCCTCTTCTACAAGCGAGCGCATCCCTGTTTATCTGGTCCTTTTCTGCAAGCAAGCGCTTCTGAAGATAGCTGGCACCCGATGCCGTCGGCACCTGAATTCTGATTTTCTTGATATGGATATTGGAATTGAGGGTAACTAGCCTGTTTTCTAGCATGACTTCTAAAATTCTAGAATGGCAGCTTTTCTTTGAAAATACAAAACCTGGTGCCCTCGTTTAAGTCGTGATTCATGAGGGTAGAAGAATAATCTAGAATAACATGTACATTTGACCATTGTATTTAAAGACAAAGAAGATGGCGCCGTGTGTGGGAATGTGAAAAGATTGATGCGATGTTTTGATGTGTTGCTGATGCGTTGAAGCATGACATAGTATGCTGCTGTTGATGTGTGGTTTTTATGTGCTGCTTTGAGACAGCTGATATGCGTGGTTATGTGATTATCTTTTTGATACCTCTGCGTTAGATATGACTTGAAAGGCAACCATATGTATTTTTAACGCTGTCCCCCATATACCATGACAAAATAATACCTCTGTTTTTTAATATATCTGAGTACAATTTCACTATACATCAACAGAAGTTTTTTATTAGCAAAAATTTTTTTATCAGCAGAAGTTTTTTATCAGCAGAAATTTTTTTATCAGCAGAAGTTTTTTATCAACAGAAATTTTTTATCAGCAGAAGTATTTTTCACAGAATGCATTCAATCATCTCTATGGTAGGAATAGTTCTCACTAGCAAGGAGAACTATCCTGAATGGTCCTGTATGATAAAACACACCCTCATTTCAATGAGTTGTGGAAAGGAGTGTGTGTCGGAGAAGCAGACAATGACCCAATGCAGCCTACATCAGATAAAGAGCTCGTCATTTGGGAAAACAAGAACAACAAAGCCTATGCATTAATCGCAGCATCTGTAAATGAAGAGGTGAGTCACCATATTTCATCATATTCAACTGCCTTTAAAGCTTTACAAAAGCTGAAAGAACTCTATGACTCACATTCTGCACTTGAAGTTGTTCAGCTCATGATTAAACTCTTCACTCTTGAACTGAAAAATAATGATCCTCTTGCTCTTGCATCTGAAGTAAAGTCTATAATGCATGATATCAAATCCACCAAGGTTGAGCTGGATATCCCTCTTATTGCTTTTCTCAAGGCACTCTATCCTACCTACTCCAATTATCTTGAGTCTTTACAAGCAAATGGAAATATTAAAAATATAACCTTTGACTCTCTTGTGAAAAAGTTTTCTGAAAGAGAGAAAGCCTTTGGAAAGAAGACAGCCCCTGAATCTTCTGAAGAGACTGTGTGCCTTGCTCATAAAGAAAAGCATCCTGCTCAAGATTCTACAAGAGGAAGAGGTGGACGAAGAGGAAGAGGAAGATACTTCAGAGGCAGGGGGGGCAGACATTCTCAAGGAGAAAAGGCAGACTTACATTGCATTCGCTGCAAAAGGAATGGATCACATGATGCCTCTACATGCAAGCTACCATGGGACAAAATTGAGCAGAAAAGAAACCAACAGAAAGGTAAAACTGATGATACAGACAAAGGTAAAGCACCTGAATCCTCTCACTATATTGAGGCACAATGTAACATTGGAGTAAATGAAGATTTGTTTAATGCTTCACTTGCTTCTTCGAAAAATGATTGGTTGCTTGATTCAAGAGAAACCTGTCATATGACTCATAGAAAAGATTTTTTTGAAGATTTCACTAACAATGTTGATGGAGCAGTATACTTTGCAGATCAGTCAAAAATCAAGCCATCAGGGCTTGGCACAATCAGGCTTAAACTGCCTGGTCTTCCAGACTTTCTTCTGGATCATGTTCTATATCTCCCACAGCTCAAGAGAAACTTGCTGTCCTTGGTCCACATCCGCCAGCAAGGTCACTCCATTCATATGTTTGATGGCAAGCTTGAGGTAAGGAAAGCATCTGACCACTCACTTGTCATGAGGGGAATAGAAGAAGAAAGACATCTCAAACTGCAAGGAACCTCTGCTCATGCACAATATTTCTCATCATGAAGAAGGTACACTTCCATCAAGTTTATTATGGCATGCTAGATTTGGACATTTAAACTATGACAGTCTCCGCTTATTGAAGAAAAATGGTGTTGTTGGTTTGCCTACAATTCCTAGGAAACATAAGCAATGTGATGCTTGCATTCTAGGAAAGCATAGAAAACAGTCTTTTCATGATTCACATTCAAGAGCACATAGGAAGCTTGAACTCATTCATTCAGATTTATGTGGTCCAATGCCTGTTCCTTCTGCAAATGGAAATAAATATATCATGACATTTATTGATGATTACACCAGAATGTGTTGGGTTTATTTATTGAAGAACAAATCTGATGCCTTTCAAACATTCAAGAATTTTCATAAATGGATTGAAAATGATGCACAATCTCATATTGGGTCTATTTGCACTGATAATGGAAAAGAATATACATCAAATGAATTTGAAAACTATCTTCACCAACATGGGATCAAACATCAAACAACTGTGCCTTATAATCCCCAACAGAATGGTGTAGCTGAAAGAATGAATAGAACAATCTTGAATATGGTACGATCCATTCTTTTCTTCAAAAATGTAAAGATAATGTTTTGGGCTGATGTTGTTCTATGTACTGCATATATAAAGAATAGATGTCCATCTAATGCTATAAGAAACAAGACTCCTTATGAATTGTGGTATGGACATGTTCCTTCGGTAAAACATCTCAAGATCTTTGGTTCCACCTGTTATGCTTTGATACCAAAGGTACATAGAAACAAACTTGGTGCTAGAAGTCGTAAGTGTATCTTCCTGGGGTATTCAAACACCTCCAAAGCATACCGCCTCTATGATGAAGTAAATAAAAAGTTTGTTGTATCTAGAGATGTAATTTTTCTTGAATCATCCAAATCTGACAATGTTGTTGAGTGGCAACTTGATCGCTTGGATAGATTCGCAAAAACGAAATCATTTCAAGAGTTTGATAATCAGATTCCACATCTTGAAGGGGGGATTCCTATACTAGATCAACATGCGGAATCTTCTTCTGAAGAACAATCTCCTCTGCATGAAACTCCAACAATGGATGATGCTTTAAGTGATGTAATTGATAGAATTGGGAGACTCAATCTTGATTCAGTCCCAACTCAATCAACAGAGCAGCCTGGACCATCTCAGAAAGGTCCCCCAAAGTGGCTGACAAAGACACTTGAAAGTGTTCATCCTGATGAAATTGGAAAAATAGGAACCAGAAATTCAAACCGACAAAATGGAGGTGATGTAGATGACTCTAAGTCACCTGTTGATATGGATGTTACTTATGATTGTGAATTGAACTTGTCTACAGCTTTTGAACCAACTTCCTTCAAAGAAGTTGCTTCTCATGATGAATGGAAAGAAGCAATGCAAAAGGAGTATGATGCTCTCATAAAGAATGGCACTTGGAAGCTGGTTGATCCTCCATTGGAACCAAACCAATTGGCTGCAAGTGGGTCTACAAGAACAAGTACAAAGCTGATGGCTCACTTGACAAGCATAAAGCTAGGCTTGTGGCAAAAGGTTTTGCACAGAAGGAAGGGGTCGATTATGAGGAAACTTTTTCCCCCACAGCAAAATGGGCCACCATCCGGACACTCTTTGCATTAGCAGCTCAGAACGGTTGGAAAGTCCATCAAATGGATGTAAAAACTGCATTCTTGAATGGAGATCTAAAAGAGAATGTTTTTATGTCCCAGCCTAAAGGATTTGCTGTGAAAGGACATGAACATAAAGTATGAAAACTTGTGAAGTCCTTGTATGGCCTCAAACAAGCACCGCGAGCCTGGTATGAAAAACTAACTGAGCATCTTCTGAAACTCAACTTCAATCATTTTGATCTTGATGATGCAACTTTATTTGTCAAGAAAGTTGGAAAAACAGGTGTGTATCTTGTGGTATATGTAGATGATCTTTTAATGACAGGGAACAATGAAAGCTACATTGCATCCATAAAGAAGGAATTGGGGAAAAGTTTTGAAATGACTGATTTGGGCTATGTTCATTACTATCTTGGCATTGAAGTAACCCAACATCCAAAATCCATATTTCTTTCTCAAAATAAATACATTGGAGATTTGTTAAACAGATTTGGCATGACAGAGTGCAATCCTCTTTCTACTCCAATGGAACAAAACTTAAAGCTCACATCTATTGAAGCAAAGGAATTTGAGGATGCAACAAAGTATAGACAGCTTGTAGGAAGTCTCATCTACCTCACTACTACAAGACCAGACATTTCATTTACTGTTGGAATCCTCTCCAGGTTCATGCAAAAGCCTTGTGAGGGACATTGGTCTGTTGCAAAAAGAGTTCTAAGGTACTTGAAGGGAACTCAAGACCTTGGAATCAAGTATACACAGGTGGACGACTTCAGCTTGATTGGATACTCTGATTCAGAGTTTGATGGAGACAAAGAAATTGGGCTATCTACTTTAGGATATGCTATGAGTCTTGAATCAGGAGCTATCTCCTGGAGATCACGCAAACAATCAGTTCCAGTAGATTCCACAACAGAAGCAGAATACGTGGCAGCAGCTGAAGCAACGAAAGAAATTGTGTGGCTCAGGAAAATTCTTGAAGATTTGCAGGTAAAACAAGTACAATCAACTCCACTCATGATTGATAACACCTCTGCAATAAAGTTGGCCAAGAATCCAAAGTTCCATGATCGAACAAAGCTTATCAATACTAAATATCATCTGATTCGACATCATGTTGAGGCCAAAACAATCCATCTCCATCATTGTTCCACAAATGAGCAAATTGCAGACATCTTCACCAAAGCACTTGGAAAGGAAAAGCTTGAACGATTCAGAATGATGCTTGAACTCACCAACATCCCTTCAGATTAAGGGGGGGAATGTTGACACCTAATCTTTGTGATTGGGGGAATTTGTAAATAAATAAATCAGGAGTGTGAACAGTCATCGGGAGATGAACTGAATAATCACTCCTAATGTATATAACAATAACCTACCTATGGAATAATCAGACGAATCAGTATTACTGCCTTTGGAGAGTTACTGACTGGCCTGACAGAATCCCAGCTTCATCAAGTAGCTATCGATCCTCTCATACCATGCTCGGGGTGCTTGCTTCAGCCCATAGAGAGCCTTCTTCAACCTGCATACATGATATTTTCAATCATAAATCTCAAATCCTTCAGGTTGCTCCACATAGACCTCTTCTTTGATAGAACCATGCAAGAACGCGGTCTTAACATCCATCTGATGTAGGTTCCATCCTTGTGAAGCCACAAGGGCTATGATCAAGCATATGGTCGTATATCTGGCAACAAGTGCAAATATCATAGTCTATACCTCCCTTCTGGGATAAACCACGAACAACAAAATGAACCTTATACTTTTCCTTACTTCCATTTGCTGCATGCTTTATCTTGTAAAGCCATTTTGAAGTAACAATTGTCTTGTCCAGGGTCTGGGAACAACTTCCCAGACACCATTCTCCATAATAGACTCATATTCTATGGTCATAGCATCCTTCCATAGTTAATGCTTGATGACATCTGAGAATGATGAAGGTTCATTTTGTATGATCGTGCTCATGATGGTCAGGTATCCCTGATACCTGTTAAGTTTCTTAATTTGATGGAAGGTTCCTCAGGGTGCAACATGTCCTTCAGCATCATCAAGTATCCCCCTAAGCCATGAAGGCCTCTTCCTAGAAGAGGAAGGCTCATGTGGATGAGGATCAAACGGATCCATGGGTTCTTCTACATCAGGCATTGATTCATCATCCTTTTCTTTCGGTTCCCTGGTGTCGGCTTCTTGAGAGCTACTCAAAGTCAGCAGATTGTCCACCTTGCTGAGAGCCATATCTTCATCAAAGGTGACATCATGACTAATTACGACTTCCCTTTAACCGGCTACATAGATTCTATAGCCTTTAGTATTTTCACCATAGCCCACGAAAATTCCCTTCTTTCCAGATGCACCCAATTTATTTCGTTTCTCTTTCAGCACATGAAAATATACAGGGCTTCCAAAAATTTTAAAATGAGAAACATCAGGTTTCTTACCGGTGAATTTTTCTTCAGGAGTCTTGGAACCCAATGCTTGATGAGGGCATCGATTTTGTACATATACGGCGGTGATTGTAGTTTCAGCCCATAGAAACTTTGGAAGTCTTTGATCATGTAGCATGGCCCGAACAGCTTCCATCATCGTGTGGTTCTTCCTTCCCACCACACCATTATGCTCAGGAGTATGTGGTGTAGTAGTCTCCCTCTTAATTCCAACCTCAGGTATGCCTGAGTAAACCAATTGTAATATATCGGAGGTCTTGCTTTGGCTTGAGGGGAATGGTCCCCTTTTGAGCTTTCCTTTGGCACATCCTGGACATACACCTTCTTTCTCTACTTGGAATTCGGGCATCCCTGTTACCATCTGTCTTACATCAGGTAGAGCTTTGTAATGAAGGTGGGCAAACCTTAGATGCCAAAGTTCAGACTAAAGAGTTGTGTCACAAGACATGACACCTAGCGGACTTCCATCGACCTGATATAATGAATCAACACTAAACCCAAGAGTAAAGGCATCTTTAACATTATTTTTCCATATACATACCTTGCCATTGCTGAAGGTTACCTTGTAGCCTCTGTCTTCCATTCCCAAGATGGACACTAGGTTCCTTTTGAGGTCAGGTGCATTTAATACATCCTAGAATTTCTAGCCTTCTTGAATGCTTGTCCTCTTCCTTGATTCCCAGCTCTCCTCTTACCTTTGCTGTTGACTTTTTCATTCAGAGGGATTTCGAGTTGCACCACTGCATACTGTACCATGCTTCTCCAATCATGATTATCATCATGCTGCCCATGTCCATGATTTTATCCATCATAATGCTGCTCAAACTAGTGTGCATCATCATCATGCTATCCTATATGTCCATGATCTCATGTTGCCCTTTTGATTTAGACCCAGAATTATTTCTTCTCTTAGCATGAGAAGAAAAAGCAGCAGGAGGACCTTTAGGCATGGGCATTTCTTGCTCTTCTTCCCTTGTTTCTTCTTGAATGCATCTAGCCATTAATTCCTCGAAACTAGGAATTACATTATAGTTCAGAAGAGTAGTCCTGAACACATACCATTCAAATGGCAATCCTCCAAGAGTTGTGAGTGCCATTTCTCTGTCAGTAATAGTTTCCCCAATAGATAGAAGATCGTTCTTGATCTCGGTGATTCTTAAGAAGTATGCTTGCATACTTTCATCTTTACCCTTCTTGATTTCCCTCAGCTTATTTCTAAGAAATAAAACTTGATTTGCATCATTAACTTTAAATAAACTCACCAGTCTATTGTAGATTACCTTGGAGGTGTCCAGTTCAGAGATGTAGGCCACCAAGTGCTTGTCGATAGAGTCCCGGATGATCTTCTATTGTTTTGACTTCTCCATTTTTTCATTTGTTCCAGGTAGCAGCGGATGCATTTGATGGAGGCTCAACAATATTGCCTCTCACATGATCCAACACTCCTTGATTCTCAAGGGTTAGATCGATAGACATCTTCCATCCGTGATAGTCAGCTTTCTCATGGAGCTTGTCTTCAGCAGGAAAGAGTGTTGAGGACCCCATAGGTATTTTAGGATAGCCTTGCCAATATTCTCTTCGATGATTGCTCTTGCTCTTGCTCGGGCTTTGTCTTCACCTCAGCTCCGATACCATGTTAAATTATGGTATGTTCTATGATTATAACAGTTTACTTTTTTTCCTTATTATATTCCAAAGATTAGCAATCACACGTACATAAAGTAAAGTGCAGATAGAACATTAAACGATCGACAGAAAACAAGCCAAGACAAGAGACACAAGATGTGGCGGCTAGCCAAGGACAAACCCCACAATGTGTGGGGAAACCCTTTGATCAAATCTTCTTTTATCTTCAATAATTCAGCAGAGAGAAATAGTACAATAAATCTGATTCATATCAGCAGTAGCAAACCCTAGATCAGCAGCATCAGCATTAGCGGCTTCATTATCAAACTAGGGTAGACGATATCTCACAAACCGACCATCGGATTGACTTCATTCCACCACCAAAAGTTTCAGCTTCAAGAGGAGGTTCAGATGAACCTATAGTGCAGTTCCAAAGAGGAGATCTTCTAGGCCACGCAGGTCAATCTTTACTTCTGCAATTGCAGCTTCAGTTTCAGTAGTTTCCGGCTTCAAACTAGGGCAGTCGATATCTTGCAAACTGTTCATCGGATTGACTTCATTCCACCACCAAAAGTTGTGGCTTTCAGAGGAGGTTCAGATGAACCTACAGCGCAATTCCAAAGAGGAGATCTTCTAGGCCACGCAAGTCAATCTTTACTTCTTCAGTTGCAGCTTCAATTTCAGCAGCTTCCGGCTTCACATGTGTGAGAGAGAGACCCATTTCAGCGCAGTAGAGAAGAGACTCATTTCTGCGTAGTAGAGAGAGAGAGAGATGTGATGAGATGAGTGAGTGCAAATGAGGAAAAGTCCTCTTATATTTATACACAACGTTGGTGGGTGAATAGATGCGACTGTTGGGCTTCTGAGCCTACATGAGTTGTAGGTCGGCTTGATAATAATTCCATAATCAAAATAAATTCATATCTCCATGAATACTTATCGGAATCGGATGATCTTTATATCAATCCTACACCTCTCGACGAGAGGAATCTAATAAAAATATTATCATCCATGAATAAGATGACCCACATGAAATTTTTCCCTGGTTTCCAATTTTAACAAGCAAGCATACAATCAACCTCTGATTGTCTAAACACCTTTCAGACAAGCAATCTTTGCTCTGTCAATCAAGCATTCTAATATAACCTTATTTGAAGGTGGGTTTAATAAAACTTAGGCTCTGATACCACCTAATCTGAAAATGGGGCACTTAGTTTTCTTATCTAACTTACAAGAACCTCTCCCACTTCCAAAGCTTATTTATTCCCAAGTCTTTATGATTAACGAATGTGGAATTAAATATGTGTTTGAAAATAATGTGTATACTTATGTCTATTTTACAACTATTTATGTGCTTTTAATATTCTGTTGCTATGCTGATACAACATATATATAACAGTAAACAATGCAGCAATAAAACAAAACACACAGAACAACAATTTAATTAGGAGTTCACCCAAAACTCTTGGGCTACGTCTCCGTGAGCTCTAGTCAACTCGACTAGGCTCTCTGGGATTATGGCAGCAATGTTTTTACAATCTCTCTGGCTCAACTCCACAGTTTAACACAGAAACAATGGGATTAGAATTCCATTCTATCCCCAGCTCTGAAGCTCTCGGCCTTTTTGCTCTGACTTTGGCTCTTAGGCTCTCGCGCTGGCTCTTTGGCTCTGGCTTCTTGGCTCTGTCTCGGCCTCTGCGCATTCGCTTTTGCTCTTACGGCTCTCTCCTTTCTCAATTGAGCTCTCTATCTTGGCTCTGCATGCTCTTTTGCTTCTGCTCTATCTCACACTGCCTTCTCTTCTTCATTATATCATTCTATGGCTTTTTAAGCCAATCAGCGTTACTTGGTTTGTTTTCCCCTTCGGGCTCTTTGGCTCTCGGCCTCTGTCTGCTCAAATCCCCTTATGAGCATTTAACAATCATTGGTTAATGCTTTCAGGGAAGGTGGCCACCTGTTTTGCTTGGAAGGGACCATCGGCGCATCCAAATTCCCAAACAGTCGTTCCTTCTTTACACAGAGAAATATTGTAAAAATCTGTCGAAATGCCTTATTCCAGACTTGAAATGACATCAACTCCACCCTATAATCCATCAGGTCTGGTCTTAATTGCTATCGTAAATCGTTGAGTCGTGGGTTTTCTTTGTACTTGGGTTTTTGGCGAGAAACCCCAAATACACAGAAAACCCAACAAAATGGCCCATATCGGACTTGAAAAGTTATGTATTCATAATTATAAACCCTTTCGGCTCTGGCCATATCGCATTGGGTGCATTTCCCTTGTGTTTCATTCATTTAGCGAAAACACGAAATACACAGAAAACTTTCATTTCCCGGAACTCAAAATATATGTGTTTTCATTAATAAACCCCATCGGGTCCGGCTATATCGCATCGCATATGGTATCGGCCCTGCTCCTTTGAATAGCTCCAATGTGATTAATCGCAATCGCATATTGTAGACACCCGGGGTCCCACCTTAAGCCCCATGCCATCACCGATGCCGATCCGTCGATTTCAACGATCATACCATAGCATCAGCCCAGTCCTATCGCATGTCTGCCTCTGATAGCCTCTGCCTATCACCATCGATTGCGATATGTCGATCGGATCTAGACCGTTGATCGGCAAGATCCGACGGCTCTTGTGCAAAGTTGGTTTGACCTCCGATAGCCCTGTTTTCTGCTATTTCTTCATGCTTTTGCCTCCCAATAGTGTTTTCCGCCATTTTGTGAAGGTTTTCCTTTACAATAGTTTTTTGTATTTTGAAGGTTTAGAGGGTTTTAGGACCCATTTTTAGGGGATTTTGCCCCTTTTTCCAAAGGATAAAGGGTAGCTTAATTTTATGATAACTTCTACATCCTAAGTCCATTTTTGTCCATTCAAGTTGCAGTAGATTCAGAATAGAGAGATCTTTGCAATAAGACTATGTCCAGGAACTTCCTTGGACTTTCATTTTCCCTTGTGAGGAACTCTTAGACTTAGGAGTCTATCCAAAATCCATTTTGGATCACACCTTCCCACTAAAAGAACTTTTGGTCTCCAAAAGACTGATATACTGATCTGAATAGTACCTGAGAGTAACAGCACCTTCTTCTTCCAGCCTCCACACACTTGCCTTGCATAGTGCCTCTGAACCAAAGTATTTTACCATTTCCCTTCCTGGATGGGCTGGTCTTCTTGGGAAGAACTAGCTTCCTCCTTGCCTTCCTACAGAACTTCTGCTGAAATGGTCATAGAAGGTGGTTTGAAATTCTTTGCCCTGATCATTGATCCAAGGTGGCTCAAACAAAATTGAAGTTCATCTGATCCACAAAACATTCATTTGTATCTGTTTGACAAGATGTCAACAACAACTATTAACAACAACAGAAATACAGACAACAATTGGATGGCCTAAACTCCTGCTTCAACAAAAGAAACAGATTTCACAGCTTGTGAACACCCCCATGTCTTACATATGCATACAAATGATGGACTAGACAACAAGCCCACAAAACATGCCTTTAAACAAATGACTTTTCAAGTCAAGCATGTAGAAAAAGACCATTAGGACTCTTTTCAAAAAAATGAAACACTTCATCATTATCTCCATCTTGGAGACCAAGTTAACTTCTTCTAAGTTAATATTGCATTATATGCATGTTTACAACAAATCAATCAACCCTTCAAGTTAATTACACATACGTGTTCAAATACCAGGAAAACATCAACATCCCTGTGTTCATGCACATCATGCTTATGCATGCATTTCATCCTTCAACTTTCACTTAAGCACACCGTACTTTCGAAGCTGAAATGAAATATAATGTTGCAGCAATAAAGTGAGTCTCCTACTCAACTTCTCCCATTCACCTTCTTGGTAAAGTCCTGCAACTTGCATCTCATCAACAAAGAAATGCAAATAGATGCATCAATAGACATGCAACCTTAATTGGAAAAGAACTCTAGCCATTTCTTACCAATCCAGTTCCAAGGTCTTTCCTTTGTCTGCACATCAGTATCAACATGTGAATCATCCTGAGACACTTCATTCATGGAAACTTCCTTTCCATTTCTTCCATCTTCTCTTTCCACTTTCCTCAGCTTGTGTGGAAGCATTGTTGGATTCAGAGTCCTTACAGTCCGTACAACCAGTCGGGTGTTCCTTTAGAACTATCCCCCAGTACACGTTCGGTCATTCATCATCGTTTGTTTCCAAACATGGAACCCAAAGGTGATGCTCCAGTCACATCTCTGGATGAGTTCAAATTTCTACTCCACACACTGTTGAGGGAGAAGAATTGCATTTGCAGTTCCCTCCCGAGGGTTTCCCTTATTCGGAAGGTATTCCCGCGAGTTTGCCACCCAAATATGTGTCTTTAGGGCACTTAGTTTTAGGCACACCTAGTGCCTCATCACTCTACCATCATCCTATATGGGCTTCAGGCATCAGGCCTACGTCAAGTCCGTTCGTCAGGAACATGACTTCCCAATAGGCTGTTACTTCAGTCCCGGTGCAGCCCACCGTTTTGAATACCCTTGTCTCATCGATCCCATTTACACGTCTGTCACAACCAACAGTTTCAAAGATTGTCCCTGTCAATTCCTTTGTCCCATTAGTCAGTGGCCAGATTGTGCCACCGCCTAGGGGGCAGAACTTGAATGTCTCTATGGTGTCAGGTGCCACTAATGTGAGCGGCTCACAAGCTCACATGCTTGGTATAAACATCCCTCTTCTGGTATTATTTATAACCCTGCTGACCCTACTGGATCAAGTAATGCCTAGTACCAATAGGTTCAGAATCCCATTGGTCCATCTAGATCGAGCAATGTTTCGTATCAGTAGCCCTATGGGGCTCAGGTCCAATACCAAAATCCTTATGTTCCATGTGGTTCTCAAGGATTGGTTAATCAACCTTACACCCTCCAAGCTGGGCAATACATCCAACCTGGCTATGGCCAGATTCAGTTTGGTAATTTCTCGGGCACTGTTCAAGTACCCCTGCAACAGCAAGGACAGCCTTTACAACAACTAGGGTAGCCTTTATTACCGCAAGGGCAACCTTTGTTGCCACAAGTGCTCTCTGCGCAACAGCGAGGGAAAATTATCCCATAGCAAGGTCTCCTGCAACAACCACAAGGTCAATCCTTACAACAGTTGCAGCAAGTCGCACAACAGCAGATGAAATATGCTTCGCATACCTCTCAACCCATACCCTCACAGGGCCAACCTCTGCAAACCTAGGGACAAATTTTGCAATCGTAAGGTCAGCCCTTGCAACAACAAAACCAACCAGGGCAACAACAACCCTTGTATACATACCAACAAGGTCAACCCTTGCAGGGGCAGGGTCAAGGTCAAGTCCTGCAACAGCAAGCCCAGAATCCTCTTGTCCTAGGTCAACAGGTTCATAATCCTGTCAGCCAAGGGAACTAGGTACAAAACCCCTACGTCCAAGGGAAACAAGCATATCAACCTCATGCCCAAGGACTATAGGTCCAGAACCCTCTTGTTCAGCGACAACAGGTTCATCAGCCCTATGTTCCAAGACAGCAGGTCCCATATCCATATGTCAAAGGTCAATAGGCTCAACAACCTTTTAACTCATACATTGCCTATCATCAACCTATGCCTTTATAGTTTGAAGGTATTCAAGATCATAATACTCCCTATGGTCAAGGTAATCCACAATGGGGGCAGCCTCAGATGACATATGGCCAAAATCCTTAACATCAGGGATGGGCTCCTCTTTATGGGCCCGCATATCGACCTCCCATGCCTTTTAACACTCAATTACGTTTCTTGTCTACACTCGAGTTGTCGGATGTAGCATACCTTACGAATGATCCAATCCTTCATTCGTCGTACTGGCCTCCGGTGTTGTCCAAGATACCAAGTGATTGCCCAAAGTTCGATGGAAAATCTAAAGAAGATCCTCAGGCCCATGTGATGACATATCACCTTTGGTGCTCATCGAACTCGTACATGGACAATTCCATTCATCTTCGTCTTTTCCAACAAACCCTCATAGGTGCCACAAAAAAATGGTACATCGAGCTACCTCGGAGTACTTTCCATGACATTAATTCGTTAGCCATGGCTTTCCTCACGCATTTTCAGTTGTCGGTTCACTATGAAACTGGCACATATTTGCTCACATCACTTAAGCAAGACACCGCGACACACATCTCTAATCATATCCACGAATGGAGACGTAGACGTCCCCTGATCAAATTCGAGATAGATGATCAGTTTCTCACTTAATTGTTTACCAAATCATTCGTAGCCCCAATTGCTCGTGATATAGCTATGGGTGGATGTGTCACTAAAGAGAAAGCCATCACTCGTGCCCAGTACTTGGATCTAGTTTACTCTTAGTCTAGCATTTTATACGATTTGCTACCCAATGCACTGTGGCCATCGTTTGATCCTGCAGCATCAAAGTCACCAGTTGTTCCTCCCATTGATGGAGTTATTGGTTCAGTATCCCAGACCCCTAAAACTTCTTTCAAACAGAAGTCAGTCTCGAATGCTGCTCCTAATAGTTCATCTCATAATTCACCTAGCCCTGGTAAAACCCTAGAGGTCCACATTGTCCAGTCTACCGCAGTGGATAAATCCTCGAAAGGAAAGAAGAAAGGCAAAGGCAAACCTAAATCCGATGCCCTGAAACAGGGTCCTCCCAAATCGTCTGTTGGTGAATCCTCGCAATGGAAACCCAAGTATCCTTGCCTCATTTGCGAGGAGGATCACTACACTAAGGATTTTCCTCGACAATCTGAAGTTAGTCGCCTACTCAAAGGGACCCATGTTGTCCTTAAAGAGCCATTACCATCTCAGGAGACCCAAATGGTAGACCAACCCCGATCTGCTTCCTCAGGATCTCAAGTGTTCATGATGAGCACACCTATTAATGTGGCTACCCGATCGAAAGATTATCAAACTCCAACTCCGACAGCTAGGAAAGAAAAAGAAGTTTCACCTTCTTCTTCTTCTACCCCGAGTTTTGGCCCTCTTTAAATCGAGTGCCCTAACCTTGATTCTGCTACGCAGCCAACCTCTCAAGGTGTGCTGCGAAAATCCTCATATAATCCCAATGCCCGAGCCACTCAACACTACAATATTGTTGAGTATTTGGCTCAGGCGTCATCAGCCATGTCGACTCTCGAGGTACTCCAAAGTTGCCCATCACAGCAGAAATCTTTGACGTCAGCTATCGGGGGCATCAACCCCACCGATTCTAATTTGATATGTTTCGATCTGGAAAACCATGTTCCACAGCTCCCCCATCAGATTGCCTTTCTTATTTAGGTAATAATTAATGAGCAGACCATCCACCACATTGTCATCGATGAAGGTGCCTCCACCTACATCTTGTCAAATGCATGTTGGAAGGCTATTGGTTCCCCTGCACTGAACCAGTCTCTGAACACTTTGGAAGCTTTTGTTGGGTGCGATTCGCGACCCTTTGATGTCTTACCTAACCTTGCCATCACCCTGGAAGGCAAGATAGTGCAAGTCGAATTAGAGATTGTTGACACTAATCTCAATTACAATCTTCTACTCAGCTGAATTTGGACTCATGCCATGCATGCCGTGGCCTCCTCTTTGTTTCGCGTGATCAGTTTTCCCCATCAAGGGAAGATTGTCACCGTCGATCATCTGTCTTTCTTTGCCTCTTCCTCCTCGGATGGCAATGTTTCATTTTTCAAGCACTCTGGTGCTCCCTATGAGAGTGTGGGGGTGGGTCTCTTCAAAGATTCTGCCTTAATGAGTATTTTTTCACTCGTCTCGGTCAAATCTTGTCCCTGGGTCATACCTGCACCAGATCTTGTTGATACTTGGGGCAAGGTTATTCCGCTTAGTCCTGTCAAAGTCAATTACATGGAAATTGTTTTGGCTTCGAACTCTGCATCCTTTGATTCTCATATGTCGAAGACCTATCTCAATATGTACTCTCAATCCCCTTGGCTTAGCACTTTGGAATCATCTGATCCCTTATCCGAGACCTTCCTCATTGATGAAGGTATCATGGAAATCATGTCTCTCAAGGAACCACGATGGATCGATACTCATCATCGCTCCTCATTCCTACCTCACCCAGCGGTCACATCTACCGCTTTCGAAGAGTCCTCTTCTCCATTTCTTATTGATGTGTCAATTCATCCTGACATTATCAAGATCTTTCAACTAAGGGCACCTTTATCCATTCATGGATTAAAGATTTTCACCCTCCCCGAGTTTTCACCGATTGCCCTCAGACTCATAACCCTCCCTTGCCCAAGGGGGATGGGGGCAAAGCCTTATATGAGTTCTACTTCATTATTTGGTCGAGTCGATGCTTACTCATCATGACAATGGTAACACTCCGGTGTCCTTCTGTGTTGATGGATTACCCGAGTCCCAGAATGGACTCCTACCTCAAAAAGTACTACGTTTAGGTCATCTTGCATGGTTACTTATGTACATTAGTATGTGATTCATTTTTTTACAGCGTGGTTTTGTGTGATAGTTTTCAAACAGCTTTCCTGTTTACTATGCTTTTCTTGCTTTGCAAATGTCTGCAACTCCTCACGTTGGTTTCGCTGATGGTGCTTTCCGTAGTACCCGAAACCTATCATCTGCGGCATGAGCTATCTATGACCCTAACGGTGAGTTGATTAACCTTCAAGGTATCTACCTAGGTCGCACAACCAACAACATTGTTGAATATAGTGCAGTCATCAAACTGTTGTCAGAAGCCATCGCTCTGGGCATCAAAGAATTTGTTGTCAACCTGGATTCATAGCTTATCGTCCTTCAACTCAACAAGCAATATTCCGTTAGGAAACCTCAAATATTACGAATGTATCTCTGTATCTGTCTATTGGAAAGGCATTTGATTATATTACATATCATCATATTTCTAGACGCATGAAGACATTGATAGATGCATTAGCTAATTACATGTTGGATAGACATTTACAAAACATGTAACAGATAAGACAAACCATTTGTACCATAATAGATAGGAAAATACAACATATATATATATATGGTGACAATGTTTGATACATTAGAACCCCAAAAATAATATGTGTGTCTGAAATAACATCAACGGCTCACGGGCCTCATACATCCATGGCACGTAGGCCTCAAAAAATATGTAAGTGTTGGACCTAGGAACTACTCAGCATGGTGGTCATGGTAGCACGATACAACTCGTGCAACATGACTCAACAGTCAATGGATCGGATATGAGACTCCCACCGTCTATCTCTGATACCGACGGGGCATGTCTCCTATCCGAGCATACTCTGAGATACCATGAGTTAACCCCTCAAAGTTCCTCACAATCTTCTCCTCGTTGTTGCTCCCTTCCTGATAAGGGGCGATAGTGTCAATAGGGCGGGTTACGCACCTGGCTATCGGGGACATCCCGATCGGCTGCTCTAGTACAACATCTGCATAAACAAGAGAAATGTTATAAGCACGCATATACCAAAAACAATTAAAAATCTCAAAATTAAAAATTTGATTTTTACCTTCGTCATCGAAGTCCTCTCCATCTGGTAAGGGAATATCTGGATCTCCACAGAAATCAGTGTCATCATATGGCTAGTCCTCCACGACAATCTTCTATCATCATAGCCATGAGAAAAATGTAAGTCGGTATGACATATGCTGACCCCCAGTGATCCTGGGCATCAAACGACTCCAGCGGGCCATCCACAGATCGTGTGGCACAGGAGGATCAACCTCAATCAAATGGTACTAGAACAGTGGCACTCGTTTTAGGAAAAATGTCACAAGTACTGATCCGAAGCCAAATTGCTTCAGATTCCCCGCCTTGGCCTTGGAAAACTGACGCTTGATGTTCATCTTCATGGCCTCTGCGCAGTTGAAGATCATAGGAGATGTGCAGTCATTAGCATAAAGGAACTTCTACTTGTTAGTCTCATGTTCCACCTGGGACCCCGCCACTCTGTTGATAGTCAACAGAAGCACCCTCAATGTCAAATCCCACACACTGAAAATCTCTATCTTCCACCTCTTTGATTTCAGGGCCTCAGGGCAGTGTTCGACAAGCAGGGAAGATATGCTTGCCCCAATCGGACATGACCCATACAAGTTCACTGGCTCACCTCTGTGAGACAGTCTAGTGATGAAGTAGATATCTAAAGTTGTCAACTCCAGCTTCTAGTCCCCAATGACAAAAATCTCTCGATTAATGTCCCAAAGGCTTGTCAAGTATCGAAGCAACTCCGGTTGGGCCTGCATCCCTAGTGTAAGGAAGAATTTGAGGGTCTCGCAAGCCCTCAAAACCTCCAGAAATTTGGATCATTCATTACCTGAGTGTCAACATCTTCATGTTCCCTTTCCTTCCAATCCACCATTTTCGATGATTTCTCTCTTTCAAAAGCCGTTAATTTGAGTCAATAATCATCCTTGGCACATAAAATTCAAGTTTAAACAATCAGTTTTGAGAAAAAATGGTTTTTCCCTATCCACAGCACTGACACGCCTATTTTAAAAATAGTTGCGCTGATCAGCGCAGATGGTTGTGCAAATCACCCTCAGCCAACGCGATTCTGTGCCCAAAAATCGTGTTGACCGAGAGCGAAATTTTTTTCTTTCAAAAACCTCCCTAAAAATCCAAAAAAAATGGCTAAAAATAGAAATGAATGGCATGAAAATGGAGCTCAGGGCTTCGGCTATTACCTGGAACTGACGGTTCGTCAATTGACCTCCCGGATCTCCCGCAATCTGCTCTATAACAACTAGGGAAAAAGTGGGTAAAAACTCTTCACTACAAAGGTAAAATGGTAAATGGTAAAAATATATTTACTTTTCCCCTTTTTTATTCATTTTTTCATGAAAATATCAAGTTTTGTAAATGTTTTTGACCTATTTTACCTCAAGGACTCGATAATGCACTTTGCCTTACTTGTGTAGCAATAGGTGATGGATGTTCAATGATGATGATGAGTCACATTTCAGCGCTTTTCTTGACTCATTAAACTCGAATGAAAAGATTTCTGAGTATTTTTCCCTTTTTGACTTGTTAAAGAGAATTAAAACAGGGGGTCTGCTTTTAGCTCTTCTCTAACCCTTTAAAAGTGAAAAGATGGTCGAGCCCTTATCATTTCAAACTCGTTAATGGATGTGAAACATTGTGCGCCCAATATAAGTTTATCCCTTTTTCGGGCTGGGATGCACTATTTATGAAAAAGGTACTCCTTGACTGAAATGGTCAAGTGGTTATCTCAAGTATTGCTTTTTACCTTTTTGGGCTTGAGAGACACAAATGTATGAAAAGGGACCATGTGGAGTTTTCTTTTACGTGTCTTTTTCAAACTCTCTAAAGATGAAAAAGATATGGAGTTACACCTTTGTCGGACTCGTTAAATTATTAAACGACATTGGATTTGTCACTATCACGAACATGAGCTTCTCCTTCCTAGGGATCATTAAACTTACTAGGTCAGATTCATCTAAAGGATGAACTTACAATGCAAGCATATGTTATCCCCTTCGAGCTTGTGATTAAAAATAATTGGGGTACTCGCCAGAAATGGTGGGGGGGAATTTGGAAATCTATCAGTCGTGTCAGCAGCTCACTCTTGAACATGACACTCTTTGCTTCGTGTCAGTTTGGGACATCCTCCTTTGTATCTTTAACCTTCTTGGGTTTGGGCTGTTCATTTTTGCCTTCCATCTGATCTCTTCCACGTCGTCATGACCACCGATCTTATGGATCCAAAAGCTGCCAAACTTCCAGTTGTGTCACTGATATGTTCAAGGGTTGTCCTTCTGCAGTTACACTTACCTCTGATTCTTTATATCATCCAAAATCATTTTGCATCCTCTCGTCTCGTGTCGATGATGTTGGATTCATTATGGCCCTCCTTCAACACGGTCTCTTTCCGTCGACTTCAACTCATTAGCCGGGAAGTTGACCGAGAGACTCCTTTCCAGTAACTTAGAGCTTGCATGCCCTAATGGCAAGTTCTTCGCACTCGACGACGAGTTCACATCATTGGTTTTCGATCGAGTGATTTCACAGGTGTTCGACTTCAGTTCCTGTATTCACATTTCGTGAATTTTGTTGATAGTACCTTGAGGGCCATCTTCATTATTGGTAGTTTCTCTCGCATTTGTTAACAGTATACATCATTGACTAGTAATCAAGCGAATTTCTAGCAAGCTTGACATCAACACATCCATTCGCATGCTAGGATTTGTACTTTGATCGGGTCGTGTTGGACTGCAAGACCCTGTACTCAAATCACAAAAAGTCCAAGTTGCAAAGTAGTGTGACATGGTTATGATGATATACATGTCTCTATCAAATGGCTGGCTATGACCAGACCATAAGTTATCATATGTGGTCCTTCTCATTATTGGATGGCTACGACCATATGCTATGAAACTAGCTCAAGAAAAGATAGAAAAGATAGATCAATGCCTTAGAGTTCAACCTCTTCGAGGGGGAAACCTCCTTTACATTACATAAATGAACAATTCTTGGATATACAAATGAAAAGACCTCCTTTCTATATATAGAAGTCTAAGGGGTCATAACATAATCAGAGCCGACATAACAATAATAATGTAGGGGCACAATAATAACAATAGTGGGTTTCTATGGGGCACAATAGTAACAATATGGGCACTACATGGGTACATCAATATAATAAGTGGGTTTTACTAATAACAATAAGGGGTTACACTAGTAGTATAGGGGACTAACATGCCCCTCTCCTTCAAAAAGCGTTGTCCTCAACGCTTGAGTAGTTCTTGATGCTTCTGTATAAAATTCTTGTCCTCTCATGTGGAATCTTCTGCGGGTAAGTTCTTTCACTTGATGAGATATTCTGAAATTGATCAATTTCGTAGCTGTCGGGTTCTTTTTTCTGTGACTGCTCCAGGTTCCAATATGATTTTTCCTTCCTCTTCAATTTCTGGCAATATTGTTTGAATTGAGATCTTTTGCAACTTTTGAATAAGTGGGCATACTTATTTGTCCTTCTTCCATTCATCCCCTACTTTGTTTATCCAATCTGGTTGGATAATAGAAATAGCACAAAACAATGCTTCCACATCCTCATCCTTGAAGATTCTTCCCATTCGGTAAAGTCGCCATTTTTTAAGTGCATGTAGTATTGCCGACATTTCCTTCTCATAAATAGCTTGCTTGAGATGTAGCAGTAAAAATGCCCAATCACCTACATCAAAACATTTTTCACTATGATGTTGATCTACCTGTTGTTTCGTTTGATTTTGCACTGAAGTAGCGTTATCCTTTAAAATTTGGAGAACTTCTTGTTGATGCTCGATGTGATCTTTCACTGCTTGAACCTTTTTATTCTTGATATGTCCTTCTATCTCTAGAGTTTGGGGAGTGGTAATTTCTTCCAATCCTTTACAAGATATGGTCAGATTCATTTCTTGATGCTCAATGTGATCTTTCACTTCTTGAACATTTTTCTTCTTGATCCTTCTATCTTGATAGTTTGAGGAGTGGTAATTTCGACCAATGAATTACAAGATATGGTTGGATTCATTTCTTCTTTCTCGATGTGATCTTTCACTTCTTGCACCTTTTTCTTCTTGATATGTCCTTCTATCTTGAGAGTTTGAGGAGTGGTAATTCTTGCCAATGCTTTACAAGATATGGTCTGATTCATTTCTTCTTTCTCTGGGGTGGGGTCCTGACGTATATCTTCTTCTTTTGATTTTTCTTGATCCTTTTCTTCCTCCTCTTCATATTCTATGTAAAATAATTTCTTCTCAGCACACTTATGACCTTTAGTGCATTTGCTATCACAATTGTAACAAAGCCCTTTTTCTCTTTTTTCTTCTAATTGTTGTGGTGTAACCCTTGTAGGTTGTGGAAGGCTAGGAGAAACAACACTTCCATCTTTATAGTTGTGATGGGTATGCTTCCTGGTTTCCATAATTTTGCTTTCCACTATGCCACAAAGCCCTTTTACACTTTCCAATTGTTGTGATGTTGCTCTAAAGAAGGTGTTGCTCTTTGTATCCTCATAATGTGCTATCATTTCCTCCGTGAAAATTGACCATGTAACAAGTTGTTTATGAGAACAAAGCCCTTCATACCATAAAAATTGATCTGGTTCTAAATATAAAGATGCAATACATACCTTTTGTAACAGTGGTACACCATGTAGATCAAAATATTGCTCCATCTGAAGTATCCAATTTACCGGATCCTTGCCATCAAACTTCCTCATCTTGCTTTTTCTTGATTTTAGGAGCTCGATCTTGAAACGACTGTAACTCTGTATTTTTGGATCTTTAGGTTCTGAAATTGTGATCTATAGTAGCCCTCTGTATCCCCTCTCTAATGCCACCATTCTGATCCAAAATGGATTCTCCAAGGAAGAGTTATACGAAATCTCCCACAGTGACTTGATTATAGACTAGTTCAGTAGAGCGAACTTGTACGACGTGCCACGAGTCAATGTTTCAACCTTTGGATCTGAAAAATGCATCCAAGAAACTACAGTCCATCCTCTTTATGTACCTTCTTATGAAATTTCAATCTGATCCCTAGAGAGAAAGTTATGACGCTTTTCCCCAGGTCACCTGTTTGGAATGTAATTTAGGAGTCTGCAAAAAGACCAACTTCCTCAGATCATATTTCCGCAAATATAGCGTGAACAACTCTGAAATTTGGACCTGAGGTTCAGCATGATTTCTTCTGAAATGGGTTTCTTTTGCAACTTCTGAAACATCACAGAAAAAAAGTTATAGCGAAAATTCCACGATGACCTATTTGGAGTAGCGAAACCCTAGAATCCAAAGCTCTGATACCAAATGTTATGAAACCAGCTCAAGAAAAGATAGAAAAGATAGATCAACGCCTTAGAATTCAGCCTCTTCGAGGGGGCAACCTCCTTTACATTACATAAATGAACAATTCTTGGATGATACAAATGAAAAGACCTCCTTTCTATATATAGGAGTCTAAGGGGTCATAACATAATCAGAGCCGACATAACAATAATAATGTAGGGGCACAATAATAACAATAGTGGGTTTCTATGGGGCACAATAGTAACAATATGGGCACTACATGGGTACATAAATATAATAAGTGGGTTTTACTAATAACAATAAGGGGTTACACTAGTAGTATAGGGACCTAACACCATACCTTGGTTTCATTATGATCCTCCTTAATGGATGCTTGTGCCCATACTTGAATCTGTTTACATGATCATTCTCTAGATGGCTGCGTCCATGCCACGATTCATGTATCATTTGATAGAGATATCATTTTATGTATATGTATCTGTACTTTCTTGTAGGTTTTCTAACGGCAGACTGGTTCCTCGCACTAATTTATAAAGCATTTCATCCCTCACTCTAGCTCGGCCTTCACGCTTTAGGGGGCATCTGTTACACAACATTTTTTCAGTATCCCTATACTCCCTATTCCTTGATCCTGGAGGACCTCTACAGGGAGCCCCGCATGCTTTGCCTTCATGGAGAAACTCCCATTATGTCCCTCTTCATGAGCAGATCATCTCCCTTTTGCACCATTTCCCCTAAAACCTCTGTTTTGCCTAGTTTACAAGACCGCGCTAATGGCCTTTGTCTCCCCCGTGTTGATGTGTAGATATTAGCACTACTCCTCGCACCGACCGAAGCAACTAAGCTATGTTTCAATCATGTTGGTCCTGTTATGGAAAGTTTTTTAAATTAGAACTGAAGCTTCCAGCTCTAGAAGCTTCGTAACGGAAGTCTGGTAAATGGTTTGGCTGGATGGGGTTGAGGATGACAGTTTAGGCTCCTTTCCCCTATAATGATGGAACTACCTCAAGGGATAAATCCTTCTCCCATAAGAAGAGGATCCATCTCCCATCCATATTTCTTATATAAACCTCCCTTCTTCCCAAGCACAAGCTAGTGTGAATGTTATAGTCACAGTTGGTAGTTTTGGCAGAGTTATTGTTGAGTGTTGATGCTATTTTGGAGTAGACAAGCAAGCTATTACTAGTTGTAGCTACCTAGTTGTGTGAGAGAGAAGTGTGTTTTGGTTTGGATTAAAGCCCAAAGGGAAGAGCCTTTAAACTATTGTTGTTTGAAGCCATCATGGAATGCTAGCAGAAGTGTGTGGGGACCCAGTCTTATCAGAGGAAGACTGCAGCGTCAAGACGAATGGTTGTAATCTCTCTTTGATATTAATATATGCAACTATCGATTGATTTCCTACATGTTTTGTAATATTACATATCCATGTCTTAATGCTTCTTGACTCGTTAAGTAGGTTGAATTGCAATTTGTATATTATTATGTTTGTGTGTTGTTGTTGTTTACTTGTTTCAGGAACTTGAAGAAGGAAGTGAGAGATTGTTGGAGCAAGCAAGCGAAGACTTCATCAAACAGGATAAGCAACCAAGAGGTAGGCTCTCTTAATTGATTCTAACCTAAGGAAATCTTCCATAGAATGTATTTGTTGTGGCTAGACCCATTATCGGGCTAGAGGAACATGTTTGTGTCCTCACTTATAATTTTACTTCACCATAATACCCTTTTTTAAAGTCTTCGCATTTTGAGGAGTGGAGCGTGAAGGTCATAAGAGTCAAAGGGGCTTTAGGAAGGTCAAAACGCCTTAGATTGTTAGGATTCAATTTGTTTTATGACCCGCCCATGGTTCGCGGACCATGGTATTGTAAAAGAAGACGATATATAAAGGAGTCATAAAGAGCCATAGGGGCAATCAATAATGAATAGATGAATCTATAAGCAAGTGACCTAAGTCAGAAGAGTATGCTTTCTATACTTAGGTGAAGGGGAAGGCTCCTGCAGCTATGTGCGCGGAGACCTTGATAAGTTCGTTGTTGAGTGTGCGGGCCCCTGCAGTTGTGTGCGTAGAAAAGGAATAGTCTGTAACAGAATATCAGAGCATAATAAAAGACCATTTTGGAGTAGAACTTGTGTATCTGTGTGTTATTATTTACTTCTACATTTACTATGTATTCGCATTGTTCACTGGATTTATCTTGAAAAATAATTAATATATGCGCGTAAATAGTAGATTTGTTAGCTTACTTGATGTTATGAATGCTTAGAGCAATTGGCGTAGAGTTAGAATCTGTCATTGGTAAGTTATTGTAATATCTGCATTTTAAGGTTTAGGGTTCGAGAAGGTCAGAAGAAAGCCCTAGAAGTGACAGAAACACATCACATAGACCTCTGGATGTAGAAGCATGGTTCTATCATCCCCAATATTGCCTCGGGTGAGATAGCAGCCTACACTACGCGGGTTGTTGCCAAAAGGGCCGATAGTGTAGGGTTTTGTTGGTTGGCGCAACTACTCTGAACCTGGGTCCAGACCCCCTCAAGCCAACAACATCCTTAAATCTTATGGTTTTGACCAAAGATGGATCAATTAGGTCCTTGCCATGTTTTCCTCTCCTGTGTATTCCATTTTTCTCAATGTCTCTCGCACTAGAACCTTTAACTCCTCTCACAGCCTAAGATAGGGAGATCCTATCTCTCCATTCCTTTCATCCTGGTGGTTGAAGGTCTAGGTTGGTACCTCAAGTCAGAAGCTAGGGCTTCGCAAATCCATGTTCTGAGGTCATAGGACAATGACCTCCCTATCACACACCAACAAATTGTGCATGACATTATGCTCTTCTTCCATGTATCTTTGTGCGAAGCTAAGCGCATGATTGATATCCTCAAAGTCTTCATGGAGGCATCAGGGACAATGATAAATCTTGCATCTTATTTTTCAACACCCTGGTGAACATACAAACCTTCTTGGCTCAAGAGTTGGGCTTCAGGAACCAACTCTCTCCCTTTCAAGTATCTTGGTATGCCTTTATCCTTGAATTCCTTAAAAACCTCATGCTATAAATCTCTGCTTCAAAAAATGCAATTGAAGCTCAATAATTGGGCCTTAAAATTCCTAAATCTTGCTGGTCGCACTGTCCTTCTCAAACCAATTCTCCAATCTATCCCAATCCATCAGATTTCGGGGACGGTAGCCCCAAAAACCTCATGTGCAAAGATGGTGGAAACCTTCAAAAAATTCTTATGGGGAGGAGCTCAGCAATTGAAGAAATGGGCATTGGTCTCATGGCCCAACCTAACAAAGCCTAAAATGGAAGGGGGTTTGGGTCTCTGGGACCCTTACACTCTGAATCAAATAATGGGAGCCAAAATCTAATGGCATTGGATAAGAGGAGGATCTGACATTTGGAAACAGATTTGGACCCACAAATATGGCATGCCAATTCACACTGAATACATCCTCAGATATTGTGACCCTCCCAAAGTATCAACAATATGGAACCTAACATTCCATAATAGTGACCTCATCACACAACATGTTTTCTAGGAAATCAGAGATGGGAAACTAACTCTATTCTGGCAAGACTCATGGCAGCAGAGAGAAAAGCAATATAGGATACAGGATTTGAGTAACTTATTTTTGTACACAACATGCAGGAAGGGGTACCGGCCCCTCAGTCCCCTCACTTCATTAAGTCATGAGAGGTGAGTAATGTTGAGCGTGTGAAACAACCCAACACCTCATCGAGTGTGAGAGGAGATGTTCTAAGGTGACATATGAGTAGTTTGAACGACATTCGTGTTGGGGTGGTGGTTTAGTTTCATGGGCCTGAGTAGTTTTATGCGCAGCAGTGAAGGAAGAGGAGTCTAGCCTTTTGGTTTTGGAGGCATTGGAAGCATTTTCTCTTCAGGTTCAAGCGAGGTTGTCTATTCTTGTACCTGTCCCTGGAAGGGTTCCCCAAGCTTTTCTGGTCTAGTGAAGCGTGGATTGAAGTAACAATAACCACCTGAATTTTTTGATTCAATTTGAATTTGGAAAGTGTGGGATTCTGGTTCTCTCGTGGGTGTAGAAAGTGGGTGCATGAGCGAAGTCTCTAGTGGGGTGAGTGGAGCCACAACATGTGGCTCTTGTGGTTTTTGATACATATCGGGGGAACGAGAGCTACTCTCCTAAAATTCAATGGGTTTGAGTGTCGAAGCATTCAGTGAGAAGGGTGTTGGTGTGCTTTGGTCGGAGTGGGGTTCATCTGGACCACTTTGAACCTAGAATTCGACCACCTTAGCACTCTGTCCAACAACTTCCGTGATGGAATTGATCGTTGGAGTGGAAAATGGTGGTGGGAAGCAAGGTGTTGCTTCGGGAGAGGTATTGATAGTTCCCATTCTTGCTCCCGATTTGGATTTCAGAGAGGAGACGGTGGTGGTTCTGAGTCGAGCTCGCTTGGTTAGTGGGTGGTCGCTCCGAATTTCCTATTTGTAGTTATTTTTGTGGTACCGCAGGCCCCTTCAATATGAGGCCATCCTCGTGGGATGGTCAGCCTTCACTCCCTGTGAAGCATAACTCAATGATACGTGAAGACCAGGAATTGGCCATCGCACCCATTTATTCGGGGTAGGAGGGTGCTGGGTCGAGTCAGGGAGGCAAGGTTGTGGGACATTCTAAGTGGTCATCTACTGGTGTGCGAGGGGAATGCCGAGGTGGCAGGAAGGTAACGAGGAAAGGAAAGCAACCTACGTAGGGTCGAAGGTGAGTAGGAATGAAGCGTGGTGGGAAGAGGAGTCGTGGGTCTGGAAGTTGCTTGGACACCAACCCATAGTAAATTTAGCACTGCTGCGTGGAGAATTACCGAGAATTAATCCAACCTTTACTAGATCGGATGGAAACAATTGAGAGAATCAGAAGAGAGGAATATGCAGAGCTAGTAGCCACCTTCGAAAAAATGCACTACTTCCTATGTCAGGTTTGCGAGCAAGTGGTGGTGGTTTGGCATGGCCAAAACCTGCTCTCCAAAAAGGTCGAAAAGCTAGAGTCATGGATGGATCACTTCGAAGGGCATGTCCAATGCGCCTTCCACCCATCGCCTCCTCCAGAAACATCCCCAGATAACCCAACTTCCATCACTTCTAATGAATAACATGATTTCAGGTGCCCTCTTGGTATTACTTGTTTTTTGGAGTCACTGGCCCTCTTGGGCTGGGACTATGTCTCTAGCATCCTTTTTATATTTTTATCACCTCTTACATACTATGGTCAACAAACCTGGTTGGGGTGAGACCACCTATTTTTTGAAACTTCGGATGTATATATTTTATGCCAGTTGAATAGAATATTGATTTACAAAAAATATACATGTGTTTTGCTATATTTTATTTTATAGTTTACATTGTTAGGTGTGGTGTTATGTTATATATATATATATATATATATATTTATACATAGTTTATAAAATTTATTAATGATCATATTACTCATTAATCTTAATAATATTTTCATATTTAGTTTAGTAATATGTTACATATTAGTCTCATGGGGGAAATTCAATTGGTGATCGAAGTAATGTGAAATATGTGAAAACTGATAGATCCAAGGTTCAAATGCCCCTTGTTATGACCCGGTTTAAGGAGAGGAGGGCAGGTTGTAGACCCTCAAAGGTAATGTTACATATTAGTAGTTATTTAAATTTTCAAAGTATTTACATCTAATCTTCATTAGTGTTACATATGTGTCGGTTTCCACATTAAGATCAAATCAAAATAATGTCATGAAACAACTCAAAGGAGGAAGTTGTCAAAGCAAGGTGCCAAAATGACAAAATTAGTCAAACCTCAAAATAGTTAGTGAAATGTGCCAAGATTTGTTCATAAGAAGATTTTTGAAAGAAGCAAATCAAAAAAGAGATCATTTGAAGGTAAATGAGCTTTATAAAATCAAGATTGATATAGTAAAATCAAGTAAGATCAAGAAATCAAAACGAATATCATAAGGATCATAATCGAAAGATAAGTCAAAACATGATTAATCATGAAGAACCAAAAAGCTTAAAATAAAAGCAATAAGGATAAGAGGAACCATCAACCACAAAAGTGCCAATAAAAAAGGGAGTTTCCAAAATTTATAAAGGGATCCCCTTTATATTGACCAAAAGATAGAGGAGTTGTTGGCGGGCCAACAAATTGTGACACACAAGAAGGAAGTGGTTATCTTTGGTTAAGATAAAATGACTAAATTTACCAAGATCAAAATACGAGTTTTCAAAAAAATTATTGCACATCAAACCATCTCCAAAGGTACCACATAAGATAGAAACAAAGTAAGATCAGTTCTTAAAAATGAAAGTACTAAAATGTCCAGTTATAAACAATGAATCCAAATATAGGGAATGTTAGTTAACTTTTAATTACCTCTCGAATATTGGATAGGAAAAATGGCTAGGAGGTTACTAAAGATTAATATGCATCTATTATAAAATTAGTTTTTTCCCTGACACTGCTTCGCTGCCAATAGGCTTGTTCAATACCCCAACAAAGTTGTCTCGGTACCATGTATTCATTTACCGGTTTCCAATGAGCATGTTCAATACCCCGACAGGTTTACATACACTTCCCATACATAAGTGCTTTCAACTCTCTTATGCCACCCTTTTTATTAGCTTTACTAAAGAAATTCTTTTAGAAATTGGGTGAAGAGAGTTGGGTGGTACTTTTTTAATTTAAATAAATAAATGTGATACTAGTTAACTTTGACCCCACTAGTATTATCTTCATCTACCAATATAGAGGTTTTAAATGTGGAGGGTATGGGAGAGACTAAAAGCAAACATTGTCAACAATTTTTTTCTTTATAAAGGTGAACTTATACTACTTGGATCATATCTTAATGGTCCCCATGATCATGGTTGATGTATGAGAAAATGAAAACTTAGCAAGGATGACTTTAGATATGAAATCCTATTCAAAGAATAGAGTAAGGATTTCCCCTATTAACAAATTGTGACGCTAAAAATAGATCCCCCCCCCCAAAAAAAAAAAAAACTTTGTAAATTCCACTAAATCAAATCCAAAACCAAGAGAAGAACAAAACCAATCAAATCCAAAAACACTCAAACCAAAAAACAAACAGTTATAAGCTACAATAAATCTCACAATCTTGAAATAAAAGAGAAGTCGTGAGATAAACAAGATTCAAGTCAAACAAAATAGAAGAAGCATCTTAACATAAAGAATCAAGATCTCCTTACATTCCTTGCATTATGTTAAGTGTATTATATTAGTTTTTTATGGATATGCTAGCATTAGATTGGTGTTCTAGTCTCAGATGATTCTAAGAGGCTAAGGAACACTAGATATCTAATACCCAAAAAAGGTTTCGCGAGATAAGCTTGGGAAACACCATAATTAAATTAATTTTCCATAATTAAATTATTTCCTAAATCTAACATAGGAAAAGTGGTAAATTAAAGTTAATTAATTAAGGATGTTCGAGATTGCTCTAGACGATTCTATCAATGAAGTATAATTGATATGAGCCATCGATGGAGATTATGGTCGTCGATACACCAATGAGAGATTATAAGAGTAGGTTGAAGGGCTTGGAGATAACATCAGTGTGATCATTATGAGCAAGGCATATTAAGCTACCAAGTTCACAATTTTCAGTGAGGCTGTAGTTCAAGCTAGGGAAAGAGCATCAAAGAGAGGAGGAAGTAAATATTTGGGAGGATCAGGATTCTAGAGAGTTTCCCAGTGATTTTCCAGTGTCAGAGAGACAGGAGAAGGGAGATTGAATTATCTGTAGAGAGGGCCGCTACAGCTAGTGTGAATAGCCAAAAAGCCCAGTGAGAGTTGCCCGAAGAGGGTTGATTCAGTTATTGGAGGCTAGATCATCATTAAGGAGGCAAAGGGAGACAATACAACTCGTCCAGAATAAGTTTTGAGGTTATACGATTTTTTCCAGCTAGGTCATGGTGCAAATTACTGGGAACTGCAAGTGGTTGGATATAGTCCGACTTGATTTCAGAGGGAGATAATTTATCTCTAGATATTTCACCAATTGATGGAGTAATTCCAGTTGGGCATCTAGTTGTAATTTTCTCAAATTGTTGCATAATAAAATAAACCCTCATCTGTTGCATCGATTTTCCCTACAAGGTTTTCCAAGGGAAATTTAGTCCAAAATAATGGTGTCATTATTTTTTCTGTGTGTGCATCTATTTCACAGTTCCATATTTTTATTTTCGCAACGTATTTTGATTGGTGAAGAATAGCAGTGTGATTTATTTGATATTTGTCATAATAATAATTACAAAAGACAAATAAATTTATTAGGTAGGCTCAATTATTGCAATTTAAGAAATTTTCACATGGTATCAAAGCATTGTTGATCAGGTCAAAGGCTTAGAAGCCAGGGAAGCGAAATTGTGTAGTTTTAGAGGGAGATTTTAGCACAATATTTCCAAATCTGTGCAGGTCAGCCACGTAGTGTGAATTTTTGGGGTAGGAAAATTGATTTCTAGTTAAGGGTGAAGGAAAATATCTATTTGTCCCAAAAGCAGTAGCAACAAGCGGTGGATTTGTCGAGAAGAGGCTCCAGTGAACATATCAATGATTTTATAGAGTATATTTGGGCATAGAGATTTACAGCAAGGGTTTGCAGTTGCAGATCTACGCAGGGTGGGAAGAGAAAAGCACACAGAGGGAATTTCCAATTTATTTCTCAAAGGGTTTCCAATTTTCCTGTTGCAAGATAGGAGGCCATGATTTCTAGCAATAGAAGGTCATTGTAGACTTATCAGTCTAGCTAGTATGATTTCAGGGGTTAGTAGTGTGTGTGCCATATTTCGGAGAAAGAATTCTGAGAGGTAGAGTCAATTACCTAGTAGAAGCACTAAGCAGTGCGAATTTAGGGAAGGACACGTGAAGGCAAGTGTGGGAGCAGATATGCACATTTCTAGTAGGGAGTGCGAGTGGAGGAGGAGGTAGAGGTAGGATGTTGGAAGGATAAAGGAGATTTTTGGTGTATAGTTCTCTAGTTTTTTAAGTTTCTCTTAGATGTTCATAGCAGGACTCAAAGATCAAGACAGACTTGACGAAGCCTCGAACTTTTGTGTTTGGAAGGCCAGAATGCAGTTTCTTTGGGATGAGCATAATCTAAAGGAGTTTGTGAAAGAAGTTATAGCTAAACTGACAAACCCTATCCAGTATCTTGATTTCAAGAAGGATATAGCTAAATCAAAGAGGATGGTCCTAAACAGGATTCAAGATCATATCGTTTCGCATATTGCTGAGAAGAATACGATAAAGGATATATGGGATGTTGTTGTGAAGTTGTACCAAGATCCATCTGAGAATCATAAAATGATTCTCGGGGAGAAGTTGAGAATGACCAAGATGTAGAAGGGTGAGAGTGTAACTTCCTATCTTACCATAATTTAGGGAGACCGAGATGAACTTGTAGTTGTAGGAGAGAAACTAGCAGATAGTGAACTGGTGTGGACAGCTCAAAACGAGTTTACGAAGGAATGGTGAACTTTCATTCAGGGAATCACTGGATGGGATAAGCTACCAGATTGGGAATTCTTATGGAGTGACTTCACTCATGAGGAGCTAAGGCTCAATCTCGCAGAGGGTGCTACCAACAGCAGTTGCAAGGGACCAAAGGTGGAAAAGGAGGACTTAAATGTAGCCCTTGCAGGAAAGGGAAAGGTGAAGAAGGGTCCTAGTCAAGGATAAGACTCAAAAGGAGGAGAGAAGAAGAAGAAGTACCTATCGAAGGTCAAATTATTTGAATGTGGTGAGTTTGGCCACTACATCACCCAGTTTCAAAAGAGGAAGAAGGAAAGGAAGGGGCAACAGACAATAGCTTCGACAAAGATCGACAAGTTGACCTCTATATTAGAGGAATTCACATTAATAGCAATGATACCTCCAGATGGAGGAGGAGCATGATTCTTAAGATAACCAATTTGGGCAAGGTCTATGGATGAGTAGCAAGAAGTCAATATCAAATCTAGTTGTTGTTCACATGGATCGATAACATTCTATGGGAGCCCACAATATTTCAGTAGCAGGTGATGAGTGTCAGCTAGTTGTAGTCAATTACTTGGATGAAAGTTATAGAATTTGGAGCAGTCAAATGCTTGAGAGGAAGTTGTATATTTAGTTAGAGACAGTTGCAGATCCTACTGCAATCAGAGGTTCAAGAGATAGTTGCAAATGGAACAATAGATCAAGGAGATCGAGTTTCCAATTGCAGTTGCAGGAAATTCATGTGGGAGGAGGCAGTGTGAATTGCCCATTTGCATGTTGTAGATGCAGTTGCAGGAAATTCATGTGGGAGGAGGAAGTGTGAATTGTCCATTTGCAGGCTGTAGGTGCAGTTCCAGCCAAAGCAATATTCCATGAGGGAGTTTCCATCCAGGAGAGATTTCCTAGTTCTGTTTCAGAAGGATATCTTGTGAGATCAGACTCACTATTGCAGTAGTTGTAGCAGCAGTGCAATGATAGTATTTAAGTAGTGGAAACATCAATGTGAGGTGGATCAAAGTATGTGCAGTAGCATGGTCGAAAGTGATGTCAGACATGAGAAGCATATGATAGTCCAACTATAGCATGTTCCCACATCCTAGCAGGTAGTATATATACTCGCGGAAACTCTAGGGAGAGTTAAGTTTGTCTACTTTATAGAACATATGGGTATAGTGGAAAACATCTTCCTCGATAAGAAGGAGTATTACTTTTTGATGGACATGGTAGATTGGACAGGGGTTCTAGTCTCAAATAATGCTAAGAGGCTAAGGAACACTAGATTTCAAAAAACCCATAAAAGGTTTTGCGAGATAAGCTTGGGAAACACCTCAATTAAATTAATTTTCCATAATTAAATTATTTCCTGAGTCTAACTTAGGAAAAGTGGTAAAATAAAGTTAATTAATTAAGGGTGTTTGAAATTTCTCTAGAGGCTTCTATTGATGAAGTCTAATTGATCTTACTTGTGGATGGAGATTAATTTTTTGTCGTTGAGACCCAAAAAAGAGATTATAAGAGCAGGTTGAAGAGCTTGGAGATAGTACTTGTGTGATCATTATGAGCAAGGTAGATCAAGCTACCTAGTTCGTTGTTTTCAGTGAGTGCGTAGTTTGAGCCAAGGAAAGAGCATCAGAGAGAGGAGGCAACAAAGATTTGGGAAGAGCAGGATTCCAGAGAGTTTCCCAGTGATTTTCCAGTGTCAGAGAGATAGGAGAAGGGATGTTCAATTATCTACAAAGAGGGTCGCTACAGCTAGTGCAATAGGCAAAAATCCCAATGTGACTTTCCAGAAGAGGGTTGATCTAGTTTTTGGAGACTTGATCAGCATTCAGGAGGCAAAGCATGTCACTTCCATAGGTAAAGGAAGGTAGTATGACTCATCCAAGTTCAATTCTAAGATTATACAATTTTCTCCATCCAGGTCGTGCACATTTCCAGTCTAGTAGTGCGCATTGTTGGGAAGTGCAAGTGGTTGGAGAGAGATCGAATTGATTGCAAAGGGAGGTAATTTATCTCCAAATATTTTTCCAGTTGATTTCCGGAGGATTTCCTTGGGAATCTAGTTGTAATTTTCCCAAATTGTTGTATAATAAAATAAATCCTCATTTGTCGCACCAGTTTTCCCTTTGGGTTTTTTCTGGGGATGTTTAGTCCAAAATAAGAGTGTCATTATTTTATGTGTGTACATCTATTTCTCAGTTTCATATATTTATTTTCGTAGCGTATTTTTATTGGTGAATAATTGTAGTGTGGTTTATTCGATATTTGTCATAATAATAGTTACAAAAGGCAAATAAACTTCTTAGTTATGAGAATAATTCTAAATTGTTGCAGTTCAAGGAATTTTCACATATTAAAATTTTGTCTCGCTTGGTGAGTTTTTTATTTAGGATTTTTATTCAAAGTAATCTCTCTAATCTAAAGCATAGTTGCCATTAAAATTTGTGTATGAGCACTTTAACAAGGGTTTACTTTCTTTCCTAAATCTTGCTTCGAAACCAAACTTTCAAGTCCCTATGATCAACTTTTTAGAGATAAGACTTACAATACCTTTTGAAATATTATAAGCAAGATAATAAGCAAAACTTGGAAAGGAAAAGGAAACTTTCCTGAATGGATCCTAACAATTTTTCCTTTTCAGCATTGAAGTTTTTCGCAACTGCTTTATTCTAAAGCCAATTTAATTTGCTAGCAAAGTCAAGTCTCCTTATTAAGCTAGTGAATACCTACAAGAAGAACAACAACAAAGATGATAAATAGAATGTGACTAAATGAGAACTGAGGGTTGAAATGAAAAATAACAGTAGATGAAGATGAACATATGTACGCATACCTGGAAGAATTTGAATGCAAGTTTACCTTATAGACCTTGAAATTCTCCCACGGAGGATAAATAGCTAAATTTTCCTCAAAATTTGCATATGTTCAAGATCATCTAATTATTTAATCTAAATTAAATTCTAAGAAATGAGTCATCAATAAGTCTCACTCAAAAGAGAGAGAGAGAGAGAGAGAGAGAGAGAGAGAGAGTGAGTGATCATAGCAAGCAACTTGGGCAATGTTGGCATAATTTTTTTTGGAAACTTGAAAGTGTTGCTTCAATGAAGAGTTATTATTGGAATAGCTTTGAATCATTTTCATTCATTTCTAAAGAAATCAACATGAGTAACCATAAAATCTAAGTGGATTTATTTTGACAAGCTCGTTAAGTCTTATTCTCATATCTGCATGATTCTAATATGAATAGAATGAAAACAAATATAAAACTAAGACTATTCATATTCTTAACTTAAACTACAAGAACAACTAATACTAAGTATAATTATACTTGAAGTGTAGGGAAAATTATGTATTTCCTGCAGTTATATGTACAACCAAAGTTAGTAATAGAAATAGAGTTGATACTGCACTATGTAAAATAAAAATAGACTTTTGTACATGAACTTCTAATAATGACATTAAAAAAAAATCTATTTATAGGAAATTTCGTAATATAAGACTCCTTTAACCATGACTCAATTCTATTCTAATATGTACAATTGAAAGAATAAGTAAGGATACCTTGAAGAATCTAATTAGAATTTGCTTCCAAGAAATTTATAAGATCAAAATAATTTGAATTAGGCCCCAAAAGTTTAAATCGGCCACCCTTTTCCAATGAAGGATATTGATAGGTATACGAGAGGGAAAAAGGAGTTTGATTCTTCAAGATAGTTGTCAAATGCAAAAATTCATCAAATTTACTAAAACTAAAGTTAGTAGGGCAACTTTTGGACCAATTCTTATCTACAAAAGTGAAAGAACCATTACAAAGGTAGGTGGATTGTTTCATCAAAATTTTATCAAAGCAAGTTTCTAATGGAAAATCATCATGAATCTTGTTAGAAGCTTGTGGTGAACTAGGTAACTAAAAATTAACACAAACAGAAAGATAATTATCAATATGTGCTTAGGAAATGAAGAAACAACATGAGAATCTAGAAATGGGTGAATGCCTCTCTAAGTTGGTACTAATTTAATACCATAAAGGTAATCATCAAATGCTACTTCTTTCTCTTGCAAATCATGAAACTAATGTGAATCTTTACAATCATATGCAAGAGATTCAATACAAATATCATTTTTAAATTCATCTTGAATTAAGCCCACACAACTTGGTTCATTCTTACAAATTTATTCTTTACTAGAATCTTAAATAAGGATTTTGACATCAAGATTACCTAAGTCATTATTATTTGTATTCAAATCTAAAAACAAATCTGGATACATGCTGTAACGATTTCTTGAATATAAAGGAATAGATGTTTCAATGAAAATTGAATGATTTTCATCATTAAAGGATGGAACATCTTCTATAAGAGGATTTTTTTTGTTTGTCAAATCATGAGTAAAATGAGTTTAAATTATTTCTAGATTAGCTTCGGAAGAAACAAAATTATTCATTTGCCCATCAGAGGAATTTTATGTTTCTAATTCTATTGAGCCTAGTTCATCTCCACAAGAATCAAAATATGTTTCAGGAAAAATTTCAGATTTCATATCTGGCTCTTTATCAACATTTTTTGAAGTCTAAAAATGGGTGAAAGAAACACGAGAAGTTTGTGGGAGTGATACAATTCAGGTTCACCAATTGAATGAGTAGTGACTAATGGAGGTTCTTGCATTTCCTACTCATAATTATTTGTTTCATTAGGCTTATGAAGTATATGAGCGGTAAACCATTTAGTTAGATCATTTTTGAGGGCAGATCTTAAAGGTGAAATATAAAACAAAGTGACATAAACCTATTATAAAATTCTTCAAGAGATTCATCAGCATGCATAGAAAGACTCAATTTCTAAACACAAATTTTCATAATTGTAGTTTTGATGGGCTGACAGAAAAAATCTTCATAAAATGGTTCCATGAATGTACGGACTGAGCCAATAGTGTTTTCAACCATTCGTGAATTCATCCTTGTAATGTGAGAGTAAGTAACCTGCAAATTTTATTGTAGTTAGTGATATTAATATTATTACATATATTCACAAATTGATAAAGATGATCTAAAGCATAAATTTTACTCTCACCATCATATCGTAATTTAGACAAAGATTAAAGCTATTTTTTGGCATGCTTCTAGTAGGTCTGCATGAAATAAAATCATGATACAAAGTAACAATATGTGCAGGAGCCATGATTAATTTAAATCTTTCAAAATAACACTCTATAGAGATTATTTATATGTGGTCCTTCTTCTATCACCAAAAATGTTGATGGCCAAAAATAACCTCATCAACATTTGGGAGACCACCCGGTCAAAGCTCGAAATTAGACTATTTTCTATTTGGGTTGGTGGTTCCAACTTGTTTTAAATTGGGTCTAGTTACCCTATTCCTAACTAAAACTAGTTTAAACTAATGTTAATCTAATATAAATCTAAATCTTCCTTATGCCTACCAATGTATGATATTGCTTGATGTTATCAGCAGACAGAAAGAAATGAATTATCTTCTTGTCGCATGCATGAAAGAAGTAATACTTTAAGTTAGCTTAAAAGAGGGCTCAACTAAGCCGCATGCAATTTTTCTCCTACGAAAGGAGACTTTTAGGAATGCATTAAATTTATCTAAGTGCAAATGCAATATTGCCTATGTGCACTAGTAAAGAGTAAATCTATTATATCTCGATTAAGAGAAGGATTAGTCGTACTCCCAATCAAGAGCAAGGCATAAAGGGCTGAATTTGAGTCTAAGTGAAAGATAAGCCTATAAATTAATGAAATAGTTCAATAAACCTTCAGCTTAATAAATTCATATAATTATCCCAACAAATAGTTATTAGGATTTTGTGTGTTCATTCTTAGACTTGTTATTTAAAACATATTCATTATTTAATGAATCACCATAATGACGAAATAGTTCAATTGATGCAATGATGATGAAGAGAAAATATAAACATGCATTCAATAATAAATAGTTACTATTGAAAACACAATTATCTACATGAATCCATAATTTAATTATGGTTCCAAATTTGATATGAGAAAGTAGTTTCTTCATATCAAATTGAAGAACTAGAAGAGAGAATGCAAATGTAATTTTACGATAGATATGTTACAAAAATAGTTCTTGCAACTGTAATATGTATAAAATACAATAATGTGCATTTATATAAATTAACCTGTAAATCTAAAACATACTTGCTAACCCCAAACACTAATTTCAATATTCGAATAAATAATAACATTTAGATTCAAATGTACTAGTTTTTTGGTTGTCCTTGGCTCATAAAATCTTCCAAATAGTGCTTCCTAGATTCTGAAGTCTTGCCTTCGGAAAATAATATAAAGAATGTTATATATTCTCTTACTCATACAATAATCCGATCTCAAAAAAGAATCCCCTCCCTTGTTGTGTTCTTTTAAAAATAATCTCCCCCTAGAACAAGCCCCCCTTGCAGGTTACATGAATCCTTCTTTTATAATAATACTAGGGAATATGTTTTTCACAACATTGAAGTTTGTTTAACACACTTTCAAAAAACCTTATTCAAATCTCCTTCACAAATCTATTTCGGAAGTCTTGAATGGAACCGAATTTTGCTCAACAACATTAGATCGATTCATCATTTCTCTCCATGATCCGAAGTTGCAGCACTTTGATCTTGGTTTGATTTCCCATTCTAACGCTTTGGATCCTTTGCCTCCATCAATATATTTGAGTCTTCCAATGAATTATTTTGCCCCAATTTAGCGTTCAAATCTTGTGATTAAATCTGCCTAACTCGAGTCTTTCACTTGCAATAACAAATACCAGTTTTAAATAAAAAATATTGTTGCAAAACAAATTTCTATGCAAAATAAACGAAACATTTTCCATGTATAATGTTAAATAAGGTTTTGAGATTTTTCTTATTTTAATATAATTAAATAAAATGGTGTGTGCCAGCGTGGAAAAATCGAAGTGGACCCTAGCTCTGTTAATATACGCAGAAGAAAATGTGTTTACTGTGTGACAAGAGTCATCATGGAGATTAGGAGAGCAAGCAACGTGTTTGTTTGACATGGTCAAAAACCATATTACGGTCACCAGATTATTAATCCAATTAATATTTCTCGCTTAAACATGTGGGCGTTATTGAATCCCAAGGAGCGATGAGATCATAGTTTGAATTAGAGTTAGGTTTTAAGAATATTCATTTCAGATCCATAGCCAATCTCCTAGTGAAGCTGTAAATCATGTTTGTGTTGAATGAAGAACAATGTGAAACCTTGATAGAGTGTGCACTTGGAAATTGAGAAATGATTAAATTATATTAAAACATGATTATGATAAATGGGACAATGTGCACTCAACTTAATCTTATTATGACAAAAGGAAAAAACCACACCTTTGCTCCCCTGAATCCTAGTCTGAAAATGAGCCTTTCATTCTGAAAAGTATTTCGAATTTCATGTGTCCCTTCTTTGATCATAAAACGTATTAATTTTCTATGTTGTTGCTTATTCTGTGAATTGATTACCTTCTTCAATTAGGTTGTTTGTTGAATTCAATTAGACAATTTGTTACTGCGATGGTATTTTTTTACCTGCAGTGTAACTGTTCTTTTATTCTATTTAATAATGTTGAAGGTAACTCCATTGAATGAGATTTCTCTATCCATGCAAGTTTTAAACCTACACTTTGAACATCCTGAAATTGTTTATAAGAATCTATGGAGAAAAAAAACTATGTAAATGCATTACCATATATGTATGTATATACTCCTATATGTACCTATATCCATTGCAAAGCATTTGAACTGTGTGGGGAAATAATTAATTATATTGCAAGTGTTTAATTAAAACCTTATTGTGGATGTATTGTTCATCATCGAACTTATGTTAATTTGATGTCGCCCTCATTTTAATTGTGCATGCACAATTCTAGTTCATTTAATCACTCGTTCTTTGATGCGCCAAATTAAATTCATCCTTTTCATTGCTCATCCTTCACAATAGTAATCATTTTGAGTGATAACCTAACAAAACATTATACTTTTTCTTGTTTGCATCCTTCACAACAGTAACCGTTTTGAATGGTAACCTAACAGAACATTATGAGGGACTCGAATTTATTGATTTGGTTTTTATCAATGTGGTCTATTCACATTTAATATATTTAAGAAACAGATAGAAATACATGGTAATATGGAGTAACATTGTACCCAATTTCAGTGAAATGTAACTCAATGGCATGCTCAATTTTATTCTCTATTCTATCCTTTAAAATTTCATAAAGAATTCATATTTCTTCCAAATGTCACATTGAGAGATTTGGTTCAAACTTGTTGAGAAAACTTCTATATAATATACAAAGTAAATATATTCTTATCACATGTATTGATAATAGAAAAACGCTCTTGAACATTCTTTATTGTCTTATTGTAATATATCAAGAGAACCATAAATACAAAGAATAATTTTGTTACCATTGATAAATTGTTATGCTAGATATCTTGCAAAACTTATTAAAAGATAGTTTGATAGAGAATTGATAGCTTGATGTGTATGATATTTTTTTTAAAGTCACACTTCTTACGGTCATGTGGCTTTAAGCTCTATTGACTTGAGAAGAATACTCATAACAAGTAGAGAAGTCAATGACTTGGTATTAGAAATATTTCCCCTTCGTTGTCTTAACAGTGTTTGAAAATGGAACATTATTCTATGTAATATTCATATTGCTCAAATTATATATATTTAATTATACATATTAAAAATATGCAAAAGAGCATAACTATTAAGGGTTTGACACATTTAATAATTTAACAATCCCATTATATTATGTATTATAAGGAGTGATTATGGTATTTACTCAATTTAATTGTTACTAAGCATTGAATATAATTACCTTTGTTTAAATTGTTATTGATCTTAGTGGTCGTATCACAGTTTATGGCTTATTTCAGTTTATGTTCAACTCCAATGTTAACGCCACATTTGTAAGTAATTTATGGCCATTGTACAATCATAATGCAATAAACTTTAATCGACATCTATGGTACTTTGCTACAATCTACTCTATTTAGAACAAAGTAATTTGAAATGTATTAAAATCTGATGGTGTTTTATTAAAGTTTCAATAATGACTAATTATTCACATGGTGCATTCATTCTTACAATAAGGTTAGGTTTGCCGTAAATTCATACGATTGCTTTAAAATTTGATGATTTATTAAATTTTAGCTAATCAAGTATTATTCTCAAGTTGCACTAATTCTTACAATAAGGTTAGGGTTATGGGTAAATTCACATACTCCCATCACTCATTACTAATGTGGTTGTGCATGTGATTGATATATGCATATCGACTTATATCAACCACATTAACTAATGTAGTTGTGCATGTGATTGATTTACGCATATTGACTTATATCAACCAAATTTACTAATGTAGTTGTGCATGTGATTGATATACGCATATCGACATATATCAACCACTTTTACTATTGTGGTTGTGCATGTGATTGATATAGGCCTATTGGTGTATATCAACCACATTTATTAATCAGGTTGTGCTAGTTAGTATTAAATATACATGTGTTTTGCTATATAGAGTTTTTGTCGTTATGTGTTATGTTATGTTCTATTTCATATACATATTTTATATGGTTAGTTTTTTTCTTTCTCAATACATAGATTATAAAACTGATTAATAATCATTTTACTCATTAATATTAATAATACTTTCATATTTAGTTTAATAATATGTAACATATTAGCAGTTATTTACATTTAATATTTCTTAGTGTTACATATGTGCAGGATGCCACGTTGAGATCAAGTCAAACTAATGTCATGAAACAACTCAAAGGAGGAAGTTGTCAAAGCAAAGTGCCAAAATGACAAAAATATTACATGCATACAATAGAAGAACAACTAGAATGACAGAGTTATCCTTGCTCCGATGCTTGATATGAGATTTTCATATTGGGACAAACACTCTTCCTTGCCTCTAGTTCCGTTCTGGTAACATATCACAAACATGGATACGCAAATTTCATTGGCACGAAGCGAGAAGGAATCGGTATTCCCTTGACTAAGTGCTAACCCTCATAGCATCGGGTACTCGTCAAACCTCAAAATAGATAGTAGAATGCGCCAAGAACCATTCATAAGAATATTTTCATAAGAAGCACATTGAAAAAGAGATCGTTCGAAGCTAAATAAGCGTTACACAATCAAGATTGATATAGTAAAATCAAGTAAGATCAAGCAATCAAAGCGACCATCGCAAGGATCATAATCGAAAGATAAGTCAAACCGTGATCGAATACTGAAGAACCAAAAATATTAAAGGCCAAACAACAATGATAGGAGGAACCATCAACCACCCAAGTGCCAACAAAGAGGGGAGTTTTCAATATATATATAATGGGGGGGCCTTTATTTTGACCAGAATGTAGGGGAGTTGCTGACAAGCCAACACATGTGTAGCAAATTGTTGAAGATGAGATAAAAGTTCAACTGGCCTCTCTTTGATTGGAAGATACTAGGCTTAGAGAAGGTAAGACTCTTCCCTCGTGGTATGGATTCACCTCAACATTAAAAAAGTAGTTTTATCCCTTGGGACATAACCAGAAGGAAATTACAAAATGGAAAACTCCATGACATTATAAAGGGAAAAGTGTGCAAAGCTTTACTGAGGAGTTTAGGGAAAATACCTTGGCTTTAAACATTCCACTATATACCTAAAATACTCTCCTTAAATGCAGTAGTAGCTTGCATTGTTATATCTACAATAATTTTTTTTTAAATCTATCTAACCTAGACGAGGTATGTGTGCAAGCCACTTGCATCGAAGCAAGTTAACAAGGTGGTCGAGTCTCTATGGAATCCGTTAATTGGAAAGAAGACAAAGCAAAATGAAAGGAGATACCGACGAGGACAGCTTCTGTGAAGAAGAGTGATGAAAAAGTTTCTTATTCCCATTGCAAAAAAGAGGGGCACGATGATGATCATTGTTAGACATTGCATCTAGAGCTTAGGCCAAATTGGTTTTGAGATAGGAATGGAAAGCAAAAGTTGGCTATGATGGTACAACAAGATCTGGGGTCATACTCTAGAGATGAAACACAAATCATGAATATGGGGATGAAAGGTATATCGTCTTCTCATGATGGTCTTATTTTTCCTATTTTGTTGTCTAACTCTGAAAGGAAGATAAATGAACTTTTTCACATAAGTCTTGTAAGCAAACATACAAAAGTTGATACCTTGTTGAATATTGGTTCTCAAGCCAATCTGATATTTGAAGTGGATGTTAAGAAGATAAAATTGGAAACAAAACCACATCCTTAACCTTATCTTCTCGGATGGAAATGTAACAATGTTAAGCTACCAGTAACTGAATAATGTATGCTTAGGTTTGTTATCACATCCAAATTTATCAATGAGGTTTATCTAGATGTTGTTCCATTAGATTTTTTTGGAATTGTGCTTGGAAGTCCTTACTTGTTTGACAAGAAATCTATCTACTTCAGCAAGGAGAACAGGTATCACCTTTTCAAGGTTGGAATCGAGTACATCATTAAATCGCATCACATGAAAGATGATCTCTTGCTGGAAACCATAGGGTAGTCAAAGAGGCTTGTGAATGCAAGAAAAACATTTTCATGCATGTCTACAAATGTGGATAAGCACGTGATATTAAGCGTGGGAATGAAATAGTTGCATATGAATCTAACTATAATGTGTTTCAAGAAACATGAGCATTACAACATGATAATTTTCTATATGTACCTGTCAAGAGGATCAAAAATGCTTTTAGTTCATTTTCATTAACATCTTTGCATTTGTTACTACTATTAATGTGGTGTGCATGGATAATGGTTGGAGTAATGAATGTGTATGGGTGTGGGAAAATGGGATTATTAACCATATGGTTTTTATTATCATAGTTTTTATGTCGTTTATTATGATGATCAAGGTGCACATAACAAGGTGGATAGATACAAAACAAGTGGGGAGGCAGTACACTCACTTCGTATCTAAGTAAAATCCTTTTAGAGGTTCAAGAGCTTCTCAATGGAGAGGAACACTCTGAGAGGATCCAAAGATGCCTCAAAATTCAAAATACTCAATGCATAATGAAAATAGTGTCATCTCGAAGGGCTTGGTGATATCTTTCCAACACAACTTGAACGATAGAAAACAAACTTCGTACACGAAAGTTATCGCATTCTGAAATTTTCCTAAAACAACAAAAAGATGGACAAGGTTGCCACATGGAATCACTAGGATGTGCCACGTGGAATTATACTTATTATAATGTTGCAGGTTCGTATGATGACATGGAAACACCTTTAGATGAAACATGGTAGGTCCATATGTTGATGTGGCAAAACAATTGGCAGGTGACTAGGCATTGAGATGACATGACATGGCATCCAGGTCAGCAAAACATATGGCATGAGTCAACATGACATGGTTGTCGAGACACATGGAAGTGTTTGGATTTCAAAGGTTTTTTGGTATATTTTACATGGTCCAATCAAAGGCTACCATGTGACAGCCTCTGGAATGCAAAGAAGATTGCAAGGTCGTAGCCAAAGAAGGTTCCCAAGTTTGTTCGTGACTGGCCAGCGTGAGGATAAAATTGTCGACTTCCAAGTAACTAGGACAATGGCTTACCATTGATTTGTTTATTAACTATAATGATAAAATATATTCTTTGAAGTTTAAAAATGGTCCAGTTAAACCTACAAAGAAGTTTGGCAGGATTCAAAATTGTAACCAACCGATAACACACCAACAATCATAACCAATGCGCCCAATTGTTTCCTTGTATTTAACTATGGAAGAGTTATATTTAAATTGTTGTCACAATGGCATGCCAAGAGTGGGAGGTCTGAGGGCTCAAACCCATGATCCTCCCATAACTAATGAACTTACCATGACTTTTCCTATCAATGAACCAAAATATGGGACATATTTTGGCTCCAAAACCAAACTTCATATCTATAATTAAAATTTAATAAAAAAACAAATATTGCATAGAGAAATGACCATGGATTCGATCCTATTTTGCTCTAGGAATAAAATTTTAATGACGAGCCCACTTACCAATGCTCCAAAGAGCTTAGATGTGGCAGGAGGATGAAATCAAGTTCTTTTGTTATACAATTGTAGACTTGATTTATTGAAATTGGAGCCATTTTCAATTGTTTTGGAGACTGGTGGTTTTGCATAGTCCATTTGTTGTTGCAACAAAAGAGATATTTTTTGTTTTAATTTTTTGGAGGCTTTACGTGATGTAATTACAATTTTTGGAGCTTAATAAAATTGGCCACTCCTTAGAGGAAAAACCCGGAGACTTGGTCCACATTGGACAAACTCCATTATCACGTGGGTGTTATTCTTGTTTCTTCTCTTCCTTATTTTCTTTAATTGCAGCTTCATTAATGTCAGTAATGTCCTTTGATATTGATTTAAATTTAATCATTCAAAGTTGAAGATGTTTTGCAAACCAAGTCACTTTTAATATCCCAGATCATCCCTTCCATCTTGAGCCTATCCCTTCAATACTGAGGTATGTGGTTCTTCTTCTTATGAATCATATTCCTCTGTTGTGTTATATTACTCATACTAAAACTTGAAATCCACTACATCTGCTTCTTTTTCCCTTTGGGACTTCTTGTTTGATAACATCCTTGACCTCTCTAAATACAACATCTCGAATGTAAATAACCTTCCTAGTTTTTAGATTCCAAAGCATAACCTTTCAAACCATATTTATAAGCAATAAATATGCACTTTTTAGCTTTATTGTCTAGCTTACTCCTACTTTCCTTTGAAATGTGAACGTAATCATCACAACCAAAAACTCTAATATGTTTAAGAGAGACTTTTTTAACATTACATGTCTCATGCGAAATCGTTTCAAGGGTGATTGGTTTACTAGGAAACATACGGTATTCACTACCTATACCCATAATTTGTGTGCTAACTCAATGCCACTGAGTGTGCACCTTGCTTTTTCCATCAATCTCTTATTCATCCTTTTTGCAACCCTATTTTGTTGAGGTGTGTATGGTGTAGTTTTCTTCCTTGTTATATCGTACTACTTATAAAATTCTATGAAATCATTCCTACAAAATACCCCATAATTGTCTCCTCAACACCTTGATTTTCTTATCTATTTGATTTTCCACAAGAACCTTGAATTCTATAAATTTTCCAACTACATCAATTTTTTTTTGGACGAAATAGATCCATGTATTCATCAAGAAATCACCTATAAATGAGACATGGTATATAGATTTTACTAGTCATGGAACAGATAGGTCCAAACACATCACTATGTACTAACTATAGAATTCTTTTATACCTTGTAGCACCTATTGAGAATCTTACCTAATTATTTTTTCCATAGATATAATGTTCGCAAGGATCAATATTTATAGTGGAATCGAGCACACCTTCAACCATACCTTTACTATGTAATGTTCAAAGATCCTTCTCTCTATTATGCCCTGGTCTTTTATGCCATAGCATCATTTTTTCTCTAACAATAGGGGTTTTCACTTCTTCATATCCACACTCAAGAACAATGGAATTGGTACACCCAACACTTACAATGCTTCCCAACAATTCCCCTCACCAATACCATTATTCTTGGAACAGTCTTGTAGTTTTACTTTTTGTTGGTGCGGGGTTATGATAAACCCAGGTTTGGTGCACAATTCATCCAACAAACCCGCTTAGCACCAACCCTTTCGGCATCACCCACAAAGTGGATGAAGTCTCACTTGAGATGCTATGGGGGATTGTTGGAACCAAGTTTCCATATTCAGATGGGATTAGCAGTTTTGTGACATCGAGATTTCAACTTACCTTGTGGAAGTCTATACACCTAATAGATAGACTCATGAAATCCATTCTAAGGTTACATGTCATACAGGACTTCACAAGTTATCCGGCTAAATATTTGTCTCATTGTTCACTATCTAAAATGCCCTTACGGCTAGAGTATCTCATTCATAAAAACATTATCAGTAGAATTAGAGAAACTCGCCTTTCAACATACGTAAGAGTATCATGAAAATAATATAACAACATTATCAACTTCCCACGATGTGCAGGATGTTAATAAGTATTGGATCAACATTATAAATTGTACAACCTGTTATCACTCTAGGAAACTCTCCTAGGTTGCAGCTCGGAGATGCCTGGTAACATATAATATTCAATAGTGTTCTCAGAACTATTGGAATGGATGATGGTTTGGATCAAGTTAGATGACCATTTCAGCTCTATTCCCACTCAAGGCATGCATGAACACCCTCAACAACACAAGGCTTTAAACCACTAATGCTCAATATTTTATAGATTTAATGGATAGATGGAGAATACTAACTGTATTAGCAGATTGCATATATAAACATAAATGAATGACTAGCTACAGGCAGCAAAAGAGAATACTGACTGTACTGGCAGATGCATATATGACCACATATGAATGGTTAGCTACAGGCAGCAAAGAAGCTTGCAATTCTAAGTTATTAAAGCAAAGATAAGATGACAATTATCTGGCCTTAAACACAAAGGAAACATGAACAAACTGTTCAAGTGCAAGCATAGAACAGCAAAGAGAATGGGTGTTGAACATATTATGGCAAAAGAAGCTTGTATTTCTAGAATGAAGATGAGAAGCTTGAAGGAACAGAGGAGGAATAATCTCCAAAAGTTGAACCCTTGTTACATCTTACTAACAGCTATTTATAGCCTATTTACAATGATCCTAAGCCTTTTGAGGCTTCAGGGGTCTTAATCTATCCTTTTGTGAATTGTTTAACTGATTTGATTCCCTGAAGGCAAGTGTGGTTTGGCAGTTTCTCCTTCTGACAGAAGACTAAACATATTCAGATATTTTAGGCAGCTTACTGTGATGTCTGGGAGCTCTCTCGTGCCAAAGGTGCCCCATAATGTTTGTTAGGATGGCTGGTGCGCTGTCTGTGCGGTTGATGCTCCCTAATCTTATTTGATTCGGGCTGCAGCATGTTGTGTGTGCCACCTGATCAATTCTGTTTAGGGCTAGTTGCGTGTGCTCCATGACTATTTCTGTTAGGACGAGCTATGCCGCGATGGAAAAGCTATCGGGCCTCTGTTTTCCCTTTAGATGTTTAGAAAGACTGTTCTTTTTGTTAAATACAAAAAAAACACAGCAGCCTTGTGAAAATCCCACCCATTCCTATCCTTTTCAAACTTAAAAAATCATTAGATGCGGCTCATCAGTCTCTCGGGTCCGCCCTTGTTGCTGTCACAAGTCGCAAAGAAGCCTACCCTGCGCATTTTCCTCGTATTGTGAAATATGCCTAAAACGTTAAAAACACGGGAAAATTGTCGTCGGCGGACATCAAATATTATATATATCACTTCCCGAACCCTTTCGGGTCCAGGTCTCATTGCATTCGCAAGGCCTCCAGGTTTCCTTTGTATTTCGTCAAAATAACGAAAATACATCAAATACATTTAAAAACTGCTTGGGTGCGGACTTAAAATTCTATAAGAAATCATTTGCAGCACCGTCGGGTCCGGCCCATCGAGTCGCCCGTATGTATGTGCGGAGGTCCCACCCCATGGTAGTACACCGATGTGATCCGATCGCAATAGCTGATCACTCATTCCCCAGGATATATATATATATATATATATATATATATATATATATATATATATATATATATATATATATATCTGTAACATAGCTCCCTGCCGATGCGACCCGCCGATCTGATCATCGGCGATCGTTGATTGGCGTTGTCATGCGCCTGCTTTAATCTTGTCACCTATGCCTAGCCGATATGCGAGTTACCACCTAGATCTTGGTCGTTGATCGGCCAAATCTAGCGGTGGTTGTGCAATGACTGTTCAAGCCTGCACCTGTGGGTTTTTGGGTACTTCACTGTTTACCTTTGGTTATTTGCCTCCCGATAGTGATTTTCAGCCCTTCCAGGGGCTTTCCTCTTGCGCCGATTTTGATCATTAGATGATCTTTGAGCCAAAATTAAAAATTTCGAGGGCATAAATGGATCCATTGGCACGATTTTTAAGCATACTTGGAGACTTTGGGGCAATTGGATCCATTTTTTGGCCGTTTTCCTCCAAGGCTAACGCAACCAATAACCACATAGTAGTAACAAAATAAAACAATGCATTCATACATAAACAAATATGGATGCAATCTGCTAGTATTTCATTACTTCAAAAATGAGGGAATAAGTGTAGCACGCTACAATAAAAGTCGAATTAGGCTCACTAGCCTTACTATACCCATCAATAACACAATACATCAACACTTACAGTGCAAAAACACTATCGACTCTAACACATATTGTCTTGCCTACACATATATTTCATTGCAGCTACAAACATACAAAACTAACAAAAATTGACTGAAAAACAACAGCTTAACCAAAGCACAACATCAATGGTGTTTTGTTCTTCTAGCCAACCCCTAAACTAAGACAGACGAGTCTTCTTATTGGTCATTGGTAGCTTCTTGATCCTCTTATTCCCACTTCTTCTCTGTTATGCTTGTCCTCCATATCAACTAATAGTTTAGATATTCTATAACATCTTCCCTCCAGTTGTCCCATGTTGTCCTGTTAGCACTCCAGGAAACTCTTCTAGGTTGTAGTTCGAAGATGCATGGTAACATATAAATATACCTCAATGGTTCTCTCAATTATGGGAATGTGTTTGGATCAAGTCGGATGACTGAATCAAATCTTATTCACTCAAGACATACATAAACACTCTTAGATTGACAAGGTTTTCAACTGCTATTGTTCAGAGGGTTTATAAATAAGTGGATGTATGAAGAATCCTTATTGTACCAGCAAAATCATACATTAACACATATGAATGGCTAATTACAAAAATTAAATGAAACTTTCAATTCTAATTCATCAATGCAAAGATAAGGTGACAGTTATCTGGCATTAGAAAAATAGGAATAACATATTCAGGTGCAAGCAGAGAATAGATAAGAAGATGTAAATCTGAACAGATAATAGCAAAAGAATCTTGTATTACTAATATGAAAATGAGAAGATTGAGATTACAAAGTATGAAAAGTCTCCAAAGTCGAACCCCTTCTCATCTCTAGAGTTCTACGCTTTATAGCCATTACATCAAAGTCAAGATCCTATAAAAATGGATTTGAAACACCTAAAATAGAAAAGTTAAAACAGATAGGAATAGATCCTATTTAACTAGTCAACTCTTGTACAAATGGTCTTCATTATATTCAATAGCTGCATATTTCTCAGGATCTGATGGATGAGGTCGAAATCTTCCCAAATCCCGAAGATAACAATCAGTTACAATCAATTTATGAAACTCTCTGCCACAAAAATTGGGCCAGACTATTGAAAAAATTGGGCTCAGATATGGATTCGGTTCTCCACATTTGTGACACCTGTGTATAAATCCAAAGAGGTTATTATTATTTGACATGTTAGGGAATAAATTCTCCGACCGTTTCTCAAAATGATCCTCCAGTCGCTCAGAATCATCATTTGAAAATGATGACCCAGCACAGTAGAAACGCCACATTTCTGAAAACGTTGCCTCATCTTGCGGGGGAATTTTGATGGCCTTCCCGAGCTCTAAATGTAAATATAAAAGTACCATTGGAAATATTAGGATGTCTAGTTGTCAATCGACTATTTTAGATTGTAAAACAGCCTCTCCACGGCTAAGAAAAATGATTTTTCCCAAAGCAGTTTATCGTTTGAAAAACCTGCGATTTCGATAGCTAAGAGGTCTGCTGAGAATGCGGGTTAGCTATCGAAAGCTAATTTTTCAAAAATGAGATGACTAGAAAGTTTATTAACATGATTACAAGCTTAAGACTCAATGAAATGAGTCTAAAAATTAAATAAAACTCTTTCCTAAAAAGGCCTTCTATCACCTAATGAAATAAAATTGACAATTTTATTTCAGGAGATAACATTGGCTCCTTCTGGGGATGAAAGCCTCCCTGTGAGGTTTCAAGAACCACAGACCAATGCCTTTCCTGTAAAACCAAAATCAAATCTATCTCCTAGTGTTCCATTGGGCATGGAGTTTATTTTGCATAGAAAATAAAAACTGAAAAACATATTTACAATATCAAGGCTTTAAAGCCTTAAATGAAATAAAGTTTCAAGAACCGCCCATTGACTGGGCCACCAAAAACATCTTCTCCTTCCAGACTGTGCAAAATAAAGGTATTGTTCTGCTGAATTTGAGCGATGACAAACGGGCCTGTCCATAAGGAGTCAAACTTACCATGATTACCTTTCTTTTCCTTCAATGCATCCCATTTGAGAACCTAGTCACCAACTTGGAAATTGTCCACCTTTGCCTTCCTATCAAAGGTTTCTTTGATTTTCTTCTGATGAACTTTTGACTTCTCAACCAGCTGTTCTCTGATCTATTGTAATTCAACCGGGTTATTCATTCTCCTTACCATGTCATTCGCTTCATCCTGTTCTTCTTGAAAGAATTTTGCCACAGGGAGAATTAGCTGGTTAGGAAAAACAGCATCAGTGCCATAAACTAGCTTAAATGGAGAAGTTCCTATTGATTTTTTGTTGGTAACTCTGTCAGCCCAAAGGGAAAACTTCAACTTGGAATCCCAACTCCTTTGATTGGCTTCTAACAATTTTTTGATGATCCTCACAAGACTCTTGTTAGATGATTCTGCAAGGCCATTGCCTTGAGGATAATATGGAGTAGAATGTGCCAACTGAATGCCCATTGATTCACACATATCAACCAATTCATCTACTTTGAAAGCTACGGCACTATTAGTGACTAGTTCCTTTGGGCAACCAAATCTAGTAAAAATATTTTCATACAAGAAATTCATAATAACTTGATTATTAGCATTTCTAGTGGGTATAGCCTCTATCCACTTGGTAAAGTAATCAGTGGCTACCAACATCCACTTGTGCTAGCCACTAGAATGTGGATTGATCTCACCTATGAAGTCCAGGCCCCACTGCTAGAAAGGACCATTGGCATGTATTGGTTTCAAGGGCAGAGATTTTAGTTGTTGTCTCCCTACGAACCTCTGACACTTGTCACAAGATTTGACAAAAGCGCATACATTAGAATGCTAGAATGAAGTTGGTCCATGACTTCCAAAGATTGTTCTTTGTCTAGACATCTCAAAAGGATTCATGATGGATCTTTCCAATAAAGCAGATTTTTGCTTATGCAAAATTTTACTGATTTGAGCTTAAGGGCTCGAGCTTGACTTGAGCTAAGCCCTGGAGGAACTTCTAATTTTTGCAAAAAATGAACTATGTTGGAATACCATTCACATGTGGCTAAATTTTCAGCCAAAGATCGACTGTGATCCTGCTCTTCTGTTGTTCCCTCTGTCTGCTCATCATCTGAATTTAAACCAATAAAGTTAATGCCTAACAAGTTGCAATTTTCCTCAGCCATAAGCTTGGCCAAGCCTTGGCCTTTGACAAGCTTAGTGGGCTTCACCTCTATGTTGAACTCAATGAATTTTGCAATCCATTTAGCTCTCTTTCCATCAATATCTGGCTGAGTTAAAACATCCTTCACCGAGGCTGAAGGAACATAAGAAATAAACTTGGAATGAAAAATATAAACTCAGATTGCTTTTAAATATTTGATGAGAGCATAGGCCTGTTTTTCAATAATATCATACCTCAGTTCAACATCCCTCAAAGTTTTGCTGAAAAAGGCCACTGGATGATCTATCCCTTCATCATTTTTCTGCAACAGAACTGCTGCAAGTGTATCATAAGAAGCAAAAGAGAAAATATAAAACTCTCTGGTATAATCTGGACTGATCAGAGTAGGAGCTTCCATGATAGCCTGTTTGATGGCTTCAAAAGAGCTTCTTGCACTATCTGTCCATTTTATTTCTGATCCTTTCTTCAACATAGAAGTGATGTGCTTTACCAATTCAGCAAAGTTTGGAATAAATCTTCTGACAAAGTTAATCTTACCAAGAAAAGATTGAATGTCCTTCTTTGACCTTGGAATAGATAATTTCTGAACTGCTTCAACTCGAGCTGGATCAATTTTTACACCTTTAGCGGAAACAATATGTCCCAGAAGTTTACCTTCTTCAAGAGCGAACTGAGACTTCTTTGGGTTTAAAGAAATCCCAAATTGTCTACACTTCAGAAACACTCTTTTCAAATGTTGCAAGTGATCTTTGTGACTGCTGGAAAAGACAGTAATATCATCAAGGTAAATAAGGACAAACCTATCCTTCTCTCCCACAAATGCTATGTCCATGGCCCTCTGAAAAGTGGCCCCAACATTCATCAGTCCAAAAGGCATTTTGGAGTACATTAAAGTACCCCAAGGAGTAGTGAAGGTAGTTTTTTCCTGGTCATCAGGATGTACATAAATATGGTTATAACCTAAAAATCCATCTAAGAAAGACATGACTTTGGCCCCTACAACCCTTTGCAGCAAGTGTTCCATCTTAGGCAGGGGATAGTTATCTTTTTTAGAACATTTGTTCATATTTCTGAAGTCAACACGAAGCCTGATTTCCCCATTCTTCTTTCTCACTATCACAAGGTTGGCTATCCACTTTGAATACCTTAGTGGAACTATGACCTTGGCATCCAGAAGCTTCTTGTTTTCCTTTTCAATCAAAGGCAATAAAAGAGGGTTGATAGGCCTTAATTTCTGCCTGAAAGGAATGGTGTTCTTTTCAAGGGGAATCTTATACTGAATGATGTTGGTGTCATAGGTTTTAAGATCATTATACTCCCCAGCAAAAACATCAGCGAATTGCTTCATCAGGGTGTAATACTCTGAACTTTGGGCAGAAGACAATAGAGTAGATAGATTTATGAGCTTTGGATGAGCTTGACTTCCAATGTTATGTTTATGGACAACAGACTCATTTTCTTTTTTGACAGGTTTATAAGGTACATCATTATGATCAAACAGTTTCTCTAGAGGCACTAAACCTCTGGGTATATAGTTACTTGGTAACTGAACAATATTATCCTGACCAATTTTATCTTTCAACTTGGGCTTGTTGGACTCCTCAACAGTTTCATTATCTTGGTCAATGTGCATTTCAGAAAACTCATCAATGACTTGAAGAAATCTATTAATCTCATCATCATCTTCAAATACTTTCCAGTATTTGACATTATCAGGCAGAGATGGTCTATATTTCACCTGAACTTCATAAGTCAACTTGGGAGGCAAAGGAGGAATAAACATGCTAGCAGACACAGCAAGGGAATCAGCCAGCTGGTTCATTGTTCTAGGGATATAAGAAATATTGAAATCACTGAAAGAATCCCTGAGCTTCCATACCTCATCTCTGTATGCCTTCAGCCTCTGATGCTTTGCCTGGAAAGTGTTGTTTACTTGCTGAATGATAAGATCTGCATCCCCAAACACTTTGAGACCTTTGATGCCCATTTCTTTAGAAGCATTTAAGCCCAATATCAAGGCTTCATATTATGCTATGTTATTGGTGACCTGAAAATTTAGTTTGAAAGATAAATGAATGACTTCTTTTGTGGGTGACACAAGTGTTAGGATATTCCGACACATAGAAAATAGTTAAGTATAACTTGGTCTAGTGTAGAGTTAGGTAAAGTGTGTTTCTTTACTATGTACTTCTGTAACTTACAATCTGACGGTCACGATATGTAGTGATCCGACGGTTCATTCTCTCCTCGGTATTACCAACACTTGATCCGTGGCTTAACACCCGATTGGTCCATGATCTCTATTTAAAGAGCATGGAGGGTCATTTGTAGGGTAACTGTTCATGAGAGAAGCTTATGTAAATTTTCATTCTTTTATTAATAAATTGCCTGAAATGGTCGCGTTGGCTCAGGCCGTGGACTGTTTCCCTCTTTGAGGTTTTTAACCACATCAACAATACTGGTGTATTGATATGTAATCTGTTTGTGAGTGGTGTCCTTTGGTGTTCTATCTGAGGAACTTACCCTATAAATTCCTACATGGTATCAGAGCTATTTGAGGGTCGCATTCGTTGGTGATCCAAATCCAAAACCGGTAGAACTGCATCCGACTGCCATTTCCTAGATCTATTGTTTCTGACTGCTTTCTAGCCGAGAGGACTACTCTATTGTGTTATTAGCATCTGTTCCAGTGAGTAACCTCTTTCGTTTCATGCGAAAAGGTTTCCGATAGCCCTAGCTACGTCATTTTTAAGATCTAGGTATACAGTGTTTATTTGCAGTTTCTAGTTTTTTTCTCTCTGTTTATTTCAGTTTATTTATCTCTTTGTTTTTTATTACCGGATCTACACCTTTCATTTCTGCGTATGCTATTTGCCTCACGAATATGAGCGATCTGGGCAAATCAGAAACAAAAAGGAAGTTTTTTTCTCATGCATATGCTCTTTTCCGCCACACCTTAGTGTGATCTCAGAAAATTAGAAACATTAAGGAAAATTGTTAGTTTCCGGGTAAAGCTAACTTCAAACCATAAGGTTTGTTTTTTTTGTATGTCCATTTTGGTTTTGTGGTTTTTGTTTTGTAGGCAAAAAATAGCTTCCTCAAGTAAGCTTACACCCCAAAGCTTCGGTGACTAAAAACAAAAACAAAAAAAACCCTTCCTCTTTTCCAAAAATTACTAACCTTTTAAACTAGCTCACTTGGTCCAAAGTTACTTTATGAGAATAGAGGTCTTGAGTTCAAGTCCTTCTCTTTGTTGAGCTAATTAGATTAAGTTTGGGAAGGGGGCGGATTTTTTTTAAAATATAACATTATCATTCATTCCCGCACTTCGTTGGCATCTTCAACAACTTTTCTTCAAAAAGCCATAACTTCTTCATTTGTAAGCCGTTTTCAGAGCCGTTTTTTTTTAATCAGCCTAATTTTTTGAGATCTTTCCATTGGAACACTTAGTTTCATCATCTATAGCTTCAGTTGCTGTTAAAATGGAAAGTCCATGCCAAGTTATTCTTGACAGCACCAACTACTTCCAATGGTGGTCCTACATTGTGGATTTACTTAGAAGAAAAGGTTTTTACAGAATAGCCTCAAGCCAAGAAACCAAACCGAAAGATGAATATAAGGCAGCCAAATGGGAAAATAAGCAAGATCAAGCATGTGGGTTGACAGGGATGTCTATTTCTCCAGACCTTATATTCCATATCGCAAAACTTGATACTCTTAATGAAGCAATGAAACAAATCACTAAAGTTTTGGAATTAAAAATGAACTTAGAGCCCATCAACTCAAAAATGAGTTGCTTACATTGGACCCCAATAATTTTTCTTCCATTGAAGATTTTTTGTCCGAGTTCAAGACCCTTAGACTTCTCTTGGAAGGTGTTAAGGTTAAGAAAGAAGATGGTAACCTTATCTATTCCATTCTTACTAAGTTGGGACCAGCCTACTCTGTGTTTGTTTCCACCTTCCATTCTACAAGAGAAGCCTTCATTTCTCAAGGACAAGACTACAAGTCCCCTTCCTTTGATTCCTTTTGTGATTCTTTAATAAGAGAACAAGAAAAACTCTTACACCTTGGCCTTCTTAATCTTGGAAACTCTTCTAAGAAAGCCTTAGCCACCCAGCAGCAACCAAATTCAAAGAATCCTAAGAAGTCGTATCCTAAAAATAATGGTCCTAAACCAAACAAGGGTCCTAAGCAATTTCAGCCTCAAAATGAAAAATCATTTCAACAAAATGAAAAGGCAAATAAAAACAAAGGGAAGAAGACTGATAGACATTGCCACTTTTGTAATCGAGATGGCCACTTAGAATCCAAATGCTTTAAGAAGATGGAAGCCTTGGAAGCAACAATGAAGAAGCATAACATCCATTTGGAGCACTCTTCAAATTCAACTTCATCTTCACGAATAGCACTTTCTAGATGTGGTTGTCAAACATCTCGGTCTAGATATGCACTAAATGTATCTTCTTCTTCTAATTCTCATGAGTGGCTCATTGATTCTAGAGCTTCTTATCACATGGCCAAAAACAAAGCCATGTTTTCTTCTTTAACTGATTGTAACACCAAAAATATTATGTTGGTGATGATAGATCTCTTAGTGTTATAGGGACTGGAACTGTTCATATAGACAATGGTCAATTTAATGATGTATTATGTGTTCCAACCTTATCCTGCAACCTTCTATCTGTATATCAGATAACTCATTTAGGTGAAGGTAAAATCGTTGAATTTTCACCCCACGATGTTGTAATTAAGGACCTAAGAGATCCTAGATAGATTTTAGCTACTGGCATTGCCGATGATTCTACAAGGTTGTATAAGTTTAACAACTTTGGGTCATCAAATCTTCCCTCGGTATTTGTTGCTCATAATGATGAAGTGAGCAAACTTTGGCATGAGCAATTTGGTCACTTAAACTATCGCTCCCTTCAGAGTCTATGTAAAAAAAATATGGTGACAGGTTTTCCAATGGTATCTTGCAGAGATGGTGTTTGTTCCGGATGTGTACTCGGAAAACATCATCGGGATAGTTTTGAAAAATGTGCCTCTTGGCACACCTCAGCCCCTTTACAGCTTGTGCATAGTGATTTCTGTGGTCCACTTCCAGTTGTTTCATTCTCTGGCTAAAAGTATTTCTTAACTTTCATTGATGATTTCTCCAGACACACTTGGGTATACTTCTTAAAACTCAAGAGTGAAGTATTTAAAATGTTCTTGGCCTTTAAGGCCTTTGTTGAAAAACAATCTGGACATCAAATTCTTAAGATAAGATCTGATAATGGCAAAGAATATGTTAACAACAAATTCATCAACTTTTGCACTGAGAATGGAATTCAATTGCAACATATTGTTCCATATACTCCACAACAAAATGGTGTAGCTGAAAGGAAGAATCGCACCTTAAAGGAAATGGCTAATTGTATGCTTCAATCTAAAGGACTTAGTCTTAATTTTTGGGCAGAAGCAATTAATTGTGCAAATTACATAATAAATTGCACCCCTACAAAGGTTTTAAAGAATATCACTCCAGAAGAAGCATGGAGCTCAATTAAAACAGATGTAAGTCACTTTCGTGTTTTTGGAAGTGAAGCATGGGCCCATATTCCAGATGAGAAACATAAAGCTTTAGAACCTAAGAGTGAAAAATGTATTTTTGTTGGATATTCTAAAGATGTCAAAGGATATAGACTCATTCCATTTAAGTCCAAAAATGTTATCATTAGAAGAGATGTAAAGTTTACGAAAAATATATCCGCTACGAGCCTAGTTCAGCGGATGTGCCACCTCTCTCTATCTCTTCTACTTTTGAAAATATTTCTTCTTCAAATGATGAAAGCGAGGATGACAATCCTCCCCTACCTTCTCAAAATCCTCCTTCAGCTCCTCAGCTTCCAAAATGGGTTCGTGCTACTAGGGATGCAGCAGGCGCTCTTTACGGTGATCCTACAGATCAGCGACATACATGTTCTCAGTTCGATAGAGCCTCTTCTTTACTAGCTCAAGTTTCAGCTAATTATGATCCTGACACCTTTGCAGAAGCTTCAGGCCATCCAGAGTAGGACGCAACTATGAATGAAGAATATCATTCATTATTGGCAAATGATACATGGGATCTTGTTCCTCTACCAAAGGGACGAAAACTTGTTAGATGCAAATGGGTTTACATAACCAAGTACGGACCAGATGGAAAAGTTGATAAACATAAAGCTCGTCTTGTTGCTAAGGGTTTTTCACAAGTTGAAGGCCTTGACTATACTGAAACCTTCTCCCCTGTTGCCAAAATGAACTCAATCCACCTTGTTCTTTCCCTTGCTGCCTCTTTCAAATGGGAAGTCCATCAGATGGATGTTAAATCTGCCTTCTTGCATGGGGACTTGCATGAAGAAATCTATATGGAACAACCTACTGGCTTTATACAAACAGACTCTAGCCTTGTATGTCAGGTTAAGAAATCCCTTTATGGTCTCAAGCAAGCCCCTCGAGCTTGGTATGCCAAAATGGATAGCTTTCTTTTAGAAACTGGCTTTTCTAGGTGTCATTCTGATAATATTGTATACACCAAGAAAGTGGGCAAGTCCCTTATCATTCTTGTTATTTATGTTGATGATCTTATCCTTACTGGTAGTGACCCCAACCTTATAAACCATGTGAAATCCAGCCTTAAAAAGAAGTTTGAAATGACAGACTTAGGACACTTGCATTATTTTCTTGGTCTTCAAGTGCTGCAATCCAAGGAAGGTATTTCCCTTTCCCAGTCCAAGTATGCTTGTGATCTTCTACTTCATTTTCACATGGAAGACTGTAAGCCAACCCCTTCTACCTTTCAGTCTGGAGCCAAACTTTCAGTCACTTCTACTTCACTTGAAGTTGATGCTACCTTATACCATCAACTTGTAGGAAAACTTTTGTATCTGACCCATACTCGTCCTGACCTTTCCTTTTTTGTTGGCCTTATTGCTCGGTTTATTCAAAACCCGCATGAAAGTCATTGGAAAGCAGCTAAAAGAATACTTCGTTATGTTTGAGGTACAGTTCAGTTTGGGATTCATTACAGTGATGAAGCATCTCCTCTATTGGTTGGTTTCACTGATTCCGATTGGGCTGGTGACCCTAATGATCGGAAGTCTACTGTAGGTTATGTGTTCACTCTTAGTTCAAGACCTATTACATGGGCTTGCAAGAAACAAAGTTCCATTTCTCTTTCTTCAGCAGAAGCAGAGTATCGTGGTGCCATAGAAGCTAGTAAGGAAGCCCTGTGGCTTCCTCAGGTCCTATCAAAGTTTGGCTTTCAGCAGCAGCATCCGACTACACTTTGGTGTGATAATCAAAGTGCCATTTAACTATGCAAAGATCCAATCCAACATCAACGCGGCAAACACATTGAACTGCACATGCACTTCATGAGAAAGCTCATTCATGACCATGTTCTTGAAGTGAAATATTGTTCATCAGATGATCAAGTTGCACACATCTTTACAAAGGCTCTCACAGAGGTGAAGTTTACCAAACTTCGATTTATGGTTGGAGTTCAGGAAGTTGTCACTAAGGGGGGATAGGCTCTAATGCCTCCTTCCTTCTCCTATTGTGTCATATTTGTACATCCTTCAATCCTATCCCAAGTTTTTCTTAAGGGGGGATGTTAGGATATTCCGACACATAGGAAATAGTTAAGTATAACTTGGTCTAGTGTAGAGTTAGGTAACTTACAATCCGATGGTCACGATATGTACTAATCCGACGGTTCATTCTCTCCTCGGTATTACCAACACTTGATCCCTGGCTTAACACCCGATTGGTCCATGATCTCTATTTAAATAGCATGGAGGATCATTTGTAGGGTAACCGTTCATGAGATAAGCCTATGTAAATTTTCATTCTTTTATTAATAAATTGCCTGAAGTGGTCGCGTTGGCTCAAGCTGTGGACTGTTTCCCTCTTTGATGGTTTTAACCACGTCAACAATATTGGTGTATTGATCTATGATCTGTTTGTGAGCGGTGTCCTTTGGTGTTCTGTTTGAGGAACTTACCCTGTAAATTCCTACAACAAGAACTACACTTGCTCCTGCAACTTCCTTAGAGCAAGCTCCATCAAAGAACATATCCCAAATTGGTGTGCCCTCTTTCTCTGTGATTTGACAAAATGGTTTTCTAAGCTTCATAGAGGACAAATGGGATTATTCAATCTGAAGAATACAGGCTCCAAAATCAGTGTCAACAGAATAAATGGGGTGATTTGTGGGATTCATTTCATCACTAATGATGTAATCCAAATGAGCCTCTCTGCACAATCTCCTATTTTGACCTCTGAAAACTGGAACAGTAGCATAGGAAAGGTCATTCTGCAATGTTCCCCCCAATCTCTTGATCCAACCTCTAGATAACAACATGCCAAATTTGGGAGGCACATCTGCTACCACAATATCCATCATCATGCTTTTCATGGGTAGCTGAGACAAGGTGATGGCTAAATCTTTGATTAGTCCCAGACATTTTACTTTCCTAGAATCAAAAGAGAACAGGTCATGATAAGATTTGGTGATGTCAAGACCTAACTCATCCATGACAACCTTGGGCATTAGATTATGACTAGCTCTTGTGTCTAGAAGGCAGTTGTGTAGGATTTTATCATGGATACTTAAAGAGACATAAAATGATGGGGAGTTTTCATCACAGTTTTCAACCATAGGACTGAGAACAACAGCTGGTTTGTCATCTTGCAGATTGACATAATCAGTAGTGGCTTGGGTAGCTTTAGGTTCGAGGGCTTTGAAAATAGTTCTTTTGAAAGACTCATTCTTGATCAGTTCGATCAGAGGTATAGGTATTTTTAATTTTTGAATTTCTACTTCAAAACTGAAGGGAGAAGAAATCTTGTCAAAGCCTCTTACCTCATGAGCTGGAGCTTTGAGGATGATTGGATCAGCTGCTAGAATTTGCTGCTTACTAGCTTGCTATTTTGCAGGGACAACAACTTTCTGAACAGGAGCTTGCTTGGTAGTATTTGTCTTTGACCTCAGATTATACTTGTGTTGATCATCAGCCTGTAGAACAGCTCCATCATCCCACTCTTGACTGATCTGGTCATTGAATAATGACTCTTCATAGGCAGCTAAGGTCAAGAAGGATGCACTGCCTTTGTCTTCCAGACAATGGATTTCGTCATCTTCTTCAGATTGCTCTTCTTCCATTACTGCATTCTGGAAAGGTGCCTTTACCTTTTGATCTTCATTGGTGTTTCTGTTTCTTTGCAAAATCTGCAACTGCTCATTGTTTCTCCTGTATGGATTTGGGTTCTGAGGAGCAAAGGTATTAAGACCTCTTCCTCTTCTAGGTTGTTAATTCTCAATCTTCAATTTGGAGATTTCAGAGGTTAATGACTCTATCATCTTAGTCATTTTATCAATCTTAGGATCTAAAGATGATGAGGATTCATCCTTCTATTTTTTCCTATCAACTTTTCCCTTAAGTTTTTCTGCAGCCATAATATTTGATTCTACCTCCAATGCTACATCCTGCATGTCATCCAAGGTAGCACATCTTCTCTCTCTCAATAGTAAACAAAAGTCAGCATCAAAGGCATTTGCATAGGTGAGTTTTTCGAATGTAGTGGTAGGTTTCACCTTGGCTGGTATCTTATTGTACATACGATTAAATATTTTGTTGAAATCAGACAATGACTCACCACTTTCACTCTTTAAATTCACAAATTATGTATGGAAGTAGGGTAGATCTTTCTTATCTCCCCAATGCTTGAGGAAAGTATCATCTAAAGCCTCAATGTCTGTTATAGACCTTGGTATCAATTCTCTGAACCATTTCCTAGCCTCTCCATCTAGACTTTGAACAAAAACTCTCATCCATACATTAGCTTCACTAATATCCAAATTGTCATCATAGCTATAAAATAATTCAAGATTTTCTTCAGCTGTAATCCCCTCCGTCCCTGTAAACTTAGGCATGTACTTTTGATATTCTCTAGTAGGCATTGCACTCAAGGGAGTGGGCAATACTAATGGTCCATACCTAGTAGCTATGATTCTTTCTATCTTGGTAGGTGCTTGTGGTGCTGCCATGGTTGTGGTAGATATGAAAGTACTGGAAGCTTGAACAACCGAGGGTTGAGGAGGAGCTGATATGACTAAGGGAGTATGATGGATAGGAGGGGAAGATTTCTTTGGACTTACAATGAAAGAAGAATCTAAAGAGTAAGAAGCTCTATAAAAACCAGATAATAACTTTGCAAGGCTTTCTTCTCCTTTTGATGACAATTCTTGTATAGCAAGCTCAACAGTAGGAAGATTGGTGTGAATTTAAGCTAAGTGGTGTTCAGTTTCATACTGAGATGATTCTGAACTTGAAGCTCCTTTCTGTAATGCTTTTCCTTCTCTGATGATCTTTTCAGGATCAGGTATTGGGTCAGTTGGTGGCTTCTGAGGATTTCGCCGAGTATGCCTCCTACACTGAGCCACAATTACCCAGTAGAGTCGCCAATAGATTCATCCCCCAATGGAGTCAACCAAGATAGTATCCAGAATTTATCTATCATCAAAGTTGGGTCTTTGTCGTCCCCCATGGAAGCTGAGCTTCAATCGTCGTTCCCCGGCAACGGCGCTAATTGTGTTAGCACTCAAGGAAACTCTTCTAGGTTGTAGCTCGAAGATGTCTGGTAACATATAAATATCCCTCAATGGTTCTCTCAATTATGGGAATGTGTTTGGATCAAGTCGGATGACTGAATCAAATCTTATTCACTCAAGACATACATAAACACTCTTAGATTGACAAGGCTTTCAACTACTACTGTTCAGAGGGTTTATAAATAAGTGGATGTATGAAGAATCTTTATTGTACCAGAAAAATCATACATTAACACATATGAATGGCCAATTACAAAAGGTAAATGAAACTTGCAATTATAATTCATCAATGCAAAGATAAGGTGATAGTTATCTCGCATTAGACAAATATCAATAACATGAATAACATATTCAGGTGCAAGCAGAGAACAGATAAGAAGATGTAAATATGAACAGATAATAGCAAAAGAAGCTTATATTACTAATATGGAAATGAGAAGCTTGAGATTATGGACTATGAAAAGTCTCCAAAGTCGAACCCCTTCTCATCTCTAGAGTTCTAGACTTTATAGCCATTACATCAAAGTCAAGATCCTATAAAAATGGATCTGGAACACCTAAAATAAAAAAGTTAAAACAGATAGGAATAGATCCTATTTAACTGGTCAATTCTTGTACAAATGGTCTTCATAATATTCAACAGCTGCAGATTTCTTAGCATCTGATGGATGAGGTTGAAATCTTCCCAAATCCCTAAGAAAACAATCAATTACAATCAATTTTTGAAACTGTCTGCCACAAAAATTGGGCCAGACTGTTGAAAACCTAGGGCTCAGAGATGGATTCGGTTCTCCACATCTGTGACACATGTGTATAAACCCAAAGAGGTTAATTTTCTTTGACATGTTGGGCACAAAATCCTACGACCATTTCTCAAAATGATCCTCCAGTCGCTCAGAATCATCATTTGAAAATGATGACAAAGCGCAGTAGAAACGCCACATTTCTGAAAACGTTGCCTCATGCTGCGGGAGACTTTTGACTGCCTTCCCGAGCTCTAAATGCAGATCTGAAAGTACCATTGGAAATCTTTGGATGTCTAGTTATCAATCGACTATTTGATCATGTAAAACGGCCTCTCTACAGCTGAGAAAATTGAGTTTTCCCAAAGCATTTTATCATTTGAAAAACCTGCGATTTTGGTAGCTAAGAGGTTTGTTGAGAATGCAGGTTAACTATCGAAAGCTGATTTTTCAAAAATGAGCTGACTAGAAAGTTTATTAACATGATTACAAGCTTAAGACTCAATGAAATGAGTCTAAAAATTAAATAAAACTCTTTCCTAAAAAGACCTTCTATCACCTAATGAAATAAAATTGACAATTTTATTTCAGGAGATAACATGTTCAACTGCCTAATAGTGCCTACTGGAAATATCTATACTAACTTGGTTACTACTCCACCGATGTCTCCCCTTTTGAAAATATCTCCAGATTCCTTCGCCACAATGAGCTTCCTTTCCTTTACTAGTCGTACCAAAATCCTAACTTCCAATATCTACTCACATGCTCCTCGCCAGCGTGACATTGTGATCTTCCACATGCAGTACCTCCCTACACCACATCTCCCTTTTCTACACCATCCTCTCTAATGCACGTTGGATGCTATTCTTCTATGCTACTCTCCTCTACAAAATCCCCTGACTCATACCAAAAAAAGTTCAAAATTTTCCAGTCTCCAAAAGGCCCCCAACACAAAATTACAGCTCATCTGGAGCCACTCATTCCTTCTCCTATCTTCATGAGTCCAAAACAATAAATTTCAATGAGGTATAATTTCGTTGAATATGTTATCACTATATGTAGATTCAAATCACTACACTTTTTTGGGGACTTGTGTGAGATCTTATTTACTTCAGCTTGACAGGATGATTGGCATGTGCCGCCTCTCGGAATAACATCAATTCCTACTTACTTGGCCTAGTCCTTCTTAGTGTTAATCTCTTACAATCATATCGCCCCAACACCGAAAGACTTTAAAGGATGATTTTTGTACTCTTTCCTACTGCCAAAAAAATGATTTAGGATACCCTTAGCTGCTTTCTTTCACTTCAATCATTATTACTAACCTAGGGATGATTATCCCTTTGTCTTTTCGTGTAGCTCCCTTCACACCGTTTTTCATCGTTGTGATTCATAATTGAGCCTGTGGTTGGAGTATCTCTATTGAATTTTGCACAAAAAATCAAAATAACCTTCCCTATCTGACACTATAGTATAATCACCTAACCTTTATGCATGAATTTTCTGACTAAGACGCCCCCAACACTGCATGATATCTACCTGATGCTAATACCGCATGAAACTCCCTTCGGTGCACAGTGTTCCACATTTTCACACATTGTAACTTATTATGCAATTGTCTAAGAACTCCTAGCTCCAAAAATATAGAATAACCATTATTTAACAATTCTAGCAAGCAACGCAAATTTAACTCTAACTCACAAACAACACATTTTATTTATGTACAAAGGGAAAATTTATTTGTCTCCTTACACGTAGTGAGAAGGAGCTCAACTGTCCTTGTACATCTTCAACCGCCTCCCATTAACAAAAACCTTCTTGTAGGGTACCATCCAAGTTCTTTAGTTGTACCGCTACTGCATCTGTCACATGCTGAATAATGTATGGCTCCAATCAATGCATCTGAAATTTTCCTAGGTGTTGCAAGAATTTGCTATCATACCGCAACAATAAATATCCTGGATGAAATGTCTTTTGCCTAATTCTTATGTCATGCCATGCCTTCTCTCTGGTTTTATGAAATCTGGCTACTACACAATCTTCTTCCAACTACAATAGCTCCTGTAATCTTTGCTCCATTGTGCCAAGTTTTTTCAGCTACGTGGTTGTTTCAATACATAAGCTAGAAACCAAAAACTTCGTAGGCATTATTGCCTCCTTCCCATACACTAATTGGAAAGGTGTTTGTATAGCCAACTTCTTGCATGTGATCTTATATGCCAGCGAAATCATTGGTATCCTTAAATCACAATCACTATGTTGTACATTGCATACCTCAATAAGCATTGTCTCTAATATTTTGTCAAAGTAATTCACTGTACCATTGGCTTGTGGATGGTAGGGAGTGCTCTTTTGATAATAAAACTAAAAATCCTTTGTCAGCATTGAAATAGTCTTCTTCAAAAAATGAGTGCCTTGATCACTCATCAAGATCCTTAGACACCCAAATCTAGTTACTACATTGTCAAATAGGAAATGTGTAGTTTTCTTTGTGTTGCATTCTTTGACTGATGTGGCTTCCACCCATATGGTCAGATAATCAGTAGCAATGATTATGTATCATGCACTAGTTCTCCTTACGGGTGGGATGATCGGACCCACAAAATCAATTGCCCGTTTATCAAATGTATGTAGGGTGAGGTGGGGAGCGAAGGGCATATCGTCTCTTCGAGAAGCCTTCCCCACTCATTGGCATACATTGCAACTTTACAAAACTCTTTGGCATTTGCATGTAGAGTAGGCCACCATAGACCTGCATGCGTGAAAATTGTTTTCGTGACCTATCCTTCATAATGCCCTCCAGTGACACTCCTCATCCTAGTGAAACACAGTCTTTTTCCTCAACAACCTCTCCATGTTTATCAAATGTTTGTAGGGTGAGGTGGGGAGCGAAGGGCATATCGTCTCTTCGAGAATCCTTCCCCACTCATTGGCATACATTGCAACTTTACAAAACTCTTTGGCATTTGCATGTAGAGTAGGCCACCATAGACCTGCATGCGTGAACATTGTTTTCGTGACCTATCCTTCATAATGCCCTCCAGTGACACTCCTCATCCTAGTGAAACACAGTCTTTTTCCTCAACAACCTCTCCATGGGGGTGACAATCTAAGCATATCCTTGGATAAACTTTTGATAATACCCTGTATGCCCTAAGATAGACTGCACTTTCCTGACTAATGTAGGTGGTGGTAGATCCACTATCATCGTGATCTTGGTTGGATCCACCAACAAACCTTGCTTGCAAACTACATGCCCCAACAAGATACGAAAAAGTGAACAGGATATATATTTATAAATATTTAATGAAATTTTCAATTGTCTACATCTGTCCAACATTATCCACAGAACCTCAATGTGCCTCTTTAGACTGAACACAATCTTGTCATCTAGATAGACTTCTAAAAAATAATGAATGAATTCCTTAAATGTTGAAACCATTATACACAAAAAATAGTTGGCGCATTCTTCAACCTGAATGGCATAACTGTGTATTGGAAAAACCCCCACTCCATCGTGAAGGTTGACTTATGTCAATCTTCCTTTGCAATATTTACCTAGTGATAATTAAGAAATCCATCAGGAAATGAGTAGGCCTCCTATCCACCCATGTTCTCCAGTATCTCACCAGTAAAGGGAGTAGGGAAGGGGTCGTGTGCACATGCATCATTAAATTTTCGGAGGTCTACACAGTTTCTAATTTCCCTTATCTTCATGTTCTATACCGCCATAGGGCTAATCCACTCTGATTCTTCTACGAGCTCAATGATTCTTGCTTGTATCATTGTGTCCAATTCTTGCTTAACCTTCTCTTAATATATTGGATTCAACTAATAGGGCCACTGCTTTACAAGCTTAGCCTCAGGCTTCAACAGAATTCTCATTTAGCCTTACAATTATATTCATTTCCCCAAATGTGTTGTGGAATAAATCATGGTACTCATGCAGCAGATCAATGACCTTTTCTACTATTCCATCATCCCAATAATACCCTATAACCACCACTTTAGGATTTTCCTCTATCCCAATACTCACTTTCCTAATTTTAATAGGCTACGCATACTCAATTGATTGCAACTCTAATCCATTCCATGGACGCTTCCCTTTGATTTCCAAAATATGTATATTCTTGGGACCATTGTCATCCTCTCATAGATATACTACATTATAACATTCCATGGACTCTTGTATCTTCTATGAATGATTTTTTACAAGGCATAGTGGTATAATATTCAACATTGTTGGCTCTCCTATGGTAAAAATCTTTTGTGATAGTACTTTCAGAGCTTTTTTGAGTGATGGTTTCTCTACTTCAAAAGTAAAGGTAGCCTTGAAGATTTTCACCATCTCATTTGTTGGCTTATATGTTCCTAACCCAAGTTCGGAAGAATTAGTTAGCCCAACAAATCCCGCAGCTACTGGCCCTTTAGGCAACAGCCTGCGGAGCGCGGACTGAGGTCTCACCCCGAGGTAGCAAGGGAGGGTGTTGGAACCAGGTTTCTGCACCCTAGGGATGTCTAGGTGTGGTCTGGAGGTTTCGCGCACTGGTTTACAGCCTTGCGCTACTCGGTTTTCACATAGATCCAGCTTGATTATTTCTTTCTTATTAGTGCACTCTCTATTAGATGAAGTAGCTACCAATTACCAAGGTATTTAAGCAAACATTTAATCAACACAATTGATTCGTGCATTAAAATGAACCCAGATTTACATTCATTTAAACCATAAGCAGATTAAATCAAACAGATATTATGGTAGCTCAGAGAAACACAGAATTTCAGAAGAAACTTATATTTATTTCCACTTTATCTTTCCTACATCCAGATCCGCCCTGCGCACTCAGCTACAGGGGTCCACGCACACAACTGCGTACTTTCCAGGCCTCTACGCACACAGCTACAGAGCCTCTACCTACTACCCTTATCCCTCGACTCAGACTTACAGACGCTTTCAATCTCTCTACTTCAAGTACCCATTACATTTCATACTTCAAAAAACTGTCTTTTCCCCATAGAGCCTTGCTCTATTTATACCCTTCCCTAGCTCGCAACTCCTACGCGGGCCGACTCTATTTATATTTTCTTTACATTATTTTCGGGCGGACTACCCTTTGACTCAACCTATTACAATTCGCGCTCCACGCGTTCGGCGGAGTCTTTACCCTAACTTTACCGAAAATATTTGGCTTCACGCCCCCTAGCCATTGCGCGGGGCTTCCTCTACCCAATAGTCCCCCAACACAATCATCGTGACTAGTCCCGAGTCACTCGGCTGGCGCGGTGATCTTTTCGCGTAAGGCGGTTAGCATCCTCTGTGCCTCACTTGTTCCAGCAACAAATTCTTCTGTCATCTGTTGCATCATTTCCACGCGAGTGGCTGTCAACTCAGTCTCGGGCGGTGCTGCCTCAATGGCGTCGTACTCGCTTTGCATCTGAGTGACCCTGTGCTCGATGGTGGTTGATACTGCAAAAGCCTCTTCCAGCCATGGCTAGAGATGAGCTTTAACCACAGCTACCTTCTTTCGGGCCGCGTCAACTTGGACCTTTAGGTCCTGGGCCTCCCGTATCCTAGCCAAGCACTGCACGATAGTGATAGTCGACACAGTTCCCTTGATCTTATCATACGCTGCCTGAAGCTGCCGAGCTTCGGTTTCCAAGTGCTGAAGGGTTGGGTCCTCTTGAAGGCACGTGAGTGTAACAATGGACTCTCTGAACAAGTCCGTACATTCCTTCATTGTTCTGGTAATCCTTTCGCGTGCGACAGTGAGGATGTTTGTGCGCTACTCCACAATCTCAGGGGGTGTCATCGGTTGATCCTGCAATTTTAATTCTGCAATCTGCACATTAAGCTCCCGATGGATCCGCGCAGCCTCCTCCTTAGCATTACAGAACCCAGTAGCTAACTTTTGAACTTGGGTCTCAATAGGGAGATCAGACGTAATCTCCAATTCAGGGGCACTTGAGCAAGCTTCTGCAGCAATTTGCTGCATTTGGTGGTTTTGTGTGACGACTTCATCCCGTTGGATGCATAGCTATTCAAGATTTATTTTATGTTCCTGGAGAATTTGTTCAGTCCGGCCTTCCCGAGCGTGGAGCTCTCTCGTGGTGAAGTCCTGAAGCCGTTGCAAGCTTTCGCGTGGTAAAGCGGCTATGTTGATTCCTATTCCTGTAAGCTATCCCAGCATGGCTCTGTCCTCCACGTCGTCGACGATCAATGCACCTGTCAGAATTACAACAGCATAGGTGACTTGGGTCTTCAGTAATGGTTCCGTGGCTGCCATACCTGAACCCTTTGTAGCAGTACTGTCACATGTGGGCGCGACGTGGATTCCCAACTTCTGTAACTGCATACGGAGCTCCCCCAACACAATCTGCTGCTTAGACATGGCTTCGTCAATTACATCTCACGTGGCATCGCGAATAGCATTTTCAATGTCATTCAGGTCACCTCTGGTTAGGGTGATCACCTCACTGTCTGTCTTAGATGCCTTCACCTTCTTCCGCGGCTTCGGCCGCTCAGGTGTCATAGAGCACTTTAAAGGAGTCCCCGTAGTAGTGGATGGAGCAGTTGTTACGTCTGGCTGGGTGGTTTCCTTCTGGCTGCCTTTTTTCTTTGTCGATTTCTCTTCATTAGAGTGGATCTTTCCTACCATGAGTGTTGCCTCCCGAGCTGCTTTAACTTGCGCAGCTAATAGTGCATTCCGCTTTTGCTGTGTGGCACACTTGGCTTCCTCATTTTTCTTTTGAATAGCGGCCTCGTCACGTTCTTCTGTAAAGGGTCCGCACCAGGCCACTGGCCAAGTATCCACAATCCTGTTAATAACATCGTTAATGGTGATAAAACAGAGTGATGTCCATGCCTGGGCCGGGTCTTTTCGTGCCCTAATATAGACATGATGCATGTCTGCTTTAAATTCGGCAATGTGCTTCATGCTTTCATATATCTCGTCAGTTAAGCGGGGTAACTGATTAATCCACTACCGCACAGTTGTGTCCATCAATATCCAAAAGATTTTGATATTACGAATTCGTCCTTCGTCCCTTGTCACCCAAAGGGAAGCATATCGAGTAGCTTTAGGCCATTCTGGATCCAAGGCTAGAAACTGGCTCTCCTCGAGTAGGTCAGTAGCAACCAGCATGATGGATAGAAGCAGCCATGCATAATGGAATCTCATCCCTTCCTCCTGCACGTCGCAGCAATTGGTCTGAAATTCTTCACAAATGAACTGCGAGCAATTGAACGGTACACCAGCTGCGCATTCCTCAGCAAGGGCGATAACTACGGTGGGGACCTCAGTGTTGCGACATTTCCTCATGACTTTCCCCGCCAGCAATTAGGTGGCAATGCGAGCTGCGTCGTCTGAGATACTCTCAATGAGATACCCTCGTTGTCCCTTGGCAAGTTGGTACTTCTTTTTCAGTCATTCTATCATCGCAACATCGTTACCCCTATCAGTAATCTCCCGAGGGTCTCTCCCATCGCAAGGTAGGTACGAAACGCAATGAACCAGTTCCTCTGTGATATGAACAGGTTTACCAACCCATAAGACATCTTCATGCACTAAAGAGAGCAACTACTTGATGACTAACATGGTGATAGGGGGCCGGAGAAAGTGAGGGATCGACAATAGATAGAGTAACCTGACTTTGTCCACCTTTTGTAACCATGTCTTCGGCTGTAGGGTTGTCATCGTCCCTTCTATCTTCCGGTCCATTAGTGCGTCCGTCGTGAGATGGGGAAATTTTACTCTATCTGCAAGGTCCCAATCCTTGAACTTCATTGTCGCAACCCGGCCAACCACCGAGTTCTCTAGTGGCACCCCCTTAGGTAGCGACGGGGTGTTGATGGCAGAGTCGACTTCATCCAGCTTTGCAGGTACTTTGGCCTTCCCTTTGCTTGGTGGCACATAATTAGTTAGCCCAACAAATCCCACAACTACTAGCCCTTTCGGCAACAGCCCACGGAGCGTGGACTGAGGTCTCACCCGAGGTAGCAGGGGAGGGTGCTGGAACCAGGTTTCTGCACCCTAGGGATGTCTAGGTGTGGTCTGGAGGTTTCACGCACTGGTTTACAGCCTCGCGCTACTCGATTTTCACACATATTTAGCTTCATTATTTCTTTCTTATTAGTGCGCTTCTCTATTAGATGAAGTAGTTACCAATTACCAAGGTCTTTAAGCAAACATTTAATCAACACAACTGATTCGCGCATTAAAATGAACCCAAATTTACATTCATTTAAACCATAAGCAGATTAAATCAAACAGATATTATGACAGCTCAGAGAAACACAAAATTTTAGAAGAAACTTATCTTTATTTCCACTTTATCTTTCCTACATCCAGATCTGCCCTGCGCACTCAGCTGCAGGGGTCCGCGCACACAGCTGCAGACTTTCCAGGCCTCTGCACACACAGCTGCAGAGCCTCTACCTACTACCCTTATCCCTCGACTCGGACTTACAGATGCTTTCAATCTCTCTACTTCAAGTACCCATTACATTTCATACTTCCAAAAACTATCTTTCCCCCATAGAGCCTTGCTCTATTTATACCCTTCCCTGGCTCGCGACCCCTGTGTAGACCGACTCTATTTATATTTTCTTTACATTATTTTCGGGTGGACTACCCTTTGACTCAACCTATTACAATTCGCACTCCGCGCGTTCAGCAGAGTCTTTACCCTAACTTTACCCAAAAGATCCGGCTTCGCACCCCCTAGCCGTTGCGCAGGGCTTCCGATACCCAACATCATTCCGTTCCACTTTTCCTCTGCGTACCTCCAACTCAATGTACCAGTTCATAGGGATAATGTCTAAAGTATGTACAAATTAGTGTACCCATTCTTGTTGCAGTACACATCTTCTAGTCCATGTTGCAACACATTGCTTTAAAGTGTCCTTGGGAATTCCATGCTTGATTATTTAGCTCGAAAGACTCCAGAATTGGTCCCAAATTTTATGCTTAATAACTATTTACATCATTTCGATCTTTTGATCTAACTCTTGTGCGTAATCCACCACCTAGTTGGGGTTGCGTGCAATGCAACATCTAACACAAGGATCCTCATTGGCTCAGGTATATAATCTTTTAATTTTTGCACAAACATTTTTACTTCAGATAGTCCATCAAAGCGAGGTGGGTTATGCACCTGTTCCTATCCAACACACTACTTTGGTGAGGTGCACAGACCTGCAAGTGCTTACTTCATGCAATCTACATTGCCAATTTTCCAACACCTCCTCTAAATCAGAAGTGCGAGACCCCAAACTACGCTAGCTCAACACTCCATAAGTAGTAAGATTCACATAATCCTCCTGATGGGTTGTCACATAGTAAATATTGTTCAATTATTCCCAACTTAACTCTCCTCTAACTAGTGCAACGTACCGGTCTCCTTCCTGCGTGTCCAAAGGTGTTATAACTCAACTGTCCCCTACTTCAAAAATCATTTGTCTCTTTTCCAAGTTAATAATTACTTGATTGTCAAAATCCCAATCAATCTTGAACAAAGCAAGATATGGATCGATGTCATCAATGATCTCTGTAACATCAAAGTCAACAATAATTCTAGCTCCATAAATATCTACTAACACACTTGTCAATTTACCAATTGGGAAGATACGAGGTTGATTGGCTAGTCTTAATTGAATAGGAAACCATATCAGTTTTGGCCTCCCCATCATCTCCCATGTGCTCTTTGATATAATATTAACACCAAACCCTAAGTCTAATATGATGTTATTCATTTCATAATCTCATGCATGTGCACCAAAACTGAATTCCATTAGGGGATTTTTGAGGTCTAAAATGGACCTCCTAAGGAAATTATAAAATAATAGTGAAAATAATAAAATAATATTAGATTACATCATCAAAATTTAGAGGGAAAAAAGAAAAAACTATTTTTTCAACTCGTATTTTCAACTTATCTCCCTATGGGTTTACTCAAATTTCGAGCGGAAACACTCGTTGGATGCATAATTTGATTCTTCATCTAAGGAGTACCTATGTTGCATACTTCCAATGGACCCTATATTCCTTCCCCCGCATGCTTCCCGGGTCCATATTGATTATATCATAAGCTATTTCTTAATGGCTCGGGTGAAAAGCAAGCAAGAGGAAGTTCATTATTCTAGCTAGTAGCATTTGCGCTCTCCCCCCCAAGCATATATATAAGGCTCCCAAAAACTATCGGTTCGGTACCTTCTTGGTCCCGTGGATCTAGATACATGCGATCGGGGAGCCCACGTTATCTCTGCCCCAAAAAAGAAGGTCCCGGAGGGGCTTGCGCTTCCTAGTGCAAGGACCCGACAGGGGGCTCGACTGATAAGGATGCGTAAGCAGGCTCGACTGTTAAGGAGAGGACCTTTAGGTGCTCGACTGTTAAGGATGCGTAAGCAGGCCCTCACCATATGAATAGTGAGTGACTTCCGTCCCTTTTTTTGACTTATTTGAGAGGGGCCACCCAATAAGTAAATTGAACCTTTAGGTGCTCGACCATAAGGACCTTTAGGTGCTCGACTGTTAAGGACCCTTTAGGGGGCTCGACTGATAAGGAGAGGAGAGGGAGAGGAGAGGAGAGGAAGGTCAGATTCTCCTTTCGTCTCTGTGTTTGCTTGCTCCACTTCTTTCTCCGGAATCAATATTTCGTATAGAATAGCCATTTGATTAGCTTTTCCATCTGATCTGGGACTTTTCGGGCTTATACGGATTTACACGAAAAATGAGATATACATGAAAAAAATGATTGCAATCAAGTTTTTTCATGTATTTCTCATTTTTCGTGTAGCAAACTCCATCGAAAGTATGCAACATGGGTACTCCTTGGATGAGGAATTAAATTTTGCATCCAATGAGTACTCCCGCTCAAAATTTGAGTAAAACCTTAGGGAGATAAGTTGAAAAAGTAGTTTTTTTATTTGACTATTTTATTATTTTTTAATCTTTTTACTTTTTTACTCCAAAAATGGTGAATCATCCCCCATGGTTGACATCATCATCTTGAATCCTATTGGTTCTTAAAAAGTTTATTTTGGTTGTACATTTTTCTTAGGAGGCCCATTTTAGACCTCAAAATTCCCCTACTGCTTGCTCATCCTCTTCCTCTACACTACCTGGTTTACTATTCACGGTGATGCTCACATGGTAGCTACTCCAGTCTCCTTTGTACACTTCTCCACCATTCACTTGAATTTCTCCAACGTATGTTCACTTCTTACCATCTCAAGGAAACTCTATAGTAGTTTCTGAACTGGATCTACGTCTGTCACTGATTCTCTATGAGCAGTTTCATCATAGACAATAGAGGTATGACATTCCAACTTCTCATGATATGTCCAATCTATCCCATTATGCAACAGCCATCTCCCTTAGGGCTTCCTTGTAAGTTGCCTTCTCTTGGGTTGGGCTGAACCTTGGAGGGGGTTCGAGTTCCTGTCTAACCTAGTTTGGTTGTTGAACTCCCAATTTCTTATTATCTTCTCTTGTCCTGAAACCCCCATGTGTGACTTCACTAACTTGAGGTTGGGTTAAACGGGGCTCGACCACTATCATTTGCACATTAAGGTCCTCCTTCTCTTGCCATTTATCAATCAGCTAAGGGAAATTATCGGTCGCATGGTTCAACACTCTACAATAAGTACATGTGAAATAGGGATTAGGGAAATCTCGCACAAGGTGTCCTTGTTGTCTGCATTGTAACACACAATAGGTCACCGACGTCTTCCAAACCGACCTCTTCCCCTCGTTGGTCCTCCCAAACCTCTAGTTGCCATTCCTTATCCTCATCTAGGTTGATTGTATGGTCCAATTTAGTTATATCATGGCTAATTAAACCTTATTGTCACAGCGTCAGTTCCTTTAGGTCTTTGTACTCTAAATGAATCAAATGGTCGTTTGCACATCAATTCTAAGGTGTGGCAATGGCGGATATCATGCCCCGCTGACTTGCACAAATTACAAAACATAGTGCATGCATTCACCTCATACTTTTGCAACATCGGACAATTCAATGGGGTGTGTCCCAATACTCAGAAGACTTCACACCACAAACCTCTACCCTGCGCAGGCGGAATAGCTACACCAGTTACCATGGGCATCCATCCTTTCCATGTAGAATCTCATATTTCTTTGCTCTCTTTTCACATACACAAGACTGGAAAAGGTGTAGTACTTGTGAGCTTGTTTCTCCATAAAAATATTGTCAATCAAAGTTTTCATCTTCTAATAAAGAAATGAGATTTGAAGATACTATTTCTTGTGGCCCTTAGTATGATCAGGGTCTAAATCTAGCTGCAAAAATTCCTCCAAAAGCTCTTAATCAGAAAGAGCATGTTTGTCTCTAGCTACCATGTTTTAAAGGGTCTGAATTTCACTTTGAATGTCAATGGGGACGACTGATTGGAAACTATCAATAGCCTCTTGGCCTTGTTGTTGGGATTTATTATGGCTCTAGGGACCTCTACCTCCCCCCCCTCCTTTTTTGCTCCTCATGTGTTGGTGTTGCATGATGGCAGGTTGACAATGGTTCATGATGATATGGTCATGGTATAGCATGCAACAAAGGAGATGTTGTTGCTCAAACATAGGCTTACTTTGGAGGACAAAAGCCCATAAAGTACTAGTACGATTTATGTTAGGGACAAAACAACAAGCCATGATAGATGGGTTTAAGTTCATACAAAACCAAGCCACTACAATCAATATCTCCCCCCAAGGTATGTGTCTAGACTTCATATTAACATAGTTGAACCAGGTATATAAACTAAACCAAATTACGATACCACATCCTAGCATGATGACCCGACTACCAAATCCAGTATTGAAAGGTAATAAAACTACGATACAACATTAATTATAAGGTTTCAAAGTTACCTTGGATGCACAAAAATCCACAGACTCTTGGAAAGGATGAAATGTGGTTGTTTGAGGACTAGGATTATTGGCAATAGATTTCCCCTTATACTCTTGAACAATTTGTGTTCTAAACTAGTATCTTACTCCTCTGTCGTAAAATTTCTCCCTTCTATTGTGTGAGTTATGGAGTTGTCATTGTGAAGAGGGATCTCATGATAGCACTAGTTCACCCAACACCCCTTCACATTAAGAAAGTTGTTAGACCCTCTATACCAACTAGAACTCACTCTTACTTTCAAGCCACTAGTTTTTAAAAATTTCCGCCATAACCTACTAACAATGGAAACTTTTCAATGCTCAAAGGAAAAGCGTCACAATCGAAGTTATCGCTTCCTTTTTTGGTTCCTACATCTAAACATCAAAAAGGTGACTTAATAGAAATTTGCATACATGGGGGTAGCCACACCACCCCCATCCTTTATTGTGCTTCATGCCATAGGGTGGTGGACTTAGCTACCCATGTTGCCCCATTCCTCAATCCGCACCCCCATCAATGAAAATGTTTATTCTTTTTTTATATTCAAGTTATATGCATATTAGAGTGTGATCAACAGAGGAGTACCACTTCCACAAAAACATAGAGGGAACCTGAAAATAGGACCTAGGAGGTTGACTTTTTCCTTGTCAGGAAAATAGATCAACAAGTTTGTACAAGTTAACATGGCTTAGGAATGTTATCCCAAAACCAAGAATTGTTATGAATATTAAATCAATAACTAACAGAAACTTTTAGAAAAAACATAATTTATCATAAACTAAGGAGAAGGTGAGGTTTCCACCTTAATGGCTTCGTTGCTTCCTTGAATTTAGAAATTGGGTCAAACCCAGGAACCATGCATGCCTCAATGTGTGCAAGCCATCCTTCTATTTTTTCCAGTTGGATTTTAATTTCCTCAAGCACCACCAAAATTCTATCATGTGCCATAGGAAAATTAAGAAGGACCCTACCAACCATGGCCTTTAGATGCCAATATAAATAAATTGTTTGAAAATATTGATTTTATCCACCTCGCAAATGCCCAGTGTTTGACACCCAAGCAGACAGTTCCACCTTAACTCAATGTCTAAATTTTGTTGGAATTCAAACCTTACTTCCTCCTCAACATTTGTTCTCTTATTGCACTTCAAGTAGAGTTTGGTCATAATAAATCTTAGCAGAAGACTCGATGCTAAAGTGAACTTGTGAACCACCTGAAGAGCCACGACAACCCCAATTACATTTTGCATGTTGTCACGCCATGATAGTAGATGGGACAAAAAAGAGCATTGAACTAATAAACCAATACGTCGAGGGGTTGAGAAAATGCCGGTAGGTAAATATTATATGACCCCTGATGTAATCTAATGACCAATGGATTCTTTTAGAGAATCCAAGCTCCATGTAGATAACAACAATGAAAATAGGGAGAAAGAGAAGATATTCTTGATAGGGAAGGTTGTCAAGAGAGGGAAGTTACTAAGAAAATCCATTGTGATAATGGGAAAAATATAGGCGAGGAGTAGAGCAAGTAGAAGGAATAAAGTGGTGAACAATTCAAAGTGCTAGAAACAAACAATGGTCATGCCTCCCGGCCTATGAAGTAATGGGATGAGGTGGAGTACATTAATTTCTCGCTCATGCAAAAATTGAGTTTAATGATCATCATCCGCTAGCCGACCAAGTCCACTAAAGGCATTACTTGTGGTGACAATGGCATATACATGTACCACCTTTGTCGTGTTGTTGGTCACCCTTATAACGAAAATAAAAATTATTATTATTATTATTATTATGTTAATTTGTAACTATTATTTTTAAATGTGAATTGATTTATTATTGTTATTTAAAATATATATATATATATATATATATATATATATATATATATATATATATATATATATTTCTCATAAAAAAACAAATATTTATGATATGAAAATATACATTGGGAAGACCTTGTAGGTTTGATCAAAAAACAAAATAAAAAACACTCAAAAGACTCTGGAACCTTTCAGGTTGTCTACGCAAAACTCTTTACCTGGCTAACAACAAAAAACTAACACAAGTCTGCCTTTACTTAGATCAACTCAAAAATGTTCTTATATCATTTCAAACTTTACTAGTGAAATTAGATAATTGTCCCCTCCAACGCTTGATCATCTAGGAATTTTGTTATCTCCAAGGCACCCAGACAAACCTATAATGCCTCTTTGGATAGGAGATCTACCATATCATTCAACACCCTCAAGATGTGTTTGGTCTTAAACCATTCCAGCTTGCTTGCTTCACTTCTAATTTCCTAAAGGATATGGAAAAGATGAGGACCCCTAATTCCAATCATGTTGAACATCTAATCAACCACCAATTGGGAAACCCCAAATATTTGTAATTTCCTAAATCCGAAATAATTTTCCACATACAAAAGATCCCACATATCTAATATCTCTACCTTTTTGTTAGTGTCGTTTCCTAGACAGAAACGAATATGTTTGACCAGATGTTCGTTGAGATAAAGGATTGCACAGACCCCATTAAAGTATCCCTAAGTCATTTCTTCCTCCACTGGAGGCATAATAGGAACCATGGTTTTCTTTTATTTTTTATCCACTTTCTGGTCATCAACTATAGATTCTATAACAATAATAACCACTTCAACAAGAATAGTTTTGTCTTGAAAAATAGCCATGTTTCTATCCCACTAGATAGTATGAACCCAAGTAGTAGGGAGAGAAAGAAAGGATTGAACTAATCTATCTAAAAACCAATCTTTAATACATTTTGCAAGTGAAATATTGTCCCAAGGAGTGGATGATGGAGCATATTTGGATACAAGAAATGACCATATATTTCAAGCAAGGAGATAATTTGCAAATAGTTAATCGATTCTTCTCCTGATCTACACAGAGAGAATTGGATAGGATTGATCCAACTTGTTTTTAGTCCATTGTCCCATGTAAGCAACTTGTTAGAGATATCTAACTAAAGCTTCTGCTTGAATTTCAATGGACCTTTTCTCTTCCATAAGAAATTGCATCACCAAGCTGCATCACCACTAAAATTGGACTCGAATTGGGATTGGTACCCAAGTTTGGTAGTGTACTCCCCATAGGATGAATTATTAGACCAAGTGACTCTATCATCGTCCTCATCTAAAAAAATTATTGTGGGTTAAACGAGTAAAATAATAAAAGTCTTTCATTCCAATGAAACTTGATTATTTAAGGCCAGTTCCTCCACTATTTTCCAAGCTCGAATTCCCCAGTCTTGAACCTGTCTATTATGAACATCTATTAGTGAGAAAACCCCAACATTGTGTAATGTGTCAATTAATTTTTCTCAGAGGTAATATTGATTCCCATCATTGATCCAAGAGTCCAAACCCATTTTGATATTTTTCCCATTCCCCACTAGCCATTGGACCCATGATCCAATAATCAAGAATACGCCATAGAGAGTCTTCCAAACTATGAAAGAGTTTGGATGTAATATACATGATGCCAAATCCACTCAATCTTATATTTTTTGTCGAAATACTTATTGGTCATCGTTATGCCCCATAAAGTTTAATTGTTCAAGAACCTCCAAAGGCTCTTTGTTGCAAGTGATTAGCTTAAAATATGGAGGTGTTTTAACCCCTAGCCACCCATTATTTTTGGTTGAGAAATTGCCTTCCGATTTACCAAAGGAATGCCTTCCAACTATTTATGATATAAAATTAAAAACTTGAAGGTTTCTTAAAAATTTGCACGCAAGTTTAAGTCTTGTGGACAACAAATCAAGTTACAAAAGCACATAAACTTAGTGTTTTAAAACTCATTTTGCATAAATAAAATAGAGAAAAATGAACCATGAACAACAACACAAAACAACAATTTGATAACGGAGTTCACCCCTCCTAGGCTACATCTCTAGGTCCAACTTCCAATGTTGGGCCTCTTCAATTATATGCTCAAATCTGAAATTACATTAGTTTACAGTGCTCAAATTGCAAAAATAGTGCTGCCAATGGATTCAAAATGCTCAAAAACCCCTATCTAGGCTCTTCTTGAGCTCAAAAAGGTTGAAAAATGAGCAATATATGCCTCCTTGAACAAATTCTGCTAATTGTTCTACAATCTACACTTATGGCTATTCATCCTACGAATGTTTCCTTTCCAATGGCTGCCAAGCGACAAATTCGCCTAGGACTGGTGGGATTCCCACCAAAAATGGTGCAAATTGTTGCCTCATAAAATCCACCAATAACCCCTAAGTGCCAAGTCAGGGTCATATTGATCGCCATGTGGCCAGGGGCCGAGGCTAACCGCCCGCCCCCGTCGGTTCAGCCCTTCGCGTCAGTCAGTATGGTCACCCGGAAACTGATAGGACCAGGGGTCCGACCAACTACCCCCCCCCCCTCCACTAGAGCCTCCACCATGGTCTCATGGCTTTAATATGGTCGAGGTCAAGGGCTAACTTCCTAGCCCTATCACTTTCATCTGTGTATGGTCATGTGGTGCCGACAAGACTGGCGGCTGGGGCCGAGTGCCTCGCTCCTCCTACCAACGCACCAAAAATTATAGTTTAATTATAATTGGGCCCCCATACCTATTAAGAACTACTAACATGGCCAAATAGTAGAGTGTTGAGTTGTGTTGCAATAGGTCGAGGGGTCGAATCCCACCGAGGCCCTTCAGCCATAATGGAAAAATTGCGCCTCTCCTAGAATGCCACGTGGCACCATAGGATTGGGGCATGTGTCTCTTTGTGATTAGCTCATACCATGTACCCTCAACTAATAGAAATGCACCAACCCATCCTATACGGCACTTCCATGTGGCAGCACGAGATTGGTGTGTATCGCTCATTTTTCATGCCCAATTAAATGGTGACATCAACGTACGATCTGCCCAGTCAGCAGCCTAGTCAACCATGTTGCTTGACTTTTTAGTTGCTTGCCCAAAACATCAAAATGTGATATCTTGAGCATACGATGTCGGTTTGAGGCGATTCATGTGGTGTTGGATTCAGGAAGATAAGCACTATGATCTGGCACTAGGTTCGAGCAATTTAGAGCACTTTCAACTTCGAACATTTTCTTGATCCCCTGGATCATTCGTCCCCACTAGAAGCTTTTGGACCACCAAAAGGTTGTTTTCATCAGCTTGAATATTCGGAATATAATCCACAGTAGTCATTTTTTAGCCAACATTTCAAGTTTATAACAAGACTAATCGTTATGACAAATCCACAAAGAAGAGCAAGGTTTAAGGATAATAAATAGGGGATGGAATGATAAGAAAAGTGAAAGAGCCGACAAGCTAACCCTAAAATTAATAACATGGAGATTATAAATGGGATGAGTAAAATTGATATTATTAATAATAATGATTAATTATTCTAATTGTGGATGTTATTAAGGGTAATTATTATTAATGATGAAGTTAATAATGATTATTATTATTAAAATTAATATCAATATTATTATTAGTAATAATTATTGAATTTAATACTAATAATAATAAAGTTTAATTAATAATAAAAATAAAGTAGGTGAGGGTATAACTCTGTCACCCTTCTGATCTCAGTCCACCTGGATTTACCTGGATTAGTTCCCTTGATCCCCACACTAAGGTACTCCACATTGTCTTTGTGTGAAGTCCTTATCCTCCTGTCAAAAATAGTATGTTGTTGCAATTCTTCTAAGTATTTAGGAGAGAAATCTTATATTGTTGGAATCTGAACATTCTCTCCTTGATCTTCAATCATAGGAGGATCATATAATCTTAAGTTTTCCACATTTAAAATGGCATGAATTTGCATGTATGGTGGTAAATCTAATCTGAAGGCATTATTACCAATCTTCTCTAAGATTTTAAAATGACCATATCTGATTGGTTTGAGCTTTTTACCTTCACCTTGGAACCTTTTCTTTTTGATAAAGACAAACTTGATCTCCCACTTGGAAGTTGTGGTCAACACGATGCTTATCATGTCTCACCTTGTACTTGGCTTGACTCTTCTCCAACTGTTCTTGTACCATCTAATGCACCAAATGAATCTGTTCAATGAAGCGCTTGGCCTTATCTATATCACTGTGTCCATCCACCGCAACATCTTTCCCAAAGATAAAATCTAAGGGATATTTTGGTAAATATCCCAAACATGCTTCGAATGGAGATGTTTGAGTCGAAGAATGCTTGGCTCTATTGTAGGCATGTTGGATGTAATGTAAGTGTTCATCCCAAAGCTTAGGATGCTTGTTGCAGTATCCACGAAGGAGATGTACTATTTTTCTATTCACCACTTTTGTCTAGCCATCAATTTGTGGATGAAATGTTGTGCTCTTCTTCAACTTGGTGTCCATGAGTTCCCATAAACTTGACCAAAATTTCCCGACAAATCAAGAATCTCGATCAAAAATTATAGAATTGGGCAACCTAAAATATACCCATACATTTTGTAAGAACATATTTGCAGTTTGTTCAGCTGTAACCAGTTTCTTACATGTAATCAACACACACATTTTTCCGAAGCGATCCACAACAACATAAAGATAATCATGAACTTTCTTTGACATTGGTAGTCCTCCTACAAAATCCATAGAAATACTTTCCCAAGGATGAGAAGGAATAGGAAGTGGAGTATACAAACCCAACTTTCTATTGCGAGGCTTACTAGTAGCACACATGGAACATCCTCTTACATATCATGAAACAATTTCATTCATGCGAGGCTAATAACAATACCTTTGTAATTGTGCAATTGTTTTGCCTACTCCAAAGTGGCGAACAATAAGAGAAGTATGAGCTTCCCTTATGATGTTGACTCTTTCACCCTATGGAACACATAGCTTTCTAAGATGATACAACAACTTGTTATGAACATGATAATCCAACTCTTCAACATGGTTGCCTTCACACAAAGTTGCATAAACATCTTTAAAATCATCATTTTGAGCATATTGTTCAATATAGTTCTCATGCATTATTGAATTATGCTTAAGAATGATAGATGCACTAACAATAGGCCTTGATAACATATCAAAAACTTTGTTGTTTATACCTTTCTTATACTTGATTACCAAATGGAACTGTTGTAGAAATCCCATCCACCTGAAATGTCTAGCTTGTTGTAGCTTGTTTTGCGATTGTAAGTATTGCAAAGGTTGATGGTCAGTATCAATAATCGATTCCTTACCCATCAAATAACGCTTCCATTTCTTCATGCTTTGTACCAAAGCATACAACAATTTATCATAATGTGGATAGTTTAATTACTGCATTGGTAAAGGTTTCAAAATGATAACAAATAGGCTTACCATGTTGCATCAAAACTACTCCCATGGCATAATCACTTGCATCAGTTTAAATCTCAAATGGTTGCTTAAGATATGGAAGTGCAAGGACTGGTGTTGTACTGATTTTCTCTTTCAATGTATCGAAGGCTTTCTGTTGCTTTCCTCCCCATTGGAAGACTTGTTTCACACTTGTTAAAGTATATAGTGGAGCTGCAATAGATGCGAAGTTAGCAATAAACTTTCTCTAATATTGGGTTGCTCCTAAAAATCTCCTAAATTCTATTACCTTATTGGGCTTAGGCCGATTCACAATGACTTCAACCTTTCAAGGATCAATCTTTAATTCACCCCATCCAACAATATGACCCAGATAAACTAAAGAGGTTTTCCCAAATCCACACTTAGACATCTTCAAATACAATTTATCTTTTTTTAAGACATCTAAAACCTGCTTAACATGCTTGACATGCTCTTCACGAGTCTTACTGAAAATCAAAATATCATCTAAGTAGAGTATGACAAAATCATCAAGTAATGGTCTCAACGCATCATTCATAACTCTCATGAATGTCGCAAGTGCATTGCAAAGCCCAAATGGCATAACTAACCATTCAAACAAACCTTTTTTAGTCTTGAAAGCAGTCTTCCAAATATCACCTTCAGCAATCCTGATATGATGATAACCGCTTCTCAAATATAACTTAGTGAAATAAGCAACCCCTTTAATTGGTCTAGAAAATCATAAATATGAGGAAGAGGATAGCGATTCTTTAATGTGATTTTGTTCAAAGCTCTAAAATTCACATACATGCGCCATGTACCATCCTTCTTTGGAACCAAGACAATAGGAGACCCACAAGGATATGTACTTGGTATAATGACCCCTTTTTCAAGTAGCTCTTGAATTTGCTTCTTGATTTCTGCATTCTCCAAAACTGACATTTTGTACATGCCAATGTTTAGAAGAGGTGCATCCTGCTGCAATTGAATCTCATGTTGGATTCCTCTTTTAGGAGGAAACCCTTCAGGTTCCTGAAACATCTTATCATATGTGTTAACAATTTCAACCAAATCATACTTGAGTTTTGCATCACATCCTTGGAAAGCTTCAGATTCAATAGTATCTTTGGGTTTGATCATCAATAATACAAAATTCTTACTAGCATTTACAAGCCTTTTCATTTGACCAACACTTACAAGAGACAAGTTCATCTTCTTGCGATGTGCTCTAACAATATACTCAATTCCATATTTAAAAAGATGATATTTGTTCTCATGACGATAGAATATGGATTTTCGGTCATACAAGTATGGACTCCCTAAAACAATTCCACATATGTCAAGTGGTACAACATCAAGATCTACCTCATCTATAAAGTTTGTAGTGATGACGAATTTAAGTTTACATTTTCTTGTCACTTGCAATTTGGCATTGTCACATACCCAACCCAAAGGGTAAGGTTTAGGATGAGGTATAGTTTCTAAGTTTAGTTTCTTGACAATAGCTTCAAAAATAAGGTTAACTTGGGATCCACTATCAAATAAGGTATAACCTTTGGTATGTTTTGTAATGACTCTAATATGGAAAATCTCTATTCTTTATTTATCAATTTGAGACTCAATAGGCTTACTAGAAGAACTAGCACTCGCAATAGAATCTTTACATTTCATTCACATGGTTGTGATTTTGGTTTCATCACCTGAATCAAATCCTAGATATTATTGAGTTGTTGCAACGGTCTTTTGTTTTCTCTTGTTTTTAAACTTCTTTGATCTCATTTCTGGATGTAGTTTCCAACAACGGTCTTTGTCATGGCCTTCTTTTGAACAATGTTTGCATGTGAGTTTCTCTCCCTCTTTCTTGACTGTAGCATTCTTTTTTCCTTTGCCTTTAAACTTCCCCTTTCCTTTGTCTCCATATTTGAATGGCTTCTTGATAGTCTCTTGAGGAACATTCTTCCCTCTTGCTTCTAAAAGAGTTTCCTGAACACATACTTCATCTAGATTGGTGGGATTAAACATAAGAGTTGTATGTCTCAAATAACTATGTAATCACCTATGTATTTAAGGAGTGTGCCTTGTGAAGACAAAACTACACCCAATATTAAAGCTCTACTTCTAAATTATTGTGTGTAACTTTGAACACTCTGGCCTTTAGCTTGTCTAAAAAAAATTAATCCATAATTTCTTTTTTCATATAAGCTAATGGATAAAGTTTCCTTCTTAATGTAGCTACAAAATCATTCCAAGAAGAGATAATTTTACCATTTTTCTTCAAGTCTTCTTGAGTTATGGCCTCCCACCAGATCAGAGCTGCACTTTCCAAATGAAGAGAAGCAAGCTAGATCTTGGTCATATCATCCTTAATCCATTGAATCTTGCAATAGACTTCAATATGACAAACCCAGTTATCCAACTTTTCAGCATTTAGTTCCACATTGTACATAGGCAATTCAAACTTGACATCAAGCTTTAAAAAAGAAGACTTAACAAGTCCTTTTGGAGATCTTGGAGGAGTATGTGAAGGAGATGAAGGAGATGGGGATGAAGGTGAAGGTGGAGGTGAAGGAGGAGGTGGAGGTGGAGATTTTCTCTCATCACCACCATTACCTTTGGTTTATTTAAACTCTTTCCATGCAACCTTGTTGTCCTCTCTTCATATAAAACTTTCACCATTTCAAACATATCCTAGAAAGCCTTTCTAAAATCTCTCTCATCCTCAGATATCATTTCATGTCCTTCTTCATGTGCCATGGCTAGTGGAGTTTGAGGAGTTTGGTACCTCCTTGAACCAATTTGAGGATTTGGTTCTTCAAACACTCCTTCTACTCTTTTCAACTTTAACCTTTTAAGCATAAAGAAAAAACTTGCAAACACTATCAAACCTTCAAAAAAACCATGCTCTGATACCAAACTGATATGAAATTAAAAACTTGAAGGTTTCTTAAAAAATTGCAAGCAAGTTTATGTCTTGTGGGCAATGGATCAAGTTGCAAAAGCACATAAACTTAGTTTTTAAAAACACAATTTGCAAAAATAAAACAGAGAAAAATGAACCATAAACATCAACATAAAACAATAATTTGATAATGGAGTTCACCCCTCCTAGGCTACGTGTCTGGGTCCATCTTCAAATGTTGGGCCTCTTCAATTATATGCTCAAAACTGAAATTACATCAGTTTGACAATGTTAAAATTGGAAAAATGGTGTTTCCAATAGATTCAGAATGCTCAAAAACCCCTATCTAGGCTCTTCGTGAGCTCAAAAAGGTTGAAAAACAAGCAAGATATTCCTCCTTGAACAAATTCTGAAAATCTGGCTAATCATCCTATGAATTTTTCCTTTCCACTAACTGTCGAGCGACAAATTCACCTGGGACCTTTGGGATTCTCGTCGAAAATAGTGCAAATTGTTGCCTCATTAAATCCACCATTAACCCCTAAGCGTTAGGTCAGGGTCATATTGATCGCCTTATGGTCAGGGGACGGGGCTAACCGCCCACCCCCGCCAGTTCAACCCTCCACGTCGATTAGTATGGTCACCTGGCAACTAATAGGATCGAGGGGCAGGAAAATTGCCTGCCCACTCCGTCGGAGCCTCCAGGATGGTCTCGTGGCTTTAATAGGACCAAGTTCTGGGGCTAACTTCTCGGACATGTCAATAAGACTAGGGGTTGGGGCTGAGCACCCTTCCCCTCCTGCCAATGCACGAACAGTTATAGTTTAATTATACACGAGGCCCCATACCTGTTAAGAACTATTATGTGGCCCAACCGTAGAGCATTGAGTTATGTTGCGGCAGGTCAAGGGGTCGAACCCTGCCGAGGCCCTTCAACCCTATTGCAAAATTCTGACCTCTACTAGAGTGCCATGTGGCACCCTAGGATTGGGCCACATGTCACTTTGTGATTGACCCATTCCATGTACCCTCAACCAATAAAAATTCACCAACCATTCTTGTACAGTACAACCATGTGGCAGCACGGAATTGGTCTGTACACCCAGTCAAATGCTCACATCAGTGTACGGTCTTCTGAGTCAACCCTGCTGCTTGAATTTTTAGTTGTTTGGCCAAAACTTCAAAACACGATATCTTGAGCATATGATGTCGATTTGAGGCGATTCAAGCGATGTTGGATTCAGGATGACAAACACTATGAACTGGTGATGGTTTCTATGACTTTAAATTTTGAGCATTTTCTTGATCCCCTGGATCAATTTATGGCCTAACCATAAGAATTTACAATTGATTTTCTTGATTTTGTTTAAAATCCAGTTCAGAATAAGAGTGATCGATTTCCAAAAAAATAGGTATACTCTCCACAACAGAGTTTATCAAAGATCAATCTTCCTACTCTTTAAAGGAGATAATTGACCCAAACTAAGATCCTTGCTTCAACCTTCCTAACAAGCCATAACCAATCCTACCTTCTAAGGCCATTAGGTTTAAGATAGAAACCTAAATACTTGAAGCCAACCTAAATATCTAATATTTGAAAGGGGAACATTCAACAAGATAATCCTTGACTGCAGAAGAAATGTTATTATATAAGATCCAAGATTTTTCCACATTAATATTCATGCCACTTAATAGTTTGAATATCTTCAGAATCCTTTTCAAGACAACAATATATGATATTGATTTATACAATAATAGAAGAATATCATCTATGAAAAGAAGGCGATATATTTGAGCCTAGGTTGTAGTCATGACCCCTTTTAATTCCCCATAGGATGTATCCTTTTGAATCAACATAACCTAAGTGACCAACAAAAGAGGAGAGGAGATAGGGGACAACCCTATCTCAATCCTCTCGAGGTCTTAAAGAAGGATGTCAAATGACCATTGATTAAAATCGTAAATTTGATAGTGGAAATGCATGCCATGATTCAATTGATGAATTGGAAATTGAGACCTAATTGAATTAAACATAGTCTAATGAAGGACCAATTTACTCTATCACAGGATTTCGACATGTCAATCTTCATCATGATAGTTGAAATCCTTTTGGTTTTGATCGAATGCATCAACTCATGTGCAATAGCCACTACGTTGTGCCAATCTATCGGTTTTGAAGAAAATTGAATTGCTCTGCCGAGATAGTATCACTCAAAATTGACTCAATTATTATCAAAATATTTTTTTTTACTAACTTTTAAATGACATTGCAACAGGATATAGGGCCAAAATCACTGAAATATTGGTCTTCGTGCTTCATAGGAATTAGACAAATGAACGTAGTGTTTAGATCCCCATCCATACATCTTTTTTACCAATATTCACTCACCACTTTCAGTATATTCGTCTTTAAAATACCATAAAGGCCCAGGTAAAATTTCACAATATCAAGTATTGGATTTACCTTTCTACATCTTCGATATGGCTCTTAGGATCTCTGCTTCAAAGACCTCTTCAGTAAGGGAGTTATTCATTTCCTGAGTAATGGACTGTGTGAATAATCTTATAGTTTCCAACATCTCAAGAATTATAAAACCGCCAATTTTAGTAGATAAGGATTTAAAATGTCGAACACCAGTGTTTGCCTTTTTGGAAAAAGATTTATCCATATTCCCATAACCATCCTCTATTTCCCATATGAGTTGGTGTTCTTCCTTAAATTGGCGAACTAGTGACTTTATGTTTGAGTTGCATTCTTTAATCCAAATAGCCCTGTTCTTTTGTCACCAAATCTCCTCCTCACATGCGAACAACTCCCTTTTGGAAATTTCCAAGGATTTGAGTTCATCCAAAACCTCAGTTAAAAATACACCTGAAACATTATTTACATAAATGTCAGTGATCTTTGTTTTAATATACCTTAGGGAATATTCTTGCTTCTCTCTTAAAGCTTTTCTCCACTATTTAGTTTTTTCTTTAAAGGTATTCATACTATTAGATAATTAAACCACTAAAGGTGTTCTCTCTGACTCACTCACATGAATCAAAGATTCATCAACCAATTTCACAAAATTGTTGTTGTTTAACCAAGATTCATTAAATTTGAACAAGGCCATTGGTTGTGAATCTGTATTCTCAATATGAATGATGGTAAGATAGTGGTATGATAATCCTCTAATTTCAACCTAGGATTTGAAAAGGAAATGATGTTATAGGATTGATTTTGAAACTAGGAATCTGCCTAATCGCTTAGACACAACATTATCATTTGACCTCGTATTCCTCCAAGTGAGAGTGATTTTTGAACCACAAACGTCCACTGGGTTGATAGAGTTGAAGAGGTGGGGAGAGAAACTTCCAAAGGGTCCAGCCTCAGATAATGTCCCCAAAACTTGCGAATAGACATTGTAAGGTTTAAATCACCTCCTAATATTAATGGATGTAGAGAGAGGTGACCAAAATCTTTGAGGGAGTCCCAAAAAATCCTTCTATCTAAATATGGATTGTATATGTTCGTGATATTCCATGCAATGTCAAGATATTTAATTTCAATCTCTACAATATGGCATTAGGTAGAAACGATTATGATACAACTTTAAGATCCATACTCTAATTATTGACAAGGCCCCCAGAGAGGCTGACAACATCAATAGCACAAAAAAAACATGCCTTCAACCATAGACTCGGAATCACATGAGATTTCTCACTCGAGGTCATGGTTTCTTACAGTGTAAGAATATTAGGACAAATCAACCACAAGAGGCATTTGAACGTAAAAAAAAAATTGGGCGCCCCCAAAACCCCTTACGTTCAGAGATAATATTTTTATTGGGGATCTCAATGCGGGGCTTTCTTTGCTCCAAATACCCCATCAATAGTGTTTTATCGTCCATGGAAAATATCATCTTTGACTTTCTATTGTGCAATGAATAGGTTAGACAGGTGACCATCATGTCTAGCAAGAGGAGGATATATGACAATCCTCCTTTTAAGGGTGCCCCTAGTGACAAACAGGCTTTAAAACGAAGCTCATATTGCTTTCAACCCTAAATCAAAGTAGAGGGTGAATTCAACGTGTCACTCATCAACCAAAGTATTGAGAGCATGAGGCTACAGAAATATCAAATTGAGATTAAGAGTAAGACACTAAGGGAACCCTAATCGAAGGCTCAAACTCGTGATTTGAAGCACAAGGAGGAATAGGCACCGCAATATCCACTCCATTACAATAAGGAAGGATAGAATCTAGAGCGAGAGAGGAAATGGGAGCACTATAACATGAAAGACTCATAACCACATGACTAGGAAAAGGAAAAACTTGAATAGAAGATGAGGGAGAGTGATTTTTGGCTGAAATTTGTCCAAGGTTTTAATCCATTTATTGATTACCATGCTCCTCCTATGGCGTTTGATGATCTAAATGAGGCCAAGGCTCTTCAAGAATGTGCAGCAGTTATGACGACAATATCTTTACCCAAACTTTATTTTGTATTTTGATTCCCCAAGGATTATTATCACAATGTTCTAGAGTATGGCCCACCTTTCTACAACAAAAACATTGGAAAGAAATATTCTTGTAATCCATTGTTTGGAGCCATGATATGTCCCTAAACTTCAACTTGATTTCATCCACCAATCCATGTTGTATGTCCACTTCCACTAAAACCCAAGCACATCTATGATCTAACTTGGATAAATAGTCCTTTTTGATAGCCTCTAATAATTCTCTTGTCCATAAATGAAAGGGTACACTTGGTAGTAGAACCCATATCTTCTACAATGAAATGACTCTTTGGTTGGTCGAAGTCCAAACTCCAACACTGCAATACCAAGTCGCACTTACCCCACAACCATTCCTGGTTTAAAGCTCCCAAAGTGTCCTCCTGATGATGTAAAATTGTTATGAACCAACCTCTCGATAACAGATGGAAACTAGGGCAATAACCCACAATTGACTTCTATGATTTCTCAATCTAATCCCTTAACACTAACAGACTCACCACCTTATCAAGAAACCTCCCGGCAATAGCACATTCCAAAATTTTTGCCATAGGATCAAGGCCTAAATCATTTCCAATGACCATAGAAATAATTTTCTTGGACTTTAAAGATTTTTTGTGTTTTGATTTAGGGACTGAATCTAGTTTGGTTGAGGCCGGGGAGGGAACTCAGTCGAGAACTGCACCTTCTTTGGACTCATCGAGAAGGCCTTCCACCTGATGAACAATATTGACCTCTACATTGATTGAAGTTGGAAACTGAGAGGAGACCTCCTGCCATAGATCTTAATTAGACATCCCTATGGAAAACTACAAAAAAATCTTCCAAATCAAGAAATATACCTCTAGGGACCAAGCTTCCTGGCTCATAATCTACGACTTCCAACTACATTTAAGAAACCTGTAAGGGATTAGACCATCGACCTAACTAAACACCACCTTTATCCACAACAATAATTTGCAAGGCCAAAAAAATGCCTGAAGAAAAAAACCAAGACAAGAAACTAGCACCAACACCAAAAGGAAAGAAATTATGATGAAATAACAAAGTGCATATGATTGAAGTTGCGGGGGAACATAAACCCTAACTTCAGATCACCTAATGCCTCTCATCCAATTATTAATTTATACCTATTATTACTATTTATTTATGAACATGGGTTGCCCATTATTTTTATTTTTAAAATCCATACTATTGGAAATAATTTGTTAGTGGTTTGTAAAGGGGTAGAATTCCCCTTTTACCAAATGTTTTTGTATCTTAAATTAATAACATATTTTCTTACATTGATAAAGACAAGCTCTTATCAAAATAAAGCAATGTTAAATCTTGTTCCAAAATCAAACATAATTTTAATTCAAATAATAATATTAAGAATACAAAATCCCTCATAATTAGTTAATTTGACTTTTTAACAATAACTAGGAATAATTTGTATTAAGAGGTTTGAGCGTAAAATTCATAAATAGTACATGGAAACATTGTTTGGAAAAATTGATCTCAAAGCTATTATTTCTGACTTCCTCTAATCTCTACAGTCTAGGTGCATCATCATTAAACTTTCAACATTATTGATCTCCTTACATCTCTTATAAAGGTGCTAGAAATGGTCAATCACAAAACAAAGTTTGCATTTCATCAAAAATCCCTATAGCTAATTATGAAGTTGGGGGCCCATTTGTATTTAGACCATGCTTTAGAGGTCTCCTCCATCTGAGCTAGAATAGGGTGTTGGACCTTCACTTCATACTTCAAACTGTAAATGTTGAGTTGGTGAGATTGTGTTCCATCCATAATAGAGGGACAATTCCTGATGAGCAGAGCTAATAATGTTAGTTTTGATGAATCCCTTTGATTATAAAGTCTTATAAGAAATAGTTGATAGACTAAGGAAATAATCCTAGAGCACATAGTGCCTAGTTTCCCATGTTATCTCGACCTTCTGATTTTTGTTATCGTAATTGAACATAGAAAAAAGTGCATTCCCCTCTCCATCAATGAGGAAAGCATAATCAGGAGAAAGATCTTCATGAAGGCCATATTGGCACTAGGTCTACGATGTATAACAAAAATATGGGTAGGGGAAGACTCAAAATGGATAGTCAGAGTGAGTAGAACTGCCAGAGGGATCAGCTTGAGAAGTTGAGGACCCATAGTGGCTTTGACCAAATAGTCTAGAGCATAATGAGATCAAGGAACATCAGAAACATAGGGGGTGACCTTAATTCACATAATGCATAGGGTATAATTGAATATAGATATGCCAAGAATGGAAGGTCTATGTGAGAGTGGACAGAAGTTTTACCTTTTAGGCGAATGAACCGATGCAGAAAATGTACTCCCTATAATGGGGATATCACGATAGCAGAGCGAAGAAATGATAATTTCCTGATGGAGACTTTGAAGACCAAATGATACCAAAAAAATCTTGCACTACTCTTCCACCACTCACAAGCATCATGAACAACAGAGTCATGACCTACCCTTAAAATCATGGAAGGATCAATGCTCCTTCGAGTACTACCTTCCCACTTTGCCTGTGTATTCCAATGATTTCCCTTGGTTTTCATCTACCATGATAATTGAGGGTCGCCCATCATAACAACATATCCTATGCCAGAATATGCATGTACATAAATGTCTCCGGAGCCCTCCCAAAAGCAATAAAATTAATCTTTAGGGATGAAGTTTGGCTACAAAGTATAGATTACGAACACATCCCCTTCAGGTGTAGGAAGTGCCATGAACACGGCCATCTCTTTAGGGATTGTCCTCTAAACAAAACCCCTCAAAATGTTGAACATGCAAGCAAGAAAAAGGACAACGAGGGCTTCACCAGAGTCAATACTAGGAACAAGAATAGCAGGAAAAATAATCTTAAGAAGGATCAACAAACGACAGTAAATCAGAACCAATTTGATGCCTTAGTCAATCTACAAGAACAGTCAGCTCCGAACTACCCAACAGGTAATGAAGCAGGAGAATATGAGCAGACCAAAGAAAACAGGGAAAAAGAGGACAAAGAAGCAGATCATAGCATTAGTGAAAACGAGCACTCACAAGAGGATACCGAAATGGAACAAATAGTGACCGATGAAACCCTAGAGGAGAGTGCTATAGAAGAAGCATTGGAAGGGGTAGACCTAACATCCATAGCAGAAGAATGGAAGATAAATGGAATAGAAGCAATCCCAGAACATCAACTTCAAAAAATAGAAGGAGCTTACCTCCTCCAAGAGGAACTAAAGCATAGTGCAGTCCACCCCTCACTGGAAAGCAACGCATCTAAAGGCATCATGGCAAACATTCCAAAAGGAGGGTACAACCCAAAAGGACCAAGCCGAAAAAGAGGAAGAAATACCACTACCCAGCTTCTCCAAGAACTGGGTGCCAAGCTCATCAAGTAAACGCTCTAGCCCTAACCCCCTCTCCTTACCTATGAATTGCATTTCTTGGAATATAAGAGGACTAAATGGTCCTGGAAAGAAAAGAATCTTGAAGAACAAAATCTTGTCTGATAAACCTGACATCCTCCTTATTCAAGAAACTAAACTAGAGTCTTCTCACTCTCCTCTCCTCCAAAAAATATGCTTCAAGCAATATAGCTACTTAGCCAACTCGGCCATAGGATCTGTGGGAGGAATCATGACCTTATGGAAAAGCTCGAAGTTCGACCTCATCTCCTCTATGGCAACCCATCACTCCATAACATCAGTCTTGAGAATTATAGGCACTAATGATAGCATCTGCATTACTAATATCTATGCCCCCCATAAGGTGATCGATCGAATCAAGATGCTACAATGTATCTCTAATTTGATGGACTCCATTCACACGCCTTACAAAATCATTGTTGGGGACTTCAATATGATAACAAATCTAGGGGAAAAAAGGGGAGGAATCTGGAAACTGGACAAGGACTCAGAAGCCTTTCTATCCACTATTGAAAACCTCAATCTCATCGACATCCCTACAAGCAATGGTACTTTCACCTGGAATAACAGAAGAGGCAGTGATCGTCAAATAACTTCCAGGCTAGATTGTTTCCTCCTCTCAGAGGAAGCCTACCTTACCTCCTGGGAAACAGAAGCTTGCATTCTCCCGCAAGCTGGCTCTGATCATTGGCCAATCTCACTTAAGTTTCATATCTCTCATGGTCCCAAAAACAAGCCTTTTAGATTCGAGGCCTTTTGGTTGGATCACCTGGATTTCCTAGGCAAAATGAGACAATGGTGGAATAACTCAACAACCAGATCTGGAAACAAGATGTACACCTTTCAATAGAAACTAAAATACATCAAAGAGGAAATAAAAAAATGGAACAGAGAATCATTCGGCAATATCATCACGAAAAAGTAATAAATAAAATAAAATAAATAAATAATAAATAATAAAAATTATGGAGCTCAAAATGGCGCTCCTCCAGTAACATATCATTGAATAAGGTATCACAAACCACAGCAAACAAGAAGAGCAAAAATTACAACAAAGCTGGGAGGAAAGAGCCACTCAGGAAGAGAAGTTATGGCAGCAAAAATCTAGAATAAACTAGCTAAAATGTGGGGAAAGGAACACTGCCTTTTTCCACAAATCGATGATCCAACATAGAAGGAATAACAGAATTTTGGCTCTAAAGAACCAAGAGGGACACCTCATTCATTCTCAAGAGGAAATGGAAGAAGATTTAACTCAGTACTTCATCTCTCTCCTTAAAGAGCCAAGGAATGATCAGGCAGAGGACATAAAAAAAATTTACCAATCACATTCCCAAGATCCTCTCCAAGGATCATAACAAAATGCTTCTGAGAAAGGTCTCACTTCAGGAAGTGGAGGAAGTTGTCATGAGTATGCCCAACGGGAAAGCTCCTAGACCGGATGGGTTTACCATCGATTTCTACAAAGTCTGTTGGCCTATCTTAAAACATGATGTCCATGCCCTAGTAGAAGAATCCAGAATCCAAAAGTTTGTCCTAAAAGCCCTCAATGCCACCTTTCTCACTCTTATTCCCAAGGGTGATTCAGCAGACTCCCCGGACAAGTTTCGTCCCATAGCCCTCTACAATGTCATTTACAAAATCATCTCCAAAGTCTTGGCCAATCGTTTGAAAACTTTATTGCCTCTTCTCATCTCACATCATCAATCTGGCTATGTGGAAGGTAGGCAAATAATGGATAGTATCATCCTCTCCCATGAACTAATCCACTCTCTCAATACGCTAAAGAAACCTGGTATGATGATCTAATTAGAGAAGTTATAGTTGCTTATGGGTTCCACAAAGAGAGTATCAAATGGATAATGGTGATGGTGTCAGGAGCGTTCTTCTCCATCCTCCTGAATGGCTCCCCCTCTCAGCCTTTCCACCCCTCAAGAGGCATCAGGTAGGGGGGCCTGATTTCTCCCTTTCTCTTTGTAATAATGGTTGAAGGGCTCAGTCGCTCCATTACTGTTGCCTTATCTTCCAATGATCTATCTGGTCTCAAGCCTTATGCTTCAACTCCTCCTTCCACACACCAACAATTTTTGGATGACACCCTGCTCATGGGTCTCCCTACTACTAAAGAAGCTTCCTCCTTCAAGACCATTATGTCTGACTTCTCTGCGGCCTCTGGCACCTCCATCAATCAAGAAAAATCTAAATTGTTCTTCTTCAACACTCCTCTGGCCATTCAAAGAAACATTGCAAGAATCCTTGATTTTCCCATAAGTACTCTCCCCTCCAAATATCTAGGGGTTCCCCTCACAGACAGGCCACTAGCCCGTTCCACTTGGGAAGCATTGATAAACAAACTAGAAAAGAGGTTGGCTAACTGGACCTTCTGATCGCTAAATCTGGCAGGTCATCTAGTTCTTGTAAAATCAATATTACAAGCGATCCCACACTACTTATATTCGGCTTTGGCTGCCCCAAAAGCAATCTCCAACGCAATCAGGAATCTGCAAAGGAACTTCTTATGGGGAGGAGCAGAGAAAAAGCAGAAATGGGCTCTAGTCACATGGGAAAAAATGTGTAGGCCCAAAAAATATGGTGGCCTTGGACTCAGGGACACTAAGCTCCTAGGAAAGGCCTTGGGAGCAAAAACTCTGTGGAGATGGATAGCAAATCCCAATTCCCCCTGGGGAATTCTATGGAAGGAAAAATATGCTCCCACCCACTCAGAGCATAAAATAATAAGGCTCAATGGAAGCATCAAAGGTTCGGTTATTTGGAATCAAGCGTGGGAGAACCGGGCTATCATCCAAAAACATAGCTTCTGGGAGGTTGGGAATGGGGACAAAGCACTCTTCTGGGAAGATGCTTGGCAGCAAAGGCCAAAACTCGACAAGGATCAATATCAACTAATCAAGTCCGAGATGCAAAACAGGGGTAGGAGCAGGGTCTGTCACTATTGGAAACCTAGCACAGAAGGGGACAGGTGGAGAGAATGGATTGATCAGCAAGAGTGGGTTCCCCCTATCAACCCTCAGGTATGGTCTGAGCTATCAAATGAACTCCAAAAGAGACAACTCCTCCACAACATCTCTGAGGACAAGATCCGTTGGGGTGAAAATCCAATAGGGCACTTAACCATAAAGGAAGCATACAGATACATAACACAACAAGATCAAATCCAACCAGACCCCAAATGGAAATCAATGTGGGACAGAAAACATTGGCCTAAAATATCCATCTTCCTCTGGCTTGTTTTGCATAGGAAAATTCTAACCTGGGAAAACCTCTGAAAAAAGGGTTTTATTGGACCCTCCAGATGCCATCTATGTCAACAAAAAGAAGAAACTTCAAATCATTTACTGAATGAATGTCCCTATGCGACTAAATTATGGAATTGGGTTAATTTGGTCTTTATAGGATCGGATCGGGATCCCTCCTCCATCCTCAACACCATCTCTAATTAGCATTCATCCTTCTCCCCATATCCTCCTATCAACAGGTCTTGGAATCTCGTCCTGGGCATCGTTATCTCGTCCCGGGTATTGTTTGTTAGGTGCTTGGAAGGAACACAACGCTAGAATCTTCTGGGGAACTTCATCACAGGAGGAAATCACCCTTTCTAAGGTCAAGAATTCTATTCGAGAGTCAGTGGCCTCCTCACTTCTTCAGGTTGCCAATGCCCCTCCAGTAGCACTAACCTGAGAATCCTTACCATGTTGGATCTCCATCTAGCTCACGCCCCTGAGGACCCCCCTATTTCTAGAATCAGAGGACATAATAACAAATGGTTTCCCTTGGAGCAAGGAACTATTAAGATCAATTATGATGGTGTGGCCAAAGGTAACCCGGGCTTGGCACGATTCAAAGGTATCTTTAGAAATGCTCAAGGGAAAATACTATGGATATACAAGGGCAACATTAGTTCATCAACCAATAACATAGCAGAATTACATGAATTAGAACACGGAATCACCATCGTGAAAAGCCGCAAGTTAAGCCCTTTGATCATGGAAGGGGATTCAACTCTAGTAACACAGGTCAGCAGGAAACTCCAACAGGAGATGGAAGTGGCCAAGGTTTTGGATAATTGGCTCCTAAATAAAATCTTGCAGAGAATTAAAAATAACATTGGAAGCATGGAAGGGTTACATTTCCAGGCAATCAGAAGAGAAGGGAACAAGTTGGCGGATAGGTTGGCCAACGAGGGGACAGCAGGGAGCCTACGGCTAAGATCCAGGTCATGGCACGATCTGGAAGAAGGATATCTACGTCAGCACTGTGAAGCTATCAATGCCAAGGACAACCAGAAAAAACGAACAATAATTGTTCGAGAATCCCAAGTCACATCAATGATGGCTCTAGGAATTGGGAGGACTCTGGTTTTGACATTTGTATGCCCAGGGTCGTCCTCTATTTGATAGTCATGCTTGATAACCCACCCATGGCCCCCCTTACAAGCAAGGACGTTGCCCTCCTTTCCAATCATCTCGGTGTAGTACCCTCTCCACCACCTAACTCCCATACTTCCCACACGCCATCTTCACTCCCCTCTCCTCGCCCCCCGAGGTCCACCCGCCCCTATGAATATAATCCCTCACTCTCTTCTTCCCGCCATTCCCTCTATTCCTGTTCTCTGGTCTTTTCGTCTTTCCCATGTTTACAGCCTGTTGTCTGAACCCTCTCCCATGGCCCCTAAGCGCAACTCTAGCCCATCTCCCAGTCAAGGGTGCAGGCGAGGCAGAGCGAATTCTCATTGGAATTCCTTACGTTCACCTCCCATCACTTGCATTGAGTCCTCCGCGAGGCGAGCTGCTCTAAATTACGTTGTGGCGGTGAACCCTAAAATCCATGAGAGAATTGTTAGCCTTGAGGCTCAAGCCAGAGCTCTTTGTATAGGTGTTCCCTCGAAGGAAGTGGAATTCGAATTTTCTTGGATACCTGACCCCACTCTCACCGGAGCTAGAGAGAATCTCTATGCTCACTCCATTGATATCTGGTGGCAGATGAAGACCATACTGGGCCTAGCTCTGTAGGAGCAGGCGGAACGCTCCAAGGTGGTTGAAAATAAAATCGACAGCCTCACCGAAAAATTTGTGATTTTCATTGAAGTGGTTCACCACTGTCGCTTCATAACCCGAGAATATCCGCAATACACAGTATTAAAGAAGAAGTCCATGGCCAAGGCCCATTTTCCTATCGACTATCTCCAAGTATCAAGAAAGAGATGGCAGGTGCCTCCTTCAGCCGCCCATCCGCCTTAGCGCCACAGGAGGGGAGCACTCAGGGATTCCCAATTAGTCTGGACAACGAACAGGTCACTGCAAATACAGAATGACTGTTGGAAGTACCTTTTTGTTCAACATCCCCCACGGATGCAAGGCCGCAGTAAAGAATGCGGCTACGTTACTGACGCAGAGAATAAAGGCCCTCGGCACTATCTGTCCAAGCGCGACTCAGTCCTTTCGTCTCTTTTTGGAGTTTACTACAAATCTGGTTTCTGCTAGTATTCTATGTACTGATCTCTGTAATTCTCAAAGCAAACAAAACCCAAATTTTGTAAAGCCGCAATGTATCTCGGTCAAGTTAATGGTTAGAACAGACAATGTAGAAGGCTCTTGTGTTGGAGACTCTGTCTCGCACAAGACTACCAATGTAAATACTCCCTTTTTACAGTAATATATCTTATCTTATTTACAAAAAAAAAACATGGGATGGGTTGAAGATACATGGGCCTACACGTTCCCTTGTATGATTTTGAAGACTTCACGAAGTGAAGAGGATTCTAGAAGGAGATGTGTGAATGAGAGAGCATGTGCTCCACGTTCAATGAGTTGGCAAGGTTAGGGAGGGAGCCCTCCAAACTAATATATTTAAAAAAAAAATACTAAATGAGGCCAGTTGGAGCTTTTCATATTTAATCCTTAGGGAAGCAAATCTCTTTGGATGAAGCCTTGGCAGGCTAGCTCTCCTTTGGGGTGAATTGAGCCAAGATTGACCATTTCAACTGCTTTCAAATCCCCCCCCCCAATACATGATAACCTTTAGTTTTATGGATGAGATAGAGAAGGTTCATAATCCTTTTGATAATCTAAGCTAACTGGAAATCTTTAGGGAGGGATCGATTTAAAATTCTGGATATGATGAGAAGAGAGTCTCCAATCACAATAATCTCTTGAAATTTTAAATGTAAAGCTTGTTTTATTCCCTGATAGAGATCATAAGCCTCAATGACATTGTTGATCACCTCTCCCAATCCCCAAGCAAATTTGTATTCTTGATTATTCTCAGGGTGAATGATCACCCCCTCCCTGATCTTGTCACCTCTAGGTTTCCTTTCACACCTCCATAAAAAAACAAGTTGTGTTTCTTATGTTAGAGGATCCATGTATTGAATTCCTCTCCACTACTTCTGATTTTCGAAGGCTCTCTGGGCTTTTGACGACCATCAAGGGAGAGCGAGATGTTGAAAGAGTTTACCCAAGCTAATTCTTGTGGGTCTAAATTTTCATCTTGGTCCTTTGTTTCTTTGGCCCAAAAAATTTCCCCTACAAGTCCAATGACCTTTGTAGCTACTTTGGTGTAGTTTTCCTCTTCGTTTCGAAAGGTGATTTTATTTCTATCTAACCATGGGTTCTAACACACTACCTTTGTGGTGGTTTCCCATATCCTTTTCATTTTCTTCTTCCCTATGAAAGATCTCATGTAGCACTTGGCCCATCTTCCAACCAAGTTTGGTATATTAGAGGGATGATTAATATGGTTCCTGATAGAGTTGAAAACTAGAACCCAAGTTTCCATGGAGAAGGGGCTTCGAGGAAAAGGTGATCAAAAGTTATGTGATTATTTTTGCATAGGACCCTCATAATTAATTAAGATTAAAACTATGTGTTTTTAAAGAAAATCATATAGTTTTTAATAACAGTGTACTTTAATTTTAAATGTAAAATTAAATATTAATAAATACAATTGTTGCATGATAATTTAGTTACTACTTAAAAGTTTGAAAAAATAAAATGAATGATGAAATTTGATATGGCTAAGTACACTTTGTTAAAAGATCATTATTTACTCATAGTTAAAGTAAAAGGAAATTTAAATTTTATGAAAAACAATTTCATATGAATAATGATTAATTGTAAATTAGGTATTGACACCATTGTAATAATGAATATATTCATACTATCTCATTTATATTAGCCATCAATATTGCGCAATTAAAAAAAAAATCAATGGTTATATATATATATATAGTTTTATTGCCTTTTAATTTTGACTTTTTTTAACTTCTTCCTTTGTTTTTTTCATAGTCAATAATTATCATTAATATTAACATATATTATTATAATATTTAATTAATATAAGACTAGAGTAATATTATTGCATTGAGAGGCACTTTCGAACCTAGTATCGAATAGATGTTGTATTGTCTTCTTCTTGACTCTCTTTTAATTTCTTTTCTTTTTTCCTTTTTTTTTTGAATGTGGTCATCCATGAAATATATGTACCAAATAGATCCAACTGAGGGGGTCACTTCTTGCCAACTCAACCACGAAGCTTGACCCCGAGAGTGTCGAGAGAATTGAACCCATGACCTCTCAATAACAAAGGTGCTTTAACGATAGGGACTTGACCAGTTGAGCTAACCCCTAGGGCTATGTTGTAATATCATGTTATCTTATGTTACCTAAACATTTTGACTTAATCAAATTACATAAAAATATAAATATAAATAAATAAAATATATTAATATTATATATATTGACTCTGTCTAATTACATAAAAAAGAAATAAAATAAAAAAATAAATATTTTTGTGTAAGTTTAAATTTGTATTGCCTCATTTGGTTGGTACATGTTTGTGGGTTATAGTATTTTCTCCTGGATGGTGTGGCTCCTGGCGATTAAACCCAAAGTTGGTGGTCTGAATTGTGGAGGTGGCTTAGTTGGCCTTGACGAGGGGCTTTAATCATGGTTTGAACTCGACCCATTTGTGGCAAAGTCCTGCTCGGGTATCAGACTCTCTGGAAAAATTCACCTAGTTCTAGAGAAGAAGTGCACACATTTTATATAATTCCGGTGCAGTGCCATCATTGGTGCAAGGGAGGTTTGCAGTTGTGGGAAGAACCGATATCTCTATGTGTTTGGTGGTGATTTGGGGTTCAGTCTAGGTGGTGCTCTTAGGAGCCCCATCTCTTCTCATATCCTCCACTGCATTGAGATGGAGTTCTCGCCTAGGTAACAATGACAAAGGCAAAGCCCCGGAGACTACGCCCAGTGGTCGTTGTCAAATCAAGGAGTATATGTTCGTTAGCCCAAGTAGGAGAGGAAGGGTGTGCGCTTTAGGCCCTTGCAGAGGTTGTTGATTGTTGCATAGGAGGGGAGGCAAACGCCCTTGTGTCGCTCTAGCTCAACCGCAACAGTCCGTTAAATGAAATTGGACAATTATGAGAAAATCATAAGGAGGAGCATGAAGTTGAGATGGTGACTCTGACCCAAATCTAGTACTTTCAGTATCATCTACGGGAATGAGTAGTGGTGGTGTGGCGTGGATACACCCGCATCTTGGAAAAATGGAGCAGTGAGAAGCTTGGTTGGCCCACCTAAAGCAACACGTCAGTTTCCCTTACCACCCTACCCCTCCACCTAGGATTGGGCCAAATAATCTAGCTTTTGTCACTTTCGATGACTGAGTATGTCCCCCGGTGGTTTGTTAGCTTTGTCACTTTTTTGGCATATTTGGCCTATGCGGTTATGGTCAGCTATTTTATGTATTTTTTGGAATGTTTTCATGGTCAGGTAGCGCTGGTAAACAAATCTGGTTGGGGTGAGACCAATAAAATTCTCAGGAAGAGCTATGTAGATATTAACATTTGCAGTTAATAGAAGGTTTTGATTTACAAAAAATATTAATAATAATTATTATTATTATTATTGCCTCATAAATTCAAAACATCAACATACATCTTCCATATCGCCACAATGTTTTAAGTTCACCGAAGGCGATCTCAGTCTGCCACTCGGGATACTAGATATATTGACTACCTTTTTATAAAAAGTCATATAATTACAAAATTAATTGAAAGTCATACAATCTATCAACTAGAACACTACAAAAGAAAACATCTTTCGATAACATAAGAACTTCAAGAGTTTAAGGAGGTCATCGGTGTAGAGTCTTTGGTGCTAGAAACTAGTGGAGTTGAAGGCTTAGGCTTGCACTGTAGGTAGCTCTCAAGGTGAGCTAGTCGGCCGTCCAGGCTTTCTAGACATGAAATTTGAAATCTTCGAGTATGTTTAATCTCATTCATGGCAACAAATATGTCATATTGTTCCTCTTGCTTCTCCTTTAATACTCTGCCAAGAAGAGTTTTGAGTTGCCAGTGGATAGTTATTGAGTTAAGATATTGCTTATGTCTTCCCCTAGTGTGACTAGGGTCGAGAACCCAGTGGGAAACATCTTCAATAATACCTGAACTTGAAAAAACAAGATGTTCATCAACAAGCATAGTTTCAAGGCGTTTAATCTTTGCTCAGATCTCAGGTGGAACAGTGATGAAATAGATATTTGCAACCTCATGAGCCTATGCTTAGGCACGAGTTCTAATTTAACGAGCTTGGCCACCCTCACCTCCACAAACACGCTGCCCACCTCAGTGGTTGCACATGCGTTGTCGAGGTTGGGTACTCATATTGTATAGACACTAGGGGAGCGATGAGGTTGCAAGAGAACTAGAAAGGGAAGAACAGAAAGGGGGATAAACTAAAGGCCGAAAATTGAGAGCCGGTCACTAATAGAGATGCTCAGCTTGGCCCAAGGATCAAATTGAAATGGAAATTTTAATACTCTACAACATCAATGGAAGAAAGAAGCCAATTTCCAACCAACCCATCAGTAACCAAAGGATTGACCACACTATTGAAGCCCTAGTTCCACCCAATTCGAGAAGACTCCATCTCAAGAAGATCATGCCCGTAAAGTCTCATAGAACAAAACACCACTACCAAAGCTCCACATATGTCATCAGACTTAGCCAGAACTAGGGTTCAGATAAGAAAAAACACTAGAACTGCAAAATGATGTATTCTAAACATAAATATGTGAATCTTGAGACATAGACATGCCTGCGCTGAAGATGTGAAGACCTCTTCACTGTTAGCCCTCCTCTGCAACTGATTAGTAGAAAAAGCTAGACCATAGATAGAAACCACCACCTCCATCTGCATTAAATTTGTTCACATGCAAGAGCATGTGGAAGGGTAGGCCATGAAACCCCCTATTAAATCCTACTTGAGGAGGTGAGGTGGCAGGCTTGCGCCCCCTAAACCCTGCCCTTTTGAGCTTCTCGACAGGGATCAAATCTCTCGAGGTGGAAACCTTTCCTCAAGTTTTGCGCTCAAAAAAAGAGGTTTGCATCTTGAGAGATTTGATCCCTCTTGACACTTGATAGATCCAAAGTTAAGTTCTAGGTTGGTATATTATATATTAGCGTTGTATTATGTTATATAGTTACTACTAGTTAATCTAATTTTTTTAATATCAAATATTCTATTGATAAGATTGAATTTCACAAATTACTATAATTATTGTCTCTCTCTGGCCTGCCATAGGGGAAACGAGACCACAACCATAATAATTTCTTATCCATAATCCAAAAATTAACATAGGAAAATCATGCCCAACATGCAAAGACTCCAGTTAGTGATGTTTCCCCATAGAGGGGGAAACCAACATTTAAAAGCATAAAAATTTAGGCATCCCTATATGAATGTCGGTCCAGATTAAACATAGTTTTACCAACGTTAAGAAAGTTTGTAGTATAAATGGAAGAAACCTTCATGTGGTAAAACCAATAGGAGAAACAAAGTTTTAAGAAACATAAACATAACAATAATAAAGAGAAACTGGGGCTCGAGCAAATAGGAATGTGTTCATATTGATGGGTTGATCTTCTTCCTTGCTATTGGGTGGCATTGTAGATCTTGGAGGTGAACCCATTGTCAAACGTGTTAGGTGAACCTCCACATCCATCACTAGCATCTTTAATTACTCTCACATGTGCATGATGTTGTCTCGTACTTCTCTTCTATCATCCATGACCTTCCCAAGAAGAAATTTAATGTGCCAGTAAAGGTAAAGTGTGCAAAGGTAATGATTCTATTGTCCTCTAGTGTTTACGATGTCTGGAATCCACGCTACCACAACATCCAAAACCTATAAATCTAGTATGCTCTAACATTCTTGTAACACCTCCTCTTCAGCTACATGAATTTCTAATTTTATTTTGACTGGGGTGTGAGCTTGATAATTGTTGGATGAGGATTTAGTGCAAAATATGGCTTGAGACCACCTGCATTGCCATGTCCACCCCCTTCTTAGCAACAACGGGCTTGTTGTTTGGTCATTGCAGTCGGAGGAAGAAGAAAGCTTAGCATATTAGAAGACTTAGAATAAAGAGATGGAGGAAATGAAAGCCCCCAAAAAAGGAGAAATCATCCTGCAATGATATGGAAGAGTTAGAGGAAGTTGGAGCAACCCTCCTCATCTAACAAGACTAGCAAAGGTGGGAGAAAATCCAAGGGGAAGAGACCATGCAAAGGTGAGAGAAAATCCAAGGGGAAGAGACCACGCAAAGGCGTATGAGAAGAAGAGTGCCAGTTGAAAGCCATGGTGGGAGGGGGAATCATCATGGAAGAGAGAAACTGAATAAAATAGAAACCAAAACCTTGCACCAGGAGAAATCCCCATCCTCGAATTCTTTGGATTATCTAACACAAACCATATTAATGCCCTCCATAGTCCATTGTGAGTGGTGCTTTGATCAACGAGGATCATAAATGAGTTGCAAAGTTGGTGGCATGTGAAGATCAAGGGTGTCGTGAATCCCTGTCACATCCAAGGCTTCGCTCAAAGATATCAACCAAAGTCATTCCATGGGGAAACCAATTAGCTAACTATATAATATAATATATAAAATTATTACGGATTATTGCATACTATAATAAATATAATTATTAATTATGTCAATAGGCATGTTTATTTTGGAATCAGGGTGCCAAAATTTTAATTTAATTACCAATAATTATTAGGTGGATGGTAGGGATTTAAACTCCATGGAATATTCTAAAGTATTCTTAGAAGTATATACAAATTAAAGGTTGATATTTATCCCAAAGTAGTTATTCCCATTTTTTCTTTGAATAAAATTGATTAGTTGAAAAAATGTCATGTAAGCAAGTGCCATATGAAATTAGTTATGGGTTTTTGGGCATGTGGTATTGATAACCCATGGTATTAGTCCATGTTATTATAACAAATTCAATTTACAAATTAAGGATCTCCATGGTAAAGTAGGGGTAAATATCCATGGATATAAATCTTGTTCCATGTTTTTTTCAAATGTATATATGTTTCACTTATATATTAATTATTTTTATATAAATAATAATAATAATTATGATTATTATTTAAAATACAAATATAATTTAGTTTTTTTTTTTTTTTTTTTTTTTTTTTTTTTAACAACGTGAATTACACTATGAAGTAAGTGTTTTGATACATATTACTAGTGTAGATCCATCTTAACTAATATACCTAGCTCCCAGAGGGATCAAATCTCTTTTCACTTAAAAGAGGTTTGCATATCAAAAGATATGATCCCTCTCGAGTAGATGCAGAGTTAAGATGGATCTAGGTTGGTTTAATTTCCCCCTTTAAATAGGTTGTAATCCACATGAATACTATGGGTCAATATCATGGATTCTCAATACTACGAGTCAATACCATGGGCCATTTTTATTTTTATTTTTATTTTATTTTGATAGTGTTATTTTGTTTTTGTTTTTTATTTTATTTTATTTTGACCCAATTGAAATGTTTACATTACATTATATTAATATTTTTATTTTATTTTAATTTAATGTAATTAGATTTAGACAAAATGTTAAACATTACATTATGACATCTTTCCCATATTGGCTGGAGAGGCCTCTCGGCTCAACCAACGATTTAATTATATAATTATGCTAGTATATCTATATGCTATAATTATTATCCCTGTCTCTGGCTGAATATAACACATTCGATATGTATTGACCCTTCAATTAATCACCCGTTGACAAAAAAATAAACAAGCAATTTCCAAAGTAAACATTAGAGAACAAAAACATTTTTTTTAATTATATTTATTTACATTCTGACTGGTTGAGAACCCTTGAGTTTTATTTTGAAATCATATACAACATACGACGAGCAGGGTAGAGTGTCGTTAGATCATCCGTTTGTAGGGGAATTGAGCTAATGTATTGTATGATGGTGTGACAGTTCAATAAATAAGCTTCGGGTCATCGGTCAATATCTTCATTGTTATACTTCGCAAATTATTGCAGGTCCACACAATATATTTGTATTCCATTCTTTCAAGCAACAAATTGTTCTCATACTAGAAGTCAGACACAACTACAGTGGGACTTCCTATGCCTCATGACGTTTACTTTGAATGGTTGACAATCGAGTAACAGATGGCCCTATAGTCCTTTTACTACTGACTATTCAACGGGCCCACAGTCCATGCAGTGGGGAGTTCCTTCTATCCAGCAAGCTATTGTTCCCCGAAAATAAGTCAGAGTTGACTATGGTAGGCTTCCTCTTGCACATGACGTTTATTCCAAGTGAATGGGTACCTACCTCACAGTAGAATTTGGTCAGAACCGGCCTCTATTGCAATTTATATTATTATTAATTATTTTTTATATTTCTATTTTTGTGGGAGTGACTCAGTGGCACACGTGGAAATGCAACATTGTAACAACTACGTGCATATTCCATGTGGCAACGTCTCAGTGGGCTAGGTGGAAGTAGTCAACTCAAAGGCTAGTCGGGGTCAGTGCCTTCATTGGTACATCTCCCTGTTGACCCTAACACAGTGCTAACCCTAACTAAATTTAAAATATTAATATATAATAGTTTGTATATATATACACACATCATGTGGTAGCAACTCAACTCACATGGTAGTATATCATTGTAACAACATTATTTATCTTCCACGTGGCAACACCTCAGTGGGTCAGGTGGTAATAGTCAGCTCAAAGGCTAGTCAGGGCTAGCCCTATCCATCATCGAGCCTAGTTTTGTTATTTCTGGGGTTGACCTCCAACCTCGAACCTAATCGGGTTTGGTCCCCTTCGTTGGTATTATAAGCTACTTTACTCAGGTGCAGTCTCGACCTTGACTAAATTTAAAATATTAATATATAATAGTTTGTAATATATATATATATATGTATATATATAACAAACTATTATATATATATATATATATATATACCAAGTGGCATCTTTTCAGTGGCCCACGTGATAATATATCATTTTAACAACATCATTCGTCTCCCACGTAGCAGCGGCTCAGTGGTCCAGGTGGCAGTAGCCATCTCCGAAGCTAGTCTAGGTTTTCCCTATCCATTCGTGCGCACAATTTTGTTATTTCTCGACCTAACCCCTGGCCTCTGACATAGTCGGGGTCAATACCCTTCGTTGGTGCATCTTTCTACTTTTGGGGGGAACAATCCTTATCCCGACTAAATTTAAAATATTAATATATAATACAAGACCATTCATCTCCCACAGGGCAACGACTCAGTGGCCCAAGTGGCAATAGTCAATTCAAATGCCAATCGGATTCAGCCCTATCCATTTGCGTGCACAACGTTGTTATTTCTATGCCCAACCCCTCACCTCCAACCTAGTCAGGGTCGATGCCCTTTTTGGTACATCTTTCTGCTTAACAAGGTTGTAGTCTTGACCCCAACTAAATTTAAAATATATGTATATATGCAATGTATATTATTATTAATTATTTCTTATATTTCTACTCATTTTTAAAAGAAAATTAATTTTGTATCCTAATTTGTAATCTTCCCATAAGTAATAAATTTTTGAAAATCATTAATTAATATTTTCAATCTTTTTTTGAGAAACATTTAAATATCATTGTAACAACATGGCCTACCTTTGCATGCCCCTCCATCCTCCACATGGCAACTTCTCAATGGCCCATATGGCAGTGTTTGGGGTTAGGCCACCATGGAGAGGCCAGGTGGCAGACAACATCACCTACCTTTGCACGTCCCTTCATCCTCCATGTGGCAATTTTTTTCAGTGGCCCAGGTGGCAGTAGTCAACTCAAAGGCCAGTCAAAGTTGGCCCTATCCATTTGCGTGACAAATTTTGTTATTTTTAGGCCTGACCTCCAACCTAGTCAGCGTCGGTCCCCTTGCTTGGTAAATAAACTTGCTTTACCTGCGGCTGGTCCTAACCCCGACTACCTTCCAACCCCTAATGCTTTGCTCGTCTACTCATTTCAGGAGATTTGTTTGCAGCCACGTCACTACTTCTTCCGCCACATAGTGATAGGGCGATTCCTAAGTGTCCAATCCGGAGTTAGCGCGACTAGCTCATCGTAAGGTTAGATGGATAATTGTTATCTAATTAGAACTATAAGGTTTGATTTATGCCTATCTTTTTCACGGCAACATCCAACAACTTTTATGAGGGTTGTTTTCTGCTTGCGCACTCTACCCATTTAGCATGTATTTAGTTATGGCTAGGCTGCAGTGGTTCTGAAATCAATTGGACCTTCGTCAGCATGTTGCCAAATCCACAACGACTCACCACAACACCCACTAGTGCTATCCCTCTAGAGCTTAAGAGAAGACCATTGTTTTTTAGCCCAAGGGGTTCTCAGTGAACATAAAAGACCACACAAATATTGGCATTCAACAACGCGATGGGGAAAATATGTTGAAGGTTCAAATATTGGAGTGAGTCCTATGGATAAGCATGCAATGGGAAAGTACTCAGCCTATAAACATTTGTCGCTTGGGGACAGGGAGTTCTAGGCATGTCTGCGTCGGCAATCTTTCAGCAGCTTGAAGCTAAGAACTTGGTGACTCTTGAAGAGCATCCAGGTTAGGCAATATGCTACCTCGTTAAGTCAATGTTGATGTGCTATGCAAGCTAAGGCTTCTAGCGACATGAAGTTCAACAATAATGCAGTGAAAATCAATTTTTCTAATTACGTTGTGCCATATTCAAGAGAGTACATTCCACCATAGGCTAGATAAAAAAGCCCTCAAATAAATCTACAACTTAAAAGATAAAAAATAAGGATTTTTTCATCATTGCTAATGCGTCATCGCATTCTATAACACAAGATTGTGACCCTCATGATCTCACAGATCCGGTTGACAGTCTTTCCCTAATGTAACCTATTAAATGCAATAAAATAGATATGTTAATATGTTATATTTAGCCTCTTTTTTCCTGCTTAAAGTTGCTAATATAGGCAATAATAATTTTACAGATATTAATTGAGTATGACTTCGATGACAACACAAATTAAAATGGCGTTGAGAGAGGTAGCAGCTAAATGAAAGAGGTATAAATTCCATTGTAAGGTTGGTGACTGTCATTTGGCTTTCTATTGATTAGGATTGGTTTGTATTAATTAAAAACTCCACGTTATTCATGAAGGCATTATTAATTGTTTGTACAAAATCCCATAGTGCATGACTGTGGTGAAAGGCGAAGAGGTGGGGTGCATAGCCCCAACTCTGGTCCCATTGATATCAACGTAACCAACAGCGAATGAAATGGGAGGGGCAGGCGTGTGGCACCCTGCCTATGCCTAGCCCGCGGCCACATTACACCTCAAGTGACCAGGAGCAAGGGCCAGCGGGTGCATGGCCTCTAGCCTGCACCCTACAGTTGCATAGATCACCATATAACCGACCCAGAGGTGGAAAATTAGGGCGCGAGTGTCAAATTAATTGTCTGACAAATTGCACTATTATTGGAAGGTTTCATGGTTGATCCCGCCACCTATTTTTGTGAAAATGTCGTTATGAAATGTTGCCAAAGACAGTTTTCATTGCCATTTTTGAAAGAGTAGCAAATTTGCATAACAGTTAGTAAAGAAATGAAGAAGGAGGCCAACTTGGCCATTTTTCAACCTTTTTGAGCCCAAGAAGAACCTACACAGGGGTTTTTAGGTGTTCTGGACAAGATGGCAGTATTATTTTTACAATTTGAGCATTGTATGTTGATGCAATTTTACATTTGAGCATATAATTTAAAGGGCCAACATTGGAAGTTGGACCCAGAGACGTAGCCCAGGAGGGGTGAACTTCGTCATCAAAGTGTTGCTTTGTGATGCTGCATGTTGTCTATATTTCACTATTTAAATCTGAAAATTTTTAATTAGTTTATGTTCTTTTGCAATTTCGATCCATTACCCATAAGACATAAACTAGCTTGCAAAACTTTTCAATTTGGTTTCAAAGCATTGTTGTTGTGAAGGTTTGACAGTTTTTGCAAGTGTTTTTCTTGAATGATTACAAGGTATAAATTGAAAAGAGAAGAAGGAGTGCTTGAAGGAACAAACCCTCAAATTGTTTCAAGGATGCCACAAACTCCACTAGTCATGGCACATGAAGAAGGACAAGAGCTGATGTCTGGTGATGAGAGAACTTTTAGAAAGGCTTTCTATGATATGTCTGAGATGGTGAAAGTGTTGTATAATGAAAGGACAACAAGGTTGAAAGGAGAAAGTTCAAATCATCCAAAAGGTAATGGTGGTGATGGGAGCAAGCCTTCACCTCCATCTCCTCCTTCACCTCCATCTACACCTCCATCCTCACCTCCTTCTTCACCTCCTTCATCTCATGGACCTATTCCTCCTCCATCTCCAAAAGGACATGCTAAGCCTCCTTTTATTAAGCTTGATGTCAAGTTTGAATTGCCTATGTACAATGGCGAACTAAATGCTGAAAAGTTGGTTAATTTTGTTTGTGTTCTTGGAATGATGGTAAAATTAGCTCTTCTTGGAATGATTTTATAGTTGCATTAAGAAGGAAATTATATCCATTAGCTTACATGCAAAAAGCAATTATGGATTGGTAAAATTTTAAACAGGCTAAAGGTCAAAGTGTTCAAAGTTACACACAAGACTTTAGAAGAAGATCTCTAATCGTCGGTGTTGATTTGTCTTCACAAGATACTCTCCTTAAATCCATAGGTGTATTAAATAGTTATTTAAGACATACTATAATTATGTTTAATCCCACTAATCTGAATGAAGTATGTGTTCGAGCAACTCATTTAGAATCAAGAGGCAAGAATATTCCTCAAGAGACTAGCAAGAAACCTTCCAAATCTGGAGATAAAGGAAAGGGGAAGTCTAAAGGCAAAGGAAAAAATAATGCTACTGTCAAGAAAGAGGGAGAGAAACTTATTTAAAAGAAGGCCATGATGAAGACCATTGTTGGAAATTACATCCAGAAATGAGACCAAAGAAGTTCAATAACAAGGGGGAACAAAAGACTATTGCTACAACTCGACAATATTTAGGATTTGATTCAGGCGATGAAACCAAAATCTCAGCCATGGGACTGAAAGGTATAACTTCTAATGCAAGTACTAGTTCTTCTAGTAAGCCTATTGAATCTCAAAATGATAAAGAAAGAAGTGAACTTTTTCATATGGGAGTCATTACAAAACATACAAAAGTTGATACATTGTTTGATAGTTGATCCCAAGTCAATCTTATCTCTGAAGCAACTGTCAAGAAACTTAATCTAGAAACTACACCTCATACTAAACCTTACCCTTTGGGTTGGGTATGCGATGATAGAAAATTACAAGTGACAATAAAATGTAAACTCAAATTCGCCATTATTGTTAATTTTATAGATGAGGTAGAGCTTGATGTTGCACCACTTAATGTTAGGTCCCTATACTACTAGTGTAACCCCTTATTGTTATTAGTGCAACCCCCTTATTGTATTATTGTGCCCATATAGTCCCCATGTTGTTATTATATGCCCCATAGAAGCCCACTATTGTTATTGTTGTGCCCCTAAAATATTATTGTTATGTAGGCTCTGATTGTATTGGGACCCCTTAGACTCCTATGTATAGAAAGGAGGCCTTATTATTTGTAGCATCCAAGAATTTTTCCTTTGTGTAATGTAAAGAAGGTTTCCCCTCGAAGAGGCTGATTTTTAAGTCGTTGATCTATCTTTTCTATCTTTTTGTGAGCTAGTTTCATAACATTTGGTATGAGAGCTTTGGATTCTAGGGTTTCACTGCTCCAAACAGGGCATCATGGAATTTTCGATATAACTTTTTCTATGCGAAGTTTTAGAATTTAAAAAAAACCCATTTGAGTCGAAATCATTCTAAACCTTGGGACCGAATTTCAGATCTTGTCTCGCTATATTTTCAGAGATATGATCTGAGGAAGTTAGGATTTTTGCAAGCTTTAGAATTCCATCGCAAACAGGTCATCGTGGCATGTTCGCTATAGTTGTTTTTCTATGAAGGTTCAGAATCAGAAATTAAAACCCATTTGAGACGAAATCTTGATGAAGCTTGGGACCACATTTTAGATCTTGTTTCGTTATATTTTCGGAGATATGGTCCAAGACATTTAGGTTTTTTGCAGTCTCTCGAATTACATCCCAAACAGGTGACCTGGGAAAAATTGTCATAACTTTGTCTTTGAGTATTAGATTGAAATTTCGTAAAAAATTACAGAAAGAGGACGGCTTGTAGTTTTTTGTGTATTGGTTTTAGGTCCTAAGGTCGAAACAGTGAGACGTGGAACTTTGTACAAGTTCGCTCTACTGAACTAGTCTATAATCAGGTCATCGTGGGAGATTTAGCATAACTCTTCCTTGGAGAATCCAATATTGATTAGACTTGCGGGGTTGGAAAGAGGACTCAGAGGGCTACCACAAGATGCAATTTTAGACCTTGGATATCCGAAATTACAAAGATACAACAGACTCAATATCTAGCACCTACAAAGTGAAAAAATGTGTGTAGTTTTTTTTTAAGTTTTGCATAAGTCTGGTTGAAAAATTAGTTTGAAGGAATTCAAAGGGCATGGAAGCTAAGATGGATAGTATAGAAGAAATAATTAAAGGCAACATGGAATATTTGAAGAGAGATTCGACAAAGTTTCTACAAGAAATGCTTACTAATGGCAAAATGGTAGTAAAGGAAACTCATGATGAGAACAAAATAAATGTTAATCATGATTTCATAAGCTCTAATGTTGGATTGAAGACCCACCATGTTCCAAAGATCAATATGAGGAAGTTTGATGGAAAGGATCCTATAACATGGATACTACAGATGGAGCATATTTCGTTCTCCATAATCTGCAAAACACACAAAAGGTACGCATTGCAACCTTATATTTGGAACCAAATCAGTTTGTATGGTATCGATGGATTTACTCTTGTAAACAATTTGTCACTTGGGCACCTTTTACGGAAGAAATGATAGAACAATATGAGGATACAAAAAGCAACAACTTTTTTAGCCAATTGATAAATCTCAAACAAAAGGGTTCAATGATGGAGCACATTGAGGACTTCCAAAAATTGAATATAAGGGTAAAATATATTCCAAAGGAGCATAGGATTGATGTGTTCATAGGGACTTTAAAGGACAACTCCAAAATGAGGTTCGACTTTGGGAAACTAATTCATTGGAGAAGGCATTCAGGTTGGCAAGAAAAATGGAAAGCAAAATTATGGCAACAAGGAAGCCTACCGCTCACAACAATAAATATGGAAGTGTTGTTTCTCCTAGCCTTTCACCACTTACAAGGTTGACACCACAACAATTGGAATAAAAAAAGAGAAAAAGGGCTTTGTTACAATTGTGATAGAAAATACACTAAAGTTCATAAATGTGTTGAGAAGAAATTAATTTACATAGATGGGGAAGAGGAGGAAGAAAATGAACAAGAAACATCAAAAGAATAGGATATACACCAGGAACCAATCTCAAAGAAAAAAGAAATGAATCTGACCACATCTTGTAATGCATTGACAGGAATTACCACTCCTCAAACTCTCAAGATAGAAGGGCATATCAAGAAGAAAAAGGTAATAGTGTTGATTGATTCGGGTAGTACCCATAATTTTATTCATTGTAAGATAGCCAAGGAATTGAATTGCTTCCTATATCCAGCACCAGAGTGTCAAGTAATGGTTGGAAATGGAGTAACCATAAATTTCTCTGGAAAGTGCCATAATATAAATTTATCCATGGGGAGAATATGTTTTGAATAGTCCAATGCTTTCCATTCCAATGGGTGGTGCAGATGTTGTACTAGGAGTCCAATGGCTACAATCTTTGGGTATGATAGCTTTTAATTTTCAAGAACTTTTCTTGAAATTTTTTGGGAAGGAAAGGAAGTTGAATTAAGGGGTATCGAAGGGAAACCGGGAAAGATAATCAGCTCTAACAACATGACAAAGCTTCTAAAGAAAGAACAACAGAGCTTAATGGCAAAATTATGTTCACTAGAGGTTCCCACATCGAAATCATCTATTTCTCCAGATAACCAAAACATTTTGGACAATCATTCCAAGGTATTTGAGACTCTCAAATTCCTCCCACCTATTTGTGATCATGATCATGTTATTCATTTGATTCCAGGAAGTGTTCCCCCAAACATCAGGGTTTATAGATATCCATATGCCCAAAAGAGTGAAAATGAATATATGTTTGCAGAAATGATGGAGGTTGGTATAATTCAACCTAGTGAAAGTTCTTTCTCTACTCCAGTGGTATTGGTACGCAAGAAGGATGGATCATGGCACATGTGTCTGAATTATAGGCAGCTCAACAAGCTTACTATTAAAGATAAATTCCCCATTCATGTTATTGATGAATTACATGGAGCAATTTACTTCACCAAGTTGGATATTCATTCAGGATATCATCAAATCAGAATGAAGACTGAAGACATTCCAAAAACAACATTTAGAACTCATGAGGGTCATTATGATTTTTTGGTCATGCCTTTTGGCCTTACCAATGCACTTTCTACATTTCAAGGTTTGATGAATTCCTTTTTCAAACCCTTCCTTAGAAAATTTGTATCAGTATTTTTTTATAATATACTAATCTACAACAAGTATTGGAAGGATCATGTTGAACATGTTGACAGGGTGCTCAAACTATTGGAGGAGAAACAATTATATGCAAAAAATCTCGAAATGTTTCTTTGGAGTACAAGAGGTGGAATATTTGGGTACTCAATTAGCTCATAGCTCATTTTATCATCCTCAATCTGATGGGAAAACTGAGATAGTGAACAAATGTTTGGAAGGACATCTTTGTTGCTTTGTATCTGATAAACAAACACAATAGGTCAAGTGGTTGCGTCTGGCTGAATGGTGGTATAACACTTCCTTCCATACTTCAGCAAAAATGACCCCATTTATGGCACTTTATGGATATCATCCACCGTCCATCGCATCATCTTTAAAAGAAAATTCTAATGTTCAAGCAGTGGAAGATCAAATCGAACATCAACAACAAGTTCTCAAACTCTTAAAGGATAACCTCACTTTGGTGCATAATAAAATGAAACAACAGGTATATCAACATTGCAACAAAAGAAGTTTTGATGTAGGTGACTCGGTATTTCTACGACTACAATCATACAAACAAATGTCACTCAAGCAAGCTAAGAAGGATAATAAATTATCACCAAAGTATTATGGTCCGTACAAGGTGTTACAAAAGATTGGTACTATGGCATACAAATTGGAGCTTCCTGCATCTTCCTGAGTGCACCCAGTTTTCCATGTTTCATGCTTAAAGAAGGTTATAGGTGAGAAGATCCCAATTCAAACAATATTTCCAGAACTTGACAAGGAAGGAAAAATCATATTAGAATCAAAAGAAATCCCAAAAACAAGAAATCGATAGCTACGGAATCGATCAATTTTAGAGTATCTCATCAAGTGGAAGAACTTACTCGCTGAAGATTCCACATGGGAGGATGAGAATTTTATACATAAGCATCCAGAATTACTCAAGCGTTGAGGACAACACTTTTTGAAGGAGATGGCCATGTTAGGTCCCTGTACTACTAATGTAACCCCTTATTGTTATTAGTGCAACCCCCTTATTGTATTATTGTGCCCATATAGTCCCCATGTTGTTATTATTGTGCCCCATAGAAGCCCATTATTGTTATTGTTGTGCCCATACAATATTATTGTTATGTAGGCTTTGATTGTATTGGGAGCCCTTAGACTCCTATATATATATATATATATATATATATATATATATATATATAGGAGGTCTTGTCATTTGTAGCATCCAAGAATTGTTCATTTGTGTAATGTAAAGGAGGTTGCCCCCTCGAAGAGGCTGATTTTTAAGTCGTTGATCCATCTTTTCTATATTTTTGTGAGCTGGTTTCATAACACTTGATATATGTGAGATTCTTTTAGGGAGTTCATACTTGTATGACCGAAAAACCATATTCTATCATCATGAGAACAAATATCATATTTTTAAAGATGGATTTGAGTATATCGTTAGAGCACATCGCAAGAAGATGAACTTATCTCTTGTTAGTGTTGGTCAGATGAAAAGGCTTGTAAATGCTAGTAAGAATTTTGTGTTGTTGATGATTAAAGCTAAAGATATTGTTAAATCTAAAGATTTCATTGGATGTGATTCTAAACTCAACTATGAACTGGTTGAAGTTATTAACACTTATGCCAAGATTTTTCAAGAACCTGAAGGATTTCCTCCTAAAAGAGGAATCCAACATGAGATTCGCTTGCAGCATGATGCACCACTTCCAAACATTGGCATGTATATAATGTCAGTTTTGGAGAATGCAGAGATCAAGAAGAAAATTCAAGAGTTTCTTGGCAAAGGGATCATATGGCCTAGAACATCTCCTTATGGGTCTCTTATTGTCTTGGTTCCAAAGAAATATGGTAGATGGAGTATGTGTGTGGATTTTCGAGCTTCAAATAAGATCATGGTGTTACAGATCTATTTGGCCACATCAATCTTGACATTCAAATTAGTACAATTAAGGCTCATCAAACCCTAATTTAGTTGTTACATGCCCTAGACAAGTCAACTCATTGAATGCTTCCTTCTATGAAAGTTTCCTAGCCTGAAGCCTTCCTGAAATGCCTCCTTGGGACACCAGCGCAGCCTTGGTCAGGGGTAACTGTGCTGCAGAGCAGGCAGGCCCACTGTGGCCTGCACTGCAGTGCACTTAGGCCCTCTTTGACCTGCGCTGGGCGAGATTGAGCGAAATTTGCATAGGGTTCTGGGAATATTCCTTCATTCTAGATGATTCTAGAAGGATCCCATCTCTTATCTCCTCCTATGAGCTCGAAATTGGATAGGCTAAGGATCCATTAACCTCCTATCCTCTCATCCCTTACTCCATGGAAACTAACTCCAAGTTTGGAAGGCCATTCAATCCCCTCATTTATGACAAAACGACCTCCATTTCCTATAAATTGAGCACTCATCATAGTGATCAGGGGGCTAGAATCTGAAGTTTGTAAGGAAATGCTATTGGTTTGAGAATTGATTTCATGTCAACAAATGTTATGCTGCTCGATTGGTGTGCTTTTGATGTGGCGAGGGTTGGACTGAAGTTGGAGGAGTGGCACAGGATTGAACTGTATTGGGTGATACTCTTCCTTCTACATTAATAAAGAGTTTATTCCTTTTCTCATATTATTGTTCATATCTGTGATGATTATGTGTTTCAATGTCTTCGATTCCATTGTTTTATAGTAAATAGATCATGTATGCTTTGATCGTTTCTTGTTTTTGTTTCTCTTGATATAGGTACCTTTTGAGCGGATTTAGTTCAAGTGGGAGCGACAGGATCGATTCAAAAGAGATCAAGGAAGTGAAAGACTACAAGTAAATTCCTCCATCTCATCTATCTTCTATAAGAAAAGGTTAAACTACTTTTTTTCTGTTGTTCTAGGTGTAGCTACCGACCTAGGGAAAATGTGTTTATCCGTAGATGCAAATTCCATATAACAAAGTGGCGACCATACTGGGGAGCGACTGTCGTTCCTGGTAGTTTATCCTTATCATATTACATCCTAGTAGACTTGAATTGACTTCATTGATCTCTTTTAGTCATTTTGAAGATTTTTTGGTCCAAATTTTCACTAGAATGCCTATTCTAGGAATGTGTTGGTACCAGTGCACCTGTAGTCAGGGGACAGTGCATTGCAGTGCACCCTTGAGTTAGAGACAGTGCAATGCAGCGCACTATCTCCCACTTAGGGCTACGCTGATCCCTCTCAAGCTAAAAAAACCATCTTTGGCTTGGTTTTTTCCAAATTTGCTTTTGATGTTGTTTGCTGAAAGATCAATGTTTTCTATGGTTCTGGAATCAATTTTCATTTCTTCTCCTAGCCCTACTTTGGCTTTGATTGTTTAGTATTTCTTAAGATATTTCTTTATCATTATCAATTCATTGTCAAAGTTAGTTTACATCGATTAGTCTTTTATGAAAAATAAGTGTCGTAAAAGTCTTCATTTCTTTGAAAAAGAAATTGTCGTAAAGTCTTCGTTTCTTGCGAAAAGCATTGATTGATTATATGTGCATCTAGTTCCTTTTTGTTCATCTAAACACTAAACGGACTGAAAAGAAAAACTTGCATTATGCATATTGTAGTTTGTGAATGCTTGATAGGAATATCTAGGGAAATTGCATTAGGTGTGCTCTTTGCTCTTTTTCAAAGATCTGATTGCTCTATCCCTTACTAGCTATGGTTTTCATTGTTAATTGAATGAAACAATGTTTCTCATGTTAGTTGAATTCTAGGAATTGCAAACATACATCACGTGGTGAAATTTGAAAGGAAAATTCTTAAGAAGATCAACTTAAAAGTTATCTCAATTAACCTAATGGAGCATTGTCACCTAACAAATAACATTTAGAGGTTCTAGGCTAGAGACGTTTTCTGGCATCACAAAACATAGCAGTTGTCGTTAATTATCTCCAATACATTCCAAGTGTGATACCTCATTCCAGGTTTGTAAGTATATCATAGCTCGTCCACCTACCTTCGGGTATATAGGGCGGTATTATAGTACGAAAAGTATATAGGAATGCTCTCACTGTGCGGTTTCGCATTAGACAGCGCTAACACGGATTGGGCCTCCACGTACTTTCGAGTATATATGGGAGGACTACATTAGGTTGCTATCCATCCTTAGGTAACCAAGTCGGCCGCCTTGTACACTGTGATACACCGAACACAACATTCAAGGAGATTGCCTGCACGTATGTTAAGTCCTTGGTTTACTGAGGCAGTTTATTATAGCTCACAGTTACTTGGTAATCATTTTGCCTAGATTATCCCTATTTTGTTTTATTATGTTATTTTGATTAAAATAAAATTAGTTTACCACGGATAACATCCTCCATGTCACTCCTTAGTTGATCTTAGGTTGAGACATATGGCAGCAACTCAGGAGTCCACCGATTAAGGAATTCCTTTTGATGAGAATCCTAGTCCTTTTCCTCCTTTCGGAAATATTGGTGCTCCATATATGGCTACATTATCCCTTCCGGGATTTACCATTGGCTTGCCAATATGGTTGTTTTCAACCTCCTTGGTTCAAAATGTCGTGATTTCTCCACAATCGAGTACTCCTTCACTGGGACAAAATCAACCTCCAATTGATCCTAAAGTTGACCCTTTACCTTATTTGTCAGTTGTTTCTTCCTCCCCTTCTTCCTCTTCGCCTAGTGAAAGTATTGACACTAGTAACCAGGTGGATAAGAAGAAGAAGAAGAAGAAAATTTAGCAGGGGGCAACCAAGCAACCATTGCTTTGAATGCAACTTCTGATGAGAAACTATCCAATAAGCCTCAGAAACTTCGATATCCTTGCAAACTTTGTACGGGAGACCATCTTCTTCGAAATTTTTCTGGTATTCCTTAGATCTTAGAAGAATGGTCTTCTCATTCACATCATCCTGTGTCATAACCTTTTGGAGATCATGCTGGTGACACACCATCACCTAGTGGTAGTAAAGTTCATGGAAAGAAGGGTAAAGTTAAGTTTCCATGTAAGTTATGTGAAGGGAATCACCCCATTCACCTTTGTCCCTATCTGGATGAAGCCCAAAAAGCGTTGGATAACCATCATGCTTCTCCGCAACGACTTCCATCTGGTTACAGGAGACTCTCCCTTAATCCTTCACTAGTTGATGAAGTGACTGGCCCAAATCAATCGTCGGTCAAACCCACTCTCTCTGAATGTGAATCCCATGAGTCTATACCTGACCAATCACAAGTCAAGGAAACAGTTGACCCGATTTCACCTTCAGTTAATCGTACCTTTCCCGTAGAGAGTAAGTATGATACCACTCAGGTTCTTTTCATTTCTTCAGATTCCAATGAGCTTGGAGGCAACCCTCCTGTTCCATCAAGACAAGAGGAAAATCCTCTCGTTCTTGTAACTCAAGGGGGTAATTATCTTATTCTTACGGTACACCCTACAAGTACTCTGGTGACTTCCTTTGATTGGAATCGACTCACAAGATGTCGTCTTCCTTCTTATGTGCCTTTCCAAATCATAGTACAGGTTTATAATATGATTGTATCTGGGACTATTATAGATGAAGGTGCATCTGTGAGTATCCTTTCCTCCACTGCTTGGAAGTCGCTCGGTTCGCCGCCACTTGTGCCTGTTACCCAGAATATGTTGTCTTTTAACAGAGGAACCAGTCAACCATGAGGAATCCTTCCTCAGTTGCCCATTACTTTGGGAGGAAAAATTGTTTATCTCAATGTGATGGTAGTCCCAGGCCCTTTAGATTACAATTTACTTCTTGGGCGCCACTATGTTTATGACATGGGAGCTATTGTTTCAACACTCTTTCAAGTGATGTGTTTCCAGCATGAAGGCAGAATTGTCACTGTTGACCAACTTTCATTTCCCGGTCCAAATATGGATTCCAGTCAACCATCTTCCCTAAATGGTCCTTTTGTCCCAATGGTATCTTCCCCGCCACGGGTCAATTATGTGGCAACCCGTTTGATCCAGGTGGCTCCAGGGACACACACAGGGCAAAGAGGGCTCATGAAAGCTTGAAAATCAAAGTGATCAAAATGATTTCGAACCAAGACCAAAGCGTAGATCTCGTCGCCCTGATCGCGATGATGTGAACGGTTCATCAAACCGAGTCTGTATACGAAAGTTAGAAGCAGTGAAAGTTCGGTTGACTTTTTGCTAATTGTGCAGGCTTAAGGAGGCCACAATTTTGACAGAACCCGGCCACTGGATTCCAGCCAACCTGGGCCAGATTCCAGGCGAATTTGTGGCCCAATTAATTTGCCCCCTTCGATCCTTTTTCCAGATTTTTAAAATGGCTATTATTTTTTTTAAATCAAAAAAAAAAAACAAAACAAAACAAAACAAGACAAGACAAAACAAAACAAAACAAAAAACAAAAAACAAAAAAAAGAACAAAAAAATAAAAAAAAAATGGTGGCGGGCCATGACCCCCACCACCGTCGTCGTACCCAACAAAAATCATAACAAAAATAATATATTTTTATGGCTCGGCGGCCATTACCCCAACGAGCCCTCCACCTTCCAACCAAACCATATTAAACATAATATGGAGTGGGAATGGGCCACCTCCGGTGGACCCGGCCCACATCCCCAAACACTCCACCATAAGCATTAAAGGCCGGAGCCGATGGGAGTTGAACCCACGACCAGCGGGAGGGCCGGCCCGGACAATGCGGCGGTCCCATGGTGCAACCCATTGAACACACCATGTACCATCCATGGTACGTACCAACGGCCCAACAAACATTGAAACGACGCTCCATCAAACTTTAATACGCCACCCTCATTTGAAATATGGTTACGGGAGTTATGGGGGCAGGCCGCCCAATGCGGACCCGACCCCCCATTCAAACACATTTTTGGTTTTTTTTTTTAAACAAACAAATATAATGAGAAGGGCGGGAATTGACCTCCTGACCCCTCCTCCGCTATTTTCGACCTTATGCCAATCCATCCACAATGAAGTTCTTGTTTACTCCACCGATGAAAGGACATATAAACCTCATTTCGCACAGTGCGCCTAGATAGATGGAGGAGGAAACAGGAGCATGCACGCAAATCAATGCAGGTGGAACCTTGACTGTTGTAGAAATAGGGAGCGAAACCATGATCCTTGAAATTTTCCCGAGGAGGTAATTTTTCTCCATGTCAGAATATAGTCAAGTTTATAGTCATTTTTCACGGTTTTCCGCAAGGATCGCAATGGCGAGGTCAGATTCTCCTTTTAAGTTGCAGGTTTCCAGTCCACCCATGGAGAAGAATCTTTGAGGAATCTAGGGGGAATCTAAAAGATTCCTTGAGCCCCAGATTCTCAATTTCTCAGAATTCAAAAATTAGACAGTCGATTTTGCACTATTCAACGTCACAAATTTGATGGTGTGTTTAGATTTTTCATTTGCTCATTCTATTTTTCAGCCACTTTTCTAAGTGGAATGCAGGTGTCAGCATTCATGTGCGAGCATCCATTTCTATGTGATTGATGTCGTGAGATTGATGGCACGAACAGCTTCAGCAGTTTGACATCTGCTTCTTCATACGGTCCTTGGTTGTGAGGTATATGCAGTGTGTTCATGTACTTCTTTTTCCATGCAGTGTGCTGCACAGACCCCTGTTTGTTGATGAGGGATCTTTTTTATTACTTGTTTTCATGATTCTTGCTTGATGTGACGCGGAATCGTCTATGTGATGTACTTGTTGTCATGATTTGTCATGTTATGTTTTTAGATCCCTTTGTTGTATGTTGATGGGATACTCATGTTGTCGTCATGCATGTTTGCATTGAGATCCCTTTTATGCCATGTTGGCGGGATGCTCTTGATCATCATGCATGAGTTTGTGTCATATTGATAGGAGCCCTTTTCCACTGAGAGTTCCTAGAGTGGAACATCTCTTGGCGCCACTCCTGCGTGAGGGTATTTCCTTGTATGATAGTGACATCATCTCTTATGTACATCATCACTATTAACAGCACTTAATGCAGTGGCCTACACCATCTTGACATCGGGGCCCAGTGACGTAGTCCCTCCTGGACGAATTCCGTTATCAACATCTTGTTATTTTATGTTGTTGATGATTTTCATGTTCCTCCTCTTTACAACATGCAGATGTATTCATTTATGTTCTTTTAAAAATGCAATTTAACACATCATGAAAGTAAAAGGTCTTGGAAGGGTCCTTTGTCACACCCGGACCTGGATCAAGTGGTATCAGAGCAGTCTTTGGGTGGATGTGAATTGCAAGCGTGAACAATGGAAAGTGCAGCGACAGAGGATGAAAAAGTGATGTCCGAGACCATCCTAAAAATTTCCAAAAGACTGGAAATAATGTATGAAACTCTACAGAAAGAGATAAAGGAAAAGGAGTGATTGCAGCTTCAATTGAAGCCACGGAAGAGGCCTTGGAAGAACTGAAGCACAACAACCAAAACCTTCAAACAGAGAACATTGAATTGAAGATGCGTCTACATGAAGAGAAAGAGGAAAAACATAGTTTGCTACGATAGCTGCAAGCAAAGGACGAGGCCTTGGAAAAGCTGCAACGTGACCCATGTGAGGTAAAAAGGAGTTCTCCATCTTCATGTATGTGTCCTGATGATGATTGCGTTGTTTTTGAAAATCATACCACGGGAATTGGCTCCAAACTGTTGAAGAAAATGGGGTATGAAGGAAAAGGCTTGGGCGTTAATGGCCAAGGCATTGTCAACCCCATCAAAGTAGAAGAATTACCCCATCAGGAAGGACTTGGGTATGTCAGAAGGGAAGTTGGGGAATGCGCTGAGACAGCTAGAGAATCACCAATAACAGATGATGAGGAGCCATCAACAGTTCTTTCCAAATTGAAAGAGGAGGTAAAAGATGTTGATTTCCTTTCAGTTTCGTCGTCACATAGTATGATTTCTGTTGGAGATTTGGAGATCCCAATTACAGGAAAAAACATGAGGCTCCTTACCAAGATGAGGCACGAGGAGGAAAAAGAACTTGGTGTTAATAACCAAGGCATAACTCAACCTTTGGAGGTTATGTAGAGACCTCAATTTGCAGGCTTGAGATACACTAAAGGAGAATGCTCGAAGGTGTCAGATTTGTCCGAGACATCGTCAAAATCGTCAAGGAAAGAGAATGATGGGAAAACATCCCCATCATCGCATGGCAGTTTCCATTCCAGGGAAAGAGCTAAGGCAAGATCTCATCGCCATACTCACACCAGAGACAGCAAGGAAAGGTATAACCAGTTTCAACATTCAAATGTTCATTTTGATTATAATCATGTTTTTAATGATGAACGTAAAACATGGAATCGAAAAACATATACCTTTTGTGGATTACATAACCATACAGTTTCTAAGTGTTGGAAAAGAATGGCAGCACACAAAAGGATGAGGCATGAAGGATCCTCTCAACAGCGAGTAAAGAAACACGTTAAACGGATCTGGAGGAAGAAGACTTATTGTAGTCACTGCGACAGAAGTGTCCATCAAAGAGCCACTTGTTAGAGGCTCCATCCAGAGCAGTGCCTTAAAGACAAAGTGTCGATGCATGAACCAGGTGAAACGATTGATCAACAAGCAATACCATCACAGGGTGATGACCCGTTCACCTTGATAAGTGAAAAATGGTTTCTAGACATGTTAACGTTTCATCGTCATACTTTTGTAAATCATTTGTTGCATTGTAAAATGTAAAAGTGAGGATGTGTTTTCCATCACTTGTTCAGCAACAATGATGTCTAGTCTTATTTTGCGTTGCATGATAAACTGTGAAAGTGATGTTGTGTTTCCATCACTTGCCAAAACAATAGTGTTTGGCCTTATGTTTGTAAATCATGTGTTGCAGTGATGATGTGTTTTCCATCACTTATTGAAGCAACAATGATATGTTGGACTTGTTTTCGTAGCTGGAGTATTACGTCCATCTTGTTGTAAACTTGACCACGGAGTATGTGTTATAAACTCGTGGCAAGTGTGGGATGCTTGGGTCATTAGTTGGTCATGAGAGTCAAGCATGTAATTTGCGAAAACAATGTACTACAGGTTGCAGAAGTAGTAGGTGTCGGCTCATTGCTTAAGGCTCCGAAGAACAAAGGTGAAGGAGATGGAAGCGAGACCTTTCAGGGCGCTGGTGATGCAGACAAGGTACAAAAAAGTTGCAAATTTATTTTTCATGCTTTTGGAGGACCAAAAACTCCTCAGTGGGGAGGATTGATCTAGGTGGCTCCAGGGACACACACAGGGCAAAGAGGGCTCATGAAAGCTCGAAAATCAAAGTGATCAACATGATTTCGAACCAGGACCAAAGCGTAGATCTCGTCATCCTGATTGTGGTGATGTGAACAATTCATCAAACCAAGTGAGTATGCGAAAGTTAGAAGCAGTGAAAGTTCAGTTGACTTTTTGCTGACTAAGCAGGCTTAAGAAGGCCACAATTTGGATAGAACCCGGCCATCGGATTCCGGCCAACCTGGGCCAGATTTCGGGCAAATTTGTGGCTCGGTTAATTTGCCTCCTTCAGTCCTTTTTCCAAATTTTTAAAATGGCTATTATTTTTTTTTTAAATCAGAAGAAAAAATAAAAAAAAATATATATATATATATATATATATATATATATATATATATATATGGTGGCGAGCCATGACCCTCGCCATCGTCGTCGGACCCAACAAAAATCATAACAAAAAAAATATTTTTATGGCTCAGCGGCCATTGCCCCGCCAAGCCCTCCACCTTCCAACCAAACCATATTAAACATAATATGGAGTGGGCACGTGCCACCTCCGGTGGATCCAGAACACACCCCAAAACACTCCACCATAAGCATTAAAGGCCGGAGCTGGTGAAAGTTGAACCCATGGTCAGCGGGAGGGTCGGCCCTGCCCACGCAGTGGCCCCACGGTGCAACCGATTTAACACACCATGTACCATCCATGGTACGTACCAACGGCCCAACAAACATTGAAATGACTCTCCATCAAACTTTAATACGCCACCCTCATTTGAAATATGGTTACAAGAGTTATGGGGGCGAGACGCGCAATGCGGACCCGACCCCCCCATTCAAACACATTTTTGGTTTTTTTTTTTAAACAAACAACTATAATGAGAGGGGCGGGGATTGACCTCCCGACCCCTCCTCCACTATTTTTGACCTTATGCCAATCCATCCGCAACGAAGTTATTGTTTACTCCGCCGATGAAAGGACATATAAACCTCATTTCGCACAGTGCACCCATACAAATGGAGGAGGAACCAGGAGCACGCATGCAAATCGATGCAAGTGGAATCATGACTGCTGCAGAAACAGGGAGCAGAACCATGATCCTTGAAATTTTCCCGAGGAGGTAATTTTTCTCCATGTCGGAATATAGTCAAGTTTATAGTCATTTTTCATGGTTTTCCATAGGGATCACAATGGCAAGGTCAGATTCTCCTTTTGAGTTGCATATTTCCAGTCCACCCATGGAGCAGAATATTTGAGGAATCTAGGGGGAATCTAAAAGATTCCTTGAGCCCTAGATTCTCAATTTCTCAGAATTCAAAAATTGGACAATCGATTTTGCACTATTCGACGTCACAAATCTGATGGTGCGTTCAGATTTTTCATTTGCTCATTCTATTTTTCAACCACTTTTCTAAGTGGAATGTAGGTGTCAACATTCATGTGCGAGCAACCATTTCCATGCGATTGATGCTGTGAGATTGATGGCACGAACAACTTCAGCAATTTGACATCTGCTTCTTCAGATGGCCCTTGGTTGTGAGGTATATGCAATGTGTTCATGTACTTCTTTTGCTATGCATTGTGCTGCACAGATCCCTATTTGATGTTGATGAGGGATCTTGTTTATTACTTGTTTTCATGATTCCTGCTTGATGTGACGCGGAATCATCTATGTGATGTACTTGTTGTCATGATTTGTCATGTTATGTTTTGAGATCCCTTTGTTGTATGTTGATGGGATACTCATGTTGTCGTCATGCATGTTTGCATTGAGATCCCTTTTATGCCATGTTGGCGGGATGCTCTTGATCATCATGCATGAGTTTGTGTCATACTGATAGGAGTCCTTTTCCACTCAGAGTTCCTGTAGCGGAACATCTCTTGGCGCCACTCCTACGTGAGGGAATTTTCCTTGTATGATAGCAACATCATCTCTTATGTACATCATCACTATTGACGACACGTAATGCAGCAGCCTACACCATCTTGACACCAGGGCCCGGAGACGTAGTCCCTTCTGGACGAACTCCGTTATCAATGTCTTGTTATTTTATGTTGTTGATGATTGTCATGTTCCTCTTCTTTACAACATGCAGATGTATTCATTTATATTCTTTTAAAAATGCAATTTAACACATCACGAAAGTAAGAGGTCTTGGAAGGGTCCTTTGTCACACCCGTACCTGGATCACCGTTCCATGCCTACATCAACTGACGATCAATTCCGTGATGTTGTGCATTATGTACTGTGGACATTGGAACCAGATCTCTCTAATGGATTCCTTACTACGTATCCCTTCCAGAGCATTGTTCTCCCATCTGATGAGAACCTCTTGGATGTCATGACCTCTTATGGGTCATGATCAAGGAATCATGAGCATAGTTCCTTGTCTTGTTTCAAGCTCGTTAAAAAATGAAACAATGAATATGAGGATAGTTCTTTTACTGTGTCAACCTCATTAAAAAATGACACAAGTCCCAGAGCATAGTTCCTTTTCTTGTGTCAAGCTCGTTAAACAATGAAACAAGAAATCTGAGCAGTGTTCCTTGTCTTGTGTCAAGCTCATTAAAAAATGAAACAAGGTCCCCTAGAGAAAAGTTCCAATTCAAGTATTTGATTAGATCTAATAAAATCCCAATCGAGTCTTTCACTTGATCTCGTAAATGAACCTTCATTCCATCCACCTAATAGCCATGAGTAGTCTACTTAAGTGACTGTAATGAAGCTTGGGGGGCATGCACCTAGAATCGAGTCATCATGCTGGGGGCATGTAAACCAATCCAAGCATAGTTTTTCGTTTATGCACCTAGAATCGAGTCATCATGCTGGGGGCATGTAAACCAATCCAAGCATAGTTTTTTGTTTATGCACCTAGAATTGAGTCATCGTGTTGGGGGAATGTAAACCAATCCAAGCATAGTTTTTCGTTTCAAGCTTGTGTAAACATGAAACTGAATCCAAGCATAGTTCCCTATGGTTCAAGCTTGTGTAAAAATGAACCCATCTCCATTTTAACCCTCATGATTGCCATTCTATCAACGTCTTCTGTCAGATGAGCCTTGGTTTTTCTCCTTCCATCGTCACTGTCTGCTTGGCCGATCATACGCTTTCACTTGGTTGTTTTACCCTTTTTGAGGAACAATTGCAATGAGTGGTCTTATTAGCCAGCCTCTTCACATAAATCAACATGTTTTGTGAAGTTCCAATGTCACCGGAACCAGCTGTTATCCAAGACACTACTCATTCCTCTAAGACGAGTCACCTTTAAGCTCTTTTGTCACTCATAAAAAACGAAACGATTGCCGAGTATTTTCCTTTTTTGAATCATTAAAAGAAAATAAAAACAGGGGGTATGCTTTCAAGCTCTTTTTTGACTCTTTAAACACGAAAAGATTGCTTGGCGCTTGTCCTTTTCAACTCGTAAACAGATTGGAAACGAAATCTACTCAGTATAAGTTTAACCCTTTTCCAGACTAAGATAGATTACTTAGTTGATCGAACATGGTCAATAGGTTATCTCTTGTATTATTTTATGCTTTTTCGGACTTGAGAGAAAAATTTACGAAAAAGAAATTGTGGAGTTTTATTTTTTTTCCCTTTTCAAACTCTATAAACATGAAAAGGATCGAGTTCTCGTTGTCGTTAAACTCGTTAAAACTTCAAATAGCGACAAACTTGTCCATCATGACAAGACCGGGTTTTACCTTCGCTAGACTCATTAAAACATCACATAGCAATGGATTCACCCAAAGGGTGGAATTATACTACAAGCATATGTTATCCTCCTCAAGCTTGTTAAAAAATAAAGAGGTGCTGGTCAACAATGACTGGGGAAAATGGGAAAAGGGGTAAATCACTTTATGGTAGAAACTCGCTCTTGAACATGACACTTTCACTTCATCTCTGTGACTATTTGGGTTGGGTTATTTGCTTTATGATTATCATACCTATGGTCTATCACACCATCCATAACTTTGGTTTTGGGTTAATGCTGCCAATTCATTCAGTATCGCCGACATGTTCAAGAGAAGTCACTCGGTAAACTTCATCCTTTTTAATACTCATAAACCTTCATTTTCATTATCACCATTCCTGAACCTTGTGTCGTCAGTCAAATTATGTATTCAAAATAATTACACTCGTTTCATGTCGTTGATGGGGGATACATCAAGGCCCTCCTGCGATGAGTCGCTTCTTGTTGACATCAACACATTATCGAGGAAGTTGACTTAGAAACACCCTTCCAGTACCTTGAGGCTTGCATACATCAACGACAAGTTTCTCGCTTCTAGTGACAGGTTGACATCATTGGCCTTCGACCGAAAGACTTTGTATGGTGTTCGACATCAAAACATCTATCCACGCCATGCAGAATGTACTGCAGTACCTTGAGAATCATTATCATTATCGGTGATCTCTCTCGAGTCTGTTAACAGTGTACATCATTGGCTGGTAATCAGACGATGTCTTCCCATGTTCGACTTCATATCACATTTTCACATGGTTAGACTCGTACTTGAGCAAACGATTGGACGAGATAGGAGACCTCGAATCTAGTTTCATTCGTCCGGGCTGTGATTTCAGGAGATTACTAAATCATTTGTATAATGGATTTACACGGATGGTCATCCTATCATGGGTTTATATTTGTAGACAATTATCTATGTACATGTAATGAAAAGTTTATATGTTGAGTATGGGTACGCCTTCCCTCAACAATTCATGAAAAATCCAAAATATCATGACATTATATATTGTAATCGATGCAAGTCATCGTCCGCTTCAGTTCCTCTACATCACATCATAAAGCATATCATTCGACATTATCATTTTCAACTTCATGCTTTAGGGGGAAACTGTTACAGGTCTATTTGGGCACATCACTCCCGACATTCAGATTAGTACAATTAGGGCTCATCAAACCCTAATTTAGTTGTTACATGCCCTAGACAAGTCAACTCATTGAATGCTTCCTTCTATGAAAGTTTCCTGGCCTGAAGCCTTCATGAAATGCCTCCTTGGGACACTAGCGCAACCTTGGTTAGGGGTAAGTGCGTTGTAGAGTAGGCAGGCCCACTATGGCCTACACTGCAGTGCACTTAGGCCCTCTTTGACCTGCATTGGGCGAGATTGAGCGAAATTTGCATAGGGTTCTGGGAATATTCCTTCATTCTAGATGATTCTAGAAGGATCCCATCTATTATCTACTCCTATGAGCTCGAAATTGGATAGGCTAAGGATCTATTAACCTCCTATCATATCATCCCTTGCTCCATGGAAACTAACTCCAAGTGTGGAAGGCCATTCAATACCCTCATTTATGACAAAACCAACTCCATTTCCTATAAATTAAGCACTAAACATAGTGATCAGGGGGATAGAATCTGAAGTTTGTAAGGAAATTCTGTTGTTTTGAGAATTGAGTTCATGTCAAGCAATGTTATGTTGCTCGATTGGCGTGCTTTTGATGTGGCAAGGGTTCGACTGAAGCTGGAGGAGTGGCACAGGATCGAACTGTATTGGGTGATACTCTTCCTTCTACATTAATAAAGAGTTTAGTCCTTTTCTCATATTATTGTTCATATATGTGATGATTATGTGTTTTAATGTCTTCGATTCCACTGTTTTATAGTAGATAGATCATGTATGCTTTGATCGTTTCTTGTTTCTGTTTCTCTTGATACAGGTACCTTTTGAGCGAATTTAGTTCAAGTGGGAGCGACGGGAGTGATTCAAAAGAGATCAAGGAAGCGAAAGACTACAAGTAAGTTCCTCCATCTCATCTATCTTCTATAAGAAAAGGTTAAACTACTTTCTTTCTGTTGTTCTAGGTGTAGCCACCCACCTAGGGAAAATGTGTTTATCCGTAGATGCAAATTCCATATAACACACAATAAAGAATCACTATCCTCTTCCTTGCATTGATGATTTGATACATAAATTAAAGGAATTTCTTTACATTACTAAGTTAGATTTGAGAAGTTCTTATCATCAGATAAGGATTGTTGAAGATGATATTTGGAAAATTGCTTTCAAGACATAACAAGGTTTATTTGAATGGTTCGTTATGCCATTTGGGCTTTGCAATGCACCTGCAACATTCATGAGAGTTATGAATGATATGTTGCGACCATTCCTTGATGATTTTGTCATAGTATACTTAGATGATATTATGATTTTCAGTAAGACTGGTGAAGAGCATGTCAAGCATGTGAAACAAGTTTTAGATGTCTTGGAAAGGAAAAATTGTATTTGAAGATGTCTAAATGTGAATTTAGGAAAACCTCTTTGGTTTATTTGGGTCATATAGTAGGAGAGGGTGAATTGAAGATTGATCCCTCAAAAATTGATGTCATTGTGAATCGGCTTAAACCCAACAATGTAACAAAAGTTAGGAGCTTTTTGGGAGCAACCCAATTTTGAAGAATTTATCACTAACTTCTCACTCATTGCAGCACCATTACATGTTTTGACAAGTGTGAAACAAATCTTTCAGTGGGGTGGCAAGCAGAAGAAATCCTTTGACACTTTAAAAGAGAAAATCATTACAGCGCCAGTTCTAGCACTTCCAAATCTTAAGCAGCCATTTGAAATTCAAACCGATGCAAGCGAATATGCAATTGGAGTAGTTTTGATGCAACATGGTAAGCCAATTTGTTATCATCTGAAACCTTTACTAATGCAGTAATTAACTATCCAACTTATGATAAAGAGTTGTATTCTTTGGTACAAAGCGTGAAGAAATGGAAGCATTTTTTGATGGGTAAAGAAACAATTATTCATACTGACCATCAACCTTTTCAATATTTACAATCGTAAATCAAGCTACAACAAGTAAGACATTTCAAGTGGATGGGATTCCTGCAACAATCTCATTTGGTAATCAGGTATAAGAAAGCTATATACAACAAGGTTGCAGATATCTTATCAAGGCCTATTGTTATTGCATCTATTATTCGTAAGCATAACTCAATCATGAATGAAATTTATATTGAACAATATGCTCAAGATGAAGATTTTAAAGATGTTTATGCAACTTCGAGTTAAGGCAATCATGTTGAAGAGTTGGATTATCATGTTCATAACAAGTTGTTGTATAATCTTGGCAATTTATGTGTTCCATAGGGTGAAAGAATCGATGTCATAAGGGAAGCCCACACTTCTCTTATTGATGGTCACTTTGGTGTAGGCAAAATAGTTGCTCAAATTCAAAGGTATTGTGATTGGCCTCACGTGAATGAAATTGTTTCAAAAGATGTGAGAGGATGTTCCATGTATGCTACTAGCAAGCCGAGCAATAGGAAATTGGGTTTGTACACTCCACTTCCTATTCCTTCCCATCCTTGGGAAAATATTTATATGGATTTTGTTGGAGGACTACCAATGTCTAAGAAAGGTCATGATTATCTATATGTTGTTGTGGATCGTTTTAGCAAAATGTATGTGTTGATGCCATGTAAGAAATAGGTTACAACTGAACATACCACAAAGATGTTCTTCCAAAATGTATGGGTTCACTTTGGGTTACCCACTTCTATTAGTTTTTATTGAGATTCTTGATTTGTCAAGAAGTTTTGGTTAAGTTTATGGGAAATCCTGTACACAAAGTTGAAGAAGAGCACCGCATTTCATCCACAAATGGATGGCCAAATAGAAGTAGTGAACAAAAAAATAGTGCATCTCCTTCGAGGATATTGGGGTAAGCATCCTAAACTTTGGGATGAGCATTTACATTACATCTTGCATGCCTACAACCATGCCAATCATTAATCTACACAAGTATTTCTATTTGAAGCTTGTTTGGGTTATTTTCCAAAGTCTCCTTTGGATTTCATCTTTGGAAAATATATTGCAATAGATGGACATGGTGATGTGGACAAAGCCAAGAACTTCATTGAACAAATTCAGTTAGTGTGTCAAAGGGTACAAGAACAGCTAGAGAAAAGCAAATCCAAGTATAAAGAAAGACATGACGAGCATCGAGTTGATCATGATTTTCAAGTGGGAGATAAATTTTAGTTGTATATCCCCAAGGAAAGACTACAAGGTGAAGGTAAAAAGCTCAAGCCAATCAGATAGGGTCCTTTCAAAAATTTGGAGAAGATTGGTAACAATGCTTTCTGATTAGATTTATCACCTTACATGCAAATTTATTTTCTTGTAAATGTAGAAAACTTGAGATTTTATGAGCCTTCGATGATTGATGATCAAGAAGAGAATGTTTAGATTCCATCTATAGAAGATTTTTCTCCTGAATATTTAAATGTGTTGCAGGAAAACTCATTTCTTGACAAGGCGATAAGGACTTCACACAGAGGCAATGTGGAGTATCTTAGAGTGGGGCTCAAAGGTATTTATCCAAGTAAAGCAAGGTGGATTGAGATCGAGAAAGTGAGGGAGTTGTACCCTCACTTACTTGTTGAGTAAAAACAAATTATTAGTGGTTCAAAATCTTCCAGTGGGGAGGAATGATCAAGGGGATTAAGAATATGTTTTCAAAAATCAAAGTGCTCAAATTCTCCCCAAACTGGCACCAAATCATAGATCTTGTCCTTCTAATTCCAACGACGCTTTAATCGCCTCAATCTGACATCGTATGAGGAAGTTATCGCATTCTATAATTTTTGGCAAACAATGAAAAAGTCAACTTGTAGGGTTGACTTGGTAGACAATACGATGATGTGGCGCTGACATCAGCAAGTTAACTAGGCGATACGGTGGTCAGACGGGCCAATCCTGTGAGGACAAGTGGCGAGTTTCTCTTGGTTGGTGGTGATTATGGTTGGGTTAACCACAGGCCACCACGTGGCCCAATGAAAGGCTGCCACATAGCCCAATAGAATGCCACCAAATGGCTCTAGTTATTTGTGCAAAATTTTGGTTATTCGACCAACTGAACTTCCCGAGGTTTGACACCGTGACCTCCGGCAGCACAAACCACCACTCTATTGTTACGCCACATTGTTACTTATTAATATAACGTCAGCCACATATATTTAAGGCGTAGTGGTTAGCGGTTTGGGGGGGAGAGGAACGGCGGGCTCGCCCGAACAACCCTGCCTCGAGTTATATGGCATAATGCATGACCGTGGCGAAAGGTGAAGGGACGGTGTGTGTGGCCCTAGCCCCATTTCCATTCATATCAACATAACTAATGACGGATGAAACGGGAGGGACGAGCACATGGCACCCTTCTCGTGCCCATCCTGTGACCACATTACACCTCAAACAAGGGGGTCGACGAGTGCGTGGCCTCTGGGTCATACCCCACGGTCACATTTATCACCATATGATTAAGCCGAAGGTGAAAAATTAGGGCGCAAGAGTCCAATTAATCGTCTGACGAATTGCATTATTATCGGCAGGTTTCATGGTCGATCCTGCCACCTGTTTTTGCGAAAATGTCCTTGTGCAATGCCGCCAAAGCCAATTTTTGTTGCCAACTTTGACAGAGGGATGAATTTGCAGAACAATTAGCAAAGAAATGAAGAAGGAGGCCTAACTTGGCCAATTTTCAGCCTTTTTGAGCCCAAGAAGAGCCTACACAAGGGTTTTTGGGTGTTGTGGACATAATGACAATGTAATTTTTGCAATTTGAGCATTGCATGTTGATGTAACTTAACATTTGAGCATATAATTTCAAGGGACAACATTGGAAGATGGACCCGAAGACATAGCCCAGGAGGGGTGAACTACGTCATCAAATTGTTATTTTGTGATGTTGCATGTTGTTTATATTTCATTGTTTAAATTTGCAAATTTTTAGTTACTTTATGTTCTTTTGCAATTTCGATCCATTACTCATAAGACATAAACTAGCTTGCAAAACTTTTCAAGAATCCTTCAATTTTAATTTCAGATCATATTTAGATTAAATTGCTTTTAGAAAAATTTACAATTAATTTCATATAGCACATAGAACACCACTAGACTATATTCATGGTCTTCGTGCTATGTTTAATTAGGCTATTGCAGATCCTTTTTATAGGGGAATTAGTACCATGTGCCTTTACTTGCAATTGTTGTGAAAAACACTATTGTTGTCCTTGATCCTTTGTTAAACTCCATAGCCTTTTTGGCTTTCTAAGGCTCCACTTTACTATGCATACATATCCATATCAATGTGAACAATAGAAAAATACAAGTAACAACAACCAGGAAAAGATCAAAAAACTTATACCATAAATAAAATTGAATTTCCTAGGAATTGCATCTTTCTACAAATGCGATAAGAAATTGCAAAATTTACTAGGGAACACAAACTAGAGAAAGTATGATAGGCTTAGTCCATTCACTGTTGATTATTCTATTTTCTTGAAGTTTTATTGCCTTTTGTTGTAGGTCATAAGTTAATAGTTTCACAGATAGAAACTCATATGGCAACTGCATTATCTTCTCTTGTAGAGGTGTTTTGCAAATCCGTGAAAGTAAAAAAGTCGGGTTAATTGCGCACTACATCATACCATCCATTTTGCTTTGCTCCATTGCAAATACAATTTCTCCTTCCTCTTCCAAGATTCCAAATTTTGCAACCACTGGACAATTGCATTTAGTTAACCAATTTCAACAAAAACTTTCACCAAACAACTATAGAAAGATGGTTGAAATAATTGATATCTACAGTTTCCAATCAAAAAAGAAATGCAACAATGATGTGACTATTGACGATGTCTTGAACACAAATAATCTTTTTAGACTTCAAGCATTTTCATACACTCCAGGCGATTGTATTTTCAATGCAATTGAAGTGATTTTGCATTTTTATTATACGTCCACTGAATTGCAAAATGGAACAATTGACCACTTCTTGATATGCCTTGAACAAGGGCACATAGAAGCAATATAATCTTTTAATTACAAGCTAGCACCTGATTTCTTGTATCAGCTTCATGGAATTCATGACATTGAAACATATTTATGGAGGATGCATCTCCTTGCTTGAAATGGTGCTATTGACAACAAATGAAGACTACGGGGAGCCACATATTGCATATGTTGGTTGGCCAAATGGTTAAAATAAAAGGAATTTGGTTGAGCACAACAAAGAAATATATTTGCTCTTCAACTCAAACAAAATAACGAACCCATTGCATATATTGTTCCATGATGAGAACCCTCTTAACAGGCACTATGAACCATTGTTGTACAGGAAAATAGGTCGAACCATTGTCACACACAATGAATACTTTTCTCCTTCTTGCAAAGATATACAAAGTTATTGCCAAACAATGAATAACAAAATGAAAACCCATGGATTGCATAAAGCAACATATATTATATCCATTTGTGGAGATAACATGTTCTCTGTACTTTTTCATTTGATAACACTTGACTTTGATGTAAAATCCTTGAGACTTTACATTGTCCAATCATTTTTCAATTTGATAATGTGCAATGCACAAGATGCATTGCATTGTTTACAAAAATATCTATCAAATGATGTCATAAAACTAAAAAAAAAAGTTACAAATTGGCAAGCATACCTTATTAATATGGAAATGCCATATGAGAAAGGTGGGGTTGAAGGCAAGGCATTTTGTTTGAAATGGGTAACAATAATATTCAAAGTAAACATATGAGAATGGTCCTTTCTAGTTAGAAGCACTGTCAATTCTTTCCAATGCAATAGTTGTTCAAGCCAACATACAATATAGTATCATTTGAAACAGATACACTGCATATTCATTATGCACCTTTGTCAATAGATGAACATGGCAACACAATGTACATTGTCAAATATTGCTAATAAAAACAACATCCTTGAACACACAACATGCACCTATGCCAACAAATGCATATAAGAATGAAGACAAATTGTAGTATATCGTGACGCCAATGAAAACACATAAAAATAGTAAGATCAATGTCCATATATTAAAATGGGTTTAACATGATAGATTATCAATGTTCCTGTCCAAGCAAACATTGTTCAAAATCCATTTGCCACAATATATGGAAGACACAAAAATAATCGTTGTTGCATTGAAAAGACGATTGGAATATAAAAATGCATTTCAAACATTAAAATTTTGCGTGCACAATGTCATGAATGCATTGAAGGAACCATGTCCTTGGAACCTATATAAAGCTGAAAACATTAGCATAAATATAAATTGGGATAGCATCCTACAATCAACTGCTTTAAATGATTCAAATGAAAACATTGACATTGAAGACAAAAATGAAACAAGTAGCGATTTGGAAAATGAAACACCAATTGAAACATTGGTACATGGATACATAGGGTCCCAGCGCATCCATGATTTGCAAGAAAGCTAATTGAAGTTGCTCCAGCTGGAGGGCAAGGCCCCCTTGGAATTTTTAGACACAAATAGGTAGAGGAAATAAACTTTCCATCGCTTTTTATTTGGATATCCACGCGATAGTGACATTGTAGAAACTTTTTGCGACCAAAAAATTGTGCAATGGGAGTTAATGCATTGTAGTGGTGATTTCTCTTACCACACAACTAATCTACTTTTCAAAACATTGCGAATAATAATTGAAAAAGTTCTTTCATGCATTTCAATAAAAAATAGAAAAGGGAAATTAAAAGGAACGAAGTTACTAGCAAAAGGGGTTAAATACAAACCAAACTTGGACAACATTCTTAAAAGCGACATTGGTTACATGGATTTTAAACACATAAGAATTCTCATGATTTCTTGTAACAGATGAAGAAAAATATATTCTCCATGATACATCAACAAGGACCATTAACTTTCTTTGTCACAGTTACAAGCATTGAACATTGATGGGCTCCATTGGTCAACATATTGACCAGATTGCATGACAAAAGAAGAAAAATAAAACATATTGAAACAATAGAAGCCTGCAACATTGACTATATCATAAGAAAAAATGCAGTGACATGCACTCATTATTATAGCCATAGAATTAATGGGTTAAAGCAAATGATATCTAAAGACAAAAATAAATAAAAATAAAAATAAATTCAGAAATGTAGTAGATCACTACTTCGTAACTGAATTCAAAAATGTAGGAGGCGAACATGAACATGGGTTTATATGGGTAGAAAATGCACTAATATATGGAACCAATAGTCACAATGATATTATCGTCGATAATTATTTGACTTGTAACACATAACACCTTGATCCAGAGCTTACAAATATACATCAACAACACCATACAAAAAGTTATAGAAAGAGAAAAAGCTCACATTGTAGATACAATTTCTCAATGTCACACATGAGAAGCACGAAAGTTCTTGAACCAATTGCATTGCTAGATGACACAATGATCGAAAAGTGAAATTGTTGCATGATATCCTAGAAACCAAAAAATATGATAGCAATAGTACTTTTGACAATTTTTTCGATGAATTACATTTGACTCAAAACTGAATACATTGTAACAATACAAAGTACATTGAAGCAACCAATGATTTTATTAGAATGAAAACCCTCTCACATTTGGAACAATAGCTTTTCAAAGAACATGCCACAATTGTGGAATGCAAATATTGATGCCCAATTTGTCCATAAAGCATATGCAGATGCATCATATTGCATATCTTACAGGACAAAATTTGACAAATCAATGACGAATGCATTTAAAATAATAAGAAGAGAACATGAATAGAGCAAAGTAAATGTTATTGAAATGATACGTTTATTGGGCAATGCTTTACTTAATCTCCAATAGATGTCATCCCAACAAGCAGTACATATAGCACTTTCTCTTCCATTGAATCATAGTTCACGGGAATACATATTTATCAACAAAACACCAATGTATGAACACACATTTATCCTCAAATCATCGTTCCTACTAAAACAGGAAGATGACGACTCCGAAAATGTAATGTGTAATTCAATTACTGATTATTACATTGGTCGACGTAATGCTATAAAGCGTGTATGCCTTGGTGAATTTGCCTCAAGGTACGACAAAAATGGCACACCCAATTCAAAAAGAAAGAAACCAATGGTAATATGATTCATCAAATACAAAAACACATTGACTATGAAAACTATTGTAGGGAAAAGCTTTTGCTACATGTTAGATTTGAAAAAAACAAGAATGCATCGAAACAAAACTTGGTCTCATGGGAAGCTGCGTATATCTTACATGAAGACACAATAAAAATAAATGAATCTAAATTCACATATAACATCAATCCACTATGGGGCAATTTGGAAAATGAAATTAAGGAAATCCAAAAAAATTCCTATCCCATTTATATAGTGAAAAAACAGAAAATCATTGAACACTTTAGCGAAAAATATGATTTGCAAATAGACTTCAATGTTCCCATCACCATGGAAAAAAAATACAATTGAATATTGGACTCCATTTTTCATAGCATCCAATTCTAGTTGAAAATGTGGAATATCACAAGCTAAGAAGAATGCTCAATAGGGAACAACAAGCAACTATCAAAGACATTGCACTGAAAAATCGCATGAACATGGACGAACCATTGTATCTATTCCTAACTGGAGGAGCTAGAATTGGGAAAACATCTACAACAAAAGTAATATTTCAAAGCTCATATGGTTTTATGATGCTCGTCATTCAACTAATCCTTTGAAACCAAAGGGGTTTATACTAGCATACACAGGAAAATTTGCATAATGCAGGCAATACAATTGTCCATTCTGCATTGCTAATGTATTTTGACAAGTCTGGCCCTACACCACTTGGCAATGAAACATTAGATGCACTTGGAAAACTTTACCAAGAATTGAGACTAGTTTTCATTGATGAGGTTTCCTTGCCAAGAAGTCATTTTTTTTCATTGATGATTGATTGAGAAACATTAAACATTCCCAGAAAAAATACTTTGGAAATGTTGACATTATATTTTGTTGTGATCTCTATCAAGCATAGGATATACAAGATTCCCTGACATTTGAACAACATATTCTCAACAAACAATCGGTTCCATATGAATTTTAGAAATAAAATGTAAAATGTTATGAATTGCATGCTAAAATGCACCAAATAGACAAAAAAATAATCTCAATATTGAATAGAATGTGAACAAACACTCAATCAAAAGACGATTTGTTATATTTGAACAAAAATTGCGTTAGTCCTGCACCTATTTACCATGCTTTCCCTTATTTTATTCTTTTTAATAAATATATTGTTTTGCACAAGAACAAAATGTTGTCAATTGTTCTTGGTGACGAAATTTTCATCAATGCAATAAACCAAGAAGAAGAAAACCAAAACGATTTCCCTTCACATTTACATACAACAACATTTCCTTCAGGAATAGTCATGAAATTAACTATGTTAGTTGAGATTTATGCTAAAAATTACGATTCACAAGATAGCATTGTTAGTGGAGCAAACAGAATCATTAGAGCCTATACAAAAACAAACGAAAGTGATGTCACATGGATCAAGTTCTTTGATACAAACATAGGATATTTCCAAGCAAGAAAGTTGGCTCACTTATATAGTGAAGGCATTTTCGAAGATTGGATCCCCATACTGCGAGTAACAAAACCAATAACACCATCAAAAAAGACATGCTATATCAAAATACAAGGACAATTTCCTATTCAATTGGCAAGTGTACGCACAATACATAGATCACAAAGCCTCACACTAGACAACCTTGCATTCGATCCTACTGGAATACGGACTCATGGACTAGTCTACACAACCTTGTCTCATGTTAGGAACATGCAATCCTTGTTCCTGTTAAAACCTCTACAAAAAAAACTTCAAAGTCAAGCAAAAAATAACAATTGAAATGGACCAGCTACGACAAACTGCAAAATGGGAACTAGATTACACTTATCGACTTTTACACACACATTCATGCACATCATTTCTCTCTCTAAATAATTGTAACCTAAAATCCTATATGAATGAGGTCCTGAATGACTATGATTTGATGGATGCTAACATTTTGTGTTTACAAGAGACACATTTGAAACAAGATATTCTGCAACAAAAGTTTAAAACATTCAATTGCATATCAAGCCATTACAAATATGGATTGCTCACATGCTTCAAAGAAAACATAAGAATTGTTGAACATATGCAGTTTCAAGAAGAAAATGTAGAAGCATTGATGGAAAGTATCATTCTACATGGAATGCAGATTACAATTGTCAATGTCTATGCAACACCCTATGCCACATTTCCCAATATACTAAATATTATTGAAAAAACATTATGCAATATATCTATTGGTAAACCAATAGTCATTGTAGGAGATTTCAATGTTAACATGCACCAAAGTAGCAATAGAACAAAGACACTAACAAACTATATGCATAGCTACAACCTCCATTTTCTTCTAGATACAAATACCTATGTGGCCACATCACTCATTGATCATGTATGGTCTAACATAACACACAACTACAAGATCTACAAGCTAGATACATATTGGTTAGATCATGACACAATTTGTCTCATAATGGACCATATATATGCAAATGAATCATAAAACATATTGAACTCTTTCCATATTTGCAATTAAATCATTTTTCCCCTTTTTGTTGCCATTGAAGCTTAACCATTTATTAATGTTCTTTTGCAATCATCCATTGCATCCATGTGCAAAGAAGCTTCTAATGCAATTTCCTTTCTACTATAGAAGAAAAATGGATCAAAGTTGCAATGACCAAAAAAAGAAAAGACAAGTATTTACAAATACTATTTGTACTTCTATTTTTATTTATTTATTTTCATATATAAACTAGTTTCCATGTATCCATTGTCACTAATTGCATTTTTCTAAACACCTTGTAGCCTTGCACATCTAAGCAATACAACATCACAACAAGAAAAACAAATACAAAAATAAGTAACAAGGCAAGTCAATCTATGCCCATTGCTTATTTGCATCTGTCAAATCTGCAATATACATATCAAAACTAGCTCCTCGTAATTGACTCTGATTTTCATGGTATGTACACAACCCAATAACCATTCCAATACCAACTGAATAATTGAACATCTTTGAATCTCGAAAATTGTTTCATGGCGATGCCATGGTTGTCTACAACACATTTTTGGACAAAGCAACAAAAACGCATAAAAAAATACTCGCCGATTTGAATGATCAACAAGGATTGATGAAAATCACAATGGTTCTTCTAAGTGACCTCATCAAAAAACACAATCAAAAGATCTTTCCAAGAAAAGGAATTGCAGTCACAAATTTCCATATTGTGCCAAAAACAAACTATGACAGTGGCCACTGCGCCCGCATTCTGTTGTTAGATAATACAAGCATTGTATAAAACATTGAGAGAGTTTGTGTAGAATACAAATTTGTTCCCAATACAATAATAGAATAGTTGGGAAAAAGCATAAAAACATTCCCAATTGGAACAATTGCAACACTTGTAACAACAGTTCAAAAAGTTGGAATGCAATACACACTGTAAATCAAAGACGAAAGCTCTAAAGATGATAAGGCATCAATAACATGCTCACCCTTGCACCACTCACCCATTAGTCTTATGAATTTTAGCTTATTGTCTCTATGCAATATAAAAAATTACATTTTTTTGGTACTTTATATCATAGCTACAACTATTTGAAAACTTTGCACCTATCTACAATGAAATGGAACAAAAGATACAAAGTGGAGATATGTCAATTATGCTCTTCAAAAACATAACAAAAAGAAAAGACCTCAAGGAAAAACCATTTCGTACAACATAGGCGACATTCATAACGCATTTGAACATTGAGATACAAGAAGACCTCAAAAAAATAATCGATAGATAGATCTAGGTAAGTACATACCCAGTAATCTACTTATCTTTCATTCCACATTTACTTATTTTTCATTATACATTTGTTGACTAGTCTTCTTTTCTAACAAGTCCAAGGAATACTTGTCATTGCAAATGCATACTCTACACCATTTGAACCTATCTGTGCACTCTATAGTTGCCCAATGTCATCATCTGCAATGATAGAAGATATGTCAATATTTTGCATTAAGTGCAAACAACAAACCCTTTTCTCTTTCTACATTTTATCAACTGCATTATAAGAACTCTTGATAACAACATCCTATGTTGTTGCCTTAGAAATAGACTAGTTTTAAAGAAGCTACTGCGCGAATTAGCTTAAATGTCTCACCAAGAATATCTGCAAAAAAAAACAACAACATTTTATAAGTTGTGCAATTTACAGATTCATAGTCTTTTCACTCTCAATGGTGACAATGAGATTCTAGATGCTAACGACAACAACAAGAAAAACATAGTGAGCCAAAACTCCAACTAGCAAGTTTGTCTTGTCTCCTCACATATCATCCTCATTCTTTCACCTTTAGTTTTTAGTCACATAACAACATGCTACAATTTTCTATTTACGCAGGCATTAATCAGCACTTTGTATTATATTTCCTCATGCAGGTATGATGAAAATTCATAAACAAGTATTATAGGTCTTAAATGCTAATGTTGAAAGAAGAATGAACATTACTATGTTCATCCACAAAAACATTGATGTCCAACAAAAGAATGCCACTTTTTTTTGTTAATAGTAATATTACCACAACAATATTTTTACTTTTTAAATTGCACAAATGTTTTGAAACATTGTCTGCAATTTTACCCTTATTAAAAAAAAATATTTTTAATATTGTGTAGTTTTACTTATTTCCTGATATGCTTCAGTTTCACTTATTTTGTTAATATGAAAATATAACTGTTCTACTCATTAATAGAAATGGATTAAATAGATTACATTAAATTATGTTTTGTCAAGATATTGTCATTTGACATACTAAATTTCCACTTAAAGTGCAAATGCTATATACTTTTCTTTCAAACACCTACAATGCAAATTTATGTTTAGTCAAAATATTATAATTTGTTAGATTATGCTCTCCTTCAAGCACTCGAAATGCAAATTTTTGTTTTGCTTAAAAAAAAAAAATCAAACAAACAAACAAACTCATGCATTTATGAATGGTTTAACATGATTTTGCATGTGGCATTGTCTTTTGTATTAATTAAACATGGATTTTATTCCATCTACAATGTTGAGTTTATTCAATGTTACAATTAATTCATACTATTCAATGTTCAATAATTAAACTACGTAGAAGGCAATGCTAGTTATGTTGCCTTGTTATAATATACAATTTATATTATAATTAATATATATTTCTCTCTCTCTCTCTCTCTCACACACACACACACATATATATATATATGCCATTTTTTATTGGAAGGTGGCAATGTAATTTTGACCAAGATTGTGATTTCATGTTGTTTAAAATGCATTTTTGAATGCATAAATTGATTCAACACCCTAAAAACCCATGAGACACTCTAAGTCTTGATATTAAACAATTCAAACTTATAATTCTTAAAAGTCTCTACTAGATGCTCAAAAATTTGACCAAAAAAAACCAAAAAATATCATTTCATCTAATAGTTAAACTAGACATATAATACATTATTTTTTTTTAGAGAGAGAGAGTTGTTCTAACTTTGTTCAAATGGATGAACTAATTTTTAAATCAAAATAATCTCCAAGTTTGATTAAATTTTTGCTAATTATCTAATTTTTAAAACAAAAAGATAAAAACAATTAATATATTACAAAAATATTTAACATAATTAAATTTAATTAACTTATATTCATAAAATATATACACACTAAATTATAATATATTAATAACTATAATATTAACTATTAATTTTAATATTATCTATTTATTATACATGTTGCTCCATGGTATAAGGCATTCAATTTTGGTTTTGACTAGGTATTAGTTTTAACATTATGAATTCATTTTTTGTTATTTTTTATTATTATTTAAATTTATTTATTTATAAAGTGATTGGTTGAGGTTTTATTATGGGTTGTTTAGTAACTTCCATTTCTATTTGTTACTAATTTTTTGTTTTTTGGTTTTTTTTGTTTTATTTCATTTTTATTTAACTTTTTATTTTTTCTATTTTTATGAATTATATTTTTTTCACAAAATTTTCCATTTAAAATGACTTATTATTATATTAAAAAACATATTTTAATATATTTAGTTTGAAACAGTTTAGTAACTTCCATTTGGATTTTTTTTTAATTTTTCTATTTTTATGAATTATATTTTTTTTCACAAAATTTTCAATTTAAAATGACTTGTTATATTATTAAAAAACATATTTTAATATATTTAGGTTTTTTTTAACAAGATCGGATAGTTGTTAAATTATCAAAAAAGGATTTTCGAGCAAGCTCCTTTTACATTCTGTTGTTCTGATATGATAGACTGAGTGGTTGAATAAGCACGCAGACCTTTCTCCTGTGCTTGGTATAAAAACTTCAGAAGTTTTTTTAGCTATTCTAAAGTACTGTTTAACATATTGACCATCTAAGAAAACAAATTTACATCGCATATTTCACAAAAATTTATGGTTTGTAAACTGGAAGAGTAAATTCTGTTCCTTGTGTTGTTATTCGTTCTGCTTGCTGTTCCTTGCTGCTGTTCCAACGACTTGTTGTTCCTTTGGTATGTTTTTCTTTCGTCTGTTATTCCTTATGTTGTTGTTCCTTCTTCTGTTGTTCGTTTTGCTTGCTATTCCTTGCTGTTGTTCCTTCGGCCTGCCGTTCCTTCAGTCTATTGTTCCTTCGGCCTGTTGTTCCTTCGGCCTGTTGTTCCTTCGGTTGTTGCTCCTTTTGCTGTTGTTGTTCCTTTTGGTTGTTGTTCCTTCTGGCGTTGTTCCTTCTAGTTGTTGTTCCTTCTACTATTGTTCCTTCATCTTCTTGCTGTTCTTTCGGCCTACTGTTCCTTCGGCCTATTGTTCCTTCGGCTGTTGTTCCTTCTGTTGTTGTTCATTTTGGTTGTTGTTCCTTCTGGCGCTGTTCCTTCTGTTGTTGTTCCTTCTAGTTGTTGTTCCTTTGTCTTTTTTTTGTTCCTTCTTCTGTTGTTCCTTCAATCTGCCTCGATTTTTCCCAGTGCCTCTACTTTTCTCATGAAAATTGTGATCTAAGCTGCCCTCACTGACATTTTCATGTGTTGTTCCTCGTTGTCATGATTTTTCCTTTGACTATCCAAGTTATTTTGGATTTCTCGATGGCTATGGATTCCTTGTTACACTATACATTCTCTTCCTTGATGTTTTTCTCTACTCCTTCTGCGCTGTCCTCTGCTTAGCTCCTGTGTATTGATAATTGAAGTTCGCTGCTCTCTAATTTCTATTTCCCGATGCTGCCTCTGATAATGAAGGTTCCTGCGCTTGAGGTTATTTTTAAAGGCTTGATTGAGCATGCTGAGCTCGTGACTCTTCTCGGCCTGCTCATGAATATCTCGCTGACTACAGTGCTTGCCCGATTTTCCATTCAGCTCAGAACAAACAATGCCAAGATTGATTTGACCTTTAGCTGCTATTTGCTGATCTTGGGGGTGATTCTTTCTCTGTTGTAAATCATGATGCCTTTGATTCTTAATTATGAGGATTTTCCTCACTGTTCGAGAAGGATTGGCTAAGATTTTTCTGCCAGTCATGTACAGATGGATCTCTTGTTGCTTATTCATATTTTGATTCCTTACTGCAATTGATTTGATGTGATTAACTATGCTTTGAGTCTTAGGCTTGTCCCTTTGAGGGAACGAATTATGGGATTGCTTGTTCATAAATTTCATGGTTTTCTTTCACCATTCCGGCTCTCCGTTCCACTGCCTTGTTGGCCAGTGAGTCAGCCTCCTTGTTTTGGGTTCTAAGAACGTGTTTAAAAACAACATTCCCCAGCTTCTTTATGTTGTCCATAATTCTTTGTCGAATTTTATTTAAAGCTAGATTTTTGAAGTCTCTCCCTGCTTCCATTACTGCTATTATAATTGTCGAGTCGCCAATTATAATAGGATCTTTTAACTGATATTTTTTTAGGATATTGGTGCCCATTAGCAAACTGTATGCCTCCACCCTATTGTTTGTCATTGTCCTTAGCCCCCATTCATAAGTAGCTATTGTCTCGCCTTTCGGATCCAAAATTAATCCCCCTGCCCCTGCTCTTCCATGGTTGTTCTTTGAGAATCCATCAAAGAAAAGAATGTGATTTCTTTGATTTTTAATCCATTCCTCCATCTCCTTGTCGTTCCCACGAAGCTTCCAATCTCTAATTTTTCTTCCTACCTTCTTTGGTAATTGATTCTTTGTTGAGTCTTCAATGAGGGCTTTTTTATACGAATCCTTTTCTTCTTGCTGCATACTATTTTGGTCCAAACTTGGCACTCCATTTGCACTTATCATTTCCGAAATTTGACCCCATGTATTGGCTAAAATGGTCCCAATATTTGGCTTTTGGCCTTTAAAGATACACTTATTCTTGGCTAGCCATAAATGCCAGCACAGAGTGGAGGGGAGGCACTTCCAGATTCAATTTATGACAGTTTTTTTTCCTTGCATATGGATAACTTTGCTCCCAATTTACATTTAGAGTTGTCAGCTGCTCAAATGTGTCAATGTTCATTTCAAGAGGACTGATGATTTGCTTCCAGCATTGTCTGGCAATAATGCATTTCAAAAATAAATGTTGAATACTTTCTTCTTCTCTTTGACACATAACACATATAGAAGGGCCTTGAAAACCTTTTTTCCTTAAATTTTCCACCGTAAGAATCTTGCCTTTAAGAAGAGTCCATGCAAATTTTTTTATTTTGGGTAAACATTCATTCTTCCATGTTGTTGTCCATAGATTCCAGTTTTCGTAATTGTGGTATTTTTGCAGAAAGTTGTAGCCTGATTTTACTGTAAATTTTCCTCTGATTGGATCCCATATATAACTATCTTGGCTCTCTTTATTTATTGGGGCTACTCCTGCAAGTAAAAGCTTCAATTCTTCCCACTGATTTTTCAATCTATCTGGAAGAAACTGCACTCTCAAAGTCGTCCATCCGTTTTGATCCCACTCTGATATGGAGTATAAAAAAGTTGTGCCTTTCTCCTCCAACCAATCTTTCAGTCCTCTTAAATTTTGATATTGATTCAAGGGAGCTGCTCCGATGATCCTGTCATCCCAAATAGAGGTAGAGTTCCCATTCCCCGGGTTCTTGGGGATTTGGTCTCTAACTTGAGGAATAATTTTTTTCATGAGTTTCCATACTTGAGTACAAGGACGATCAGGGATAATTTCAGTGAGCATCTTTGACCGCTGACAGTTGAGGTATTTCCTTGAAAGTGCTTCGCCCCACCAATGATCCTTCCCATTTAACATTCTCCAAACTAACTTGATCCCAAGTGCATTATTTGACAAACCTGGAATTCTAATAGAGATACCTCCTTTCTCAAATGGAAGAGTCACTTGATTTAAAATTGTTCTGCCTGTTAGATTTAACCATGTCATTCCCCAACTTTGTATTTTCCCCCTCATTTTTTCAATATGTTTGTTCCAGACCTCTGACTTAACCACTTCTTTTGCCAAAGGTAAACCTAGATAAGTAAAATGGCTCCAGTTTAGCTGAATCAGAATATCCATTATTTGAGAAATCCTCTGCATAATGTTAATTGGCACATTCCAAGTGTAGATTCTGCATTTTTTATTGTTTAGAAGGCCTCCTGAAACATCAAGGAAATCATCTAGAACTTTTTTAAACCGCCTGGCAATTATACTGGAGGCTCCCCCAATGAGAAGAGTATCGTCAGCAAAAAGCGAGTGGTTTATTTCTTTAACTCCTCTGGCAATTCTAATACCTATGATTTTCCTCTTTACTCTTTGGTTTTCTAGCTGAATACTCAATGTTTCCGCCATTAAGATGTAGAGGAAAGGAGAAAGCGGGAAACCTTGCCTCAGACCTCTTGTGCTACGAAAGTATCTGCTTGGCCTCCCGTTGATCAATGATGTTATCGAAGGGGTGGAGATGCATGCCATAACAATACCTATGAACTTAGGAGAGATGCCAAACTTTTGAAGGACAGCTACAAGGAAATTATGATTTACTCTGTCGAAAGCATTAGCCATATCCAGCTTTATGACCATGCCCTTTTCATTTCTTTGAATATCGCTGTGTATGGCCTCCTGCACTATAATAACATTATCTGTAATCTTTCTTTTTGGAACAAATCCACCTTGGTTTTCAAAGATGATGTAAGGCAGAATTCTTTTCAGTCTATTTGCCAAGATGTTCATGATGATTTTATAGGAGGAGTTGCATAAAGAGATAGGTCTGTATCAATCAAAGGAAATAGGATTCAGATCTTTTGGGATGAGAGCTAGATGAGAAGCTTTGGTATTTTCTCCCACTTTATTTTTTTTTTAACATTTTTTATCATTCTTACTAGATCTTTTTTTATTGTCATCCAATGGTTCTTGTAGAAAGCAATTGTAAAACCATCTAGGCCTTGTGCTTTTTCCGGGTGCATACTCCAAATTGCCTCTCTTATTTCCTCCTCTGTGACCTCTTTCTCGAGCTCTCTGTTTTGTTGTTCATTGATTTTGCTGCTAATTTGCTGAAGAAAGTCTTCGCTGTCCACTTGCTGGTCCCCTACTGATAGAAGGTTTTTATAGTAGTTATGGGCAACCTTTTTGATAGCTTTTGTTTCCCTTATTTCCTGTCCTTCCACTTGAATTTTTTCGATTTGGTTACCTGCTCTTCTTATCTTAAGGTTGTTATGGAAAAAGGTGGTGTTTTTGTCCCCCGCTTTTAGCCATAAACATCTTGACTTTTGCCTAATTTCCTCCTCCTCTAGCCTGTTTTGCTTGTATAGGTCCATGAAAATTTCTTTTTCCTGAGCATGCTCTTGCTCACTATCTTGTTGATTCTCTTTTTCCTTGCTCATTTTTTCGAGTTTCTCTTGCAGCTCTATTTTTTTTTTTTTTTCCTTGAGAGTGTTTTCTCTTGCCCATGCTTTTAGTTGTAATCTTAAATTTTTCAACTTGGTTTCCCATACATAATGGGGGGAGCCTATTACACTAGTTTCCTAGCTTTCCCTTATTAGTTTACCAAAATCTTCCTTGTTGTCCCAGATTTTGTTGTATTTGAAAGGTATCGGACCTTGATTCTCCAATCTATCCAATATCAACACAACAGGCTTATGGTCAGAGGCTGAAGCATGCACTATTTTGCTTTTGATTATGGAGAAGGTTGCTGCCAAATTTTCTTGTATCAAGATTCTATCTAATCTTTCCTTTATATTGTGTGCCCCTGATCTTTTATTACTCCAGGTGAATTTTCCATTACTTGGAGGAATATCAAGGAGTTTGTGCTCTTCTATAAGTTCTTCCAGTGCTGCTCTTGAGGGATCGCTGAAATAATTACCTCCCAGCTTCTCATCTATATTTCTAATCAAATTTAGATCCCCTCCTATCACTAATTTTCCCCTCTGTCCTTCTTGTGCTTCTTCTTTTACTGATTTCCAGCATTGAGCTTTATCTCTATAATGGTTTGGAGAGTATATATTTATGAAGGTATACTCTTCATTCGTGCTCTTCTTTTTTTTAAATCTGTTCTTACCCAATAGTTATTGAGTTTTTGATTAACAAGTTCCCATTTCCATTTGTTCCAAATTGTGCATATACCGCCTGAGGCTCCATTGGAGTCCATGGCTGTTCCTTCGAAATTTTTTTGAGTTTTGATCAGTTTTTGAACCTCTTGATTGCTGACTTTGGTCTCTTGGATCATAAGAATATCTGGTTGTTCCTGTTTTATTATGTCTCGTACTGCATTGATTTTCAAAGCGGATCCCAGACCCCTGCTATTCCAAGAGACCGCAATCATTATTTACTAGATTTATGATGGGTCCCTCCCTTTTCCTTTTGTTGATTTTTCTCTCCACTTCCCTTCTGTTTGCCGAGAAAAGAGTCCATTGGTTGTTGGGTGCCTATGGCCATTTCCTTTGTTGTTGCCTCGTCCCTTATTTCTTTGTTGGATTTCCTTCCGACTTTTTTCGGTTGTTCCCAAGCTTGGTTGTTTTCTTTTACTTTGTTTCTTGTGAGAATTCGGTCAACTGTGGGTGGGGGAGAGAATGGGCTCTGGGTGGGGGATGAGATGATGGCTAATGCATTAGCTTGGGAAGGAGAACGAGGGGATGGCAGGTCTTCTCCCAAAAGTTCGAATGGATTTGAGGAAGGATTTGCTGGAGGGGCCGTGTTTATTGGGGGGATAGAGGCTGTTGCATTGGTTTCATGAGGCTGAGAGGAATTAGTGGTAGCTTGTTTATTATGAGGTTTCTTTCTTTTTACTTGTTCCCAAGTATCTTCTTGAGCTTCAACATTCTCTACTTCTTTTAGCTTACTACATCTATTTGCAAAATGACCGTATTCATGGCATACCTTACATTTGAATGGGATTTGTTCGTAGTCCAGCTGCTGGATGTGTGTCCATTGATCCACCTTGATTTTAATAGCCTCCGGTAGCCCTTTCCCTAGGTCTACTTCCACGCAGATTCTAGCACAGGCGTGCATATTATCTTTTGGTTCACATCTGTCTATGTACTTGCCTACCGCATTTCCGATTGCTTTCACCGACTCATCGCCCCAACAGTGAAGGGGAAGATGAGGCAACCTGACCCAAACCGGAACAACACTTGGGATGTCCATCTCTGGATCAAAATCTGGAGACCATCTGTTCAAATATAAGCCTCTTGAATCCATAAAATAGGGTCCATTTCTAAATATTAGATTCCTGTCTTCCTTAGTTTCGAATAGAAAAGTAAAATATCCCCTTCCACAGAATCTTATGGCTATTTTCCCTTGGATATTTGCACTCCAGTTTCTCTCTACCCATTTTTGGACTGCTCTGGGAGAGGGCCACAACCCTGTAAATTGTCCCACCAAACCACGTTCAGCTAAAGAGATAGCAACTTTTCTGGGGAGTGTTGGAGGTAATGAGATCTCTGGAATGTCTGCTAACTTCTTCACGAATTTACTAGCGGTTGGCCTGGCTTTTGGAGCTCCATTTTCTGCTATTAGAGAAGCAAAGGTTGCTTCGTGATCATCTGTTCCTTGCTGGGAGGAAGAATCTCCCCCTGCAGAGAGGGGCATAGTGAGGGAGAACTCAGCAGCAGGAGGCTACCAAGAGGAAAGAAAACAGCAGGAGGCTACGCAGGGAGAGGGAACGCATCAGAGAGGGGCCAAGCCCGAGCTTAGGAGAGCTCAGCAGTAGGAGGCTGCCAAGCGGAGGGGCTGCAAGAGGCAGCAATGGCTGCTAGGTCAGACCTACGTGTGCGAGGGCATCATATATTTAGTTACAAACAATTATATATATATTAGTTAATCATATTTCTTAATTTCTATATTGTTAGTTGTTTTATTTTTGTGAATAAAGTTAGAACAACGATCTCCCTCTCTATATTAAAAAAAATAAAATAATGTCTTATATGTCTAGTTAACTATTAGATGGAATTATCTCTTTTGGCATTTTTTTGGATAGATGAAATGATACCGTTATTCTACTAGTTGTAATATACGGGGTAATTACTCATAACGAGTACTTATAATACAAGTTGCTTACATTATTTCAATATCGTTGATTACTAGTGTACGCACCGTTTAAGTTGATACAAGGTTGTTACTATCTAGCTTTTGTGTAGAGATTGATTGGGATTTTTATAATGATGTTTTGTTGAAACTGAAGCAGAGTAGATGTCATTTGAGAAAACAGAGATGTTAAGCCTTTGGATCCAACATTAGGTATATCCATGAGATTTGGATCACAATTTGTATTAACCAAACTAATTGTCGGAATACCCAAAGTTCTACACTCCCCAAGAGTAAAGATCTTAAATTCGAAGTTCAATATCATTTTGAAGTTCAATTCTAAGTTCGATATCTTCATTTTGATTTTGGATTTTTTGCTTTCATGAGCTCAAAAGTCTTAATTATAGACTATTAAATAAGTTGTTGGATCTAAATACTAGTGGGTGACCGCTAGCGAAGTAGTATTGTGAGGGAAAGGTGAAATAACCCCCATCGAGGAGTGAAATAGAAGATGAAACTATAAACTCCCAAGTAGTGGCAAGAAAATTAGATCTTTGACTGTGTGTCTTTTGAAGAATGAGTCAATAACTTATAGGCGATGGCTTGGTTAAGGGAACCCACTAGAGTTGTAGTGCGAGCGAGTCTTCATGGGGCAATTGTCGTTGCTTATGGACCCGAACCTAGGTGATATATCATCGAACCGTCCCCTTCCAACTAGCAATTGAACCCTACCTTCCCTGTCTAACGGAGTAGTTGTCGAGGGCCGATTTGAATGAAATTTATCTCCCTACCTCTTATGCTTTTGGGTCAACTGTTGTTGATACTAATCTGCTTGCTCTCCATGTGAGTAAGAACCTACCTACAGAAATAATTTAGGGCACCCATCTTAAGGGCCAAGAGCAACTGAAGTACCACTAGTGCAGCGTATGATCTTGTTGCTCGACCAAAGTTTATCTAGAACCACCAACAACTTTAGGCTAGCAAGCAAGACCAACCATACATACTATGCTTCTAAATCAGGTAAATTCACCATTAAAACTCCTTCTGCTTGATGGATGGGAGAGAGGCAACAACTACACTACCTGGACTGATGAAGACTAGTTGTTTATGGCCATTGAGTTGGATTCTTGCAGCTACGGGGACACTACTAGGATGATGGATATGTAAAGAAATGACTACTTACTCATGGGGTGTAGGTTGGAAAGAGGCACACATCTATCTTGACGAGTTGTTGGGCGAAAAAATAGGGAGAGGCAAGAGTTAATCAAACCATTTCTTGATTTGTCAATTAATAACTAATGGATGGTAAAGAGAATTTAGATGGGGATGCCCCTACACGATGGGCAAGTAAGAAGGCGAATATTCTTTTTATCTATTCAATCTCTCCCATCCTAGAAGTAAGGTAAGGAGAAGGTAGCTTGGGATGCCTGTGCATGATGGGAAAATTGGAAAGAAACAAAGATGAGGCTATAAGAAGGCAAGTATCCTGATAGAAAATCAGAAAAGAAAAATATTCTCTAATGTTGATAATTACTCGTGATATTACTGCATTCTTATTAAATTTCTTTATGTTCTACTTTTATCTTTTTTTCATCAAGCAATCATCAAATCAAAATGTGAAGATCAATGACACTAGATATAGGCACTCAACTAGGACTATAACCCCTCTATAGGGGAAACCCAGACAAATTATTCCACTAGCATATTTAAATCAAACTTGAGATGATCCAAGACCTTAGACCAAACCAAAAGACCTTCCTCCTCCACGAAGTCAACCTTTCAAGGTGATTATACAAACTTTAGTAGTCTCTTCTTGCCTCCTAGCTCCAACCGAGCAACAGCACAAAATTTCGGCCCTACTGCATATTTGAAATTTTGGCCTCCCCAGCAACTTCAAAATATGTGTGAGTCAAAGAGAGAGAAAAACAACTTCTTCTTGTTTGATAAATGTCTCCTTTTTCGCTAGGGTTTTCTCCTTCTTCTTTGGAATTTCGCTCTTCTTTTCTTCCAACTACTGCAGATCAAACTTCTTGAGTTGGTGCTTCAAATGAGGTTGAATAACTACTAATGTAGTGAATATGTGAGGTCAAATTCCCTTGATTAGGCAGACTTGTCCTTCTTTGAGGTTGACATGGTGGAGGAGGCCTAAATGACATAGTTGACACAAAAATAAATTTATATCTTCACTCAAGAAGCGCAAGGAGGGTCTATTACATGATGACACAGACAATGACTCTTGTCATAAACCCTAGAAGCCTACATTGGAAACTTTGATCTATTAATCATTGAACCGATCATGAAACCCATGATTTAATAAGTCAATTTCTTTTACAATATTTTTTCTTTTCTTTTCTTTTGGGAAATACATTACATCATGACTCAAATACAATTATGAAGATCGACACTAGTTACATTCTTCAACACTCCCTATTAACTAGGGAGGTATTCATAATTACATATATACAAAGGTACATGGAATATCTTAAAATGATATGCTTTATGAAGAGTCATAGCACACGTAGTGCTACAGATCAAATACCTGACCAGGGTACTCTAATCGGGTGGGACTAAGGTGTGCTCCAAGATTTAGCCCCTTTAGGTACCATCAGGCTTTAGCTCTAACACAAACCCAGGGATCTAGGTGTGTATCCAAGGTAAAAGCTTTAATACCAATGCCACCCTCCCTACTTTTGGATATAGACATCATCACAGACAGACTAGATGTCCTCCCAAGCATCTTATTTCCCCAAGATGCTTCATCTCTCCTTATCAACTAACCCAGATATATCCATCAATCCAAGCATGCTTCAAACGTTCAACCTTCTTATGGAGAGATCCTGTACAATCACAATCCCAATTAGCAACAAACTTTGAGATACATATACAAGTTAACACAAACCTATGGGATCTTAAAATATATTGACGTTGCTTAGATCATCATCATATCAAACCACATTACTCATAAATTTTACTTCTTCAACTTTTCAGCACCACCAAACTCAGCCTTAGCACTTTCTTCCAAAAACATCTAAGTTTTTTTCAATCACGAATGACCATCAGTATTGCTTCAACTGTCCTCTGATTTCAAACATCCTAATGGCCTTTTTATTAGGTCATTTTACTTATTTTCAAGCTCCCTCTAAACTAGGGAGATGATCCAAAGACAAGTCCAACAATTATCTTATTCTTCACACAAACTCTTCCTTTTGTATCAACAATTCATCAGAGAATTTAGACCTTTCAAAACTTCATCATGGCAACAAGGTCATCTATCGAACTTTAATGTCATCAAGGTTCTCACAGCTCCCTCTTTCCATCATGATCAAAATTATCATCAAGTATGAGGTAAGCATCTCCATCATCTTGAAGACTATGCACCTGTAAACCTTAACAAGTACAACCAAACACAAATACATATGTACAAAATCACAAAGAAACTTTATCAATATGTCATTATAATAGGAGCATAATAAATCAAATTTTAGACATTCAATACCTAAACCTAGTTAGGTTTTATAATCAATCAAGAGTTTCATCCATTAGACTTCTTGTAACAATATTTATTAGGGTTTTTTCATAAATAATAGATTTCATCATTAAAATGAAATCATATTAATATTCGAAAACATTATACTTCTAAGTTTTCATTATCATGCGCTATAATACCAATCTCTACTAGGGTTTTGTTACAAACCCTTGATTTCAAAAACTAAGTCATGAATATCAAGAATCAAGTTAGCATACTAGCATTTTATCTCTGGGGTTCCATTATTATTTCTTAGAAACTTATATCAATCTCATACTAGGTTTTTATTGTAAACCCTAGATAGAAACATCAAAATCCAAAATTAGATATACAACAATTTTTTACCAAGCTAGGGTTTCAATTATACAGAAGCATATAGACTCATAGATCCATTTCTATGGTTTTATATTGCTTATTACAAGGATTTTGTCATAAACCCTAATTTACCAAACCTTAAGAAAACTAGGGTTTCTAGACATCAACAACAAATCCTAAAAGGCTAGGTTTTTACCATAACATTACCAAAACCCTAAACATCAAGAGAGTAAGATTTTGACAAGAGATCTAAACTTTATCAATAAACCCTAAGAAGATTAGGGTTTCATCATTAACATATTGTAAGCACCAAAAGGTTAGGGTTTTACTGTGAACCTTAAGATTAGGGTTTTATAAAAAACAAAATGACAAGAGATAGTATATTCAATCTAGGAATTAATAACACTAACAAGAATCTTTATGGTTCAAAGCCCTAGACATGAGAGAGTTAGAAAATTTCAAAATGAAAAATGTTTGTACCTTCTTTTGTAACAGCTAAATCAAATCAAACATACCTTGAGTTGTTCTTTAACAAACCTTATGGGGTCTCTTTTAGCAACAAGCCTAATTTCATGACATAAGTCTTTTCTTGAAGTTTCCCCCATAAACTTTGTGTAATCCTGCAAGCTTTCCGACAAGGAAAATACAAAGAAAGGATTATTAGTATATAATACAAATAAATATAGGTGTGTGGAGGAAATCAAACATGAAATAGGAAACAAAGAATAATATACTTATATTTTGGTAAAATGGTGAAGGCTCCCTCTTAATGTAACCTTTCTGAGGGATACTTGCAACTTATCAAAACAATTCAAAAGATTATAACAAGATACACTGGATCTACGAGCTCTATAAATCAAAAAACATAAAAGAAAACATTACAAAACTTAAAGTAGAAGGATATGCAAGGAATAACTAAGAGACTTTAGAAATAAGTCATTGACTTCAGATTCTTCATTCTTGTTCTTCTTTGGTGGATCTTCATAAATAAAAAAATTGCATGTTCTCTTTCTCTCTTTTTGTTCCTTGGATTTTCATGACATTGAATTTTGTAATGTCCCATATTATGACAATTGTAGCATTCAATCTTTAGTAGATCAACCTTCTTTTGTGGTCCTTTGAATTTCTTCTTTGGTCCTTTGAATTTCTTGTATCTTCTCTTCTTCTTGTAATTGGAAAAGTATGCATTAGAGGTGTTGTCCTCATCTTTTTCCTTATTATTATTTTCGAATGCGACGCAGAATTCTTCTTGACTGCAAGCATTCCACATTTGTTCAAAGTATGGTGTGTCTTTCCAACTACTAATACTTGATGCAAATGAGTTCTATGATTTTGGTAGACCTAATAGTGCATTAATCACAAGTTCCTTTTCTAGTATTACTTCATCAATAGCTTGTAGTTTGTATCTTATTAGGGAGATCCTTACAAAATATGAAGAAACATTATCATCTTTTGTCATCTTCATTGTTCTTAGTTCATTCTTGAGACAGACAATTTGTCCAATGTTCTTGATGGTGAATAGTTTAGAGAGAACCTCATACATCCCTTGAGCAGTCTCTATGTTGGATATGTTGGGGATTAGATTGTACTTTACTCCATCTACTATTAGATTCATGGCCAAGATGTTTGTTTCCCTGTGCTTTTCCTTCCCGCATCATATGTTCGCAACTTTTCTTAGAACAAAATCCAATACTTTGTGCTTAGCAAGGATGAGATCTATCTTCTTCTTCCATTCCCTATAGTTGGAGGCTCATTCTAGCTTATTTCTAGTCTTCATTGTCATGTCTTCTTTTCTTGATATAGATAGTAGGCCTTCCTCTTCTTATAAGAACCTTTTTCTTTAACCCTTTCAATAGATCTTCAAGCTACCTTTTTCTTTCCTTCTTTACCTAAGCTCTGATACCATGTTAGAAAATAAGAAAGACAAAAGTATTCCCTTATGTTGATAATTACTTGTGATATTCTTATATTCTTATTAAATTTCTTTATGTTCTACTTTTATCTTCTTTTTATCAAGAAATCATCAAATCAAAATGTGAAGATCAATGACACTAGCTATAGACACCCAGTTAGGGCTAAAACCCCTTTATAGGGGAAAACTTTGTCAAATTCTTCCACTAGCATAGTCAAATCAAACTTGAGACAATCCAAGACCTTAGACCAGACCAAAAGACCTTCCTCCTCCACCAAGTCAACCTTTCAATGTGATTATGTAAACTTTAGTAGTTTCTTTTTGCCTCCCAGCTCTAACCTACCAACAACACAAAATTTCAGCCCCCAGCTTCTAGAATTTCGACCCTACAGCAAATTTGAAATTTCGGCCTCCTCAGTAGCTTCATAATTTAGCAGGTGTGAGTCAAAGAGAGAGAAAAACAACTTCTTCTTGCTTGACAAATGTATCTTTTTCCTTCTCTAGGGTTTTCTCCTTCTTATTGGGAATTTCACTCTTTTTTTCTGCCTTCAGCTACTACAGATCAAACTTCTTGAGTTGGTGCTTCAAATGAGGTCAAATAACTACCAATATATAGTGAATTTGTGAGGTCGAATTCCCTTGATTAGGCCGACTTGGTGGAGGAGGCCTAAATGACATATTTTGACACAAAAATAAATTTCTTTCTTGGCTCAAGAAGCCTAAGAAGGGTCTATTACATGATGACATGGACAAGGACTATTGACATAAATCCTAGAAGCCTACAGTGGAGACTTTGACCTATTAATCATTGACCCAAGCATGAAACCCATGCTTTAATATATATATATATATATATATATATATATATATATATATATATATATATATATATATATATATATATATCGATCGATCGAATAAAATGCGAGTATGGTTGAATGGTAAAATTTCTCTTTGCTAAGGAGAAGATGTGGGTTCGATCCCCGCTACCCACCTATCACATGGTATATGAAAATGAATAGTTCATGCATTGATATTTTGTTTCCCCCACTTATCATTCAATTATAAAATAATAATTGAGAGAGAAATCATTTCTGGACTAAAAGACCATTTCCTCAAACAAAGAGTGTAACTAGGTACAATAACCCTCTATGGGTTGAACCTGAATAGTAGAATGAGGTACAATCTACAGATTCTCAGCACAATAGCAGCACAAAGTTTAGCTGAAAGAGTTATTTTCTGGTTCATGTTAGACCAATTGTTCTTGGACAATTGGTGGTATGGTCCTTCAGGCTTTACTTCATTGCTTTGGTGGTGGTGTGTCCTTCTATATATATATATATATATATATATATATATATATATATATAGGTCAAGTAAGAGTGGATCCTTCAATTAACCGAACAAAGATTACATATGGTACACGTCTTTACAAGTGTAAAGACCAACAAAATACAGACCGGTGTAAGAACAAACATACAACTGGGACAACCGAACCCATAACCTTACAATCATACCCACCAAAGCCCCCTGGGCAAAACCTAAAAGAACAAATTGCCGAACTCTCCGCAATTCTTCTCCTTCAAATCTTACCGCTCAAACTCCCCAAAACTTAACCCTCAAACCCCACCGTCGATCAAACTTTCCATCGACGGTTGACAATTCTCCAATCTGCCGAGATCCACCATCTATCTTTCCTTCAATCGGACGGTAGATAATCACTCCGATCACCTAAGTTGCATGGTGATTTTGCACCGTTGATCAAAACCCATTTGATCAGACGGTCCACAAGTCATCGCTACAGAAACTTACTCGGAAATTACTCACTTTTTCAGACCCGATACAGAATAAAACCATGGTCTAAAAAGATATCAGGTCCACTCAACCCCTTAACTTCCGATCAAGAAGAAGCCCGATATCCATTCGATATCGAAGGCCAACAGAGTCAATGGTCTGCGGCCCAACAAAAAGCACACTGTTTAACCCAACCTCCACTCCCACCGAGCACGTTGTTTATGCTATGGCGTAAGCATTGACTGTGGGATCGGACGGTTGAAAATTTCTCCAATCTGTCGAGATCCACCATCTATCTTTCCTTCAATCAGACGATAGATAATCACTTCGATCAACCGAGGTGCACGGTGATTCTGCACCGTTGATCAAAACCCATTTGATCATACGATCCACAAGTCATCGCATCAGAAACTTACATGGTATTTACCCGCTTTGACGGACCCAATATAACTTAAAACCTTGGTCTAAAAAGATATCGGGTCCGCTCCACCCCTTAACTTCCGATCAATTTGAAGCCCGATATCCATTCGATATCGAAGGCCAACAAAGTCTATGGTCTGCGGCCCATCAAAAAGCACATTGTTTATCCCATCCTCCATTCCCTCCAAGCACGTTGTTTATGCTATGGCGTGAGCATTGACTGTGGGATCTACGGTTAGGATTCGCTCCAGCACTTCCTTCAGGTTCATGACTTCTACACTTTCCCATTCACGCTAGTCTTCCTCCTACTCATTATTCATGATCTGAAAGCACTCTATATCTTTGGCCGCCTGTCTATGACAATCTTCCCGTAGTTTACCAGAGGGTATAGACTCCCAGTCATACCAGATATAACTCTCCTTGCATATCACACCTTCATTCGCCAGACGATCAACTAACATATTGGCTTTTCTGCGCACATGAACAAAATTGACTGTTCTTAGGGTTCGCAAGTGGGAGTGAATGCGTTGAAAGACTTCTGAGAGCCTCCAATGTTTCGACACTTTTCTAGGTGTTGTTCCAATGCACATTTTCTTAGCCGCACTAATGACCACTTCTGAGTCAGCTTCTATGATGGCATTGTGTAAATTTAACTCAATCAAGATTTCTAGGCTCTGTTCTAATGCCATGAGCTCAGACATGTTATTAGTGGCAGTCCCCAAATGAAAAATAAAATGCGGGTAAGGTTGAATGGTAAAAATTTTATTTTCCAAGAAGATGTGGGTTCAATCCTCGCTACTCGCCTATCACATGGAATATAAAAATGAATAGTTCATGTATTGATCGTTTATTTTCTTCACTTATCATTCAATTATAAAATGATAACTGGGAGAGCAGTCATTTCCAGATTGAAAGACCATTCCCCCAAACAAAGAGTATAACTAGGTAAAATAACCCTCTATGGGCTGAACCTGAATAATATAAGGAGGTACGGTCTACATATTCTCAACGCAATAGTAGCATAAGGTTTAGTTGAAAGAGTTATTTCCTGGTTCGGGTAAGACCAATTGTTCTTAGATAATAGGTATGGTTCATGAGGTTAAGCTTCAAACTATTTATTCTTCTTCGAGTGACACTTGTTCCTGCATGATTTGGGCTCCACAATTGCCGATTATGCCTCTTATTGTTTCTTTTTTACTTCTCTCCCAGTTGCCACTTCTTGGACAAATTCCAACAACCCTTTTATGTTTGTACCTTGTCCAAAAGGATTATCTACATTGTCCCACATGCAGGTGTTCCATCATTTTACTGGCAAGCCCCAGTAGAGAAAAATGGGTTTATGAGGTAATGGAACTACTGCAATCTACAAGTGGGATTGTGGAAGCGAACTATGAATCAATGTTGCCTATTAATGTAATGATACCCCTCTAGTTCCAATGATTTTTTCCTAGATTTGACCCCCGAAAACTCTTGCAACATCTATTCCTACAAAGACATGCCTGTTAGATACATATGTCAGACACTTACTAACATACATCTGTTCATACAATTACCATTATAGTCTAGTCCCCACTTCCACTTTTGGTTGAACCTTAGATACCACACCATTCATATTATAAACATCACATAATGTGACCATTTATTATATGAACAATACCACCCATACCACATCCGTGATTCATACATGCGAAAGGGAGCAAGTGGCGACAACAGTGAAGGGAGCTGCCCTAAGTGCAACAAGAGAGGGAGTATAACATACAAGACATTTTGACTCTCCAAAATATGTGGCTCAATTCCATTATGGTAGGGTGGTTCATGTACGATTATGGAGCTTTGAAGCTTCCTCCTAGGTAAAGCCATTGTAAGCAATCCAGCCCAGCTTCGATCTTGATCTCCATTCATCTCCTCTCATTCATCAACCCCCGATCGGCACCTACCTTATGGATGGATGCCGCTTGCCGCCAACCTTTCATGATTCGATCAAACCTTTAGTTGATTCGATCAAACCTTTAGTTGATTCGACCAACCTTGAAAAGAACGTTAGCTTAGAGGTTGGATATACATGGATTCAACTCTATTGATTCGCTAGTTTCACCTCGTACATTACCCTTACTCCTTGTGATGTATTTATTACGAGCATTGTGATTATGATTAGTAAGCAACTTTTATCCTTTTCATTATTATGGAAATACTTATGATCAGCATTTAGCACACTAGTAATAGGAAGCTAGCATTAGGACTTGATGAGTCATTTGTCTTATAAAAGGCCTTATAGTGAGGCAAAGAAAGAATATAGTTTTTGGGGTTGAGGGTTAGGAACCAGATGGGCCATGAGTGAAGTGAGAGGAAAGCTTAGAAACAAAAGCACAGGTTGGTGGAACCAAAGGAAGGATGATAGGGACATTTAAATAGAAATCACAAAGTTTAACATAGCGTAATACTTTTATTAATTCAAGCCTAAGCCTGTTTACACTTGCTCACTACAAATACAACATAATGTATCCCATTATATAACTATAGGATGACTATACTCGATGGACATAACAACATGGAAGATACACACTTTGACTCAACTACAACTCACTTACATTGGAAAACAATTACTTCTAGAACAACACCTCGTAACTCATATAAATCTAAGAAGACAACTCAACAAACCTATCACATTACTAGACACTTCCATTTCTACATTATTCTAACATCCCCCCTAAATGGAGAAATGGATTTTCTATAACATAAATAACAATGCATGCTAGTCTAAGTCTCAACTAGGCTTACAAATATGACTCAAACATTTCATTTTGACTTTCTTTGCATCAACATATTGATGAAATTTTTTCTTGGACTTGCTGCTCCAAACTCTGAAGCTTTCAACCTGTTTGGTCTTCTTCTTACTACATATCATTAACTCTAGATATTGCTTCTTACTGTAACTAGGATGATGTCAGTCCATTTCAACTCCTTTTTCAACAAGTTAATTTCACCATCAATAATTTCTTGTTCATTGGACAACTCCCACATCAATCCATAATAATGTTTAATCTCTTCAAGACTCCAATACATGAAAATATCATTAACTTATTCATTTTCTACATCATTCATGTTGTCTTCAACATTCATTGTTGCAACTTCTATGGAGACTTCATCAAAGCATGGTGTTTCAAGCCATGCTTCTAGGAACTTTAATTCTTTTTCAAATTGTGTTAGCTCTTCATGTTGTTGCTAATATCCACACATTGAGAAACATTCACGAGAACATCATAATTTGAGTTCTTTCCAACTTTGTCTTCTTCTACGAAATCTTTGTACTTAGTTTCATGTGGCTCATCCAATTGATCTTTAACCTGTGTTACTGCTCCATTGAGCAATTCATCTATGAGCTTATTTTCCTGCAACATTTGGAACCAACTTTCTCTTGAAAGTTGTTCATTATCATATTTCACTTTAAGTTCTTCAGTTCCTTCACTCTCTTTTCCTATAACATTCTTTGTAGATTCTTCTGGTGACTCTTCAAACATCTTGTTCCCGCTCACATTGTACTTCATTTCTACAATATCCCAAATATTTTTGCATTATGTATTTCACCATATTCATGCCAAATACTAGACAAGATGCTATCGTCCAATGCTGATATAATAAGTAACAATGCTACTGCACCTCTACTCTTATCTTGAGAATTTATAGAAGTTTCTTGAACAAATTCCCATAAATCTATTGAACCAAACAACCCCTCCATTTTTATTGCCTAAAGTTTAAAATTTTTACCTAAGAAAGATGGAAAAATAGACATTGATCGTTTCAATATTGCATTAATTTCTTCAGATTATTCATTGATATGGCCCAATTATGTATTTTGATCCTCATGTATAGGTTCTTCTGTTGGAAACATTTCAATTTTTTCTGCAATTTCTTCCCTTTGATTCTTTCGCCTCAATTTCTTCAGTTCTCTTCAAAACTGTTTAATTCTCCTTTGGTGACCCATGATTTCCTTCTCTTACCTTTTCTTATACCAACTTAAATAAAGACAAATACACATTTCTAATACACCACTTTATCTTTATCATTGATCCAAATCTCAAATAAATACCTTAAATAAAATCATTCCATGTCCCAATTGTTGTGATTGTCCCCTTTTTTCAATTTAAATAATCAAAAGCTTCACAAAAAATCACTGATAAAAATAATTTTCACAAAAATATATATATATATTTTTCACCCCATTTTTAACTCCTTAGGCCTCCATGCTCATCTGCAATTTTCTCTCAAAACAAAACTAAAACAAATTTAAAGAAATATGTGATAAGGATTCACTTCTTTGACATGCCTCCTTATTACTGAAATTTACTTCTACATAAAAAAATACATTCGAACATATGGTTTGGCTTAAAAATCAAAATCATACCTATCAACTCATGCAACACCATGGAGAGAAAAGTGGTGAATAAAATATTCACTTTCACGTGAATTGTAATGCACCCCCTCCAACGAGATGAATTACAAATTGCAATGGTTCATTTGGTTTAAATCCTTTGCACGAACTCCACCTCAGCTGTGCACGGTGGTTTTTAACAATGACGCGACAATGGGTTCCACTCCCAGCCACAGGCTTCTCTGCCCACGACGACTGTGGCTGCAAATGACAACGCGCAGACTACTCAAATGGAGATGGTTGCAGTGGCTTCAATGTACAGTCCATACTTCACCCTTTACACAGACTCCACACATCTCTTCCAAATTTACAACACCCACATGCAGATCCACGCACAAATTTCAGTTAACAAAACACTGCAGCAAGACAAAACAATCCAGACCGCACCCACCGTGACTTCGATCTCTCCTTCACAAGGTTTGGGAAGATGCAAACACCAAAATTTAATATAAAAATTTAAACTGTCAAACTTATAACTTGAAGACCTTTCAAACCTCCATGACAAGTATTCAATGTCATATGTGGATTGAATTTCCACTTGACACAACCACTACAATTCTATCAATCAACCACACAACAACATGCCTTCACATTGATACCCTAATTGGTAGTGACTCCTTCACCTCATGACAGCTACGGATCATCTAGAGGCTCTCCTCAGTTGATGCACCAATTCGAACCACTCCAGCCACATTAAGACGAACAACTTTGACAATTGCACCTTCTGTAAAATTCAGATAACTGTGAGGGTCACGAGGCCATTTTGTGCTTCCTTTCTATAAGGTTGAGTGAGAGGCTAGATCTGCATTGTTAATGACGGTTTTGAGACCATCGATGAAATTCCCTATTGTGGTTGTTGTGGAGCTAAGCATGGCAAGAGGGTCAAGATCTCCAAGAGTAGAGATCTGGATCTGAGATTTTTTATGGTCTTTGTTTGGTATGGAGGAGTTTCGGAGGGTGACTGTGTTTAGCGGCCTAACAGTGGAACCTCGTCAGATCGCTGGGTAATCCCGCCACGATTTTGCAGGAAGAGCCGTGAAGGGATGTGAAGAGTTCCAGTCACAAATGGTAGCTCGCTTCTTTTTATTTATTTATTTATTATTATTATTATTATTTTCAATCTTTTGAAACTTTAAATTGATTTTTTTATCTCAATTGAGATGTGTTGTTGCATAAAGCATGGTTCAAGTTATGGAGTTGATTGTTGTGTTGAAACTCCGAGAGCAGTGGAGCTAAGAAGTTGTTGTAAAACTTTGTAAAACCGCTTTTAATCACCGCGTTGAAAAAGTTGTGCCGTGTATAGTAAGAAATGTTCAAGTGATTCAATAAAAAAATATTCTTTGACCAGGGAGGAGGTAATGTAGGTTCAAGTGCCTTAATAAAAGAAATGTTCTTTCAGCAGGGAGGAGGTTATGTTGGGCCTCTACCACATTGTATTTTCGCAGTTATATTATCTTGTGGTTATGTTGGGCCTCTACCACATTGTATTTTCGCAGTTATATTATCTTGTGGTTATGTTGGGCCTCTACCACATTGTATTTTCGCAGTTATATTATCTTGTTTATTCTATGATGGGTAGAATGAGGGAGCGCGTAGATTTTGGTAGTGTATACGAAAGAAGACAACTTGAACTGGAAATATCATTGGTTAGTAATATGCATCACATAAATCTCCTTAAGAGATATTAGAGAGATGATTGTTCGAAAAGCTACACAAATTGACCCTGGGGAAATGTGGTCCCTACTGGTTAGAAATAATGATAAAGGACCTACGAGGACCAACAAATGAAAGGTCCCACCTTTTTGACTTCGCTATGTTATCCCAACTAGGGTTTTTTGGTTGGAGTGCACCTCTTTCTCTTTCTCTTAGGTTGGATCACACCCAAACTAAATATATTGTTTGGGTAAGTGGAAAAGGGAGAGGAACGCTTCCAATTCCATCTCTATTCCTCGTCAGTTCAATGAGAAAGTAGTTTTTCCATCCGAGTAAGCTACGACCAACCTTTAGTGGGGTTGGCTAGCCAATTCTTTCTATGTAGATAGTTTCCCCCCAAGGTGATCGAAGTGGACTAAACCTTCCTCATTTTAAGGGTGTTAGTTACACCTTAGGATTCCATGCTTTCAGAGGTTATCAACAATGAACAATTTATTGTGGACCATGATCCATCATAATGTGTTTAACTTGGGTAATCCTTCTCCATTCTAGGCGTGCTTCTAGATGACATTCGTAGTTTACTTCATTAGTCCCAATAAATATACTCTCATACATGCCTATTAATTATAGTGGCCCATACCCTCCCTCCATTTTACTCCCATTAGGTCATTATTTCATTTGCATAATTTAAACCAAAGATCTTGCCCATGCCCAATACATGGCATTTGAAATCAAATAGGGTCCACCAAACATGTTTTGAGGGTTAGTCTAGTGTTGAATAATGAATTTTGTCCATTTTGGAGGAACAAAGGTTGTGTCCCCACCTTTTCCTTCAACATGGTTGGTAAAAGAAACAAAAAAGTTTAACTAAATTACCTGAAGGGTCAACTTGAGCAAAAAACCAATCACTTTATCATCTTGCAAGAAAAAGAATATCAATATCCAAAACAACATTTCTGACTTGAACCATGGATTTGTAACAAGCATCTATAAACCCTTGTACATTCCACTCACTCATCTTCAACACTAGCATGAAATCACCAGTCTGCAACAAAGCCTTAGCCATAATTTGATAAGCAACCATGAGCAAAGTGATAGGTCGCCACCCACCAATAAAATCCTTGGATACATTCTTTGGAATGAGGTTGATTAACACCTAATTAAGAAATTTAGAGAGTGCCCCACCTACATTCATTGGTTCTCTTGCTCGCTTCCCAACAACCTTGTTAGTGAGATTTTCCCATCTGATCCTGATTGAGTAGCATATTCCTAGTTCTTAAGGTGAATGGAGTCATAAGTTTTATAGTCTCGCAGGATGAATGGGTACTGTGGCCGCTGAATGTGAAACCGTGGCCTTGGAAAAGTGGTCCCAACGAGAATCCAACATATCGCCATTCTTCTAATGCACCTTGCAAATGCATGCACTTCTATTAGGGTCGTATTTTATGGTTACAATTTCTCCTGATATGTGTTCCTGATCTCGTCGAAAATCAATTTGACGACAAAAACGCTCGCGACCCCTTCCCCTGTGTCCTGTGGTACTAATTCCTCTTCCATTACAACATTTCCCACAATGATGTTGTCTAAAGGTCTATTTCTTCTGCGGGTCCATAGCTCACTATTCCATATGGAACCGGGGGCACCAACAAATTCATCGAAATAGGAGCAGTGTTATCATGAAAAGGCATCAACATTCTTCAGCCACACTTCTTCTCGATCGACATCAATTTCCCTATCAATAAGTCAAAGTTGCACTCCTCATTTATATAGAAATGGCTAAGTGCCCTTCACCAAGTGCCTAATACTCCTCTTAGGTAGATACCTCTCCTAATCGAGTTAACCGACTCCCACATTCCATTCACATAATAAGTTAGTAATCATGCTGATTAGGTTAAAAACCTTCTAAATAAGAGCATGTACTAGTACTCTAACCAAGATCAATCATCCACCATATGTCCATAAAATATCGCTAAAGGACTAAAAGAGCCAACTCTCTCTCATATATAAAAAAAATATTTAATATTATTAATAAAATATAGTTAACTTACAATATATATGGTCATATTAAAATACTATAATATGTATATAACATATATCATAATGATATTGGTTAATTATAAAATAGTTAGTTAATAATATTAGAATTAATAGTCATTAATATATTAGGATTATATTTAATTATATTATATAGGGTTGTAATAGATTAATTGTTTTTATGTTTTTCTTTCATGTAAAAATTATATAATTAGCAATATTGTAATAAAAATTGAGATTATTTTGATTTAAAAATTAGCTCATGCATCTTAATAAAGTTAGAATAATAAGCAAACTGAACAAAAGCTAATTGAACTCAAGTTTTCATGTAAAAATTATATAATTAGCAATATTTTAATAAAAATTGAGATTATTTTGATTTAAAAATTAGCTCATGCATCTTAATAAAGTTAGAATAATAAGCAAACTGAACAAAAGCTAATTGAACTCAAGTTTTACTTAAGAAAGCTTCAAATTTATCCACCAGTAACTCAATATATAAATAAAAGTCAATAATTTAAATTAATTTAAAATAATATAATAAATGCAAATTGTTTTAGAAAATTAATTCTTATAACTAATAAAATTAAAAAATTCTCTTATGAAATCAAAATAATATCATTTTTAATACAATAAACTAAAATTATTCTTTATAGCGTCAAAGCTGCCCTATATGGCTTGAAGCCCACGAGGAACCCGCTCTTCGATTTCTTTCGAGCAGCAGGTCGGACTATTACATGCCATGGAGGCCTGTTCACAAACTCACCACTGTCACTGGCCCCTCCAGTCCATGAGATTTTTAAACAAACCCATTCAAAATCCATGACAAACGATAACCCTCTTCCGTAAATAATCTTGGCTATGCTCTGGATAATTTCAGAGCAACCTTAAGCAGCACCATATTAAATTATGCACTTGAACTACTTAGAAATAGAACCTGGGAATGTTTTTGCAGCAGACAACAATGTCGTCTCTCTTCCGCAGGTCTTCTGCTCTAAACAGGTTTACTTCATCCTATATTAAATCTCTGCAAATTCCCATCAACCCCACATTCCCTTTCAGAGATATTCATTCAATTCCGCTACATAATTCTTTCTCAAGAAGAGCGCTTGCAGACACCGGGTTTCATGGCTTTGCTCCAGCTTTCTTGCTGAGGAATCCCACCAGGGTCTGGGAATTGGCACCAGGGTTTTCGACCTCTAGTGTAGCCGTGGAGACAGTAGACTGGAACAAGAAATGGTCTGTAGACACTAGTGAGGAATCAAGCGTCGAAGCTCAGTGGAAGGAGCGGGGCACTTATATTACTGTCAAGGCGTATTTGCTGGGCACAAGGTTTTTGTACTCTATTGCTCTCGATCTGCAGACGTCCCTTTGTTACTTTCTTTTAATAGTTCCTTCTTTTATGTTTGCAGTGTGGATTTGAAGGGGTTGCAATCCGAGCCTCTGTTCGATGCCGTGCCTCCCAACTCTCGAAGCGCTAACTATGTCATACTAAAATGCACTGAAAATACCCATGATTACTCTTCTTCCATCACGACTAGAAATGTAAGTTTGGGGGTTCGAACCTCTTTCTTGTGTTAAACAATTCAAGACAATGCTGTGGGTTAGACATATTCTTCCATAAGTCCCATAGGGCAATTTCATTCTTTGTGCATTTCCATGATATCACAGATGCTTCGTAGCATCCGAACAAGTGTTATATGTACTCTTAAGTTCTCTGTTATGGTATACCTTGCAACAGTTGTCCATGCTAAGCTGATTTATATAATTGATATTGGCTTAAAGTCTCATCCCAATGATAAGCAGCTTTGATAAATTCTTAGGTTAAAAACGCTGCCTGGCCAGTCTTGCAAACATATTCAAGTAGAATTAGACGTTTTGATCCTCCTCATGTAAATAGAGGAGAGGGTCATTGTTATTCATCATCATCTCTTGGACTATTTCAGCCCTCCTTAGAGAGATTTCAACCTTCTTATTTCTTGATGAAGATGTGATCTATGGAGTATTCTTGTTCATTGGAGCTACTTTCTTGACTTTGGAGAAGTTGTCTTGGATCAATAAAGGATTGTTCATGCATATTGTCTTGTAAGTAAGCCTTATTTATTGGAAATTCTCTGATTTTATGTCTATGTATGGAAGAAATTGATGATCTAGGGTTTTATATTGTGCCCTAATTTGTTGAACATCAATTGCATAGAATCTAGGTCTCATTATTGTATGCATTACTCATGTATGATATGTGAATGGCAATCCCCTTGGTGAATCTTGATTATAGCTCTCCCAAGTGACCTTGATCCCTCACAAAGGCAATAGTTAGTGTTTTTGCTAGGGCATCCAACGTTCTTACTCCTTGGCAAGTTATAGCTTATCTTATGAATCCATAGACTCCATCCACCCAAGGACTAAGCTCTGGCCTTGTCTAGTTGGTGATCAAGTCATCTTTTATCCATAAACTGAAATCTCTTTTCTTTCTCTTCTCTCTCTTCTCTAATTCAACCCTCTCAAGGCCAAGCGAACCAATTAGGGCTTAGTGTGAATTAGTTGGAAAGGGGAATTTTTGGTCTTGGAGAGTTTTAACATCAAGGGTTGTATTGGTTGCCTTAAAATCATTCCTCTTTGTGGCCATTCTCTCCATTTTCATCCATAATTTCTCTTGCCTTAGGAAAAACCCTAGTTTGGTTAAACTTCAACTTAAGAGTCCGTTGAAGGTTTATGTGCCTTTGTCTTTCTAATACTCATTATTGGAAACCTTTTCTTTACACCTTGACCTTGGGACATTCCCTTTTCCATGCTATTACTCAAACCCTAGGTCTAGCGTGCCCTATTTTTGGCTTGTCTAAGGGAAGTGCATTGCCTCTTCTTCATCACTTGAGCCTTGTCCTTAAGTTGAGTCCTCCCTTACAAGCCTTTAAGTCACCTTATATCTATAAGCATATAAAATCTCTTAGGTGACCTATGTACTGAGACTCCTCCCATTGGTGAAAGTCCATAAACAACAGGGGGTAGTAGCTGTGGTGATAGTGGGGTACTAACTTATTGTTGTCACTTGGTTTAGTGATTTCCTTGTAGGATACCCGTCCACAAGGTTTGGTAGATTTCGCGGCAACATTTTTGGTGCCATTACTGGGGAGGAAGTGAGTCTACCTCTTGTAAGTTGAAGCTTTAGCTTTATTTCTTTGATGAAGAAAATCTCAAACAACAAGATATATCCTCTTCTGGCAACTCCTACTTCAGACCATACCCCATCCCCCAATAGTTCTTTTGACAGGACCATAGTTCCAAGAAAGAGAAAAACCACTAAGAAGACTACAAAAGTAGGCACTTCTCCTATTAATCCAACTACTCTTGTGGCTAGGTAACTCTTTACCAATAATCCTCCCCCTACCATATCCATGGATAGGCCTTGGATTATTGCTTATTTCAGGCCTTTGGATATGAGTGGACATCTTGATGCTCCTCACCCTTTACCTAATAGATATCAAGAATGGAACCCTAAATGCAATGGTACTGATGCCACCACTATTGAAAAACACATTCATAATTTTTATTGGGCAGTGGTTGCTAGGTTTATAAAACAAGAAGATGTTGTCATGATGCTATTTTCCCTCTCACTTGGTGGAGATGCTAGAGATTAGTACCTTAGCTTGCCCTAAGGAATTATCACTGATTGGGATAGATTCCATGATGCATTCAAGAAGAGGTGGGCTACAAAATTAGATGGAGTTCTGTGCTTTGATAGGCTCTTGGTTGCAACAAACACTGATAAGGAAACCGTAAAGGAATTCACTCAAAGGTTTGATAACCTCCTTAGGTAAGTCCATGATAAATTTAGACTCTTGATACTATCATCCTTGATAGATATATCAAGGATCTTCATGGACATTTGACTTATGGAGTAGTGGGAGGCGTCTGCATATAGATTGAGGGAAGGGTCTCCCTCGAGCTCACTATGTAGTGCAAAGTGTGAGGAGGTTGGGGAATTAGCAAACTGCAATGTATCTATCTTAAAGAAGAGGGTTTTTTCGATGGAACCAAACTCACAAAAATATGCAATGCTCATTGAATGACACCATAGTAATTCTGCTCCCAAGGGAGTCTTATATAAGACCTGCAACTCCCCTAGATCCTCTGACGTTGTTAGATCTAGTCTTGTTAAATCTGGCAACTAGGGCCAAACTCCACCTTGGACAACTCATATGATGTAGTTGATATTTTATTGGATGCCTCTTTCCGAGAGGTGTAGGATTGATCTAAAGATCATCTCATTCTGACATGTACAAATGGAATTATGAATTTATTTCTATTATGGACAAATTGTCAAGGTCGGCCAACAATCTAATGTAGGCTCAAAAGCCCAAAAGACACGTCTATTCATCCTCAACGTTGCATATAAATAGAAGGAGCATCTACCTCATTTGGACACTCATCACTCACACATCTCTCTCTCTCATCTGATTGGGTGTACAGATTTTTGGGTAGCCTCTCTCTCCACACGTGTGAAGGACAAGTCTGCAATTTTCTGTTTTGGGCGTGGATCGAATTGTAGGAGGGTTTGACCAGCGTTGACCAGGCATTAGATGACATGGTTTGACTGTGTTTTTCTTGTGGAATATTTTGTTTGGGCAAGCCACATTTTTGGGCACAAAAATCGAGGCAATTTGAGTTGTTTGACCAACGTTGACCGCAGGTTTGACCTCTGTGTTGACCAAGTTTGACTGATATTTTTGGGACTGTTTTGGGCTGATTTGGATTGTTGTTGGAGGCCGAGTTGACTGGGTTTGACTGAGCTGATTTGGAGGAGAAATTCTGCCACGTTGACCAGTGTTGACTTTCTAGTTAGGGCTTCTTGTCACTGCAGTTTGACTAGACAGATTTGACTTTGATTAGGCAAGTGAATTTTGTATATTGTACTCTCTTTGCTGAACTTTTGAAGAATAATAAGAAGAATTGATCAAAGGGTTTCCCCACATTAGGTTTTGTCCTTGGCATGCTCCACATCTTGTGTCCTCTTGTCTTGGCTTGTCTTCTACTGTTTTATTTATGTTCTATTTGCATTTAATATCATGTTAATGCGATTGCTCTTAAGCATAGAACATACCATTGTTATCTAAAGTTAACAAGTCTTCTATCAACAAGACCATAGTGAACTGGAGAGAAAACCTCATAAGAAATCCTTAAGTGTAATCAAAGGAGTACATTAAAATATGAAAGAAGGTCTTTCTACTAGAGTTGGCATTTTGTTGATGATATGGTTTGTTTGGTGTATATTATTAGATGCTCACTAGTGGATTGGTATGTGAATATAAAATAAGAGGAAATAAGGAGTTTTACTTTATCAAAACACACAATATCTAACCTACGGTTTAGGGTAGGAGAAGGAGCAAAACTTATAGTACGCTCCCATTGAAGCATCTAAACTGTAGTGGAGTTGGAGTAGGAGGAGGAGAACAACAAGCTCTAATTAACTTGCATGCAAGACAATCAAAACTCTTAATCTATCTTATGATACATACCTTAAATTTATTTCAAGTGAGTATATGGTGGTGGGAAGAGGGGCAATGAACAAAATATTACATCTTAAGAACCATATGTTTGCTATGGTGAGATGATTCCATGTCCTTTCTCCTTTTCATTTGTTCTTGTTAAGGATTTTGTTTATGGTGTGGAGATTTGGGGTCCACTTTACTTCATACCAATTGAGCTAGGACCAAGAGAATCTCGACACTCCTTAGACACATTATCGGATGCAAGAGGATTGCCTCCCAACACATTGTTTAGGTAGTGTTTGGAGCCCATCCCTTTAGACTTGAGTTCATCTTTTGTGTGTCATTCCTTCATAGAGTTTGGATCTTTGGAGACTTAGTCTTTGGGATGGATTGATATAGATTTTGGATTTGTGGAGACTTAGTCTTTGGGAGGGATTGATATCACTATCTTGCACTTTGTTCTTTCAGGGCCATTACCTTAGTGGGACTCCATGGGCATGCTTGTAGTTGGTCACAAAGATTATAGTTGATTCTTAGAGGCTTCTTGGCTTCTTTAGTCAACGACCATCTATAAGAGCATTTGTCTCCTTTTAGATACTCAACTGGATGTGCTAAGACATCTCCTGCCATTGAAGTAGGACTTGAATTGCGCTGTTAGAGAGGACATTTATGGATAGTGCATCACTCTCTATTCCTTGGAATATTTGGATGGAGGGAGGCTCAACTGTCGTCCACAATAGTAGCTCGTAACCTAATGAGACTCAATTGGACTCAAATCTCTATTGGACTAGAGTTGAGGACCTCATAATGAACTTCACTTTGAAACATTTTGTTCAATTTCATTAAGATAATCCATTGGGCTTAAGCGAGATCCATGTAAAAGAGGTTTCTAATTTTACAATTGTTAGTGGTTGATCTTCCCTTTACTCGGTTCATAACGTGCAATACCCTCATAATCTCTTTGATTTTAGTGTTAAGTAGAGCTTAAGGCTTGTGATTGCATCTAAAATTTTTGCCTTATTATCGAAGAATTTGTTTTAAATTTAAGTTAATATTATGAATCACATTTCCCTTTTGATCTACATTCCTTGCTCCTTTCCCCATCCCTAGCCCACTCCACCACCCCCCCCGCGCCACCTTACTTTTTGATAGAGATTACGTTGCAACTTTCACGATCTTCCTTAAGGAGTTATCCTCCCATTTCCTACTTCAGGTCACTGGACATAAACCATAGCCAAATATGAGATACTTTCCTTGATCCTTGTGGAAGCAACCCTCGACTCTTACCCCCATTCTACTCATTGTCACACCCACAAACCCACCCTTGTTTCCTGTCGCATGAATAATTGGTTTGATGATGAATGCAAGTTCCTCCACAAACAACTCCATCTCATCCTCACACGCGACCCATCTCCACAAAACATATTGTAATCTCGTTCGATGTGAAAACGAGCTTTTCTCTCCCGAAGGTGACTAGAACTTTGTTGTGCCCTCTGACACTCTTCGAAAGCCTTTTTGCATGCCCTTTTCCCTCAATCCCATACCATTTAGCTTGACCTTGACCCCCATACCATGTTCTTGTTGAAAATGTAACTTGTGTCGGTCTTCATAATGTAACAAAATGTAATTTTTATCATTGACATATTTAATATTATTATTTATTTTTGTTTCAAGCATGTTCTTCATGCTTATAAGAGTAAAAAAGAAATTATTTTGAGTAAAAAAAAATGTACTTGAGTCATGTCCCATTTGGACATTTGTAAGAAAAAAGAATTTTGATTTTTTATCGAGTCAAAGTACACCAAAATGTACAAGTCAACACTCGTTGGGAACAAGTCGCCCCTCGTTGGGAACAAGTTGGCCTGGGCTTTTAAGAGACACTCGTTGGAAACAAGTCGAATTTCAGAGCTTATTGCAGGCCCGAAATTTCAAGGTCTGAAATTACATGGCTAAAATCTTAGGAGTTGACCAGATTTGGGACAATTTGACCATGTTTGACTTTGACATTGGAGGTGACTTGGAGGAGGGTTGGACTTGACATTTTGGTGGCAATTTTGGGTCTTGGATATCTCATTTTGATCTGATTCTATAAGAGAAGAATTTTTGGGTTTCCCCCTTGTGGGGTTTTGCCCTGGCTTGGAGCCTAATTTCTGGTGTCTCTTGTCTTCTGTGCATTATGTTCTCTATGTTTTGCTATTGTGTAATTGCTTGATGACATAAATAAACAAGTAAAAACTAAGAAAATAATACATATCAGTCACAAGTAATTACCATGATAAGAAATTCTATCATCTAACTTAATTTCAACAGTTCTCCCACACCATCCCCCTTTACAATATTCCTGGACAACCTCCCACCTATCTCTCTTCCCCTCTTTCCGCTTACCACCTTTTCTCTAAGCAAGAAATTAAGAGAGCAATCAGAGCTGTGTGTACCAATAGAGTAGTTGATGAGGAAGGACTTTAGGCCAAATTATTTAAGCATGGCATCCAATCCCTTGATTCCCTTATTGCTGATTTATTTAATGATTAATCATATGGTTTGTTCAAGCTTCCACACCCCCTCTTGGGCTAGACACATTATTCATTTGATCCACAAATTAGAGAGTAGTTCTGACCCAAACAACTGTTAGACTATCATGGTGGGCCATACATTAACCAAGCCTTACGCCACAATCTTACACCAATAGCTTTTTGAGGAGTTGGAGAGTTGTCATCTTAGGGCTAGAGGACAAGGATGTTTCCATTGCAGCCGACAGATGATTGATCACATCTTCACACTCAGAGCAATCATTGAGGAGGCTTGTCATTGCTCTGCAAAGGTTTACAATTGTTTTGTAGACATTCAGAAAATGTTTGACATAGTCTTGAGGGAGGCATTACTCTAGATACCCCGCGACATTAACATATCTGAGACTTACTCTAGATACTTTGTGACATTAACATATCTGGTTGCCATCATGAGACTATCTGAGTCAATTTTGGGATGCCTTCAGATGGAACATGGTCTTTTTGACTTCATCTAAAGTACCATTGGGGTAACACAGGGGTGCCCCATCTCACCAACCTTCTTTGGGATATATATTGATGAGCTAGAGTCCTACCTTCATGAGCATATCTAGGAAGGAAATAGCTGTCTTCTACGTCATAAGTTGATCTCCTTGTTGCTATTCGCCAATGACTTGGTCTTGTTGGCCTCTACTCTTCAGGGCTTATAGAGATAGATTGACCTAGTGGCTAGTTTTTGTGACCTTCAATAGTTGGCGGTGACTTGGGTAAAACCAAGGTTTTGATCTTCAATGCTTTGTAGAGCTGTTAATTTTAGGTATGTTCTATGCTTAGAGCAATTTATTTCAATTTTCATAGTTAGCTCAATATCTTTTCCAGATGAGCAATCACATCAGCATTAAAGTAAACTGCAGATAGAACATAAACATAAATCGTAGAAGAGAAGCCAAGACAAGAGGACACAAGATGTGGCGCTAGCCAGGGACAAACCCCAATGTGGGGAAACCCTTGATCAATTCTTCTTATATGTTCTTCAATAGTTCAGCAGAGAGAGAGAGAGAGATAATACATTTACAACAGAAGTAAACACTTTGACTTATCTAGATAAGAGCATAGATCATCTCTAAGAAGATGATACATGAGATCAGTGGAAGACATGCTGCTTCAACTGATTCTCCAAGGTGACTCTTTCACCTATCATTGTGCTGCATCTCGTCATCACGCTGCACCTCACTACACCATGCTGCACCCATCATCACAATGCTGGACCTTATGACCATGCTGTACACATCATATTGCTGCACCTTATGAGGTACTGCTGTCCCAGTGTTTAGCACTACTGTAGCTTGTGCCACTGCTGCACCATGTTGTCACCCATGTGCTTGTTGCACCATTGCTGCTTCGTGTACTTGCTGCACAAAGTACCATACTGATGTCCCAATGTGCTTGCAGCACTATGCTTGCTGCACCTTGTTGTTGTTGCTATCCCATGTACCATACTATTGCAGCACCATGAGCTTGCTGCACTAAATACTAGTTGTCCCATGTACCATACCACTATGTACAACCACCAATTTGGCTCCCACAGACTGCCCAACAATTTGGTCCAAACTGATCCTCAACACCTACAAGAAATGTCATAGACAACATACCTTAGCTCACTGTTTTGAGGTCTGATTTGTTTGCTGCAGCTTAGGTCTGGTTAGGGCATATCACAGTCTCTTTGCCAACCTTCTTTTCCGCCCAGATTTGCTCCAAGGTGATGCGGCTGCCCTTCCTTGTGGGGATGAGACCCTTCACAATAATCTTGGGCGGTTCTAGCCTTTACAAGGTCCATGACTTGCCCTCACAGCAAGCTTCCATAGATTTGCAGCAAATTGGTTAAGGGTTTGCCCGTCCTCTAAACAGTTAATGTGGCTGCCCTTCCTTGCAATAATTCGGTCACCTGAGATGGCCTAAGACAACCCTTCAAGCCTTCGCTAGAACACTGCCTTAGCTGCAACCTAGTCATCCCTTTACTCGGCCTGTTACAAAGAACAATCCTCAAATACATCCATTGCTCGACCTCCTTCATCTCCTCCTCATCATGCTGTCCAGAATCTCCTCGGCCTTCTTAACAGCCTCCAAAACCCACGTTGTTCTGACCTCTTTTTGCTATGTCTAAAACATAGAATGTTTAGGGTGGCTGAACAACGTTTAAGGCAGCTTCGATTTGGACAACGTATAGCCTTGTGTCCACCATAAGAGTTGCCCTCCATGTAAGCTACCGCATTAGGATGTAGAGCCTTCTCTTCATTGCCTGCATCTAGATCTAGGGCATGCCTTCTCTATGACTACGTTGAGCTAGGGCATCCTCTCCTTAGGATTGCGTAGATTCTTAGGATCTCTTCCTCCCTCCAAAAACCCAAATACAAGTGGAGAGGAAGAGAACACAAGAAGTGTGTGTGAGAAATGACTCTCAAGTCATCTCCTTTTATACTAAAACGTTGAGCACATTTGGTTGTTGGCCGACCTTGACGAATTGTCTTATAACACAAATAAATTCATAACTCCATGAATACTTATTGGAATCAGATGATCTTTAGATCAATCCTACACCTCTTGATAAGAGGGATCCAAGAAAAATATCAGTTGCCATAAATAAGATGACCCACATGGAGTTTGGCCCTAGTTGCCAATTTTAACACTCCCTCTCAACTAGGGAGAACTCCATCCGCTGATCCATCTGCCCGACTGTACTATTTCTGTCATCAGTGCTCTGCGTTGCTCCGCTCTGCTCGGCTCTACTCTGCTAAGCTCTGCTCTGCTGAACCATGAAGAAGAAGAATTGATCGAGAATGTCTCATACCATTCTCTACTGACCCGAAGTCAGTTTTATATGAAGAGAGTGTGTCATACTGACTCGAAGTCAGTTTCATTGATCCCAGATCAATATCACGAGAGTGTCTCAAACCACTCATACCGATCCCAGATCAATGAAGGTCATCCTAGCATAGGGAGTACCGTAGATACAACGATGTGTCTATCGATCTACTATGGTCCCTTACCCCATTTCCTTGCTCATTGGCCAGATGAGAGGTACTTCCCATGACTCCTAGCCTGCAAGGGTAGGATACCTCGACAGGAGAACCACTCATCCTGTCCCTAAGTCGCCACGAGGTATCATAGGGGAAGGCTGAGCCATTCACCTTATACATAGCACACCATTAGGGGAGGGTGAGTCGCCCTATGGTCGCGTGTTGCTCCAGTAAGTACCCTAAGCCCCCCCCCCAAAAGCTCCCAAAGCTCAATGCATGCAACATGCAGGACACTCATAAGAGGGTCTCTCAACGACTCCAAGTCGTTTGGGAAAGTCACAAATTTGACCTTTCCCCAGGGCTTAGACAGAATGTCTGCGACCTGTACATCGGTCTCAATGCGATGGAACCTCCTCGCTCATCGACGTACCATATCCCAGATAAGTTAGTATCTGATGTCTATATGCTGGAGCAATTATAGAATAGGGATTCCTCAAAAATTGAATCCCCCCGGTTGACACAGAGGATTACAGTGATATCCATCATGTGTACAAACAACTTGCTGAAGAGCTTCCACAACTAGGCAGCTTCACACGAGATCATACTCGTAGCTATGTATTCGGTCTCAGCGGTGCTTATAGCAACCGACTTCTGCTTCCTGCTCATCTAGGGTATCGAAGCAGAATCCAAAGAGAACCAACACTCAGAAGTGCTCTTGCGATCCTCCACACTGCCTGCCCAGTCAACATTCGAATAATCATGTGACTTCATATTTCTGGCAGTGTATCTCAATCCATGAGGGATTGTGCCCTGAAGATATCTCAAAAGATTCTTGGCACCAATCCAGTGTGGCTCAACCATATATGAGCTCATCATACTAACTGCAAATCATATGTCCGGACGGAAGTTCACCAAGAACATCAACGCGAATGAGTTTATGAAATTCAGAGGCATTTCCCAAATCTGGTCCGTCATCACGACCTATAGATTTCTCAACCTGGGATCAGAGATAGGGCTTTGAAAAGAGGGCGGATAAAGAAGATCAAATTGGCTCGATCTCATCTCAAGAAGAAAAAAAATACCATAGACCAAATTTGTGAAGTAAAGAAGACTAAATTTCTGGGCACTCTATCAAGCCCTATTTACTGTGACAAGACTGTAGACTTAAAGAGAGCGAGGGCATGAGAAGCTCTGCTCTTGAAGAACCGAAAGAGTGATTCAACATTCCTAAGAGGGTCGCACATCTTGGTGATAGAGCGAGGGTCTAGAGAGACTATATTAGGTTTGAAGCCTTGATAAGGTTTGAACTCTGTAATGTATATCTTACTCACTACAAAACAATGAACTTGTTAAGGATTGTTCTGAGTTTTGTTAGGCATCAAAGGCCTTCATCTTGACAACTCCACTAACCCTGAAAAGGAGCCAAATCTTTTTAAAACTTTGAGCACAAAGGTTTGGTACTAAATCTCTGGTTTTGTTGGAGGATAGTATTGACTTTGTTCTAAATCTATACTGGTAATCCTAAAGTAGAGCCATCGTTACCTTATCAAAAGGCTGAAGTTCTGAAAGGGAACTCTAATCCGAGACTTCTAAGACTGATCTATCATCATACCTATCCTATTTGCTCTTTCCTACAGTCTTATTCATATATCCTCTTAAGGAGAATTCAGTGGTTTAGAGGGCAAGATATTGTGACAAAAGATTGATAGTCCTATAGCATATATATTTACACAATCCAAAACTTGAACTGTTACCTAAGGGAAGCCGACCTTTGAAGTATACATATATCAGTCCTCTTAAAAATACACTTGTTTGATAAACTGTATCAAACACAATGAAAGACAACTTTTGTAGCATATTTTAGTGTCTTGAAGGACCTATTCAATGAGTCATCTCGAATACACTAAGCAACATTCAAAGCCATTTCCCCTATACAGTTTGAAAGACAATGAGAAGTTCTAGACCTTGGGTCTAGTCTACAAAAGAAGCTACAGGCAGTGAAGAAGTGTAACAAGTCTCTTTATTGTCAAGTCTTCAAGTAAGTATCAACACTATTTTTCATATTTTAGTCACTTAACCATATGTGTGCAGTTTGCAGGAAAAGGCATCAAGTTCTATAAGGCATGCAACCTTGAGGTATGTACAACATGTTTATTTGTTTAAGAATCTAACATATGATGCTGGTATTGAAAATTATAAATCCCAAATGACACATGACAATCCTTGTCATATAGAAACCCTAACCTTGATCTGTACTTTTAAGTTTTGTAGGTAATCTAGGGTATATAGTAAACCCTAGTGATAATTGAAGTAAGAAAATTTGTTTTTGCTAGACCTAGACTTTGTACTTGGGAACCCTAGGATTCCATCCTCCATTGTTTCTTAGAAACCCTAGATTAACATTTGACATCACATTTTTGGTATTGTATAGTTTGCTTGGTTGTACTTGTCATTAAGTGTTGCAGGCATAAAATTGGAACTAAATTCAGAGAGAGCACTTCAAGGAAACCCTACAAGGTTCTTAGGTTTGTAAAAGGCACAGTTCTAGGTATGACTATAATTATAAGGTTTGCAACAAAAACCTTTTTCATTAAAATTATTTTGAAATTTGCTTCGTATTACTAACTATTTTGTGTTTAGGGTTTTAAATCGTAAAAGATTCTTGTTAGGAAGATCAATCACTAGATTGAATCTACCTCTGTAATATATCTTGTTATTTGTTCATTTTTTGTTGAAATCGTAACTTTTAGCGTTCATTAAAAAACCCGAACTTTTTGTTGCTTAGGGTATGCCGTTGATAATGTCAAATCCCTAGGTTACTTAGGGTTTGAAAGTCTAACAATATTTAGGGTTTTGGTAATGCTTTGGTGAAACCCTAATCTTTTAGGGTTTGTCATAGAACCCTAAACCTTTAGGGTTTGGTGAATTAAGAGTTTATTGAAGCCCTAGGAATGAAACCCTAGGTGTATGTGCTTCCACATAATTGAAACCATAGTTAAAAATTGTTAAGGTTTGATGTTTGTATCTATGTAAAAGATTAATATGAATGAAACCCTAGATGTAAATTTGCTAGTTCATTAATGAGTTCTAGGGTTTGTAACAAAACCTAGTAAAGTCTAACAGGAAATTGTTGAAACCCTAGATGTACAACTAGATTCTGTAAGTCTTAGTGATCAAACCTAAGGCTTGTAGCAATACCTTTGTAGGTGTTGAGTCTAGTTTCTGGAACTTGAAATAGTGAAACCCTAGATATAAAATGCTTTCACTATTAAGTTGTTGATATCTAAGGTTTAACTTTGAAATCTAGGGTTTATGTCGAAAACCCTAGTAGAAAATCTCGAGTTGGATAAGAAAGATAAAATTGATTTAAGCTATGGAAGTTTGATTACTTATATTGATACTCTCAATGTGTTAGAAAATCAAAAAGGCAGAAAGATTTTCTTTATATTGATAATTACTTGTGATATTCTTTATGTTCTTCTTTTATCTTTAGTTCATCAGGCAATTACCAAAGCAATAACACAAAGATCACAAACCCCAGATGTAGGCAGACAACCAGGGAAAAACCCCTAACTAGGGGAAAACCCAGTCAACAACTCTTCCTTAATAATATTGCGAGACGATCCAAGACTCTTGACCTAGACACAAGCTTCCTCCACACCAAGTCAGCGCTTTCTTCCTTTTGTAGATGATAACCCTTTAATCAACAACGTTGACTTAGCAGCAACAACTAGTAGCAACAACTCCGACTTGGTAGTAACAATTGGCAGCAACAACTTCGACCTAGTAGCAACAACTTCAACACAACATAATTTCGATCTAGTAGTAGCCCAACAAATACTTCGACCCAACATAAAGACTTTGATCCAACTACAACACTTCGACCCTCCAGTAGTAGACTAAAAAATCAACACGTGTGAGAGAGAGATGACTCAAAAACTTCGATCTTCTTCTTTCCAACAATTCTTTTTCTTCTCTTGGAATTTCGCACTTTCTTCTGTCTCCTCTTGAATATCGAACTTGTGTGAGAGATATCTCCAAATGAATTCGAATTGCTTGTATATATAGGCTTTTGGTGAGGTCGAATTACCTTGTTTGAGGCCGACTTGATCTCCTTGAGGCCGACTTGGTGTGGAGGTGACAAATAACTTATTTTACTCAATATTAATTCTTTTCACATGATTCGAAAGCCTAAGAAGGGTCTTTTTAAATGGACAATGACTCTAATGACTCAGTATAAATCCTAGAAGTCCTTAATGGGGACTTTGATCTAAAACATGATGACCCAAGCATGAAACCCATGCTTTAATAAGTCATAATAATAATAATAGTAATAAAATCTTCTTTTTCTTTTTTTTGATGAATACACTGAAGACCGAACCTAGTTACATTTTTCGACACTCCCTCTTAACTAGTGAGCTATTCATACATATACAAGTACGTGGAAGATCTCAAAACACATTAACCATGAAGAGTTTAGGCACTTATGGTGCCACAGAATAGATTCTTGACCAGGGCAATCTATCCGGGTGGGACTAAGATGGACTAAAGCTTTCAACCTCTCTAGGTACAATTTGGCTTACTAACCATCAACCTAGGGAACTAGGTGTGTAATGCAAGGTCAAAGCTTTATGACCAACACCATCCTCCCTACTACTTAAGGAACTAGACATCAACACATATGCCGGCCAAATGTCCTCCTAGGTATTTTACACACATAATGCCTCAACACATCAAATCTCTCCCAATCAAACAGATTGGTAACATCAAGCATGCTTTCAATGCTTAGAGAGATTTTCCTGTGCAAACACAACCCCAATCATTAACAATCTTTCAGATACTCATAAGTAAATACAGACCTTCGGGGTTTTCAATCATCTTGATGCTACGTCACAATTTATCATAGTAGGACTTAGAGGTTTCCCAATAAGTCTAGACAAAGGTTTCCTCTAAGTTGCAGGAAACGTTGGAGAAGGGTCTGTTTCCGGCTGGAAACGAAACAAAAATAGGGAAACTCGTACCGTACGGCTTGGAAACCTGTTTCCGGTCATACTGGCCCGTTTCTCAAGGAGGAAACGTGGCTAGTATGGCCGGAAACGCGTTTCCAGGCCGTACGGTGGAGTTTCCTCTTCTAACTTGACTTTTTCTTGTATTTTTTTTTTTTTTCTTCTTCTTCTAATTTTTTATTGGGCAACTAAAATATCTTCTTGATGCTTCTAAATGCCTCTCAAGTTATAAAAAAGAGGATTTTTTGAGTGGGGCAGCCTAATGTTCAAGCCTATGGCCCTAGTGTTGATATGCAGTTCATGGTAATGTTTAAGAACATTCTCCTTTATTTTTCATTTTCATGCTTTTACTTAAATTTTTTACATTACCATGAAATGACTCAGGATGTTTGAGAGTGGTTTCGCCCTCATTGGATTTCATATGGAGAAAGTAGAATTTTAGATCTCACTCAAAATCCAGCAGACTTATTTGTTTTGCAGGATTTCAGGATTGGGGGGTTTGCAATGTTTCCATTGGATTTTGTCATGTACTAGGGTATGGAACTTGTATTTAATCAAGAGAACCAAGCCCTCTATGTAGGGGAGACTCCCAATAATCAAGAGCACATAGGGTACTAGGGTATGGAAATTGTATTTAATCAAGAGCACTAAGGTCATTCGACTATGTAGGAGGAGACTCCCAATTAAGCACAAGACAAGAAATTAGAAATTTCTCGTGGCTGATTTTGGATATTGCTATTTTCATTATGTGATCATTCATGAGTAAACGTGATGTAAATTTAGAGACTTATAGTTTATGCATTGACAATTGACAATTTAATCATAATGTGATAAATTAGAATGTATCATATATAGGCTTTATGATTGCACATATTTCTTAAATGTCCTAATATATATATATATATATATATATATATATATATGTGTTTCCCTGTTTCCAAAATTTGGGGGGGTCACGTTTTGTACCCATGCCCGTTTCGGAAACTCGTACCCGTTTCTCCGTTTCGTGCAACTTAGGGTTTCCTCAATCATTCAACTTCCTTTCCTACTTCACATACAACAACTAAATTCTTCGTTCCTTCTTTCAGCAACACCTCAATATGAATTCTCCAATTTCTTCATCATGACTATAATATGTCCTCCCTCTCAACTTGGGAGATATCCTTTGTTCTTTTATCTAGGGTCTCTCTTAACTTAGGGAGATCAACTTCTTTTTCATAGCATCGGAGAATCTTTCATGGCCTCCACACGTGTGAGCAAATCTAGGGCTTCCAAGGCTTCCTTTGACCTTCGCTTGAGTTTCTTCTTCTTCTAGGGCTTGAGGATGACCTAAGAGACTTTCCTTCGACCCTCTTTCTGCAATTTCTCCAAGTTCGATCTTACAACGGCAAAACCCTAGCCTCCTTCCTTCACACGTGTGAAAAGAGAGAGAGAAATAATCCAAACACTTTTCCTTTGTCATTCTTTCTTCTTTGCTTGCCTTCTTCTTCTTCTCCTTCGCTTGGATGATGAGAGAATGAATGATGTCCATAGGAGGTTGAGTTTCCTCCTATATATATAGGGTTTTGAGGTGGACGAAATGCCCTAATTGAGGCCGACTTGGTCTTGGAGGGTATTTTGACTCTTTTAAATACAAAAGTAATTATTTTTACAAGTTTCAGCGTGCCTGATGGGGTCTTCTTCATATGATAATGACTCTTTTGACTTCTTGACCCTAGAACAAACCCTAGAAGCACTCAATGGGTGCTTGACCTCTAAAATAAAAGACCTTGAGCATGAAACCCATGCTTAAAAAATAACAACAATAATTTTTCTTTCATTTTACAATATACAAGAATCGGAAGAACATTTCATATTTATGAAGACCATACCTAGTTACACATTTTTCAACACTCCCTCTTAACTAGGGAGGTATTCATAAATGGTACATGGACATTCTCAAACTAAAGAGAACTCATAAGAAGAATCAGATTGGTAAGCCATCTCTCTGGATCATTTCAATCAACATTGTCACATAGCAAGGCCTTAACTAACAACTATATCCTTCCACAAGATCAAAGCACAATGCTGGCGAGACCAATGATTGATAGATACCATCATCATTGTCTCTCAAGGCACATATCCCACCCGAGTGTTCACAGGGTATGTCCTTCCAGGACAATTCCTATCTTGGAATACCACATCCTCAAGGAATTTCCTCTACGACTACTCTTATCTTGGATGCCCTACCTCATCCTCAAAGAGTATCAGATGCCAGATGCTTACCCAATCCTCCATTCTTTCTTCACGGAGTGAAGACAAGAATGATGTGTCTATCTCTCCCTCTCAACCAGGGAGGATATATCAACCAGTCCAAGCTTGTCTCTCAAATACACAAGCTTCTTATTAGGAAGAGATTTTGTCAAGATGTCAGCTACCTGTTCATCAGTGGAGATATATCGTAGCTGCAACACTCCATCCTGCACTAGCTTTCAAATGTAGTGATACTTGTTATTTATGTGCTTTGTCTTTCCATGAAACATTGGGTCTTCAGACAACCTTATACAACTGGTGTTGTCACAATGTATGACCGTAGGGACCATTGGTCCTTCAATTAAATCGGACAACAACCTCCTCAACCCGACAACTTCTCTGCTTACTTCACAGGCTACAATATATTCAGCCTCAACACTACTCAAAGCAACCGATTCTTGCTTTCTACTCATCTAGGAGATCATGGAGGATCCCAAACTAAAACATCCTCCAATAGTGCTTCTCCCATCCATCTCACTACCTCCCCAGTCGGAATCTGTATATCCAATCAAGTGGACATCATTCCTCTTATCATACTTCAGGCAATAGTGGATTGTTCCTTGCAGATATCTCAGTATATGCTTGGCTGCTATCCAATGATCATGCTTGGGCTCTACCTGGAACTGACTGAGAACATTCATTGCAAAACAAATGTTTGGTCGAGTATTTACCAAATACATTAGTGAGCCAATCAATTGTCTATACCTTGTCAGATCCACCAAGCTTGATGTAAAGCTTCTTAGCTTCTTCAAGTTTGTGATCATAGTGATTGTCATAGGTTTGCAATCCATCATGTCAAACCTCTTCAACATCTCGATCACATACTTTCCTTCACTTAGATAAATCTTATCAGGTCCTTGCCAAACTTCCATACCCAAGTAATACTGCATCAACCCTAGATCCTTCATGTCGAATTTTGCTGCTAGTTGTTGTTGAAAAGTGTATCTAGGTTTGGTCTTCATAATGACGTGTAATTGCGATTTTATGTAAATGATGAAAAGAAGAAAAATAAAATTATTATTATAAGGCTTGTCTCGTGGGTTTCATGAGCAAGGATTTTTTTTTTTTTTAGTGATGGCTCCCATTGAGAGCCTTTAGGATTTGTCATCTAGTCATAAAAGTCAATTTGAGTCTATGTCATGTATGAAGGACCCTTCTTGGGCATATTACATTTTGTACGAGTCATTAGGTATAAATAGCCCTCCAAGACCAAGCAAAGTTTCCTCCTCAAGTCAGCTTCAAGAAGGATAATTATATCTCCATGAAATGACACGTCGACCCATCTTGCAGTCATGTCGGCTCATTATGAGGCTACAACAACTATATATAGGGCAGTTCGTCTCCATTTCAGAACAGAATTTCGGTGAAGGTCTGAAACAGGAAAAAGTGTGAAGTTTGTAAGGGAAGCCTATTATCAATCAAAGAAAAGAAGAATATAAACCGAGCTCCTTTTTCAAGTTTGTTTTTGGGTTTGTTTCCTCTACACGTGTGAGGAAGTAAGAGTTCGATTGTAGCAAAAGGAACCGAGAAGAATTACAGTCCCCTTGAGTAGTTGAATTGGTAGTAAGGCAAGATTAAGAGGAAGCCAAGGGAAGCTAGAAGGAATCAACATGCAAAGAAGGCCTAATTCAAGGAGGTCTGAAGCAGCTGAAGTTGAAGAGAAGTCAAGAAGAAGGAAAAAGCAGAAGGTTGACTATCGTTGATTCAAGGAAGAAGGACTTCATCAAGGGAGCTTTGTGTCTTGGTTTTGGAGTGGCAAATAGGTCAAGGTTCTTGGTGTTGGTATTCGTCAATTGGAATCTCTATAAGAAAAAGAATTTGTTCGGGTTTTCCTCTCAAAGAGTGAGAGGTTTTGGCCCTGGTTGATAACCTATATTTTGTGTCTCTTGTCTCTTTATGGTTTATGATTTGGTAGTTGTTTGATGAAGAAGAAAACTAATAACCTAAGTAAAAGAAGATCCTAATCTAAAGAAGTAAAAGGCACTCACAAGCAGTTACTAATAGAAGAGAAATCACATAATTACTATGCCCTATATTTCTCAACAGTTACTTCTTGCACTCTTGAATATGACCTTCTGCAACTGTCATGAGAAGATCGTCCACATATAGAAGAATGATTACAGGCTCATCCTTCACAACCTTGATGTAGAGGTTTGGATTAGTAGAAGTCTTCGAGAAGCCCAATCTTTGTAGGTATGCATCCATCCTTGCATACCATGCCCTTGGTGCCTGCTTAAGGCCATACAATGCCTTCTTCAACCTACAGACACAAGTCTCTCTATCTTTTACTTCAAATCCCAAGGGTTATTCTATATAGACTTCTTCATTGATAGTGCCATTTAGGAATGGTGCCTTGACATCCATTTGATGGATGTTCCATCCCATCGATGCTGCCAAAGAGACCAATGAACGTATAGTTGTATACCTTGCTGTAGGTGCAAATGTCTCTTCATAATCGATGCCTTCTTGTTGAGAGAAGACCCTAGTCACAAATCTTGCATTATATCTATCAATACTTCCATCTATTGCATGCTTAATCTTGTAGAGCCACTTGGAAGTTACCACTGATTTGTCTTCAGGCTTAGGTACGATCTCCCAAACTCCATTTTTCATTATTGATTTATACTCTTCATTCATGGAATCTTTCCACTCTTGATGTTTAACAACCTCTTCAAAGATGGATGGTTCAACTTTTATTAACTTTGTCATGTAGGCTGCATACCTTGAATATCTTTTGGGCTTCTTACTTTCCTTGAATGTGCCATTGTTTGCTCCATGTCCTTCTTCATTTAGAAGGGTAGACTCCAACCAATTAGGTCTCTTTCTGCTTTCAGGGATGATCATAGGTTGCACTGGTCCACTGAGACCTTCATCTTCATGATTTGAGTCCTCTTCCTCCCTGGTACATTCTTCTTCAAATATTGAAAGTTCTTCATCATTAGAGTCAGTCGGAGGTCCTTTGATTTCTTAAATGTAATACTTTCATCAAAGATCACATCTTGACTTACTTCTATTCAATGTCCTTCCTTTCAATGTTTTAAAACTCCGACTTCGACTCTGAGTCGACGTCGACCACTCCGACTCGGCCGAGGGTCGACGCCGACTCGGTATCGACTCGGCCGGCTCGATTTCAATTACTTGGTCGTTGTAAAAAATACATTAAATATATTTTTTTTTAATAAAAAAACATAATTTTAAAGATTTTCATTCATGTTTCCAAACACACAACATTAGAATATAGATAGAAGACAACATATGATCAAAGTAGGCTCATGAATATATCCATTATATCAAAATGGCACCCAGTGCACTGTCCAATACATACATGATGATGATATAGAGATCAAAACAAAAACACATAACCAAGGAGGCTAGAAATGGCCTCTACAACAAAAGTAAACTGTGACCAATACTATTGGCTAGTGGCTACTGCTAGAGGAGCCAAGATCATCTGGATCAACCACTGGTAGCATATCTACATGCTTCATAGTTTGTAACTCATTTTTAATCTTGTACCCTCATCAATCATCTTAGACCATCTCACCAAGATGGATGTTAATAGATGTATTCATGAGAAGAACTACAAAAGCAATTTGTATGTGACACAGATCAAGATATAGGATCCCTAACGCCAAAACTTCTGCATCCACATCTACATGCAGTCATGACAGACCCATCTACACCCCATAGAATATTTTGTGGCTATTCTCTAGTTTTAGGATCCCTTGGGGAAACTTCAAGTTTGTTCCCATCAACTTTGTAATATGTATAAAGATAAATTGCCATCTTCCAAGAGAGAATTGCACCCATAAACATTCTAACTAGGATCACATGTCTGATCAGCATTTCAATTTCATGTGCCATCTTTATTACATGGTTCTCAGATAGTATCATTGTTTACTTAGAAATTCACATTGTTCCTTGAGGAATTTTATACAATGAAGGCAACAAATGTCTTGCTCCATTCTTACAAGAGATTTCATGTTCTTGGCAATAAGTTCACAACATTAGATCCTATCAAATTGCTAGTGCTAGACTCATCACTTTCTATTTTCAAGCACTAAACGATTCATGCCATAGGAAGCCGTGTGAACAAGTAAACAACCTATGAAAATAGTAAGCTAATGTGGAATTCATGTGTCCACCAGCTTTTAACACAAATCTCTTCACCAAAAAGCAAGTAAAAAAAAAATCGTTGTTTTTTTGAGTTTACAAGCCACTGTTACCGAGCCAGCCGAGTAGGCTCGGACTTGGCCAAGCCGACCGGGTTATTACCGAGCCAGCTGAGTTGTTAGACAACTCGACCGGCTCGGTAATAACCCAATCGGCCGAACTGGTTTGATGGCTGAGTCGACCTGGTGAGGGCTTGACTCGGACCAACTCGGCCAAATCGGTTCCGAGCAGACCGATTCTTAAAACAATGCTTCCTTTATGTAGATCCTATATGCCTTTGAAGTATTACTATTGCCAATAAATATTCCCTTCATGCTTGTAGGATCTAACTTCTTTCTTTTATCTTTCGGATTATGAATATAGATAGGACAACCAAATATCCGGAGATGGTCCACGTTTGGTTTCTTCCCAGCGAGTGCTTCTTCAGGAGTCATGTTGGCTAGTGATCTGTGTTGACTTCGGTTTTGAATGTATATAGCAGTCTTCGTTGCTTCTCCCCACACAAATTTTGGCAAGTATTGATCATGTAACATGGCTCTTACACTTTCTTCAATAGATCAATTCTTTCGTTCAACAACCCCATTTTGTTCGAGATTATATGGGACTATCAAATCCATCTTAATCCTAGCCTCCTTACAGAAAGCTATGAGTTCCTTTGAAGTGTATTCTCCTCTATTGTTGGATCTTAGAATCTCTATTCTCCTTTCTGTAAGGTTCTCTACTCTAGCTTTGAATTCTTGAAATTGGTTGAATACTTCATCCTTGGATTTCAACAAATAGACCCAAATTTTCTTTGAGTGGTCATCAATGAACTTTACATAATATAGATGACCTCTAAGAGACTTTGTAGACATAGGACCACAGACATCATAATGAATGAGATCCAAGATTTCTTTTGACCTTGAAGCACTGCTTCCAAATGGTCTCTTAACATTTTTATCTAATGCACATCACTTGCATACTCCTCCATGATGCTCCTTGAGTTCAGGGATGCCATTCACCATTGAATTTAGAGTTGGTAAGATTTTGTAGTGAAGGTGACCAAACCTTCTATGCCAAAGTTCACATGGACTTACTTCAATGTGAATCAAAGCTTGAGAGAGAGGAGTCAGCAATTTGTAGATCTTTCCTTCACGAATCTTTCATTTTCGATTCTAGAGTTTTTATCCCATACTACAACCTTTCCATCTATAAAAGTGACTCTATCTCCCTTATCTTCTAGACATGAAATAGAAAGTAGATTCTTTTGCAAACCTGGAACAAATAGGATGTTGTTGAGATGAATATTTCCTCCATTCTCTAGCTCCAACAAGGTTGATCCAATTCCCCTTACAAGATAGCTCTTCTTATCACCAAGCTCAACGGAGTAAGAATATTTTCCTCTTGATAAGGTCTTTAGTTGCTTGTGTTCACCTGTCATATGCCTTGATGCTCCACTATCGATTACCCAAATATTCTCATCTTCAAATGTGCCAGTAAGTGCTGAGAATAACCCTTCGTCCTTTGTAGAAGTCTTGGTCATATTGTCCTTGATGGATAATAGGAGATTCCACAATGCCTTGATACCTTCTTTGAGATGACTTGCTACCATAGAACACTTCTTTAAGGACTTCTTCACAAATGTAATGATCTTCATCATGCCCTTTGCCAACCTTAGCTCTGATACCATGTTGAGAAATCTATAGGGCTATAGTTAGGATGATTTCTCTTAAACTTGATAACTACTTGTGATGTCTTTTTATCTTTTCTTACTTATTAGCTTCTTCTCTTATTATTATGTTATTCTTATCATCAAACAACTACCAAAACAATAATATCAACAATACATAGGAACACAGGATATAGGTTGCAAGCCAGGGCCAAAACCTCTCCACTTGAGAGGAAAACCCACAAATCTCTTCTCTTCTTATAGATTCTTCAAATGATGAATTCCAAGATCTGTAGACCAAGACCAATACCCTTCCAAGACCAAGTCCAACCTTCCAGATGATGTGCTTCCTTTGTCCAACTCAATCCTAGTCAAATTTCTTCTAGCTGCACAACTTCGACCCCCAACTACAAAATTTTGGCCTCTACTGCAGCTCTGAAATTTTCGGCCCCTACAACAACTATTGCCTCCACACGTGTGAGCAAATCTAGGTCTTCCAAGGCTTCCTTTGATCTTCGCTTGAGTTTCTTCTTCTTCTAGGGCTTGAGGATAACCTAATAGACCTTTCTTCAACCTTCTTTTTGTAATTTCTCCAAGTTTGATCTTGTAGCAGCAAAACCCTAGCCTCCTTCCTTCGCACGTGTGAAAAGAGAGAGAGAAATAACCCAAACACTTGTCCTTCGTCCTTCTTTCTTCTTTGCTCGTCTTCTTCTTCTCCTTCGCTTGGATGATGAGAGAATGAATGATGTCCATAGGAGGTCGAGTTCCCTCCTATATATAGGCTTCCAAGGTGGATGAAATACCCTAATTGAGGCCGACTTCTTAGCTTCCAAGCCGACTTGGTCTTGGAGGGTATTTTGACTCTTTTAAATACAAAAATAATTCTTTTTACAAGTTACAATGTGCCCGATGGGGTCTTCTTCATATGACAATGACTCTTTTGACTTCTTGACCCTAGGACAAATCCTAGAAGCACTCAATGGGTGCTTGACCTCTAAAATAAAAGACCTTGAGCATGAAACCCATGCTTAAAAAATAACAATAATAATTTTTCTTTCATTTACAACATACAAGAATCAAAAGTACATTTCATATTTATGAAGACTAAACCTAGTTACACATTTTTCAACAGAAACTGGAATAAAAAAAGAGAACACCGTTCCATATAACCCTGAATAAAATGGTGTGGCTGAGAGAAAGAATAGAACTATCATGGAAGCAATGAAAGCTGTGTTGCTTGATCAGAAACTGCCAAAGTTTCTAAAGGGAGAAGTTGCAAACATAATTGTTTATGTTCAAAATGGATCTCCTCATCGTGCTCTAAACAACAAGACTCTTGAAGAAGTCTTCATTGGCGAAAAACTCGAAGTTGGGCGCCTGAGGATCTTTGGCTGCCCTGTCTACTTCCATGTCCCAAAAGAGAAGAGGAACAAGCTGGAAGCTTTAGGTAAGAATGGTACGTATGTTGGTTATTGTGAGAATTCTAAAGCTTACATAATATATGTACCAAGAGAAAGAAATATAGAGTTTAGCAGATATGTAAAGGCAAGAGACACTCCTCTTCCTTCTGCTAATGTTTATAGTTAAGATGATGCTTTTGAGATACAAGAAAATCTTGAACTTGATGTCGATCCTATTGGTGAACCCATGGATCCTTTGGATCCTCCTTCATTTGATCTTTCTACTAAAAGGAGACCTTTATGGCTTTGTGACACCCTTCAAGATGCTGATAAACATGTTGCTCCCAAAGGAATCTTCAGAGAAAGCGAGAAACCATGCCGGTTCCAAGGATATGTTGTAGCCATGAGCAACATTATTCAAGCTGAACCTTGCACTTTTGAAGTTGTGAGGGATCAAGTGTGGAAAGATGCAATGGCTAAAGAATATGAGTCCATCATTCATAATTATGTATGACAAGTGGTTCCAAGACCCCAAGGTAAATCTATTGTGGTTTCTAAATGGTTGTATAAAATTAAACATGGTGCTGATGGTAGTATTGAAAAATATAAAGCTAGATTTGTGGTCAAAGGTTTCTCTCAGAAAGAGGGAATAGACTATGATGAGATCTTTGCACTAGTTTCCCGTTATACAACCATTCGATCCATTTTGGCTCTAGTTGCGAGCCAAGGATGGTCTCTTCATTAAATGGATGTGAAGACTGCCTTTTTGCATGGCTACTTCTGTTAGGATATTTCGACACATAGGAAATAGTTAAGTATAACTTGGTCTAGTATAGAGTTAGGTAAAGTGTGTTTCTTTACTATGTAATTGTAACTTACAATTCGACGGTCACGATATGTAGTGATCCGACGGTTCATTCTCTCCTCGGTATTACCGACACTTGATCCGTGGCTTAACACCCGATTGGTCCATGATCTCTATTTAAAGAGCATGGAGGGTCATTTGTAGGTTAACTGTTCGTGAGAGAAGCTTATGTAAAATTTCATTCTTTTATTAATAAATTGCCTGAAGTGGCCGCGTTAGCTCAGGGCGTGGACTGTTTCCCTCTTTGAGGGTTTTAACCACGTCAAAACACTGGTGTATTGATCTGTGATCTGTGTGTGAGCAGTGTCCTTTGGTGTTCTGTCTGAGGAACTTACCCTGTAAATTCCTACATGGTATCAGAGCTATTTGAGGGCCGCGTCCGTTGGTGATCCAAATATGAAGCCGGTAGAACTGCATCCGACTGTCGTTTCCTAGATCTACTATTTCTGACTACTTTCGGGCCGAGAGGACTGCTCTATTGTGTTGAAAGCATCTGTTCCAGTGAGGAAACCCTTTTTGTTTCACGCGAAAAGGTTTCCGGTAGCCCTAGCTACGTCATTTTTAAGATCTGGAGGTATACAGTGTTTATTTGCAGTTTACAGTGATTTTCTCTCTGTTTATTTTGGTTTCGGTTTATTTAGCTTTTTGTTTTTTTTTATTACCGGATCTGTACCTTTCATTTCTGCATATGCTCTTTGCCCCGCGACTCTGTGCGATCTGGGCAAATTAGAAACAGAAAGGAAGGATTTTTTTCATGCATATGCTCTTTTCCGCTGCGCCTTAGTGTGATCTCGGAAAATCAGAAACATTGAGGAAAATATTTAGTTTCCGGCTAAAGCTAACTTCGAGTCGTAAGGTTCATTTTTTTTTGTATGTCCGTGTTGGGTTTTGTGTTTTTTTTTTTAGGGAAAAAGAGCTTTCTCAAGCAAGCACGCAACCCAAAGCTTCAGTGATTAAAAAAAAGAACCCCCCCCCTCTCTCTCTCAAACTTTTAGTTTAGCTCACTTGGTCCAAAGCTAATTTATGAGAGTAGAGGTCTTGAGTTCAAGTCTCCTTTTTGTGGGGGCGGATTTTTCATTTCTGCACATTCCCGCACTTCATCGACATCTTCATCAAATTTTCTTCAAAAAGCCATAACTTCTTCATCCGGAAGCCGTTTTCAGAGCCATTTTTTTTGAACCAGCCTATTTTTTCGAGATCTTTCCATTGGAACACTTAGTTTCAGCATCTATAGCTTCAGTTTATGTTAAAATAGAAAGTCCATGCCAAGTTATTCTTGACAGCACCAACTACTTCCAATGGTGGTCCTACATTGTGGATTTACTTAGAAGTAAAGGTCTCTACAGAATAGCCTCAGGCCAAGAAACCAAACCGAAAGATGAAGATAAGGTAGCTAAATGGGAAAATAGGCAAGATCAAGCACGAGGGTTGATAGGAATGTCTATTTCTCCAGATCTTAGATTCCGTATTGCAGAACTTGATACTCCTGAAGAAGCAATGAAACAGATCACTAAAGTTTTTGGAATTAAAAATGAACTTAAAGCCCATCAACTTGAAAATGAGTTGTTTACATTGGACCTCAATAATTTTTCTTGCATTGAAGATTTTTTGTCCAAGTTCAAGACCCTTAGACTTCTCTTGGAAGGTGTTAAGGTTAAGAAAGAAGATAGTAGCCTTATCTACTCCATTCTTACTAAGTTGGGACCAGCCTATTCTGTGTTTGTTTCCACCTTCCATTCTATAAGAGAAGCCTTCATTTCTCAAGGACAAGCCTATAAGTCCCCTTCCTTTGATTCCTTTTGTGATTCTTTAATAAGAGAACAAGAAAAACTTTTACACCTTGGTCTTCTTCATCTTGGAAACTCTTCTAAGAAAGCGTTAGTCGCCCAGCAGCAACCAAATTCAAAGAATCCTAAGAAGTTGTATCCTAAAAGGAATGGTCCTAAACCAAACAAGGGTCCTAAGCAATTTCAACCTCAAAATGAAAAATCATTTCAACAAAATGATAAAACAAATAAAAACAAAGAGAAGAAGACTGATAGACATTGCAACTTTTGTAATCGAGATGGCCACTTAGAATCCAAATGCTTTAAGAAGATGGAAGCCTTGGAAGCAGCAATGAAGAAGCATAATATCCATTTGGAGCACTCTTCAACTTCAACTTCAACTTCAGGAATGGCACTTTCTGCATGTGGTTGTCAAGCATCTCGGTCCGGCTATGCACTAAATGTATCTTCTTCTTCTCATTCTCATGAGTGGCTCATTGATTCTGGAGCTTCTTATCACATGGCCAAAAACAAAGCCATGTTTTCTTCTTTAAATGATTGTAACACCAAAAATATATATGTTGGTGATGATAGATCTCTTAGTGTTGTAGGGACTAGAACTGTTCATGTAGACAATGGTCAATTTAATGATGTATTATGTGTTCCAACCTTATCCTGCAACCTTTTATCTGTATATCAGATAACTCATTCAGGTGAAGGTAAAATCGTTGAATTTTCACCTCACGATGTTGTAATTAAGGACCTAAGAGATCCTAGATAGATTTTAGCTACTGGCATTGCTGATGATTCTACAAGGTTGTATAAGCTTCACAACTTTGGGTCATCAAATCTTCCCTCAGTATTTGTTGCTCATAACGATGAAGTGAGCAAACTTTGGCATGAGCGATTTGGTCACTTAAACTATCGCTCCCTTCAGAATCTATGTAAAGAAAATATGGTGACAGGTCTTCCAATGGTATCTTGCAGAGATGGTGTTTGTTCCGGATGTGTACTTGGAAAACATCATCGGGATAGTTTTGAAAAACGTGCCTCTTGGCACGCCTCAGCCCCTTACAGCTCGTGCATAGTGATTTATGTGGTCCACTTCCAGTTGTTTCATTATCTGGCTACAAGTATTTCTTAACTTTCATTGATGATTTCTCCAGACGCATTTGGGTATACTTCTTAAAACTCAAGAGTGAAGTATTTAACATGTTCTTGGCCTTTAAGGCCTTTGTCGAAAAACAATCTGGACATCAAATTCTTAAGCTAAGATCTGATAATGGCGGAGAATATGTTAACAACAAATTCATCAACTTTTGCACTGAGAATGGAATTCAAATGCAACATACTGTTCCATATACTCCACAACAAAATGGTGTAGCTGAAAGGAAGAATCGCACCTTAAAGGAAATGGCTAATTGTATGCTTCAATCTAAGGGACTTAGTCTTAATTATTGGGCAAAAGCAATTAACTGTGCAAATTACATAATAAATCGCACTCCTACTAAGGTTTTAAAGAATATCACTCCAGAAGAAGCATGGAGCTCAATTAAACCAGATGTAAGTCATTTTCCTGTTTTTGGAAGTGAAGCATGGGCCCATATTCTAGATGAGAAACACAAAGTTTTAGAACCTAAGAGTGAAAAATGTATTTTTGTTGGATATTCTGAAGATGTCAAAGGATATATACTTAAGTCCAAGAATGTTATCATTAGAAGAGATGTAAAGTTTGCTGAAAATATATTGGCCTACGAGCCTAGTTCGGCGGATGTGCCACCTCTCCCTATCTCTTCTACTTTTGAAAATATTTCTTCTTCAGATGATGAAAGCGAGGATGAAAATCCTCCCCCACCTTCTCAGGATCCTCCTTCAGCTCCTCAGCTTCCAAAATGGGTCCGTGCTACTGGGGATGCAGCAGGTGATCTTGCCGGTGATCCTACAGATCAGCGACGTACACGTTCTCAGTTTGATAGAGCCTCTTCTTTACGGGCTCAAGCTTCAGTGAATTATGATCCTGACACCATTGCAAAAGCTTCAGGCCATCCAGATTGGGAAGCAGCTATTAATGAAGAATATCATTCATTATTAGCAAACGATACATGGGATCTTGTTCCTCTACCAAAGGGACGAAAACTTGTTAGATGCAAATGGGTTTACAGAACCAAGTATGGACCAGATGGGAAAGTTGATAAACATAAAGCTCGTCTTGTTGCTAAGGGTTTTTCACAAGTTGAAGGCATTGACTACACTGAAACCTTCTCCCCTGTTGCCAAAATGAACTCTATCCGCCTTGTTCTTTCCCTTGCTGCCTCTTTCAAATGGGAAATCCATCAGATGGATGTTAAATCTGCCTTCTTGCATGGGGACTTGCATGAAGAAATCTATATGGAACAACCTATTGGCTTTATACAAACATACTCCAGCCTTGTATGTCGGCTTAAGAAATCCCTTTATGGTCTCAACCAAGCTCCTCGAGCTTGGTATGCCAAAATGGATAACTTTCTTTTAGAAAATGGCTTTTCTAGGTGTCATTCTGACAATAATGTCTACACCAAGAAAGTGGGCAAGTCTCTTATCATTCTTGTTCTTTATGTTGATGATCTTATCCTGACTGGTAGTGATCCCAACCTTATAAACCATGTGAAGTCTAGCCTTAAAAGGAAGTTTGAAATGACAGACTTAGGACACTTACATTATTTTCTTGGTCTTCAAGTCTTGCAATCCAAGGAAGGTATTTCCCTTTCCCAGTTCAAGTATGCCTGTGATATTCTATGCCATTTTCACATGGAAGACTGTAAGCCAGCCCCTTCTCCCTTTCAGTCTGGAGTCAAAATTTCAGTCACTTGTACTTCTCCTGAAGTTGATGCTACCTTATATCGTCAACTTGTAGGAAAACTTTTGTATCTAACCCATATTCGTCCTAACCTTTCCTTTGTTGTTGGCCTTGTTGCTCGGTTTATGCAAAACCCACATGAAAGTCATTGGAAAGCAGCTAAAAGAATACTTCGTTATGTTCGAGGTACAGTTCAGTTTGGGATTCATTACAGTGCCGAAGCAGCTCCTCTATTGTTTGGTTTCACTGATTCCGATTGGGTTGGTGACCCTGATAATCAGAAGTCTACTGCAGGTTATGTGTTCACTCTTGGTTCAGGACCTATTACATGGGCTTGCAAGAAACAAGGTGCCATTTCTCTTTCTTCAGCAGAAGCAGAGTATCGTGGTGCCATAGAAGCTAGTAAGGAAGCCTTGTGGCTTCGTCAGATCCTGTCAGAATTTGGCTTTCAACAGCAACATCCGACTACACTTTGGTGTGATAATCAAAGTGCCATTCAACTATGCAAAGATCCAGTCCAACATCAGCGCAACAAACACATTGAATTGCACATGCACTTCATCAGAAAGCTCATCCACGACCATGTTCTTGAAGTGCAATATTGTTCAACAGATGATCAAGTTGCAAACATCTTTACAAAGGCTCTCACAGAGGCGAAGTTCACTAAACTTCGATTTATGGTTGGAGTTCAGGAAGTTGTCACTAAGGGGGGATAGGCTCTAGTGCCTCCTTCCTTCTCCTATTGTGTCATATTTGTAAATCCTTCAATCCTATCCCAAGTTGTTCTTAAGGGGGTATGTTAGGATATTCCGACACATAGGAAATGGTTAAGTATATCTAGTATAGAGTTAAGTAAAGTGTGTTTCTTTGCTATGTACATTTTGTAACTTACAATCCGACGGTCACGATATGTAGTGATCTGACGGTTCATTCTCTCCTCGGTATTACCGACACTTGATCCGTGGCTTAACACTCGATTGGTCCATGATCTCTATTTAAAGAGCATGGAGGGTCATTTGTAGGTTAACTGTTCATGAGAGAATCTTATGTAAAATTTCATTCTTTTATTAATAAATTGCCTGAAGTGGCCGCGTTGGCTCAGGCCATGGACTGTTTCCCTCTTTGAGGGTTTTAACCACGTCAAAATACTGGTGTATTGATCTGTGATCTGTGTGTGAGCAGTGTCCTTTGGTGTTCTGTCTGAGGAACTTACCCTGTAAATTCATACAACCTCAAGGAAGAAGTACTTGTGGAGCAACCACAAGGCTTTTAAGTACATGACCAAAAAACTAATGTGTGAAGACTGAAGAAAGTCCTCTATGGTTTGAAGCAGGCTCCAAGAGCTTGGTATGCTCACATTGATAGCTTCTTGATGAAGCTTGGTTTTACTAGAAGTAATGCTAATCCAAATCTTTACTTCAAGACAATTTAAGGTATGCCTTTGATTTTGGTACTATATGTTGATTTATTTCTTACTGGTAGTGAACCTTTTATTCTCCAGTGTAAGAGGGAGTTAGCTTTTCTGCATGGCTAACTCAAGGAAGAAGTATTTGTGGAGCAACCACAAGGCTTTTAAGTACATGACTGGAAAAATCATGTGTGAAGATTGAAGAAAGCCCTCTATGGTTTGAAGCAAGCTCCAAGAGCTTGGTATGCTCACATTGATAGCTTCTTGATGAAGCTTGGTTTTACTAGAAGTAATGCTAATCCAAATCTTTACTTCAAGACAGTCCAAGGTATGCCTTTGATTTTGGTACTATATGTTGATGATTTATTTCTTACCAGTAGTGAACCTATTATTGTCCCGTGTAAGAGAGAGTTAGCTTCTGAATTTGAAATGAAAGAACTCCACTTAATGCACTACTTTCTGTGTCTTTGACTATGGCAAAAACCTGGTGAGATTTTTCTTTCTCAAGGAAAATATGTTGTCAAGCTGCTTGAAAGATTTGGTATGACAAAATGTGATGGAACAGAGGCAGCCAGATGCAAAAATTGGGCACAACACCATGCATAAATACATTGTTGGAGGCGCTACAAAATATTTTCGTAGCACCCCTGAAACCTCTGTTTTCATCTCTGGGAAGGTAGAGCGCCCTGCTCTCTACAGACTAGACTCTCCACCTTTGAACACGTCCTCCACGCTCAGGAATGGACTCCCACGTCGTCTTTACCAATGGCTACGCTCAACTTCCAACAGAACCATGACAACGTCCATAACGAAGGCTCTCTGTCCAATGCTTGAGTTATTGAGGTTCTCTTTTTTTGTTTTTATTTCACGCCGCCTTCTACAGAAAATGATCTCCTACTTCGTCTCCACCCAAACTCATCAAATTATTGAGCATGCTCAGTGAGCATAACCATGTCATTGCCCGCAAAATAAAGACTCTGCAAATTAATGATTTGGGTCACAATAACAAGTGTGCATAACAACCACAACTCAGAAATCGAAGATCCACCAACACATAATGCTACAGGCTTGGGGTCACATTGATTCTAGACTGAAATCAAATGTATATACAATTTAAACACAGAGATAACCACACAGAGAAATAACACAGAGCTATGGAAAGAATATGCTACACATTTCTTTTATTTACTTCACAGGTACAGGTTCGAGGCAGGAGAAGAAGCTCCCCTCCTCTCAATCGAAGCTCTTTTTATGCACATCCTTGGCAACTGTTTCACTTCCTCTTCTCTCTAATTGAGGGAAGTCGAAAAGACACAAGGAAAATGACTCTTCATTTCCTAAACTCTACAACTTATTCAAAGTTTGTATTTACATTATTTAAAATCTCACTAAAGGAGACAAAATCAACTTTTGCAGCACAACATGTGGCCAATACACCTCATTGTCAAGCCACCTTCATTTCCACGAGAACTTGGTCTAATGCTCCTGCATCAGACTCCCTAGGAAAGGAAAAAAACTCATGAGCTCCCTCTCATAAGGTCCGCGATAGCAAAACTTGCCTTTTTTAGGGCTGCAACACTCATCCATGTAGAATCCTCAATCATACAGTCCTTCCACTTCACTAAAAACTCCGGATACTCCTTCCCGCTGATGTGCTTTGCAACCTTGGTGTCCAGGAATTTCTCAACCTCTGGATCGTCTGCTATATGCATTTGCTTTATCCCTGTTCATTGAACTCCCTACTACTCCCACTTGCTATAGTGGCACCTTCATCATCAACTTGATAGGAATACAAATCAACCACATTAAAGATAGGTGAAATACCTAGGCCCATAGGTAGCTCCAGTTCATAGGCATTTGCATAAAACTTTTTGAGTATTTGGCAAGGTCCTATTTTCTTCATTTTGAGCTTGTTATACTCCCCTCTTAGGAACCTCTCTTTTCTCAAATGTGCTAAGACCATGTCCCCTACTTCAAAATTTACCTCTCTCCTTGAATCTGCTCTCTGTTTGTATTTGTGGCTATTGTCTTGTAACTTTTGTTTTATTTCCTCATGTAATTCACTCATCACTGCTGCAAAATCCTCCCCATCAGCACTCCTCTGCTCGAGTTTGCCCAAATCTCTCAGCTCACAAACTCCTCTAGGGTGCATTCCATACAAGATCTGAAACGGACTCTTCCTGGTGCTCCTATTTGGCGAATCATTGTATGCAAACTTAGCTTGAGCTAATACACGATCCCACTGCTTGGGATGCTCCCCCACAAGACTCCTCAATAGGTTTCTGAGACTCCTGTTCACAACTTCAGTTTTCCCATCAGATTGTGGGTGATAGGCTAAGCTGAAGTTCAATTTCGTTTTAAGCTTCTTCCACAAAGTCCTCCAAAAATGTCATGTGAACCTGGTGTCCCTGTCAGAGATTATACTCTTTGGCAAACCATGCAATCAGACAATCTCATTGAAAAACAAATGAGCCACATGTGTAGCATCACTAGTCTTGCAACATGGGATAAAGTGAGCCATCTTCGTAAATCTGTCCACAACTACAAGTATAGAATCCTTACCTTGCTGCGTCCTCGGCAAACCCAAAACAAAATCCATACTCACCGAGTCCCATGGTCTACTTGGGATGGGTAGAGGAGTATACAACCCAACATTTTGACTCCTCCCTTTCACATGTTGACATACTCTGCATCTTCCCACATATTTCTGCACATCAGTTCTCATCTTCAGCCAGAAGTAGAAGTGTTCTAGCTGCCCAAGTGTCTTGTCCACACCAAAATGCCCTGCCAATCCTCCATTGTGCTTTTCTTGCATCAAATTCTCTCTCATTGAACAATGGGGAATACATAACTGACTGTTTTTGAACAACAAATCATCCTGCAACATAAACTCCCTCCAGGGGCTGGTATCTCTACTCACGGGGTTCTTGCATGCTTCAAAGGCCTCTTTGAAGTCAACATCATTCTTGTACAAGTCCTTCAAATAGTCAAAGCCCAAAATCTGCACATGGCACTCCTGCATGATCAAGCTCCTCCTGCTCAAAGCATCGACTACCTTGTTCTCTTGTCCACTCACATGTTTCAGAACAAAGGTGAAACTTTGTAGGAATTCCACCCACTTGGCATGTTTATGGTTCAAATAAGCTGCTTCATTATATATTGTAATGCAGAATTGTCAGAGAACAAAACAAACTCCCTGGGCATCAAATAGTGCCTCCAATGCTTCAATGCTTGAACCATCGCATAAAATTCCTTGTCATAAGAGGAGTATTTCTGCTTTGATTCACTCAACTTCTCGCTGAAATAAGCAACAAGTCTGCCTTCTTGACTCGATACCACTCTAATGGCTGTACCAATAGCATCACATCTGACTTGGAAAAACTGATTGAAGTCAAGTAGCTTCAACACCGAATTCTTAGTGATTTCTCTCTTCAAGAGCTGGAAACTTTTCTCTACTGCTGCTGTCCAACAAAATGTTTGTCTATCCTTCTTGATTTGTCTCAATGATAGGTGCACAAATACCACTAAAATTCTTGATGAACTTCCAATAGAAGCTAGCTAGACCATGAAAACTCCTAACCTCAAAAATTCTCTTGGGTGAAGGCCAACTCACAATTGCCTCTATTTTCTCTGGATCCATTTTCAACCCATCCTTTGAAATGACAAAGCCTAAGTATACCAACTCAGACTTCATGAAAGTACACTTCTTTAGGTTAATCAATAGTTTCTCTTGCTACAACCTTTCTAGAACATACCTTACATGCCTAAGGTGTTCTTCCTTTGTTCGGCTGAAAATCAAAATATCATCTAAATAAACAATAACAAACTTACCAACAAACTCCTTCAAGACCTCGTTCATCAACCACATGAAGGTGCTCGGTGCATTTGTTAGTCCAAATGGCATGACCAACCATTCATATAGTCCACTATTTGTCTTGAAAGTTGTCTTCCACTCATCTCCTTCTTTGATCCAGATTTGATGGTAACCACTCTTCAAATCAACCTTTGAAAAGTAGGCTGCCCCACTCAAACAGTCCATCATGTCATCCATCCGTGGCAATGGGAATTGGTACCTGATTGTAATCTTGTTAATTGCTCTGGAATCTGTGCACATCCTCCATTCTCCATCTTTCTTTGGGCTAAGTACCACAGGGACAACACATGGACTCAAGCTCTCCCTTATCAATCCTTGAACCTGCTTCCTTATCTCTTCATTCTCCTTGGGTGTCATTCGGTAAGCAACTTTATTCGAAAGGCTTGCTCTTGGTATCAAGTCTATGTGATGGCTGATACTTCTCTGGGGTGGCAGCTCACTTGGCAAGTCATCTACCACGATATCACTAAACTCATGCAACATCTCTTGAATATCAACAGGTAAATCTATAATTTCAGTGTGCAGAAGTATTACCTTTGGCTTGTAGACCACCGCATAACTGACCTCTTCTTCCTCCATTTGTTGCAGAAATTCCTTTCCTCCCAACAATAATGCTTTTGAGCTACTTGTCCCAGTTGTACTTTCTTCCTTCAATGGTACAAGGGTGTGCTTGATGCCATCCTTTTCAAACTTATAGGTATTTCTCTCTCCATCATGCACCACTCTTCTATCAAACTGCCAGGGTCGTCCCAAAAGAAGGTGGTAGACATCCATTGGCATGATGTCACAAACTACCTTATCCTTATATCGGCTGATCTGGAACTCTACTTCGCTTTGCTCACTTACCAACAATTGGTGACCTTTCTGCAACCATGACACTTTATATGGTGTCAAATGCTTCAGCCTTTTCAATCCAAGTTTTTCCACCATTTATATGGAAACTAGATTGTTAGTGCTCCCATTGTCAATCACCACTTTGCAGCATTTTCCTCCGGCCTTATAAACAGTCCTAAACAAGGCTTTCCTTTGTGCTAGTTTAACAGTCTCCTTGGCTGGTTTCAACAAGACCTTATTCATCATTAAAGCTTCTCCCATTTCTGGTGCATTTTCTACCACAGGTGCATGTGCTTCTGCTGCTTCCAACTGAGTTACATATGCATCTCTTTGTCCTCCTTTCTCATTCTTAGGACACTCAAAAGATCTGTGACCCAGTTGCCCACATTTATAGCACTGGTAGATAGTCTATTTGCCTCTTCCTCTTGTTGAAGGAAATGTAACTAGGTTTGGTCTTCATAAATGTACTTTTGATATTTGTATTTATTCAAGAAAATAAATATTATTTTTATAATATATGTCAATGAGTTTCTTTCTCATTGAAATAGGTCTAGCACAAGTTAAAGTGCTATAGGTGAGTCAAATAGTCAAAAGAAAATATTGAAGACCTTAAGGGCATGTTGCATCATGTATATGTTTGTATAGAAGTCAAAGAACTCTCCTCCAAGCAAAGTCAAGTCTCCTCCAAAGCAAAGGCACCATCAAAGAGTCTTCTCCAAGCATCTGACACCACCAAAGAAGCCGTCCGAAGTAAGATAGCTAGTTGACCTTCTAGTTGGCCTAAAGGGAGGGACAATCCTCTATATATAGAGGCTGTCCACTCCACTATAATGCATTCACTCACTTACGAAATCAGTGAAGGTAGAAGATCGAAAAGGAGAGAAGAAAACACAAGTTTAAGGAGCCTCTAGTGCAGCGAAGAAGGAGAAGTCATCATCGAGGGTTAAGGGCTGTTTCTAGGGTAAAAACACAGCCACACGTGCGAGAGAGGAAGGGTCTGCCTGCAGTGATAACATTAGAGACTCATAGTTAACATATCTCACCATTTGGGCTAGTAAACTAGGCCTATAAGGCCTCCTACTCAAGCGAAGAAGGGCAGTTAAGGGAAGGAGAAAAGAGCCTATAACATCAAGTAAACTTCCCACGCGTGCGAGAATTTAGGGCTGCAGGATAGTCATATCAAGTCTGCACCTACGCCTTGAAGAAGGAGCTCATTTGGTCAAGAAGAAGGAAAGGGACTCATCAAAAGGTGTCTTTTCTAGAGCAAGTGCAACAAGGTCTATCAACAGTTGAAAGAAGAACAAAGTGCCGGAAGGAGAAGGAGAAAGTGCCAGGGAAATAAAGTGCAAGGAGGAAGGACTTGACTTGTGCTTGGAGGATATTCTAGTAAGGGGTGTAGGGTTTGGCATTGATCAATAAGAAGCTTCAATAAGAGAAATTTACCGAAGGGTTTTCCTCTTAAGAGAAGAGATGTTTTGGCCCTTGTAGAGAGCCAACATCCTGTGTTCTTGTTCTTATGTTTTTGGTAGCAGTTTGATGAAGTACACACACATGCATTAATAAGAAGAAGAAGATTAAGCTTATAAGAAAAGTAAAAAGACTCCACAAATTGTTTTCAAGTCAAAGAAGAATCACACTACACCTAATTGCCCTAGATTCTTCAACACCTCTACCTCTACCTCTCTGGTAAGGTCTTCTCCTCTAGAGTCACCTTTTTGCTCTTGTTGTCCTTGCTTCCTTGGGTTACCTACCTTATTCTTTTGGGCTAGAGCCTTCTCTCTTCCAGTTGTCTATCATTTTCTCGTAAAACCACGACTCGACTTGAATTCTGCTTCCTCATAGTCTTCTTTTTTGCCTTCAAGGCAAACTGGTATGCTTCTTCCATCATTTAGTGTGAAAGCATGCTGATTTCATATTCAATCTCCAGCTTCAAGCCATTGATTTACTTTGTTGTCTTCTCCAGGGTGTCTTCTACATAACCTGCCCTCAAATTCACCATGTAAAACTCCTCAATATATTCTCTAACTGTTAGCAACCTTTGCTTGAGGTTGTCAGGCCAGGGAGTAACTCCACAAAATTCAATACATATTATTCCTTCAGGTTGGTCTTTATTATATTCATGAGGGAGACTGTTTACTTCATCTCCCGATGACTGTTCATATCTCTTATTATTTATTTACATCAATTATATTTATTCACCCAATCTTAATGATTAGGTGTCAACATTCCCCCCCTTAATCTGAAGGGATGTTGGTGAGTCCAAGCATCATTCTGAATCGTTCAAGCTTTTCTCTTCCAAGCGCTTTGGTGAAGATGTCTGCAATTTGCTCATTAGTGGAACAATGACGGAGATGGATTGTTTTGGCCTCAACATGATGTCGAATTAGATGATATTTAGTATTGATGTGCTTTGTTCGATCATGGAACTTTGGGTTCTTGGCCAACTTTATTGCAGAGGTATTGTCAATCATGAGTGGAGTTGATTGTACTTTTTTTACCTGCAAATCTTCATGAATTTTCCTGAGCCACACAATTTCTTTTGTTGCCTCAGCTGCTGCCACGTATTCTGCTTTTGTTGTGGAATTTGTTGGAACTGATTGTTTGTGTGATCTCCAAGAGACAACTCCTGATCCAAGACTCATAGCATATCCTGAAGTAGATACCCTAGTTTCTTTGTCTCCATCGAAGTCTGAGTCAGAGTATCCAATCAAACTGAAGTCGTCCACCTGTGTATACTTGATTCCAAAGTCTTGAGTTCCCTTCAAGTACCTTAGAACTCTTTTTGTAGTAGACCAATGTCCTTCACAAGGCTTTTGCATAAATCTGGAAAGGATTCCAACAATAAACGAAATGTTTGGTCTGGTAGTAGTTAGGTAGTTGAGACTTCCTACAAGCTACCTATACTTTGTTGCATCCTCAAATTCTTTTCCTTCAATAGATGTGAGCTTTAAGTTTTGTTCCATTGTAGTAAGAGGATTACATTCTGTCATGCCAAACTTGTTCAACAGATCTCCAATGTATTTCTTTTGAGAAAGAAATATGGACTTCGGATGTTGAGTTACTTCAATACCAAGATAGTAATGAACATAGCCCAAATCAGTCTTTTCAAAACTTTTCCCAATTCCTTCTTTATGGATGCAATGTAGCTTTCATTGTTCCCTGTCATCAAAAGATCATCTACATATACCACAAGATATACAACTATTTTGCCAACTTTCTTGACAAATAAAGTGCATCATCAAGATCATAATGTTTGAAATTGAGTTTCAGAAGATGCTCAGTTAGTTTTTCATACCAGGCTCGCGGTGCTTGTTTGAGGCCATACAAGGATTTCACAAGTTTGCATACTTTATGTTCATGTGCTTTCACAGCAAATCCTTCAGGCTGGGACATAAAAACATTCTCTTTTAAATCTCCATTCAAGAAAGCAATTTTTACATCCATTTGATGGACTTTCCAACCGTTCTGAGTTGCTAGGGCAAAGAGTGTCCGGATGGTAGTCCATTTTGCTGTGGGGACAAGAGTCTCCTCATAATTGACCCCTTCCTTTTGTGCAAAACCTTTTGCCACAAGCCTGACTTTGTGCTTGTCAAGTGAGCCATCAACTTTATACTTGTTCTTGTAGACCCACTTGTAGCCAATTGGTTTGGTTCCTAATGGAGGATCAACCAACTTCCAAGTGCCATTCTTTATGAGAGCATCATACTCTTTTTGCATCGCTTCTTTCCATTCATCATGAGAAGCAACTTCTTTGAAGGAAGTTGGTTCAAAATCTGTAGACAAGTTCAATTCACAATCATAAGAAACATCCATATCAACAGGGGAATTAGAGTTATCTACATCACCTCCATTTTGTCGGTTTGAATTTCTAGTTCCTGTCTTTCCAACCTCATCAGGATGAACACTTTCAAGTGTCTTTGTCAGCCACTTTGGGGGACCTTTCTTAGATGGTTCAGGCTGCTCCGTTGATTTAGTTGGGACCGAATCAAGATTGAGTCTCCCAATTCTATCAATCACATCACTTAAAGCATCATCCGTTGTTGGAGTTTCATGCGGGGGAGAGAGTTCTTCAGAAGAAGATTCCACATGTTGATCTAGTATAGGAATCCCCCCTTCAAGATGTGGAATCTGATTATCAAATTCTTGAAATGATTTTGCATTTGCGAATCTATCCAAGTGATCAAGTTGCCGCTCAACAACATTGTCAGTTTTGGATGATTCAAGAAAAATTACATCTCTAGATACAACAAACTTTTTATTGACTTCATCATAGAGACGGTATGCTTTGGAGGTGTTTGAATACCCCAAGAAGATACACTTACGACTTCTTGCACCAAGTTTATTTCTATGTACCTTTAGTATCAAGGCATAACAGGTGGAACCAAAGACCCTGAGATGCTTTACCGAAGGAATGTGCCCATACCACATTTCATAGGGAGTCTTGTTTCTGATAGCATTAGATGGACATCTATTCTTTATATATGCAGCACATAGAACAACATTAGCCCAAAACATTATTTTTACATTTTTGAAGAAGAGCATGGAGCGTACCATATTTAAGATTGTCTTATTCATTCTTTCAGCTACACCATTCTGTTGGGGATTATAAGGTACAATCGTTTGATGTTTGATCCCATGTTGGCAAAGATAGTTTTCAAATTCATTTGATGTGTATTCTTTTCCATTATCAATGCGAATAGACCCAATATGAGATTGTGCATCATTTTCAATCCATTTATGAAAGTTCTTGAGTGTTTGAAAATCATCAGATTTGTTCTTCAATAAGTAAACCCAACACATTTTGGTGTAGTCATCAATAAATGTCATCATATATTTATTTCCATTTGCAGAAGGAACAGGCATTGGACCACATAAATCTGAATGAATGGGTTCAAGTTTTCTTTGTGCTCTTGAATGTGAATCATGAAAACACTGTTTGCTATGCTTTCCTAGAATGCAAGCATCACATTGCTTAAATTTCCTAGGAATTGTAGGCAAACCAGCAACACCATTTTTTTTCAACAAGCGGAGGCTATCATAGTTCAAATGTCCAAATCTAGCATGCCATAATAAACTTGATGGAAGTGTACCTTCTTCATAATGAGAATTGTATGAGAAATGTTCTGCACAAGCAGAGGTACCTTGTAGCTTGAGAAGCCTTTCTTCTTCTATTCCCCTCATGACAAGTGAGTGGTCAGATGCTTTTCTTACCTCAAGCTTGCCATCAAACATATGAATGGAGTGACCTTGTTGGTGGATGTGGACCAAGGACAACAAGTTTCTCTTCAGCTGTGGGAGATATAGAACATGATGCAGAAGAAACTATGGAAGACCAGGCAATTTAAGCCTGATTGTGCCAAGCCCTGATGGCTTGATTTTTGATTGGTCTGCAAAGTATACTGCTCCATCAACATTGTCAGTAAATTCTTCAAAAATATCTTTTCTATGAGTCATGTGGCAAGTTACTCTTGAATCAAGCAACCAATCATTTTTCCAAGAAGCAAGTGAAGCATTAAATAAATCTTCATTTACTCCAATATTACATTGTGTCACCACATAATGAGCAAATTCAGGTGCTTTACCTTTTTCTATGTCATTAGTTTTACCTTTCTGTTGGTTTCTTTGCTCCTCAATTTTGTCCCAAGGTATTTTGCATGTAGAGGCATCATGTGATCCATTTCTTTTGCAGCGTATGTAGTGCAAATCTGCCTTTTCTCCTTGAGAGTGTCTGCCCCCTGCCTTTGAAATATCTTCCTCGTCCTCTTCGACCACCTCTTCCTCTGGAAGAATCTTGAGCATGATTCTTTTCTTTATGAGCAAGGCACATAGTCTCTTCAGAAGATTCAGGGGCTGTCTTCTTTCCAAAAGCTTTATCTCTTTCAACAATTTTTTTCACAAGGAGAGTCAAAGGTAATATCTTTGAGATTTCCATTTGCTTGCAATGACTCAAGATAATTGGAGTAAGTAGGATAAAGTGCCTTGAGAAAAGCGATAAGAGGAATATCCAATTCTACGTTAGTGACTTTGATATCATGCATTATAGACTTTACCTCGGATGCAAGAGCAAGAGGATCATTATTTTGCAATTCAAGAGTGAAGAGTTTAATCATGAGTTGAACAACTTCGAGTGTAGAATGTGAGTCATAGAGTTCTTTCAGCTTTTGTAAGGCTTCGAAAGCAGTTGAAAATGGCGAAATATGGCAACTCACCTCTTCATTTACAGATGCTGCAATTAATGCATAGGCTTTGCTGTTCTTATTTTCCCAAATGGCGAGCTCTTTATCTGAGTTAGGTTGTTCTGGATTTTTGTCTCCGTCTCCAATACACACTCCTTTCCACAACTCATTGAAAATGAGGGTGTGTTTTATCATCCGGGACCACTCAAGATAGTTCTCCTTGCCAGTGAGAACTATTCCCACAATGGATATGATTGAATGCATACTGTAACAAAAACTTCTGCTGCAAAATTTTACTCCTAATGGAAAAAATATAATTCTGATATGACTGGACAACAAATTCAAATGTCAATACGCATTCAACTGGACAACGTTAAAGTATAGAATATATATGGGTGGGGCAGCGTAAATATATGGTGAGTAACTGTGTATATATATGGCAGCCTAAATATACCAGCCTAAATATATTCGGAGTAGCCTAAATATATGTCAGCGTAAATACACAAAATTGTACAGTGCATTCAACTGGACAACGCTCTGAACTGGACAGCATAAATACACAAAACTTTACAGCGTAAATACCAACAACGTCCCCAGTATCCTAGTTGCACCATGTAGACGACAACAAATAATTTTTTTACCAAACTTCCACATTTAGCTTTGAGCTTCTGCATTCAGCTTCCCTCTCAGCTATTCTCACATAAAATTCGCCAGCAAGCATATCTTTTATGTCAATATTCTAGTCAATACTCATTTGAAACGTATCGAGGATCAACTCCAATGACAGGGTAAAACCCAATGCAGAGAGTACACGAATACCATCAGCGTTCCAATATCGAGCGTATGGTTTGTGCTAGACCATATAGGCATAAATACTGCGATGATTACATAAAAAAGACGAGCTTTTCAAGAGCAGATATGATATAGAGATGACAGAGCAGCGTCTAAATTCATTTCATCACACAGAGTAGTTTGCCAAAATTTATAACACAAAATCTCAAAAATATGAAGATGAATGTCCCAAAAACTCCAATCATGGAGGTTGGAACTGTAGATACTAGTGACCAACCGGAATTTGAAGCCTTTCTCTTCTCAGGAGATTGAATAAAAATCTCAAAAATAAGAAGATGAAGTCACAAAAGAAACCGGTGAACAGGGTTCAGGCGTTTCCCTTTTGGCTCTGTCAATTTCTCCAACAGGGAGGATGCACAGAGGGCTATTACATTCTCAGAGTCGAATGGGCGACTCCTGCTCCACTTCTAGAAAACCGAGAGATGTTACAACCATACAGAAAAACCATGCCAAGAGATTAGGAAAATCGTTCCATCGATTTCTGAAGGATTCTTCTGTCTGCCTCCAACGCCTACGACTGACAAATCCTCCAACGCCTCTGGCAACGTCCAGAAGGTATTACCAGATGTTGAATAAAAAATGGTCAGAGAAGAGGGCGCAAAAATTTATTATGGCAGAGAGCCCAAAGAGAAAATATGGCAGAAAAACTGATACAAGGAGTTACAACTAATTTTAGGAACTTGGCTCTGATACCATGTTAGGCTAGGTAGTAACTCCACAAAATTCAATTCATATTTTTCCTTCAGGTTGGTCTTTATTATATACATGAGGGACACTGTTCACTTCATCTCCAGATGACTGTTCATATCTCTCATTATTTATTTACATCAATTATATTTATTCACCCAATCCTGATGATTAGGTGTCAATAGAGGTTATGCACCTATCTATAGAGGGATAACTGATATTTTTTGGTAGAGACTTCTCCTTCATCTTGGCTATCATCCTGTCCCAACTTTTAATCAATGGTTTCCCCTTTTTCCTTCTTTCAGCCTGCACATTGTCCCACCACAATGCAACATGGCCTTTCAACCTAGTTAATTTCACCCGCTTATCTTCTTCAATCTCTTCGTATTCGAAATACTTGTCTAGTTCACCAATCCAATCCATCAAATTCATAGTGGACAACTCAGGTTTTGGTCTGGAGCTTGAGTTTAGCGTTGATCTCAACAGTTTAACTTCTGGAGCCTCATCCACAGGTGCTGCTCTTTCCGTTGTAGCTTCTTCCTTTGACCCACTGTCATCTCCAACCTCGGGGTCTCACTACGTGCTGGTATCCATGGCCTCTAAACAAGCTTGCAACCTCTGTATCTCTTCTCAGAGTTCTGCATTAGCTACGGGTCGACCTTGTGCTCTTCTTGCTCGCATTTCCATCTCTCTTTTTTAGTAGAAAACACCACCAACACCCAATGTAACTGTGCCATAGACATAGCACTGTCACAAATCCGCTCTAATACCAAAAAATGATGGAACAGAGGCAGTCAAATGCAAAAATACACTGCTTGAAGTGCTACGAAATATTTTCGTAGTGCGTTGTGGAATATTTTCATAGTGCCCCTGAAACCTATGTTTTCATCTCTGGGAAGACAGAACGCCTCATGCTCTCTACAGACTAGACTCTCCACCTCTGAACACATCCTCCACTCTCAGGAATGGACTCCCTCGTCGCCTTTACCAATGGCTATGCTCAGCTTCCAACAGGACTGTCACAACGTCCATAACGAAGGCTCTCTGTCCAGAACTCGAGTTATTGAGGTTTCATTTTTTTATTTTTATTTCATGCTGCCTTCTATAGAAAATGATCTCCTCTTGCTCTGTTTGCACCCAACATCCACTCATCGAATTATTGAGCACGCTCAGTCAGCGTAACTGTGTCATTGCCTTCAAAACAAAGACTCTGCAAACTAATGATTTGGGTCACAATAACAAGTGCACATAACGACCACAACCCATAAATCGAAGGTCCACCAACACAATGCTACAGGCCTGGGGTTACATTGATTCTAGACTGAGAAATAACACAAAGCTATGGAAAGAATATGCTACACATTTCTTTTATTTACTTCACAGGTACAGGTTCGAGGCAGGAGAAGAAGCTCCCTCCTCTCAATCGAAGCTCTTTTTATGCACATCCTTGGCAACTGTTTCGCTTCCTTTTCTCTCTAATTGAGGGAAGTCAAAAATTCCAATGTTGCACTAATCGTTATCGGGATAATATCAACGTGAGGAAAAAATCAGAAAAAATTGTAATAATCGGGAAAAAATCGTTTGGTACAAAAATATTCTTTTCGTTTTTCAATTTTTTTAATATCTAAACCATCTACAACATAAAACAAATACATTGACACATAAATATGATAAAAGAACTAATATATAAGATGTTTAATATCATTTCTAGTGCTAAAATCACACATAACAATGAATCATGTATTGAATAGTAAGTCCTGACTCATGAGTCCCAACTCAACCTCAAAATATCAACAAAAATATAATAATGTATCTCATATCATGAGTCATAATGTCATATATAATGAAATGAACCAAATAACTAAAGTCTAATACTACTGATTTCCTTTGCCCCTTTAGATGTAGATGTCGGTGGAGTTGGCAGGCCGCAATAGACTATGGAATTTGTTGTGCTCTAGAAGCTGAAGAACTAGGAGCTACGAAAAAATCAGGGAAAAAACATAATTTCCGAGTACTACTCGCGATATTCGCGTTCTGATGAAAAACTCGCGATAAAACGATAAAATTGCAATTTTCACAACACTGAAAAATTCACAAGGAAAATGACTCTTCATTTCCTAAAATCTACAGCATATTGAAAGTTTGTATTTACATTATTTAAAATCTCACTAAAGGAGACAAAATTGACTTTTCCAGCCCAACATGTGGCCAATCCACCACATTGTCAAGCCCCCTTCATTTTCCACCACGAACTTGATCTAATGCTTCTGCATCAGAATGTAAATCCATGAACACTCTGATGGAGATGAACTTCAAGAAGTTATGTGGTGAATTTGCAGGTCTTGATTTGGCAAATCCTTTTGAGTATCGTCAATTGATTGGGGCACTGATGTTCTTAGTGAACACTAGACCAGACATATGTTTTGCAGTGAGTACTCTGAGCCAATATATGATTAAAACATCTCATGCACATTGGATTGCTATAAAGCATGCGTTGAGATAACAACATGGGATCATCAATTTGGGGTTGAAATATATTGCCGGTGACATAAGACTACACTTAGACTCAGATGCTGATTGGTGTTGAAGGAAGTGTAACTAGGTTCGGTCTTCATAAATGTAAGTTTGAATTTTGTATTTATTCAACAAAAGAGAAATGATTTTTATGATACTTGTCAATGAGTTTCTTGCTCATTGAATTAGGTCAAGCACATGTTTAAGTGCTTCTAGGAAGTCAAGAGTCAAATGTATTTATGTAAGACCCTTTGAGGGCATGTTACACTATGTATAAAATAGCATAAAGGTCAAAGAAATACCTCCAAGGCAAGTGCAAGTCCTCCCCATGCAGCAACGTCCTCCTCAAGAAGCAAAACAAAGAAAATAATGAAGGAAAAGTCAAGTCGGCCTAAGGACAGCTAGTCGGCCTACAAGTCAGCCTAAAAGGAGGGACAATCCTCTATTTATAGAGGCTGTCCACTCCAATATAACGCACTCAAATGAGCTTTGAAATCCGCAATGCAAAGGAGGCAAGAAAGGATCGAAGGAAGATGAAGTAAAGGGTCTACAAGGGCAGCGAAGGGAGATGCTACAAGACCGAAGGTTAGAGGGTTGTTCTAAGGGTCAAACACAGCCACATGTGCGAAAGGAGGAGGCTTATCTGTAGTCATAACAACAGCAATACATCAGTCCAATACTTATCATTGTTTGGGCTAGAAATTAAGGTCTATAAGGCCTCCCTCTAAGAGCGAAGAAGAGACCCTCACAAACGAAGGAAGAAGGAATAAGGCCGAGGAGAAGAGGACTGTTTCTAGGGCTAGAAACAGTCACACGTGCGGAAAAGAAGAGGATAAGTCTGCAGCTGGTAAACAGTCCATGACATATCATTGTTTGGGTGAAAAATCAAGTCTACAAGGACTCCCAAAGCCTAGCGAAGGTGGAAAGACCCTAATTCACTAAGGGTACCTTCCACACATTAGAAAACTAGGGCAGCAGAACAATAGTACAATTGTACACCCATACATCAAGAAGGATCTCACTTAAGAAGTCTACTTGAGCAAGGGATAGAAGAGGAACACCTCATCTAGAAGGCTCACTCAAGGAAGGTCTATCTCTAGACAAGAATCAAAGGAGGAGGACGAAGTGCCGAGGAATGAAGTGTTAGAAGGAGGAAGCCTATGTGCCGGGGAACAAAGTGCAGAAAGGAGGAGAGGACTTGACTTGTGCTTGGAGGATATTCTAGTCAAGGGTCTAGGGTTTGGCATTGATCAATAGAAGCTTCAATAAGAGAAATTCACTCAAGGGTTTTCCTCTCAAGAGAAGAGAGGTTTTGGCCCTGGCAGAGAGCCAACATCTTGTGTTCTTGTTCTTATGTTTTGGTAGAAGTTTGATGAAGTACACACACAGGCATTAATAATAAGAAGAAGATATTAAGCTTACAATAAAAAGTAAAATGACTCCACAAATTGTTATCAAGTAACGAAGAATCACACTACACTTATTTGCCCTAGATTCTTCAACATGGTATCAGAGCTAAGGTGACACATCAAGGAAAGGGCAACTCAAGGACACTCATCAAGGAGAAGCATCTACAAAGTCAAAGCATTAAGCCTAGAAGTCTCAGTCACTTCAAGGACAAGAAGGGCCTACAATCCATCATTCATCAAGGAGGTCTACAAAACTAAAAGAAGAGCCTTACATAAAGGCACCTACAAAGAAGCGCAGATTGAAGTAGGACCTACATCAAGCTACAAGTCATCAAGCAAATCTCATCATCAAGTAAGTCCACTTGAAGAACATCAAGATCCTAGGAAGGCAAGCCATCAAGTCTTCAAGGAGGAAGCAAATCCATTACATCTTGAAATCTATCAAGCACATGTCCCCTTCTGAATATACATCAATGTATTTTTTCAAGGAAAGCAATAAATTGGTAGGTACCAATAACTTTCTTGCATGGAAGAAGAGGACTGATCTACTTCTCAAGGAGAATGAACTCCTAGAACATGTCAAAGGGAATATCACTATCCCTGCTAAGGAACAAACTTAAGCCTTAGCCAAGTACAATAAGGATGAGACAAGAGCTCAAAGGATGATAATAGAATCAATCGAAGACTCTCTCATTCCCTATGTCTCCAAATTTGAGACATCGAAAGAAATTTATGATAAGCTAGTAGAGCTATTCTCGGTATCCACAACCGAAGAAGTAATATCTCTGAGGAATGAATTATACAAGATGAAGATAGCAAAGGAAGGAATAACTCCCTACTTAATGAAAATCTCTGAAATGAGGGATCAACTTCAAGAGCTTGGGGAAGTCATGTTTGACAGAGAAATGACCACTGTAGTACTCAATGCTCTACCTGAGGATTGGGGCAACTTCACATCAAGCATATATGCCAAGAAGGAAGCAACCACTCTCAGTGAAATGTGGTCTCTATGCAGGACAAAGGAAACTAGAGTCAAGGCAAAAGAAGATGTGGGATCAAAGGAGCAAGCATTTGCTACCATGGCCAAGAGAAAGGGTAAATTTGGCAAGTTTGGTCCACGAAGAACAAACAACAAAGACATGTCCAAAATCCAATGTTTCAAGAATATGGACACTACAAAAGGAATTGTCCTAAGCTTAAGAAGGACACCAACAGCGAAAGAAAGTGGGAAGAAGCTCACATGACCCAAGAGGTGAAAGAAGAAGAAAAGAAGCAAAAGAAGGAAGATCCTTCGGATCTCTACTATGACTAAGTCAAACTATTTACTTCTAGTCTTCTTTCAAGTTTTGAGTAGTATAGGAGCATGTGGTAATATTGCATGGCTAGATCCATCCTCTAGAATCTAGAAGCATGATGTACATAGAGTTCTAGATACTCATGAAGATGTAGCATTTATAATAAGAATGAAAATGCATGGGTAGAAATATCCTCTAAAATATAGGAGCATGGAAGATATAGCTCAAGATATTCATGTAGAAGAAGCATACCTAGTATAGGACCTCATCCAAGATGAAAGAAAATTGATCATGATTAAGAATCTTAGAAGACCTCCATCATCAAAAGGAAAGGAACATTTGCAAGGAAAGGGTCTCTAAGATCCTATGATGGAGTCTTCGAAAGAAGGTTCATGAGCCTAACCAGATGTCTCATTGGGAATCCCATTCATGGGATTCAAGAAAAGGATGATATACAGGCAAGCTAAGATGAAGCAAGAAGGGCCACACCAAGGACAACCAAATGAAGCTAAGATGATCAAAGGAGAATCAAGATGAGGTATGTATGCATCAAAGTTTAGTCATTTGTATATTATTGAGTCACGGGAATAGTTTTATAACATGAGCAAGTATGAAAGAATCTCTTTGTTAAAATTGGCAACTAGGGCCAAACTCCATGTGGGTCATCTTATTTATGGCAACTGATATTTTTCTTGGATCCCTCTCATCGAGAGGTGTAGGATTGATCTAAAGATCATCCGATTTCGATAAGTATTCATGGAGATATGAATTTATTTGTGTTATGGGACAATTCGTCAAGGTCGACCAACAACCAAATAACCCCCGTGTGTGCTCAACGTTTTAGTAAAAAAGGAGGTGACTTGATAGTCATTTGATCACACACTTCACTCTTGATTTCTCTCCACTTGTTTTGGGTTTTAGTGGAAGAGAAGTCTAAGAGGAGGAAGCCCTAGACACAACAGGGAAGGAGCCTAAGCTTGAAGTCTAAACGCAGTCCTAGATGATGCCCTAGTAGCTCTACGCATGACCCAAATCAAGGAAGACATAGTCTGCGCTAACGCTGTCAAGGAAGACACAAACATATTGTGGAGGAGAGGGAAGGGAAGCTCTATCTTAGCTGCAACAAAGAGGGACAGAACAACGTGAGTTTTGGAGGTTGTTTCAGGGTCATTTTGTGAAGGCTGAGTTGCTGTTAGGAGGGCCGAGGTACCTTCCTAGAGGACTGAGGCAGAGGAGGTTAGTTTCAAGTTGTTTTGGGTTTGATGTGTGAGCTAGAAACTCTGTTTGAAGGGGCTGTAAGCTACAACAAGGCTGTGTGGTAGGCTGCAGGCCATACCACCACAACAAGGGATAGCATGGGCTGTTTTGGGGTTATGTTGTGCCCTAATCTTCAGCGTGGAGGCAGAGGGTTCACTGTAGGGTAGGCCGTAGAGATTAAGGGCTGTTTGGGTGACTGTTTGAGGGCTGTTGTAGCAGTCTAAGGTGCCCTAACTAGTCACTATCACAACAACAACAAAGTAGGCTTGGAGTAGCAGTTTGTGTGGTGTGTTGGGTCAATGTTGTGACCAGATTTGGATCAGTTCGTTGAGCAGCCTGTGGTAGCCAAGTTGGAGGCTTGATTGGGTGATCGAGAGCCTCCATAGGTGCAACAATGGTACATGGGACAACAATGATACTTGGTGAAACAATAGTACATGGGACAACAATGAGTACATGTTGTACAGTGCAACATAGTGCACATAGGAGCAACAATGCATAGCATGATGTACAGTGCAGCATAGATAGTGCAACATGGTGTAGATCAATATTGCTGGACATTGGTGCAGCAATGGGACAGCATGGTAATGGTGAGGTATTGCAACAACAGGATAATGAGGTATTGCAACATGCATTTGGGTGCAGTATAGTGTAATGAAGAGCTCAGCATAGTGCAATAGTGCCGTGATGGGTACAATCATGATTAGTGAAGCATGATGAGATGCAGCATAGTGATGATGGGTGCAACACAGTGAGGTGCAGCATGATGATGAGGAGCAGCACAATGATAGGTGCAGCAAGGCAATGGAGTCACCTTGGAGAATCAGTTGAAGCAACATGTCTTCAACTGAGTTCAGCTACTTCTTGTATCATCTTCTTAGAGATGATCTATGCTCTTATTTAGATAAGTCAAAGTGTTGACTTCTGTTATATATGTACTATCTCTCTCTCTCTCTGCTGAACTATTGAAGAACATATAAGAAGAATTGATCAAGGGTTTCCCCACATTGGGGTTTGTCCTTGGCTAGCGCCACATCTTGCGTCCTCTTGTCTTGGCTTGTCTTCTGCGATTTATGTTTATGTTCTATCTGCAATTTGCTATTAAGCTGATGTGATTGCTAATTTGGAAAATATATTGAGCTAACTGTGAAAATTGAAATAAATTGCGCTAAGCATAGAACATACCTAAACTTAACAATGTATCAGAGCTGAGGTGAAGACAAAGCCCAAGCAAGAGTGAAAGAGCAATCACCGAAGACAGTTGGGAAATGACAAAAGGCTCAATGGATTCCTCATCCCTCTTCAAATTCACCAAGGGTGAAGTCGAAGCAGAGAATATTATCAGAATAGTGTAGCGGAAGCCTTTGATGGCCTACCTAAAGATCACTTCAATGGGATGTCCGGATCTAAGGGTGGAAGGAAAGGCAGATGCCTTGTTTGTAATAAGTTCGGCCATTATGCGAAGGAGTGTCTGAATGGTAGGAACACATCACTTGATGATGACAACAATCATTCCAGGGACATTTTCAGTGATCGGAGGAATGATAGGTAATGCAGGACATCAAGGGAATGGCCGACTCTTTAAAGAAAGCAAGGATCCCCAGACTCTTTGGGGATTTGGCTTATTGATTGTAGTGCATCAAGGCACTTCTTCGGATGGAAGGGTGCTCTCTCTAATTTGGTAGAGATGGAAACAATCATGGGATTATACTTGGAGTCAATGCCACCTATCTTGGAAAGGGTGTAGGGAATGTTACCTCTCAATTAAATGAGGCTAACTGGATTCATTTAAGAGAAGCTCTTTATGTACCTGATCGCAAGAAGAACCTGGTGTCCATTTCGGCAATGGAAGTCAAAGGTTTTAGGGTGGCATTCATCGATGGAAAGGTACGTGTTTAAAAATAGAATTTTCAAAAATGCTTTCATCCTTGAGTTTAGGATTGGCAATTTGTATCAAGTTGCAGGAAGTCCATTGGGGACCATGTCAGTTGACACATCTCATCTATAGCACCGAATGTCTGCTTATTATGGGGCCCTACCCGATGCGAGTCAGATGGTGACAGGGATGCCTGAATTCAAGAAGAGCATGAAGGTACATGTCCGAGATGTACTGAAGGAAAATAAAATCATACAAGGGGACCATTCCCCTCATGTAGTAGGTCCACAGGTTTGGAAGAACCCGAGGGGTTTGAGATCATGATCAGGAATCTCATGTATGCAGGTGGAAGAAAGCCCTCTATGGCTTGAAGAAAAACACCCCTGGCTTAATATGAGAGGATTGGTAGCTGTCTAATGAAGCTGAGATTCACTAGGAGTGAAGCCGATCCAAACCATTGCTTGAAGGTTGTGGATGATAGACCTCTCATACTGGCACCTTCTGAGGACGACCTCTTTCTGAGAGGTGCAGACCCTCTCACTTGCAAAAGTGAGAGGGAGTTGAATTCCAGATTTGGAATGGTGAACTGCAAGCACAAGTCTACCTCGATGGATCTAACTTTTAGAAGTTATGTGGTAAGGATGCCGAACCTGATTTGGGAAATGCCTCTGAGTTTCATAAACTCATTCTAGCATTGATGTTCTTGGTGAACTCCTGTTCGGATATATGTTTTGCAGTTAGCATGTTGAGCTCATATATGGTTGAGCCTCACTGGATTGGTGCCAAGAATCTTCTAAGATATCTTCAGGGCACAATCTCTCATGGATTGAGATACGCTGCCAGAAATCTGATGCTGCATGATTATTCGAATGCTGACTAGGCAGGAAATGTGGAGGATCGCATGAGCACTTCCGAGTGCTGGTTCTCTTTGGGTTCTGCTTCGATATCCTGGATGAGCCGGAAGCAGAAGTCGGTTGCTATAAGCACCGCTGAGATACATAGCTACGAGTATAACCTCGTGTGAAGCTGCCTGGTTGAGGAAGCTCCTCAGTGAGCTGTTTGACACATGATGGATACCACCGTGATCTTGTGTGACAACTAGAGGGGGATTCGATTGTTGAGGAATCTTACGTGTTATGATCGCTCCAAGCATATAGACATCAGGTACTACTCTATCTGGGATATGGTACATTGATGAGCAAGAAGGGTCCATTGCATTAGGACTGATGTGCAGGTAGTAGACATTTTGTCGAAGCCTCAGGGAAAGGTCAAATTTGTGACTTTCTAGAATGACTTGGAGTCGTTGAGAGACCCTCTTATGAGGGTCCTGTATGATGCATGCATTGAGCTTTGGGAGCTTCGGGGGGCTTGGGTACTTCTTGGAGCAACAAGCGACCATAGGGCGACTCACCATCCCCTAGTGGTGAACTGTATACAGGGTGAATGGTTCAACCTTCCCTTGTGATACCTCGTAGCGACTTGTGGGCAAGATGAGTGGTACCACTGCCAAGGCATCCTACCCATGCGGTCTGGGACTCATGGGAAGTACCTCTCATTTGGCCAATGAGCAGGGAAATGGGGTTAGGGACCATAGTAGTACCGATGGACGCATCGTGTATCTACCGTACTCCCTATGCTTGGTCAGTAAGAGTGATATAACTCACTCTCTCTTGGAACTGATCTGGGATCAGTAAGAGTAGTATGACACACTCTCTGGAACTGACTTCTAGTCAGTAAGAGCGCTATTGAGCACTCTCTTTATATGGGACTGGCTTCGGGTCAGTAGAGAATGGTATGAGACATTCTCGATCAATTCTTATTCTTCATAGTTCAGCAAAGCAGAGCACAACAGAACAGAGCAGTGCAGGGCACTAATGGCAGAGATAGTACAGTCTGGCTGATGGATCAGCGGTTGGAGTTCTCCCTAGTTGAGGGGGAGTGTTAAAATTGGCAACTAGGGCCAAACTCCATGTAGGTCATCTTATTTATGGCAACTGATATTTTTCTTGGATCCCTCTCATCGGGAGGTGTAGGATTGATGTAAGGATCATCCGATTCTGATAAGTATTCATGGAGATATGAATTTATTTGTGTTATGGGACAATTTGTCAAGGTCGGCCAGCAACCAAATAACCCCTGCGTGTGCTCAACATTTTAGTATAAAAGGAGGTGACTTGATAGTCATTTGGTCACACACTTCACTCTTGATTTCTCTCCACTTGTTTTGGGTTTTAGTGGAAGAGAAGTCTAGCGGAGGAAGCCCTAGACATAGTAGGGAAGGAGCCTAAGCTTGAAGTCTAACGTAGTACTAGATGATTCCCTAGAAGCTCTAAGCATAACCTAAATCAAGGAAGACGCAGTCTGCCCTAACACTGTCAAGGAAGACACAGTCATATCGTGGAGGAGATAGCCCTAAAGGAATTCGTTGGAGACAAGGGAAGCTCTGTCTTAGCCGCAACAAAGAGGGACAGAACAACGTGAGTTGTGAAGGCCGAGGTGCTGTTAGGAGGGCTGAGGTACCTTCCTAGAGGACTGAGGCAAAGGAGGTTAGTTTCAAGTTGTTTTGGGTTTGATGTGTGGGCTAGAAACTCTGTTTGAAGGGGCTGTAAGCTACAACAAGGCTGTGTGGCCGCAGGCCATACCACCACAAGAAGGGATAACGTGGGCTGTTTTGGGGTTATGTTGTGCCCTAATCTTCAGCATGGAGGCAGAGGGTTCACTTTAGGGTAGGTTGCAGAGATTAAGGGTTGTTTGGGTGAACCTTTGAGGGCTGTTGCAGTAGTCTGAGGTGTCCTAACCAGTCACTATCACAACAGCAGCAAAGCAGACTTAGAGTAGCAGTTTGTGTGGTGTGTTGGGTCAATGTTGTGACTAGATTTGGATCAGTTTGTTGAGCAGCCTGTGGGAGCCAAGTTGGAGGCTTGATTGGGTGATCGAGAGCCTCCATAGGTGCAGCAATGGTACATGGGACAACAAGGATACTTGGTGCAACAATAGTATATGGGACATCAATGATACTTGGTGCAGCAATGGTACATGGGACAACAATGAGTACATGTTGTACAATGCAACATAGTGCACATAGGAGCAACATTGCATAGCATGATGTACAATGCAACATAGATAGTGCAGCGAGGTGCAGATCAGTTTTGCTGGACATTGGTGCAACAATGGGACATCATGGTAATGATGAGGTATTGTAGCGGTAGGATAATGAGGTATTGCGACATGCATTTGGGTGCAGTATAGTGCAATGAAGAGCTCAACATAGTGCAGCATTACCGTGATGGGTACAATCATGATTAGTGAAGCATGATGAGATGCAGCATAGTGATGATGGGTGCAACATGGTGCAGCACAATGAGGTGCAACATGATCATGAGGAGCAGCGCAATGATAGGTGCAACAAGGCGATGGAGTCACCTTGGAGAATCAATTGAAGTAACATGTCTTCAACTGAGTTCAGCGACCTCATGTATCATCTTCTTAGAGATGATCTATGCTCTTATTTAGATAAGTCAAAGTGTTGACTTCTGTTGTATATGTATTATCTCTCTCTCTCTGCTGAACTATTGAGGAACATATAAGAAGAATTGATCAAGGTTTTTCCCACATTGGCGTTTGTCCCTGGCTAGCACCACATCTTGTGTCCTCTTGTCTTGGCTTGTCTTCTGCGGTTTATGTTTATGTTCTATTTGCAATTTACTATTATGCTGATGTGATTGCTAATCTGGAAAAAGATATTGAGCTAACTATAAAAATTGAAATAAATTGCTCTAAGCATAGAACATACCTAAACTTAACACTCTTTCACCAACAACGCAATGAAGGTAAAAAAAAAATTATACATGCTCACATAAGGAGTATAAGATTGCTGACTATGAAGCAAGAAGAAATGCTGACTAGTCCAGGAAACAAGCAAGGAAGTAATGCTCTCACAGGAAGCATAAGATGGTTGACCTATCTACCTAAGAAGGAGCAAATGAAGAAATAGATCAAGCATGTGAGGAACACCATGATCACCGAGAATCACTATTTGATAAAATACTTTGAAGATATCTCCCGAAAGAAGGTAGGACAACTTTGACAAACGAAGGAAGGACCCTTGACACCTATGAAGGCCTTGGAGATATGAAAGATGCAAATAACTGATTCTACTCTACGAAGATGTCATGATGAAGAAGCCATCCAACAAAAGAAAAAGAAATGTTGAAGCAATATCAGGATGAAGTCATGATGGGCTACTAGGTCGAAGCATGTAAACAAGCAAGTACAATAAAGCATCCATGAGAAGAGTATTCCGAAGCATGGACAGATGACAAAAGAGTAGCTAGATGACGAAACCTAATGTATGGCAAGAAAGACACTTTCCACGAAGGAAGCAATGACATGACAAACCAGGAAGGAAAGTGATCGATGGATGGTGCCCTACCTAGAAGAAGTTCAAACAAAGACTTCATGACATCAAAGAAAGGAAGGAAATCAAGCAGCTGAAGAACCCACGAAGAAGAAGTTGTTGACGAAGGAAAGAGTCCCTAGTTAAGAGGGAGCTCTGACAAGTCCCTGATCAAGAGGGAGTTTTGGATCACCCCTGATTACAAAGGAGTGACAATTGTGTTTTTCCATTTCATGGGTCATGCACTAGACCAGGACTAACAACCGTAAGTCTAGATGAAGGCCATGAATGGAAATGTAGACACAAGATAGACACAACATTCTTGTCTTCACTTGGGAAGAAAGAATGGGAGGATTGGGTAATCATCTGGCATCCGATACTCTTTGAGGATGTGTAGGGCATCCAAGACAGGAGTAAGCAAGGGGACCAATATTCTTTGAGGGTTGGGAACCCAAGACAAGAATAGTCCTAGGAGGCCATACTCAATTAACACCCGGGTGGGTATGTACCTTGAGAGACAATGATGAGGGTGTCTATAGATCGTTGGTCTCGCCAACATTGTGGGTCATGGTCTAGTAGAGAGATGGAGCTGTTAGTCAAGGCCTTGCACTATGACAATGCTGATGGATATGATGCTATAACAGATGGATTGCAAATCTGATTTCTCGTATGTGAATTCTTCAAAGATTGATAATAGCCAAACACCTTGTAATGTTGTATGAATACCTCCCTAGTTAAGAGGGAGTGTTGAAGGAAGTGTAACTAGGTTTGGTCTTCATAAATGTAAGTTTGACTTTTGTATTTATTCAAGAAAAGAGAAATTATTTTTATGATACTTGTCAATGAGTTTCTTGCTCATTGAATTAGGTCAAGCACATGTTTAAGTGCTTCTAGGAAGTCAAGAGTCAAATGTATTTATGTAAGACCCTTTGAGGGCATGTTACACTATGTATAAAATAGCATAAAGGTCAAAGAAATACCTCCAAGACAAGTGCAAGTCCTCCCCATGCAATAACGTCGTCCTCAGGAAGCAAAACAAAGAAAATAATGAAGGAAAAGTCAAGTCGGCCGAAGGATAGCTAGTCGGCCTAAAAGGAGGGACAATCCTCTATTTATAGAGGCTGTCCACTCCAATACAATGCACTCAATGAGCTTTGAAATCCGCAATGCAAAGGAGGCAAGAAAGGATAGAAGGAAGACGAAGTAAAGGGTCTATAAGGGCAGCGAAGGAAGAGGCTACAAGACCGAAGGTTAGAGGACTGTTCTAAGGGTCAAACATAGCCACACATGCGAAGGAAGGAGGCCTCTTTGCAATCATAACAACAACAATACATCAGCCCCATACGTATCACTGTTTGGGCTAGAAATTATGGTCTAGAAGGCCTCCCTCTAAGAGCGAAGAAGAGACCCTCACAAACGAAGGAAGAAGGAATAAGGTCGAGGACAAGAGGACTGTTTCTAGGGCTAGAAACAGTCACACATGCGGAAAAGAAGAGGATAAGTCTGCAACTGGTAAACAGTCCATGACATATCATTGTTTGGGTGAGAAATCAAGTCTACAAGGACTCCCAAAGCCTAGCGAAGGAGCCTATCTCTCTAGCGAAGGTGGAAGGACCCTAATTCACTAAGGGTACCTTCCACACATAAGAAAACTAGGGCAGCAGAACAACAATACAGTCATACACCCATACATCAAGAAGGATCTCACTTAAGAAGTCTACTTGAGCAAGGGATAGAAGAGGAACACCTCATCTAGAAGGCTCACTCAAGGAAGGTCTATCTCTAGACAAGAATCAAAGAAGGAGGACGAAGTGTCGGGGAACAAAGTGCTGGAAGGATGAAGCCTATGTGCCGGGGAACAAAGTGCTGGAAGGAGGAAGCCTATGTGCCGGGGAACAAAGTGCTGGAAGGAGGAAGCCTATGTGCCGGGGAACAAAGTGCTGGAAGGAGGAGAGGACTTGACTTGTGCTTGGAGGATATTCTAGTCAAGGGTCTAGGGTTTGGCATTGATCAGTAGACGCTTCAATAAGAGAAATTCATTCAAGGGTTTTCCTCTCAAGAGAAGAGAGGTTTTGGCCCTGGCAGAGAGCCAACATCTTGTGTTCTTGTTCTTATGTTTTGGTAGCAGTTTGATGAAGTACACACACATGCATTAATAATAATAAGAAGAAGATTAAGCTAACAAGAAAAAGTAAAAAGACTCCACAAATTGTTATCAAGTAACGAAGAATCACACTACACTTATTTGCCCTAGATTCTTCAACAATTGGGCTGGTAACTCTATTGATAGAAAGAGCACATCTGGGTGCTGCTTTAGCTTAGGATCTGCCATGATATTTTGGATGAGCAGGAAGCAAAAACCTGTTGCCCTCAGCACGGTTGAAGCTGAGTACATTGCTGCTAGCATTGCTCGCTGTGAGGCAGTATGGCTGAGGAAGTTCTTTAGAGAGCTATTTGAGCATGTTTTGGACACAATAGTAATTTACTATGACAATAAGAGTGGGATTCAACATGCAGAAAATCCCTTATTCCATGACAAGACCAAGCATATTGAGATCAAATATCACTATGTTTGGGATATGGTGCAGAGAGGAGCAATAAGACTCCATCATATAGCCATTGATGACCAGATCACCGACATTCTTACGAAGCCTTTGCCAAAAGGGAAGTTCTTGGTTTTGAGAGAGCAACTTGGATTGACGAATGTGACCCTTCCTAGAGAGGGTGGTCATGGATAATGAGCCTTGGATGTGCGAGATCCAGGTCATGTGTTGACAAGTGGATCCACCCCAAGCAGTGATGAGCCTTTGATGTGCGAGATCCTTGTCATGTGTTGACAAGTGGATCCCCCCAAGTAGTGATGAGCCTTGGATGTGCGACATCCTTGTCATGTGTTGACAAGTGGACCCCCCTAAGAGATGATATTGGTGAGGTTACATCAAGGGCGAGGAATTGACCTAGTGACTTAACATATAACGTTGCATTAAATCACTTAATCGAGTAATGACAACTTTTTTTCAGGTTTGGGAGTTCTGCATGTTTCTTTGCTCGAAAGGAATTTGATTGGAAGGTGCAGTCAAGCTAGATTTTGGGTGCATGAAGCAGAAAGGACTTCGAATGAGGATGCAGTATTGGTATGAGTTTTGGACTAGATACATTCTCGGCATAAACATAATTCCTGTGATGACAATCTCGACATTTCTGAAGAATGGAGTCATACCATCTTAGCTCATGTAATCTCGGTAGATATCACAGTATACAGATCTGTCTTGATATATATATCTCAGTGATATCACAACAGCACTGCTAATAGTCTCGACATACATATAAGTGTATCTGTGCTCTTATTACCTCGCATACCCTCAGCAGACCTTAGTGCAATGATTTAGTTGGTTACAGTATTGGTGAAATCAAAGACGCAGTCCTAATCACAGTAATCTCGGTGCAATGAGCAGTATCACAACCCTTTCGTGATAAGAAGGAACAGTACCATAGCCTCGGCATAATATGAAGAAGCAGTGACAAGGGAGATCAGTCTCATCATGATGAGAAGGAGTAACAAGGATCATCACAGTTTCAATATGATCTTATGATCCTATCTCAGTTATGATCCCAGTCTTGAAGGTCATGATCTCAATGAAGACAAGAGATCTCAGTGACATGATGAAGAGGCAGTAACGAAGATCTCAGTGATGCAGCAGTGATCTCAGTGAGGCAACAGTGATGGCTTCAATGGTGCAACAATCATGATGATCTCAACAATGTTCGAAGAAGAGGATTGATGTCTTGGTCTTGGAGAGGCAGAATGTGTCAAGGGTCAGGGTCTTGGTATTCGTCAATTGGAATCTCTATAAGAAGAATTTTGTGCGGGTTTTCCTCTCCAAGAGGGAGAGGCTTTGGCCCTAGTAGAAATCCAAATACTTCGTGTTTTTGTCTCTTTTGTTTTGATAGCAGTTTGATGAAGTAAATACACACACTAATAATAATATGAAGATCAAGCTAAGATAAAATTGTAAAAGAACTTCACAAATTGTTATCATATTAAGAAGAATCACTCTAATTTATGGTTGCCATAGATTCTTCAAGATGTAATACCATTAAAGACTTCATCACTGTATTGAGATCTTCATTACCGAGATCTTGTTACTTTGTAGGAGCACCAAGACTTCATGAATGGTAATCATGTCCAAACTGTAGCATCATTGAGACTGTGACTTGAGCAAGGTTAGCACTGGATCCTTCTCCCTGTGGCAGCATCGAGACTTCTTTATCGAAACATAGTCTTCTTATCTTACCGAATAGTGGACTCTCCTCAACACCGAAACAATGTCACTGCATTCTCCTATATGAACTTGTCTTCTGCACTAGGCCACCCGAATAGAGGTATCCAAATTGTTCACTGTCTTTGTCCTCCGAAATCACAGTGAGAGACCACCGAATTTCTGACTGTAGTTTTTCTTCAGAAAGACCAAAACTTCTTCTTCGTTGTTACTGTGATCTCTAGATAAGAGGGATCTGAATTCCCTTACAGAACTGTAGCATGTAACCTTGTAGCCTTCACCGAAACAGAGGTAACCCGAGTCTCTTTTCCTGCTCCCAAAAATTCAGAGATATGCAAAGATCTTGACTGTCTTTATGCGAAGAGCCTAGCCTCTTATATATAGTGGTTCGTCCATATACTCAAGCCGACATGAGCATTCAAATGGGTGGGTCTCCTTAATGTGAGCCGACATGAGTTTGTCACCGATATAGAAGCCGACATCAAGAGAAGAGGATTGTGCTTGTTATTGGAGGGCTTTCTAGACACTTAGTTGACTCATATACATTTTTATATCCCCAAGAAGGGTTCTTCATACATGACATAGACTCTTTGACTTTTAATGACCAATCCTAAGGCTCTCAATGGGAGCCATCTAAAATAAAATCACTTGCTCATGAAACCCATGAAGCAAGGGTTACAAACATTATTTTATTTTCTTCATTACATCATTTACAAAAGTCACAATTACATGTCATTATGAAGACCGAACCTAGTTACACTTTTCAACATGTTGTTGGGGGCCGAAATTCTGTGCTCCTGGACAATTGCTGGGAAATTGAAATTTCTAGATTAGACAGGTAGAACAAAGTGCAGGATCAGTTTGGGTGACTTGACTTGGAGGAGAAGGCCAAGTTTGACCATAGGTCTAGGTGTGTCTCTTATTGAACAAGAATAATTTCTCTATTGAAAAGGTTCCTGGGTTTTTCTCCGTAGTGGGTTTTCCTAGGGTAAATCTTGTCTCTTCTTTGTGCATTGTGATCTGTACTGTTCCACTGTTCTTTATTGTTGAATTTCTGAAGTATAATTGTTGAATGATATATTGGAACAAGTTAAAAGAAGATCTATATCAAAAGTAATTATCAGAATTTCAAAAATATTGTGCTAACCCTAATTGCACTAGAAAAACTATAGACCTTGCCATTATTGATTCTATTGCCCAATTTAGAAAAGACACTAGACTAGTTGGTGCCGGTGGTGATCATCTTAATTTCCCCTTTTCCCTCTTAATTCATGGTAACTAGGGTTAGTGTTAACTTAAATATGCATTTCACATCAATTTTATATCTATTTGTTGTTGCTTAATTTCTCATTTTTCCTCTTAATTCATGGTACCTAGGGTTAGGGTTAGTCTATATCCGCATTTTACATCAATTTTATGTCTATTTGCTATTTCCCTATTGATACATATTGCATTTAATAAATGTTAGTCCTCCTCCACCCTATTCATACAATTCTCTCGATCGTTGACCTTGCCATTATTGATTCCATTGCCCAATTTAGAAAAGACACTAGACTAGTTGGTGGTGATCATCTTAGTTTCTCCTTTTACCTCTTAATTCATGATAACCAGGGTTAGTTTAAATCTGCATTTCACATCAATTTTATGTCTATTTGTTGTTGATTAATTTCTCCTTTTTCCTCTTAATTCATGCTAACTAGGGTTAGGGTGAGTCTAAATCTGCATTTTACATCAATTTTATGTCTATTTGTTGTTTCCCTATTGATAGGGATTGCATTTAATAAATATAAAAGGGAAAAATCTAGCATTAATTGCGTGTTTCACCCCAAAATTAGGACTAACGTATAGACAATTATTGTTGTCAAATGTACTTTCAGCTATAAAAACATCATTGTTTACTTAACCCTTGCTTGCCTTCTTGATAGCCTTTGCTCCTTTGTTGATCTTATCACTTATAGGTTATTTCTCAAAGCTGCTATATGCCATTGTGTGCCCTGAATCTGCATATGATAAAAACCCTAATTTATAGCAGCATTATTCTAAATTCCAAAGGTCTTAGGAAAGTGCACTTGAACTCTTGGCAACTCTTATTTTAGCCTCTCAAGGCTTAGCTGGTACCTTTTCCTCCAATCATTAGACCTTGCATTACCCTTGAGCCCTCCTCAGTTGATTATTGGTGATTTCCTTAGGGAAGCCTCCCTTGTGGGGATATCCACCACTAAACAGCTGGATAGAAGCCACTGAGGTGACAATGATGACTGATCTCTTGTTGCCATAAGATCCAGGCAGTCTGGTGAGGCTTTGCACTAGGCCTGCTAAATTTTCTGGTAAAAGGGACATCGAGTGAAACACATAACAGAGTTGTTTAGCTTGGGGGATTGATGTAGAGACCTCTTGTGGCACTTAACAACTTAAGCTAGCCTGCTGGGCTTATTTCCCTGGTTAGCTAAATATGGGATGCGATAGATTCTAAGAGAAGCTAGTAGTAGTATATGTTATGTTTTGGAGTTTTGCTCTTCAAGGAAGAAGCAGGCTATGGTTCGTTGAGGACCTAATTATGTGCAAATACTTGGTTGCCTAGATGAGGGCTTGGTTTCGATACTTTATAATTTCTCTTTGTGCTGAAGAAGCTTTTTGTCTATTGATTAGACTATTATAGCATTACCCTTCATCTATACTAGTTTTTGCTAGATATTTATTGTATCTCTTGATGTTTGGCTTTATGCTTCATGTTGTAGCATTTTACTCTTCTAGTCATTTATGCTAATAATCTTTGGGCATGACATCAATGCTGTCTTTGATCAAAGATTATTAGAAAATATGTTGCAGGAAGCATTGTTTTTCTGTAATTTTTTCAAGAAACGGGCTGAAAATAATCATTTTTAGTTTAATTGCAATTAGGTTAAATATATATCTTTTTGTTCCATGGATCAGTGTTGCGAAACTCTCTAATGCCTTGTGAGTTTTTTCGGTTTTTCCAAGTTCTTCTAGTTCGCGTTTATGCTTGCTGAGTTTTGCTGCTTTTTTACCTAGTTCTCTGGTTTCCTAAGTTGATGATCCCTGCCTAGCTTTTCTGGAGTCTGAGGTTTGCAACATTGCCACAGATTCACTCATATGTTAAGAACAACTCGACGGTTAAGAACATATGTTTCCTCCTTTGAGGTCACAGGTTCAAATCGAGAGGGATATAGGGTATATAATTTTATATAAACCTCCATAGCCTTCAGCAGTCAGATTGCTGCGCAGAAGGGCTCCTTTGTCCTGTAAACAAGGGGGTGTCATACACCAATTTTGCATCTTGCTTGGCTGTGACCTTAAAATTAGATTATTATTATTGTTATTATTATATATGTCTTAGTGACAAACATAATACCAATCCTTTCAACAAGTTTTGCCAGATTACAGTCTTCATTGAAAGATGTGTAAAGTTTTGAATAAATGTTTTGTTTGTTTTCCTTCATAAATAGTTAAGCAGATGTTTTGTTTCTGAATTTTTAATTTTATCTTGAATGGGTTTTTCCTTTATCCCCTAATTTTGGCTTCTCGATATTTCTAAGACTCGTATAATTCTTTATAGCTTAACTAATCTTTCCTGCTTGTTTGCTTTATCTTGATGACCTTGGTTTAAATTGTATGCTGAAAGTTCACTGTTCTTTCTTTGTTGGAAAATCGGAGTTTTATATATAACTAACTAAAATTGTTTTATGCGTAAAACAGTTAATAGTAAACCTTACATTTCACTTGGGGAATTAGAAACGGAGATGCTAAATGTTATTGGATCATATCCAATTATGAAGAAAACTAAGCCCTATATCATGAGAATGAAGGTGGCAGATTTCAATGTATTAAATGTAAGCACAGGGCAACTTAAATCATGTCAGTGAAAGAACTACTTCCATGTGATCAGTCATAGGCAAAAGTGATCCCTATAATACAAAAATTATTTTTTTTGACACCAATGATCAAGACGAGACTGTTGGAAATACTGAAGGGGGGGGGGGGTGTGAATCAGTATTCCTTAGCAATTAGCACTTTTAAATCTTTTCAGAGTATTAGTTAATCTTCAATTATTATTAATGTTTATGCAGTAATAACAGTAAATAAAAGAACACAATATACACAAGAATTTTAGGTGGAAAATCCCCTCCGGGTCGAAAACCACCGAACACTTTTCTAATAAATGTTTTAATCTTCAGCCCCAACTGAAATGTAAGCAAAAACTTCCAAGAATTCTAGAAAAGCGTTCTTCTCCGGCTCCCATTGGAAGGACGCCCTATTGCCCTGGTTTCTTCAGTAGTCAACTGAATGGATGCCCGAACATCCTAGACCAACCTACCACCCTAAAGTGTTCACAGGCTCCAACCTGTAGGCGACTTCATGCACCAGCCTAGCACCTCCCGGCCACCCTATAATCACTGAAATGAGACAAGAGTGTGAATTCCCATACTAGGGACAACGATCCACGATACATTATGATTTACAATGATTTTGACCGAACACTATGACTTGCAACCCAACCATGACATCATCCCAATAGATACTACTATACGTCCCAACAATGCCTTTTCGACTCTAGGCAGATTGACTCTTTTACAATAATGACTCTTCCAATGGTGACTCTTTTACAACTTTACAATGATGACTCTTGGCCTTGACACTTCTTCACAATATATGGATGGCTGTCATGTCTTCAAATGATGTCCCGCTGCAATGCTTCCTTTGATTTGATACTTCTGCTCTTGAATTCTTGCTTGAAGTTGTACTTGAATCTTCTTCTACCCACATGCAAAATTTTCCTGGCGAAACCAATCCAAAAACAAAACAAAATACCCTTCAACTTACCTCTACCTGCAAAACACATGTAAGTGCATAATAATGAATAAATACAAATTAAAATTACAATGCGTACCTGAAGTGTGCTTGTCACTTTTGTTGTTGACTTGTTGCAACAGTAGACAAAGACTCCCACTCTTGATATAGGCCTGGACTCTATGCAAGACTATATCCAAAATTGACCTAAAGATATATATAATAAAAACTGATGACAGACCCTAGACTTGTGATGGACCAAGTTCTAAGTACAACAACAGAGACCATTCTATCAACTATGACAAGACAAGTAACATGAACTTACAACATCATATAGATTTAGCAAACTTGGTGTAGCATCAAGAATATGTAGCATAAAATGTGTAGTATCAAGAATATGTAGCATAAAATGTGTAGTATCAAGAATAGAACATCCGAAAAACTAATTGTGACATATAGAGACATAGAGATATAACTGAGACACTGTATATACTTACGTTGTCCTGCAAAAACATATGCCAAAGATGATACTCAAAATTCAAAATGTAAACACTAATCATACATACCTTGCTGTAGGAGACTTACCCTTGACTGTTGATGTGTGGTCCTTACTGCAGTGATCCTTGAATGCATGCTTTTTCTTGCCTTCTAGGAGCTCGATATTGAATCTGTTGTATCTATGTAATTTCAGATCTCCAAGGTCTGAAATTTCGTCTTATGGTAGCCCTTTGAGTCCTCTTTCCAACCCCACAGGTCTGATCAAGATTGGATTCTTCAAGAAAGAGTTATGCCCAATCTCCCACGATGACCTGATTATAGACTGGTTCAGTAGAGCGAACTTGTACAAAGTGCCACGTGTCACTGTTGCGACTTTCGGCCCTGAAAACGCTGCTCAACAAACTGCATTTCGTCCCCTTTCTGTGACTATTTACGAAATTTGAATCTAATGCTCATAGAGAAAGTTATGATGATTTTCCCAACATCACCTGTTTGACATGGAATTGAAGAGCATGCAGAAACCCTAACTTCCTCAGATCATATCTCCAAAAATATAGCGAACCAAGATCTGAAATTCGGTCACGAGGTTCATCAAGATTTTGGCTCAAACAGGTTTTAATTTTAGCTTTTGAAGCTTTGCAGAAAAAAAGTTATAGCGAAAATGCCACAATGACCTGTTTGAAGCCACAAAATCCCTACTAGAGGAGGATATGAGGGTCATTATTTATATGAATGTCTTGAGTTGAGAGGGTCCTCAACAAGTGAACGTTGGAGGGATTTTAGGAGCAATTTTTTATTATTAATTATTGACTATTCAATGACCACAACCAATTATGAGTGCCATGCCACAACCCCATAGGGTTTTAGCCCACTAACTAGGGTTACTAACTTCAAACATGAATATCTCTCAAACTGTGAAGAATTACTTGGCATGCCATATATCAACGGAAACATCTTGACGAGTAGAATCCATCTAGAAGATCCTTGAATCAGAATAGAGTAAGTTGTCAAGTCAAAATGCCCATGCAATATTGGGGTAGCCCCTGGCGCTGCTTGGGTTGACATCAATGACAACTATTGATCAACAGAGACATGGGCCTTTTAGCCTTGTGTATATCGTACACATAAAATTTGTGTGCAAGACTTAGCATGATTGCATATGAACAACTTGATGCTTCATCCATGGGGTATTCATCATGTTGAGGTCCATCATTTTTGATGGGGGACCTTCCGTGGCAAACGGTTTCTGTGTCATCCTTTATTCTATGTTTAGATAGAAATTTACTGTCTTCTTATTCTCTTCCTCTGCTTTTGCTAGTGTCATCTTCTCTTATTGCAGATCCATCTGTGATCTATATGTTGAGGATGCTATCCACTGAATATATATGATGTAATTTAACTCTAGGCTTTATTATAATGTTCAATTTCAAGAACTAGTGGGATACCAGGGGCTATGCGTTTTACATGGAAGCTAGTTCTGGATTACATTTCTGTTTCCTTGTAAGAATTGATGCTTCTGTTGAAGGAATATGCCATTCAGTAGAAGATTGTAGACTAGGCCCTAAATTTTTATTAGGGTGGGTGGTAACGAACCAAAATTATTCACAACAATATAAATCAATGTTGCATTAATCGTTATCGCGATAATATCGACGTGAGGAAAAAATCAGAATTATCGGGAAATAATCGTTTGGTACAAAAAAATTCTTTTTTTTTTGAAATTTTTTCAATTTTTTTAATATCTAAACCATCTACAACATATAATAAATACATTGACACATAAATATGATAAAAGAACTAATATATAAGATGTTTAATATCATTTCTAGTGCTAAAATCACGCATAACATTGAAACATGTCCTGAATAGTAAGTCCTGACTCCTGAGTCCCAACTCAGCCTCAAAATATCAACAAAAAATATGATAATGTATCTCATCATGTCATAATGTCATATACAATAAAATGAAGAAAATAACTAAAGTCTAATCCTATTGATTTCCTTTGCCCCTCTTGCGGGAAAATGCCATAGCTTTCCCTTTCCCTTTAGATGTAGCTACTGGTGCCCGTGCTGGTGGAGATGGCAGTGGAGTTTGATGTGCTCTAGAAGCTGAAGAACTAGAAGTAGGAGCTATAGGAGGTAGACCACGTCCTCTACTGGTGGCAGTGGTAGCCCGGCAGGTGGTGTCACCTCCTCCTCCTCCCCTTGCTCCTCCTCCCCCTCCACTACATCTTGCACTAACCAATCATCAGCAGACTCCATGAGAGGCCTGTCGGCCTCAACCCTCCATGCAACAGTGGTGTCAATCCCATCCAATGAGATGGCATCCACATCGGGTGTCCTCTCAAGTTGCCTCACCCACAATCGAAGATTGTAGTAGACGTAGACCATGTCATTAAGTCGCTGGGACTCCAACCTATACAAAGATCATGAAATAATAATTAATAATTATAAAAAAAATATTGTTTAATGAATTCAAAAATTTATTTGGAAATTTGCAATATTTTAAATGTTTAAGTGTTAACTTGTTGCGCTTCTTCTTGTGTATTTTTTCAAATACACTCGAGCTGCGCTCACATCCTAAGGAGCTGCATGTTTGGCTGAGGATGTGAATGGCAAGCTTTTGCTGAAGGGGTACCCTGCCACCATACATTTTCTACCATGCATCTACAACAAAATTACAAATAAACATAAGAAAAAAATGGAATTTGAAGAGACAATGAAATTTGAAACAAAGTTACAAATTAAAGAATACCTGGCATTTTAATCGTCCTATCAGTGACAGCCATCTCAAAGCCAAATGTGCCACCTGCCATCCTATATGTCTCAATGTGTTTAGAGATCTTTATATGTTGTTTTGGATATCGCACCATCTTTTGGACACAGGATAAGAATCCATCCATGATTTCAGCATCAAAATCAAACCCACATGTGTAAGAAAATGCAGGGTTCATGAAAAGCCTAGCAGCATGAATGTGACGATGGAGTGTGTTGTTCCATCGCTCATCAATCACTCCCCATAGGAGGAGTTGTCTCTGAAACCCATCATCTCCCTTACCATCATAGTAGGCTCGAATGGCTTCTTTGGCCCTGTCCATGGCCTCATACAAATAGCCCATTGTGGGCTTCTCACCATCAACCAACCGAAGAACCTTTACCAAAGGTTCAGTAACGGCGCACACCTCCTGCACTCCTGCCCAGAAGTCTTCCTGGTATGAAACTAGTCTGCATACGACCTCTCCTTTTGGTTTGTGACTCATTGGCAAAGCACGCCACTCCTATGAAAGAAACATTCTCTTCACATCCCACATAGAATTCAAGAGGGATTGAAGAGATATGAAACTGGTGGCAAACCGTGTAATGGTGGGGCGCACCAACTCTTTGTTGTTGGTGAATCTTCTCATCAAGCTAAGCACAGATATATGATTATATATAAATTTTGTAATGCTTTTTGATGAGTCAACAATATCTTTGACAAAGGGAATTTTTCCAATGTCCTCTAACATCAAATCAATACAATGGGCAGCACAAGGTGTCCAAAATAAATTAGGATGCCTATCCATAAGCATCCTACCAGCAGCAACATAATTTGCAGCATTGTCCGTTATGACTTGGACAACATGTTGTTCACCCACCTCCAAAATAAACACATCCAACAAATCACATAAAGTTCTTGCATCTTTGATTTGTGCAGATGCATCAACAAATTTGATAAACATAGTCCCCTTGGGACAACTAAACAAGAAGTTTATAAGGGTTCTCCCCTTTTGGTCAGTCCAACCATCTGACATAACAGTGCATCTTGTTTGTGCCCATGATGCCCTAAATTCCTCCAATATTTGGGTGCAGTGACGCTTTTCATTTTGAAGAATTCGGCCTCTGAAATCATGATAAGAAGGGATTTTGTACCCTGGGCCAACACTGGCAATAGCATCAACAGTAGGTTGGAAAAATGGATTATTCCTTACAATGCTGAAAGGAATATCACTCCAGAGGAGAAATTTTGCCAGCAACTTGTCAGCTTGTTCTTTCTCAGTTCTTTTTAGCATTGAACCGATAGATGGCTGTGAACCAGGTGTGGTTCGAGGAACAAAAAATGATGTGGTAGCTACTGGATTGGTTGATGCTGCAGTAGAATCAGTGCCACTTGGCCCACTTCTTTCAGCTGACCTTTTTAGTTGCCTTTTGAGTTCTTCTTTGGCCTCTCTAGTATGATCTAATTCTTCCAATGCTCTCATGGCTGTTTGGATAAGTTCAGGATTTGTATTTGTACAAGGCCCCACATCTTTTCTAGGGATTTTTGCAAGGTGAAACTTCAACCTGTACACCCCCCCGGACATAGGGTGGCCACACAACTTGCAACTCAAGTTTAGTCTATCATTCGGAGAATCAGGTACATCATATTCCCAGAAAGGATCGAATTTCCTTGGCGTGTTTGTTTTTGAACTTTGAAGTTGCAAACTTGAAGTCTTGACTCTTGAATGGTGTTTTGGTGCAGTTGTGAACCTATGGGAAAATAAGGATTACAATTTAGCATTTACAAATTTACAATTTAGTATTTTAATTTTTAATTTTTAACATTGTACATTGAAAATCCAAGTTACCCAACCTAAAACAACCATTCCAAAGTTCAAAGTTTCAAACACAAGTTACCCAACCATTCCAAACCCAAGTTACCCAACCAAATGGCAAAAACAATGAAAAATACATAAACAATATTTAAAAGCAATGAAAAAAAATAAAAATTGGTTCCCATAGTCATACCAAGTTACCCAACCAAAAACAATGAAAAACATACAAAACAATGTTTTTAAACAATGAAAACAAAAAAAAATTAATCCACATACCTTTTCTATGGAGAAATCGGTGGTCTCCTCTTGATTTTCTCCTCTAAGCACTTAGATTCAGCTAAAAACCCTCTCCAGCTCTTCTCTGCCCTCCGTGCGCGACTGTCCAAATGAATTCATAACAAAAAACCAAAAACACGTTATAAAACCTCGCTGCCGTAAAGCCCCGCGATTTTTTCCGTTTTTATCGCGATAAAATCGAAATTATCGCGATAATTTCAATAAAAATCGGCAAAAAAAATTTCCGGCGATAATTTCGTATAGTTATCGTGATATTATCGGAACAGCGAAAAAATCATGATTATTTCATTTTATCGTGATATTATCGCGATTTTCACAACACTGATATAAATGCCAATTAATAAATTGGTGGTCATAATTCTTGACCTCCCAGGGATGCCATTAAAATAAATACAGTATATTTTTTTGTCTTTCCATCTATTGCTGTGAATATCAAGCCCTTCCATCTTGGCAAGCTTTACTTTGGTTGCATCATGGCAGGCTAGGTGAAGTAGGCCTTTGATGTTTGAGTAACTTAAGAAAGGTTTTCATCTGTCTCTTGAGACTGCATATGCTTTTAAAATAAGTTTTCAAATGTTCAGAGCATGTTGAGTAGTAAACCAGGAAACATACTCTGAAGGGGGAATAGTAGATAATATATACATAGTATATACAGGGTGTTGGCACTTTCGTTAGAGCTTCATATTCATGTCCAGTTATAATCTCTCTAACATACCGTGAGAGATGGATTTCCAAACTGGTAATAAAGTTTGCTTGAACATTGTTTGAAATTGAATAGTCTCTGATATGATCTTGTTTGTATTTCTAAGAGAGTACAAGGCTTTCAGCTGAACCCATTTCTCTGATGAGTGGCGTGTTTTTATTGTAGAGGCCTTTGATTGAAAGAGCTAGATTAATGCATTTTTGAAATGTTGATATCAAAGGATTTATTGTTGTAAAGTTAAAGGCGATATGATATGTGTTGTTTCAGTTGTATATCTTTCCTTCCAGATGATGTCAGTGCATGACCATGTTTGGCTTTGCAAAATTTGAGCATAACAGGGAATGGAAGCTAAGAGGGAGTCTTCGAGCAACTATCGCCACATTGTAGTCTTTCAGTATGGTTCTGTTGTATTGTTCAACTTTGCAGATCAGGAAGAAGAAGGATATTTACAAATTGTCAGAAAATATGTTTCTGATTTACTCACTGAGACAAGAAAAGATGGTATACATTTTTCCTTTGTTCTTAGAAGATGGCTAGCTGCCCTTGTTTCTTCCATACCATTGCACTGATGATATAGGTAGCATGTCATGGCATTGTTTTTGTGCACTACTTAAATGATAAACATATATAACTAAAATTTTTAAATGTCAGCCGTTTTTCCTGATGTCTTTACTTAATAAAATTTAGTTGTTTTTATGCTTTTTCACATGCCTCTGATATGAAACTGGGAATTCCACTATTTTTTCAATGTGGCCATTGAATCATAGTGAATTGCTTGGTGGTTCCTCTTTTGAGAATTGGAATGGTTATGAAAGTTGAAACACCATTGAAATTTCCATTTTTGATTGGGAACTTTAGTATTGACTGGAAACATACCAAAGATGTTCATATCCAGAGTACCTATATTCTGAATAGAAAAACACATGCTCTTGTTTTGAAAGCAAGGAAGCAACCCTTTTTCATTGATTTACAGGTTACACACCCAACTACTATATTTTAAAGTTCATAGTATATACTATGTCAAATGGCTTGATAAATAGCGTTGATATATGATTTCGTATGGCATGGTTTATTTCTTGTTATCCAAAAGAAGACTCTGAAGTCTCTCATGGGTTTCCCATAGGGGAAATGCTGTTTTATTCAACTTCGGTCCTGAAATTCTACAGAACTGTATATCATCCATTACTGTTCTTGCATTAAAAGTTCAATAAAGATGCCCATGGAACATTAAATATTCATATGATTACTGTTGAATGAGCGTCTTTCAAAAAAACTGATTTTAGTCTTTCACTGAAAATTCCTTGTTGCCCATAAAGTGAAGCACATAAAATTGGATTGACTCAATATATTATTAAAAGTTGATAAAATAATTAGAAACGTGTATTTAATTACAAGGGCATCATCTTCTGCTTAAAAGCATCATGTTCATGTATTTGAAAGTGGGAAAGGAACCAGAAAAGACTCAACCTCCTCCAGCCAAAATGGGATTGAACCACATCCCCCTCTATGAAGGTGATGAGGACCCAAAGAAACATTGGTTTGTTTGCGAGAAGTTCTGGACTGCCAATGATATTACTGATGGAGATAAACAAATGGCCCAGTTTACAGCAACTCTCCAAAAGAGAGCCCTCACCTGGTTCATGAACTTCACAGAAAATGAACCAAAAAATAAATGATATCGAAAGCAACTTCTTTTCCTTTTTTAAAGTGCAATATGTCAAACATCTTGCGGCACAAAAATTAAAAGAAATAAAAAATGTCCAAATGGAACAGTTATGAAATACGACAAAAGGTTCAAGGATTTGCTAAGTCAAATCCCCTACATTATTGATGAAGCCCTACTGGTGCAATGGTACATTGCTGGGTTGCTGCAGAAAATCAGAGGACCCCTAAAAAGGCATGAAGTTCGAACTTGTGAAGAAGCCCTGAAAATGTTTTAGCATATCGAGGTAGACAATGAAGGGCAATCAAGTTCCCTAATGACTGACAGCAAATTGGAAGAGAAAATTGAACAATTACAACAGTCCTTGTTGATGCTATCCCTGCAGAAAAATAATCTTTGGTGCACTAATTGCAAAAGTGAAGGGCATGTTGCTGCTTGAATCCACACTTGGGATTATTGTGGAGAAAACCTTTAACTCCACTTGGTGTGGCCTTGGGGGCAAGTTTCAAATTGAGTTGCTGTCACTCAAATCTCAACTCTTCCATCTAGGCTAACTCCCAGTGAAGCCAAGGGAGGTGGACCCTACAAAAATAAGGCTTAACAATCTATGCTAGATAAGTTATGTTCTAGGAGTCAAAAATTTAATGATCAAAGATAAATCTAGATTAAATCAATATATAAATTGCAGCAAATGAATTTAAAACATTATAATAACAATAACCATTCACAAGTAGAGATATTCTAAATTTCTAATAGTTGACAAGATGGAGCAAAAGTAGACCAGTGCCAAATATCAAATACTTGCGAAACGCAAATATTCCATGTGAAAAAGATAATCTTGAAAATAAAGCTTGGAAATATATGCTAAGCAAGTATGACACTGCTTAATATGAAATACTTAAGAATGTAAATAAGATTGCTTTGTTAAACAAAATGTATGTACTTGAAGTAAATGACAATTGCCTCAAAAAAGATAGACAAGCTTTAGTAAATTAGAAAGGAAATGAGATAAAACTCCAAGTGCCAATGTTGCAAGATGGATGTATTGGAATGTAATCTTGGTTTATTTTAAAGTTAAGTTAGTGCTGATTAGTTAGTTGCAAAAAGTTGAACAAGTTTCAATTGAACTCTTTCCCCAGGCCTTATCCTCACTGGGGCCTCGATCTTTGAATAAGAAGTTACTACTACAACCAACAAAGCTGGAGGTAGATTGATTATTTTTTTTTCAACGAAACGAGTATTTGGGTTTATAGATACACAGTCCAGATTGAAGGTCGGAACCTTTTACAAGAAAGTTCAATTGCTACATCTCCTATTCCTGTTCCTATTACATCACATTTTTTCCTTCTTTCCTTTCTGCTAATCTGCATAATTCTACTTTGACTGTATTTATAAATACTCCAGAAAACACTGCCCAGAATTACAAGTTTGCAATTCATTTAAAAGATAAAGGATGGAATGAGGCTGGAAACCGCTTCCTTCTTCTTTGTTGGGCAGATATCCACGTTCACTACAACGTTGCACTCTGTAACCACTACAAGAATAGTGAAACAAGGGGAAATGCCACCGAGGGAGTCCAATAAAGGTCCCTTGCTGTCATGAATTCTCAACTGAAGGCATGAAAGATACCAGCTTTGCACGTGCTGAACCACCAGGAGGAGACCAAAATCTTCCAAAATCAAGGAATGGGGTAATTGCCCATTGATTCCCTATTGACCAGCAAATTTCCTTGGGGCAGCGTTGCTCCCACATTAGCCATTTCGTCTGCTTTTTTGTTTTGAGCTCTTAGAACATGAAATAGTTCAATTTCTTCAAATGTTTCCAACTGATAGATGATTCGGCATTGTAGAGAGTCTCTAGGAGGATCCATGCAAAGCTTTGCCTTGTTCAATTGTTGAATAACCAAGAGAGAGTCGCCTATGACTACCAATTTTTTGATTTCTCTTTCCCTGGCCAATCTCAGGCCTTGGAAGAGAGCTAAAAACTTCGCTTCATTATTTGTAGAGACCCCAAGCCCCCATGCATATTTTATTTCTTCGTCTTCATTGGGATTGATAAGAACCCCACCTCCTCCTGCATGTCCCAGATTTCCTTTTGATGCCTCATCGAAAAACAAAGAGAAGCAACGATTGCCCTTCCTCCAGGTTTTTGATTCGAGATCATCCATACGCAGTTTCCAGTTAGGATTGAAAATAGGCTTCAAACATCGATCGACTTGAGGGGAAGGGAGATCTAATTTGCACCATTTCCTTTTTGCTTCTGGAATGATTAAGAGATCAGTTGGATCGAATCTTGTTAAAATTTGAGTTAACATGTTCTCTGCTTTATTTAGTCACTTCAATATCAATTCCTAAATGAAAGTGCAGAAGACAAGCCAAGCCAAAAGAACACAAAGATATGGCACAAACCAGGGAAAAACCCCAAGATGGGGAAAACCCTTGATCAATTCTTATTATTATTATCAAATGTTCAGCAGAGGAAGAGAGAGTAAAATCATAGATTTTCCAATATGAGGATCAGTACCACTGTCCAATCTTCAAGGAAATTGTCTCTTCAAGACTAAGTTCTGGTTAGGTTTTACTTCATGCTGATGCAACTCACTTACTCACCCTTAGTTCTTATTTCGGGGCAGTGGCTTTCCTTCACAAGATTCTGTGCACTTTAGTTAGTAGATCTGGGCTGATGTATAAGCCTTTCAGCCCACCTGGCCATGAAGACTAGGCCCACGGCCTAGCTGTGATGACAACCAAACTCTCGGCCTTCTGTGACAGTTACTGCTGTTTATCTGAACCATGTTAATAGGAGTGCGACTTACTGTTGGAGAGGAGACCCATACAAATATATACCAAAAACACCACCCAATAACCCTTGCCAAGTGTGGCTTGTTTTCCGCTCTAACTCGGTCCTGAAAAGATGATAAATGAGCCCATAATTATTCATAGATAAACCCAGACTTCCTCCACAGATCCCAATCTTGCCCTTGATACATTCGCTAGAGATCTTCCTCATCTGCGGCCATTTCAGAGAGAATAAGGAGAGAATCAATGTGTCAAGTGAGAATGGAGGGCACCTTTATATATAACAATTTGTCCTTATGGAGGTGAAGCCGACCTTAGCAGGCAAATTTGAATTTCAAATTTTCATTTTTTTCCCGCCTTAATAAGGTCATGACTTGAAGAATTTATTTTAAGTAAATAAATATTTTTCTTTATCCAAATTTGATGATCTTAAGGTTGATTTTGGACCTCTTGAAAAGAGGAATTCAATGCCACAATAATCTTCCTCAAAGGAGCAGACCAAGGTGGAATTTGGCCCTAGTTACCAATTTTAACACTCCCTCTCAACTAGGGTGAATTCCACCTGTCAAATCATCTGCCACTGTTACTGATCATAATGCCATCCAAACACCATGAACCATCTCTGAATCCCGTCTCTGCTTTGCTCTGCTCTGTTGAACATTTATGTAATAATGAAGAAGAATTGATCTACTAGCAAAAGTCAGTCCAGAGGTAAAACCTCAATCAGACTTGATCCCAGATCCAGTTGAAGAACACCATGCATCTTAGTCATAGGGAGTACGGTAGTACCCGATGTGACCGTTGGTAGTGCTAAGGTTCCTAGCCAATTTTCCCAACTCATTGGCCAGATGAGAGGTACTTCCCATGTGTCCTGGACTATATGGGTAGGATGATATTGAATCAATAGCACAGAAAGAATGTATCACATCCTTCTCACAACCATACGTAGGCAAAGGACGAACCACATCCTACAATCACACGTAGGGAAAGGACGAACCACATCCTACAATCACACATCACAATCACATGTAGGGAAAGGACCCTACTCATGGGGAAAGGATGAACCACGTCCCACCGACATGTCAACCATCGATCGTAGGGAATGAACATCCTACATGTGGGGGAAGGATGAACCACGTACCACCGATATGTCCACAACCAGATGCCTGAATGCATCTCTCACGAGGTATCCACAAAAGAAGGTGAACCACTCATCTTGCACTTATGCCATAAGAGAAGGTGAACCACTCATCCTATGTATTTGTCATCAACAGTGGGGAAGGTGAACCACTCACCCTACACACATGTGTCATCAATCGTAGGGGAAGGTGAACCACTCACCCTATACACCGCGCACCTATAGGGGAAGGTGAACCACTCACCCTATGGTCGCTCATAGCTCAATAAGTTCCCCAAGCCTTCAGGAGCTCCCAAAGCTTAATGCTCATCTTAACCAAAGATCCTTTCATAAAGGGAATAGTGCCAGGTTGCTTTCTGGAAATCAAGGCTACATCTTGAAGATGATAGTGATGATTGGATCGTCAAATGAAAGCCTCATAGCTCCCAACGGCATATAGATGTGTACACAGCTTACTGATTTACATCAGAGATCTTAGCAGCACTTGGCTATCCTCTGCTTCTAGCATATCTGATGAAGGAAATATTTAACTGTTCTTACTCCCTCTTACTCAGGGAGATCACAAGCCTAAGCTTGTCTTTCCAGAGTGCAAAGTGTCCATCTGGCAGCCTGCTTATCATAAGATCCATCCACTTTGTAATTAAACATGCCATAATCCTGGTAGTGTTCTTCCATAAACAGGAATGTCCCTTGCTGTACCATATAAAGTGGTATCTGTTGTTAATACAGGATTTTCTGAATCCTACTCTGAAATATACAACAATGTGTGCATAAATGGCTGTTGTGGAGTTTACTTAGATGTCCATGCTGGCTGCTTTATTCATTCAGCCTCAATGGAGTTCGTAGAGTCACAGACTTCAGTCTAGCAATGATTGATAGTGCACTAGAGTCACAGGGATATCTCAGCAAGCAACTGTCCAATATATGTGGCTTATCCATAGGCATAAATAGGGATCCTCAAGATATATGAATGCAGACCAACAACTTTTAAATGCAGGGAACAATGCAACATGGTAAGATCTTTCCATCTTTACTTAGAGACATCTTACATGAGGATCAACATCATCAATTACTATATATTTATACTCGAAATGACATATTTCTTCCATGCATAAACTTCGAGCAACCTATCCTTCTGAGGTGACAAAGATCATCGGAGACATCAAACCCAACTGCCATAACTTAAAAAAAAAATATTGGGTAGGAAAAGTCATCAGGGATTTTGTCACTCCCTTTGAAGCCTTGCTTCACGTGATCTTGAATCATCAAATTACTTAATTCATGATTTCTTATTTTGGCATCTATATCTTTCTTCAAGCTACCTTTGATTTCTTGCACATAAGGGTTATAAGAAATTGCTTCAAGGTGCTATGCACTTTTCTTAACGGCCAGACTTCCAAGATGCTACAAACACGGTTCCATCATGTGCTAGGCTTCTTCATACTGCCCCTGTTTAATAGTCTTTGAACATTGATTAGAAACTCAGACTTTGATTTGAAGAAAGCTCAGATTAGAGTTGTAGACTTTACTGAAAAAGATCCTTTCCAGAGGTATTATCCTTCAACAATTGTTATTTCTTCTATCTCAGTTACAATACTTCAAGAGAACCAGACTTATTTGAAGATGGGACAATCATAGAGCACCCTTAGATCTGTTCCTTTCCTCCAGAGGATTTACACTTCTTCATTGGTTGCCAGGCGCCTTATGTGAATGCATCTGACCTTTCCAATACTGGGAAGTATGGTTACAAAGATTGCTTCTGATCTTCGACTCCTTGTAGCATATGTGCCTGCAACACACCTCTTCATGATGCAATGAAATATAATAAAATGCTCAGAAAATTTTATGCTGGACTGAAATCATCACCAGGCTGTAGGCTTTGATCAGATTATAGATTTGTTCCAGGTTTATGCACAGATACAAGGTGTGATCCTCCTTTTGCTGTGACTATCCTCTCGTACTCAAATTATAATTTTATGCTATTGTTCAAAACTGGAGATCCATCGTCCTAGGTTCTCTTTTCGTATAGGAGACTCAACTCCCTCTTCTTTATGATAGAGGTTTGAATGTCATAGATTGGAGTAATGGAACAATGCTTCTTCTTTTCTGAATGATGAGAAAAGAGAAATTCAAACTACCTACAGCCAGTCTTGACATCAGAATTTCAATATGATACTGTCGTCAGTAATTTATCAAAATATCATAACTGTCTTGGACTGCAAGTATGTCATACCAATACTTCTCTTAATGTTGACTGTAAGTATGAATGTGAGATGATGCCAATGTTAACCTGACAGTAAATGAAATGCCAGAATACTGCATACTGAAGACGTAATGTTTATAACTATACAATGTGAATCAACTTACTCGTTTGGGATGATAATACATAAATCTGAACCTGAATGCCATGTCTTGCGTATGATCAAGCTTGGAACATCCTTCTTTTGATAAAACTTATTAAACAGATCAAATAATGTTGGAGAAAATTTCAGCCATTTTCCGAGGTACCACAACAACTTTAGTATCTCCGCCGTGTCCAGTTTGCTAATAACAGAAGACAACACGGTCTCGTTTGACGACGAAGAAACAAGGCAATGCAAGCACAAATCCGTGGCCGAGAATTCGTCAACAGTTGCGGCAAGCAAGACGACGCTGAACTCCAAGTAGTATAATTCACTTCTAGTTTTCAGTTTGTTCGATTTTATGCAGCGTATCTTCATGTCAGAGGCAAGTTATATTGCCAGATGTGCTTCATTCCTCCATTCGTCCCTGACCATGGCCAGGGTTTTGTCGCTCTTAGGGTGAAGAAAGTACCTGAGGAGTAGGAGCGGGTCCACAGGTCAAAAGTCAGTCATGTTCTTGATGTACAGGCACAAGAGGTTGCCTTGATTGTTCTCAACCAATTTATCCACGAGGTTGCGGCATGTATTGCATGAAAACAAGCCCTGAGAAAGTAGGATCTTTAATGGATACTAGAGTTTTAGGGTTAGGCACCATCTCACTATTAGGTTAACGATATGGTTGCCAAGAAAAGGAGTAACGACATGGTTGCCAAGAAAGGGAGCCATGCTTTGCAATAAATGGAGGGAGGCATTTATGTCCGATGCTAGAGTGGTTTTCGTTGCTTGGAGACCGAGTTTACGGAGGGAAGCCTCCACTAACTGAAGCTCAAATACTTGACAACAGTTCCTCCTTAGCATCAAACTTGCTGATGTTGGGAAGCCAAGCTTCTGACTTAAGAAGCTCCACTACACTAGCCAAAGAACACCATTCTTCCGTTGCTTTAGAATAGTGCTTGACCATATTTTTTTTTATGGACTTCAACTTGAAGGCATGGAAGAATTGCAGTGTGTATCCTCCTCTGAGATCAGAGCCTCAGGAAACCTCCTCAAAAGACATCAGAGCAACAACTTTAAGAAAACAAGTTCGAGCTCAGAGAAAGACAATTTAGCCTAGGTATGCCTTTTGATCTGTCCATCATAGGAGATTGTTCATGCCTCAGAATAAAATATGGTCGCCACAGTAGAAGCTTGCAACTGAGCCCAAAAATGATCTCTTAGATTCAACCTCTAGCATAAGAGTAGTCATTCTGCCCCTGGCCTTAGAAGATAACTTCATAAGGTTTGCATGACAGAGTGATTTCTCTCTTGCATTCTCTTGCTTGGGTTGTCCTCATCCCAACTCTGATACCATGTTAAAATTTGAGTTAATATGTTCTCTGCTTTATTAGTCACGTCATTATCAATTCCTAAATGAAAGTGCAGAAGACTAGCCAAGCCAAAAGAACACAAAGATATGGCACAAGCCAGGGAAAAACCCCAAGATGGGGAAAACCCTTGATCAATTCTTCTTATTATTATTATCAAATGTTCAACAGAGGAAGAGAGAGAGCAATCATAAATTTGCCAATATGAGGATCAATACCACTATCCAATCTTCAAGGAAATTGCCTCTTCAAGACTAAGTTCTGGTTAGGTCATGCTGATGCAACTCACTTACTCACCCTTAGTTCTTATTTTAGGGCAATTGCTTTCCTTCACAAGATTTTGTTCCCTTTAGTTAGTAGATCTGGGCTGATGTATAAGCCTTTCAGTCCACTTGGCCATGAAGACTAGGCCCACGGCGTAGTTGTGATGACAACCAAACTCTCGGTCTTTTGTGACAAGTACTATGGTTTATCTGAACCATGTTAATAGGAGTGCGACTTACTGTTGGAGAGGAGACCCATACAAATATATACCAAAAACACATCCAATATCCCTTTCCAGGTGTGGCTCCATTTCTGCTCTAACTCGGTCCTGAAAAGATGATAAATGAGCCCATAATTATTCATAGATAAACCCAGTCTTCCTCCACAGATCCCAATCTTGTCCTTGATACCTTCGCTAGAGATCTTCCTCTTCTGCGGCCATTTCAGAGAGAATAAGGAGAGAATCGATGTGTCAAATGAGAATGGAGGGCACCTTTATATATAACAATTTTTCCTTATGGAGGTGAAGTCGACCTTAGCATTTTGGAGGCAAATTTGAAGTCGAATTTTCATTTTTTTTCTTGCCTTAATAAGATCATGACTTGAAGAATTTCTTTTAAGTAAATAAATATTTTTCTTTATCCAAATTTGATGATCTTAAGGTTGATTTTGGACCTCTCGAAAAGAGGAATTCAATGCCACAATAATCTTCCTCAAAGGAGCAAACCAAGGTGGAATTTGGCCCCAGTTTCCAATTTAACAAATCCCTTAGCTGTTATTGCCTCTGTTGGTAACTATTTGGATTTGGTAGCTGAGAAACTGGATTCCTGGCCAGGGCAGTCTATCCAGATGGGACTATGATGGACTCAAGCTTTCAGCCCCTCTAGGTACCATCAGGCTTACTTACTAGCCATTAACCGAAAAATCTAGGTGTGTATCCAAAACAAAGCTCTTTGATCAATGACACTTTTCCAACTTCTAGACATCAACACAATGTGCCGACCAGATGTCCTCTGAGGCAATGCTTCACTCATAAAGCCTCAACACTCCTTGATCTAGCAGATCAAGAATAACCAATCTCTCCCAATCAAACTGATTGGTAACAAGCATGCTATCAAATTCTCCGAGAGATTCACTTGTACAAACACAACTCCAATCAATGATATACTTTCACTCGTACATAATCAAATACAAAGCTCCGGGGTCTTCCAGGCAACATATGTTGCTCGTCAAATTTCCATAGTAGGACTATCAACCGAATCTTTGATAGGAGATTCCTCAATCATATGTTTTTCCATCCTACTTCTCATACAACAACATATCCTCCGAAATTGATACTTCAATTAATACCAAGCTATGCCCTCCCTCTCAACCAGGAAGCACCTCTTTATCCAGACTCCCTCTTAATCTTAGGGAGATCTCTTTTCTTCATGCTTCCTCCGAGAGATCAACTTCTTCTTTTTCCTTTTCGACATCGAAGAATCTTTCATGGTTTCCAACCATTTCATCAGAGTTATCGTCAACCTCATCATGCTTATCACATCAACGAGCATCTTCACCAAGTTGAAGATTGTGTACCTGCACAACTTAAATAACAAGTACAACCAAATCTATAGAAGCATGATGTTAGCCATATCAAAATCACATGAGCATTTCATCTTTATACATGTCAGATACCCAAACTCAATTACAAACAAGAGACATATACTCTTCAACATCTTGCTAGGGACTTTATACACCCTAGACTACTTCATAACAACATTTATTCCATCTAGGGTTTCAATGTGTCTTCCAAAGGTATGACATGCCTTACTACAACATAAAACAAACCCTAGAAACATTTCAAAATACAGAAAGCATCTAACAACCTTATAAAATACATATGTTACACTTCTCCACTAGGGATTCATACAAATCCTAGATTTCATACATAATCAATCAAAGTCAATCACAATATAGTCATTGATTCGACCAACTTTCACTAGCGTTAGTTCCAACCACTAGATTTTCAATCAACCATCAATCAGTCACTAATGTGACCAACTATTGCTAGGATTAGTTGCAAACCCTAGATTTTCGAGCAACCATCAATTTCAACCAAAACTTCAAATTTCAACAAATCTCTCACACATCTCAAGTTATCATATAGTTAACATTCATTAGAGATTTCTACTTCAACTAAGGTTCAACTCCAAAACCCTAGAATTCACAAACTCACCAAACTTTATACAAATCTCAAATCATCATATTCCAAAGATTTTAATTTGACTAAGGTTTAATTCGAAAACCTTAGAATTCCATCTTCATAGATCTCAGATTGTTATATTTCACACTAGACAATGTCACTACTAGGATTTAACTGCAAAACCCTAGATTTTCAACAATCATCTAATAGATTTCAGATTGTTATATAACACATACTAGACAATTTTAACTAGGGTTTAGCTACAACACCCTAGATTTCCAGATATCATCATCGTAGAATCTCAGATAAGGACTTCCATTAAATCCTAAGATTCATGACCATCAATGTCTAGGTCAGTGCACACATCTACGAATTCATAGTCATACACAAGCATATCATATGTCCAACAACATTAATACATCTTGTCCTAGACCAACCTAGGATTTCAACCAAAAGGACATATCTATATATGCCTAGATTCCATCATCATGCAAATATATTTCATATCATTTGTTAGTCAAACCCAACTTCACAACAATATCAGATAAGAGTTAGACACATAATCATTTTGATTACACTAGGGTTTGATGAGACAGACACACACATACCAAAGAAAACATTTTAAAGACAATGTAAGGGTCTTGCTCACACATTCCACCAAACCCTAATAAGCTAGGATTCCAACATAGATCACACATTCCACCAAACCCTAATGTGCTAGGGTTCCAATGTAGAACACAACAAACCCTATATTACCAAAACTTCAAAAGTGTGGGATTTTAGACCTCATCATTCAAACCTAACAAGTTAGGATTTCCATTCATACCAAAATCCCAAATTTGACATCATCAATAAAACTTCTAGCATTTCATAATATCCCTAAGCAGTTTAGGGTGTCAGACATTCACACTAGCAAACCCTTCGGTTAGGGTTTTCCAAAACCTGTCTAGGGTTCTCCATAGTCTATCAAGTATATGAGTGGGGTGGGTAGATTTATCAAGAGATGAATCACCCAAACAAGAATCACTAAGATTCAATACAACTAGTCATAACAGAGTTAGTAATAGATCATCAAATGAATAATCCTTTCAATCAATGTATTCAAAGCATACCTTTGTTTCTTGACTAACCTTGTCTTGAGAGATCCTCCTTCTTGCAGATGTTTTCCCTAGTCAAGACAACAGAGGGAGAAAGGTGATTAGTATTTAATATAATCACAACTAAATGAGTACTTGAACCTAAAACTGAAAAGACATGAGATTCTTATATTTGAGAGTTGTTGGAAGCTCCCTCCAAACCTTGAGGGATACCTACAAACTTAAAGCAATACAAAAATGTCTTTTCCAGAGATATGTTAAAAACCTATAATTCTAAAACATATAAAACAAGTTATGTAAAGCAAATGACTTAATAGTGTAAGTCTCTAATGTCAGATTCTTCAGGCTTGACTTTCTTTGAGTTTCAGTCTTCAACAAAGTTGGCTTGATCTCTTCCTCTCTTCTTATTCCTTGGATTCTCATGACAGTCACTTTTGTAGTGACCTTTCTTACGACATTGATAGCACTCTATTTTAGACATGTCAAATTTCTTCCTTGGTCCCTTCGATCTCTATCCTTTATGATGAGCAACATAAGCATTTGATCCTTTTTTCAGGATTGGCAACCATTGAGATCCTTAATTCTTCTTGATTACATGCCGTCCATAATTCTTCAAATGTGGTAGCTACTTTCCAATTGTTGAGATTTGAAACAAATGCACCTCAAGAGGGTGGCAATCCTAATATAGACAAACCCAACTCTCTCTTGTTCCTTATGTCTCCAAATTTGAAACATCAAAGGAAATTTATGATAAGCTAGTAGAGCTATTCTTAGTATCCACAACTGGAGAAGTAATATCTCTAAGGAATGAATTGTACAAGTTGAAGATAACAAAGGAAGGAATAGCTCCCTATTTCATGAAAATCTCTGAAATGAGAGATCAACTTCAAGAGCTTGGGGAAGTCATGTCTGACAGAGAGATGACAATTGTAGTACTCAATTCTCTACCTAAGATGATCAAAGGAGAATCAAGATGAGGTATGTATGCATCAAAGTTTAGTCATGTTATCATTTGTATATTATTGAGTCATGGGAATAGTTTTATAACATGATCAAGTATGAAAGAATCTCTTTCACCAAGGACATGCTCAAAGGCATGTACTACAATGCAATGAAGGTCAACAAAAGAATATGCTCACATAAGGAGTATAAGATTGCTGACTACGAAGCAAGAAGAAATGCTGACTGGTCTAGGAAGAAAGCAATAAAGAAATGCTCTCACAAGAAACATAAGATCGCTGACCTATCTATCTAAGAAGAAGCAAATGAGGAAAGAGATCAAGAATGTGAAGAACACCATGATCACCAAGAATCACTATCTGACAAGATACTTTGAAGATATCTCCCGAAAGAAGGCAAGACAACTCTGACAAAGGAAGGAAGGACCCTTGACACCTATGAAGGCCTTGGAGATATGAAAGATACAGATAACCCTCTCTACTCGACAAAGATGTCGCGATGAAGAAGCCATCCAACAAAAGAAAAAGCAATGTTGAAGCAATATCATGATGAAGTCATGATGGGCTACTAGGTCGAAGCATGTAAACAAGCAATTACAATGAAGCATCCATGAGAAGAGTATTCCGAAGCATGGACAAATGACAAAGGAGTAGCCAAATGACAAGAAAACCTGATGTATGGCAAGAAAGACACTTTCCACGAAGGAAGCAATGACATGACAAACTAGGAAGGAAAGTGATCAATGGATGGTGCCCTACCTAGAAGAAGTTCGAACAAAGACTTCATGACATCAAGCAAGGAAGGAGATCAAGCAGCTGAAGGACCCATGAAGAAGAAGTTGCTGATGAATGAAAGAGTCCCTAGTTAAGAGGGAGCTCTGACAAGTCCCTGATCAAGAGGAAGTTTTGGATCACCCCTGATTACAAAGGAGTGACATTTGTGTTTTTCCATCTCATGGGTCATGCACTAGACCAGGACTAACAACTGTAAGTCTAGATGAAGGCCATGAATGGAAATGTAGACAGAACATTCTTGTCTTCAATTGGGAAGAAAGAATGGCAGGATTGGGTAATCATCTGGCATCCGATACTCTTTGAGGATGTGTAGGGCATTCAAGGCAAGAGTAGGCAAGAGGACTGATATTCTCTGAGGGTTGGGAACCCAAGACAAGAATAGTCCTAGAAGGTCATACTCAGAGAACATCCGGGTGGGTATGTACCTTGAGAGACAATGATGAAGGTGTCTATAAATCATTGGTCTTGCCAGCATTATAGCTCATGATCTCATGAAGAGATGGAGCTGTTAGTCAAGGCCTTGCACTATGACAATGTTGATGGATATGATGCTATAACAGATGGATTGCAAATCCGGTTTCTCTTATGTGAATTCTTCAAGATTGAAACATAGCCAAACACCTTGTAATGTTGTATGAATACCTCCCTAGTTAAGAGGGAGTGTTGAAGGAAGTGTAACTAGGTTCGGTCTTCATAAATGTAAATTTGACTTTGTATTTATTCAGGAAAAGAGAAATTATTTTGATGATACTTGTCAATGAGTTTCTTGCTCATTGAATTAGGTCAAGCACATGTTTAAAGTGCTTCGAGGAAGTCAAGAGTCAATGTATTTATGTAAGACCCTTTGAGGGCATGTTACACTATGTATAAGGTCAAAGGAATACCTCCAAGACAAGTGCAAGTCCTCTCCATGCAACAACGTCCTCCACAAGAAGCTAAACGAAGAAAATAATGAAGATATGGTCAAGTCGGCCTAAAGACAGAATGTCGGCCTAGAGGAGGGACAATCCTCTATATATAGAGGTTGTCCACTCCCTCATAAAGGATATAACACAAGCTCTGAAATCAACGAAGAGATAAGCTGAGAAAAGGAAGGTGAAGCAAGTCTAAAGGGTCTCCAAAAGTGCAGCTAAGGAAGGGGGAAATTCAACGAAGATAGGTGGTTGTTTCTAAGGCTAGAAACAGTCACACGTGTGAGGAACAACAAGGCAAATCTGCGGCATAACATCAACTAGAGAGCAGTTCACGAATTACCATTGTTTGGGTGAAAGATCAAGTCTACAAAGCCTCCCAAGTCAAGCGAAAGAAAAAGAGCCCCAATTCTCTAGGGTTTCTTCTACACATAGCTAAACTAGGGCTGTTGTTCAGTTACACCAGTTTGCAGACCTATCTCAAGAAGAACCTCGTTGGATCAAGGAAAGGGTGTCTTCATGAGTGAAGATCATCTCTAAGTAAAGATGAAGCATATCACATCAAGAAGCTCACATGAGCAAGAACTATCTCTAGACAAAGATCGAAGGAGGACGAAGTGCTGGGAAGCAAAGTGCTGGAAGGAGGAAGTCTATGTGCTGGGAACAAAGAGCAAAATAGAGGAAGGAATTGACTTGTGCTTGGAGGATATTCAAGTTAGGGGTCTAGGTTTTGGCATTGATCAATAAGAAGCTTCAATAAGAGAAACTTACTAAAGGGTTTTCCTCTCAAGAGAAGAGAGGTTTTGGCTGTGGCAAAGAGCCAACATCTTGTGTTCTTGTTCTTATGCTTCGGTAGCAGTTTGATGAAGTACGCAGACATGCATTAATAATAATAAGAAGAAGATTAAGCTAACAAGAAAAAGTAAAAAGACTCCACAAATTGTTATCAAGTAACGAAGAATCACACTACACTTATTTGACCTAGATTCTTCAACAACCTCTTCCCAACAACTTTGAGTATGCAACAGTTTGCAGCAGCTAACAGCGTCTGACAACAGTCCAACTTGGAAGACTTCGATCTCCCAATCCAAAGCACGAAATAGAGAGAGACCACTAACAAAATTTCGATTTTCCTTGACTCCTTAGACTCACCCAGACTCACATTCATTTCGGCTTCCCAGTGATAGACTTTCCCTGCTACCCACTTCGCTCTTTTGCCTAACAACAGGATTTTCGCACTTCTGCCCAATAGAGAGAATTCAAACTTGATGAGAAGTGATACTCCAAATGAATTTGATGTCCTTCCGTTTATAGGTTTCTTGTGGGGTTGAATAGGGTCTTAGGTCGACATGGTGTGGAGGTTCCATAATTCATATTTGATTCAATACTTAACCTTTTTACATGATTCAAAAGCCCAAGAAGGGTCTCTTTAAATGTACAATAATTCTATAGACTCTGAATAAATCCTAGAAGTCCTCAATGGGGACTTTGACCTAAAACATGGTGACCCAAGCATGAAACCCATGCTTTAATAAGTCACAACAATAATAATAAAAATTCTTTTCTTTATTCTTTTGACAAGTACATTACATGATGACTCAAGTACATTATTGAAGACCGAACATAGTTACTTTTTCCAACACAGTTAAGACTATCCACTAGTTTAAATTTTGTGTCATCCCAGAATATTCCCATTCCTCCTGACGCACTCTTTGAATCAAGAGCAATTCCAAAACTATTTTTTCAATTTTTTTATGGATTCGATTGATAATACAACCTCAAATTTTGTCTCCTGTAACAGTAGAATTGAAGGCTTTTCCTTTTCAATCATCTTTTTTAGAGCAAGGAGTTTTTGGGGGCCTCCCATTCCCCTTAAATTCCAAGATAAAACTATCATTTCAAAGAGGGAGTTTTGAGAGACCCTCCACCTTTTTGCCCTTCTGCACCTTTCGATGATTTTTCCTTGAGGATTTCTGGGATCACAAATTGATTCCCAAGCTTTTTATTTTTCTCAACCTCCCTTTCTCTCACTGTTTTCTTTGGCGGTCTTCCCTGGTGCTTTTTTTTATTACTTTCCATTTCAAGACTGCTTCCTTCATCAGCCCAACTCAACGATTGAGTTTTAGTTCGAGTTGTAACCCCTGCTGGAATGTTGGATTCGACTTCTGCTCTGTCTTGCGGCATGTCCAAATCTTGTATAGGGTCTTGAGAAGTTGCTTCCTCATCATTTTGTTGATTTTTGTTCTCATCTTCCCCCACCTCATTTCCTTGGTTCTCATTTGGTTCAGGATCTTGGCCATTTATTTTAGGTTCTATGCCCTCATTCCCTTCATGATTCTGAAGTATATGGAAGAAGTTTTTAGACGCTACTATCCCACTCTTTCCATTACTATTGTGCTTTTTGTTTGTCCCTACTTTGTTCTTGTTCACACACTTCTTTTGTGTGTGCCATTGATCCCCTTGCTCATCCAACACATTTTTAGAGAAGCCTTTTTACAATCCCTTGCAAAGTGGCCGTACTCATGGCAGTATCGATATTTGAAAGGGATCTGTTCATAATCCAGCAACTGACAATGGATCCAATCCCCCAGAGTTAAGTTGATTTGTGATGACAGGAACCTCCACACATATTTTTGCACATGCAAACTGTGATCCTTTTGGTTCTGCCTAGTCAATGTATTTTGCAACTTTGTTACCTATTGTCCTCATGCATTCATCGCTCCAACAGGATAAGGGGAGTCTGGGCAGTTTTACCCATACAGGGATAGCGGTTGGGGTGTCTTCGTCTGGATTAAATTCCAGAGTCCATTTATTGAGATACATCCCCCTATTTCCAAAGAAGTAAGGATTGTTTCTGAATATAATGTCTCTGTCTTCTTTATTTTCGAATAGGAAGGCAAAAAAGCCATTACCAACATCATATAACTTGATATTACCAGTCATGATTGACCTCCAAGTTTTTTTCAATCCATACCTCCATTTATTTTGGGATTGGCCACATCTCAATAAACTTCCCTATGAGGGCACCATCCGAGAAGGTGACAAAGGTTCTCCTCTTTCCTGAAGGAAACTCCACCGAAGGGATGGCTTCAAATTCTTTACAAACTTTGCATTCAGTTCTCTTTTCCGGGGTTGTTTTTCAATAGCTGAGATCATAGCTTGAGATGCAGCGAGCTCATCATTTTGGGGAGGAGGGTGGTGGACCCCCTAGCATCCATGGCCGTCGACAAATCATGACTAGAGGGCGAGCTTCAGTTCGTGTGCGCTTGGGAACTCAAATCCACAAGATTTGACTCTTTTGTCAAAGACTAGAGGTAGATTGATTATTGCAAAGACAAATTTGAAAGATTAAAACTAAGCTAGAGAAATGCTTGAAATGTAAAGTGACTAAACTAGACAACGAATGAATAAGAGATAAAATTGCAAGAAACAAGTGAATTGCAAGTTAGAGTAGATTGTATGAAATGACAATTAGCCCAATTACTCTAATGATGATTATGCTACACTACTTAGTTCAACCAAAAATGAAAATCATTCAAGCACCACAAGAGAGGCTTCCCCAAATGGGGAAGGGGGGATGCTTAGGGGGAAAATCTCCTAACTCCCAAGAAAAAATATTTCTTTATTAAATCCCTCTTATAGAATGAGGGATGAAGAGAGAGATAATTTACAATAGGCCCCTTTTGGAAAAGAGACTTGAAGAAATGGTTTGGAGAAAGAGCTTACAACAAGAGTCCCTCAAAGGGATCAAATGCTCTTCTCCCAAAATTACAAGTTAAGAGAAATTTAGACTTGTTACAATGGATCTTTTGGCAAACCCAAAAGAGAAACTCCTTTTACAAAATTACAATGTTTTCCTTGGAGAATCCTTAGGTGAGTAAAGCCCTTTAAAAGGAGTTTTCAAGATACAAATGATATTTTTAAAGACAACTATTCAATGGTGGTCATTTTGGTGCTCCAATCTTCAAAGTTTTGGCACAATCCATCAACACTCTTCCTCTTGGACTGTCACAAGTCTGCAAGAGATCAACAAGAATGTTAGATAAAAAAAGTACCAAAAAATTGATCAAAACTACTTCATGATTCTATTATTTTTTGTGTAAGCTTAGGTAAGACCCTCTCATTTTCGAGTTTTTACATGTCCGTTATTTACCCCATTTCAGGGGAGGGTAGCACAAGAATCGAACCCAAGATCTCTGGTTCGGTGAGACTTCATTTCCACGGCCATTGCCACTTGAGCTACCCCATGTGGACTACTTCAGGATTCTATTATACAAAAGGGAAAAATTCTATGTTTGAAATATTAGCTTCCTATGATATTTTGCTAAGGAATGACCAAGTAAAATTGGTCTTTCTTAGCAAAATGGATTGCTGTTAGGACAACAATCCAAATAGAGGCCTAAATGCCTGATTTTCAATGAAGAACAAAGAGAAAGGTGAAGAAGTTTAAAGTTGTAGGTGAAGGAAAGAAAGGTGAGTCTTAATGGCCCTTGAAACCCCTTTGAAATTTTCTTCTTGTACTCTATGGGCCTGCAAAGCAAATCAACAAACGTGCAAAGTGAAAGATGCCAAAACAAATTTGGACATCTGCAATGTTAGCACAGAAAACTTGATCAAAACTTCTAAGAAAATCCTATATAATTCAAATGAAATTCGTACTCTAAAGCAACCAAGAAGAGCTAAGTTTGATCATCTCTTTTTGGCTGATTTGTGGTTGCTAGGACAACCAAAAATTCAAGCCTTTAATCTGCTGGATATTCAATAAAGATCATGAAGTAGAAACCAAAGATGATAGTAGAATTTGTGAGAAAAGAGCGAGAGGTAATGGGTTCTTTGAAAGCCCCTTTGAATCCTTTGAAAATCATTGATTCAAGTTGGAATAATGCTTCAAAAAAGATTCTTTGAGATGGCTGGTCCAATTGGGGACTTCCCCAACACCAAGTTTGAGGAACTTGTATCACACTTGAGATCTTGCTCAAACAATTAGTAAGATAGGTGTAACTTGCACAATTAACAAAGTAAGCATGCTATTCAACTGAGAAATACATGCAATACTAGATCTTAGAATGCAAGATACATGAAGATAGTAAGCAATGCTATCTTCTCCTTTGGGCAACAATGCCCCTATCAAGGCCTAAGTTACAAATTTTGAACAATTAAATTTGAAAACACAAGAAGTTATCTCAATAGATGAGCCAAGCAAACCACACAAGATGCTAGATCATGGACCTCCAAAGTCTTGTTTTATTATAAAATTTTGTAGCAAAATTACATCAGAATTTACCCAAGCTCTCAGGCTTCCATCATACCAAATGAGAGGAAAAGAAACCACAATATATAGAGAAAGGGAGAGGCTTGTTGCTGCACAAACTAGCAGGCCTTGTGAATAGGAAAAAGCTAGAGGGCACAACAACACTTGGGATAGAGGCCCACTGTCACCACAACCTAAGTCCCCTACTCTTCTCGAATTTTCACCGATGGGAGGAGTCCCAATATTACTCACTTGTGATAGATGTTTCTATGATAGGTTTGAAGTGAGGTAAGGTAGCTCATTCAATGGAAAGATTCAACAAAGGTGCAAGCTTTGGGAGAAGCTAGTAAGACTTTCCACAAAAAACCCCTTTGAAAGATAAATACACGAGACCTAGGGCTGCGATATACAACAAGATATGAGTGCGTCCGAGGTCAAGGTAGATAAGGGAAAAGACAATGTACGATTTACTTCAACAAGTACTAAAGCACATGCCTTCAAAGAATCCCCAAGTTGAAGGATTAGCTTCTAGGGTTCCCTCTTGGTGTGATGGCTAGGGCATCAAGTATATGGAGAATCCACTGTGGGAATTCTACCAAAACTTGAAAATCACTAGAGGAGACACAGAGGAACAAGTCTATCCAAACAAAATTGAAAACATCCTCCTCCAAAAGATTTCGCACCAAGCCCTAGAGAGGCCTCCTTATCCTTAAAGGGACAACATTTTTGAAGAGAAAAAGAAGGAAAATTTATGTGTGACCACCAAGGAAGTTTGACCAGTGCCTAGACCCTTGGGAGATTTGGAGTGTGAGCAGTTCGCTATTCAAGGAGACCTAACGAGAAAGGTTTCTTGTTACCCCTTTAGATATTATACTTCATGGACAATTGTTAATGTGGTTTCGAGAATGCAATGCAACAATCCCCTAGGAACATTCATTCATTCACTATCTAGAGGAGTAACACATGCAAAGTTCTCAATAGTTATTAACATAAGACAATTTTTTAATAATTAGGGCACATTAATAACCTTGAGACATTATTCCATGCATTAGGTATTAGCAAATTCAAAAAATTTATCATAAAGAGCACTTCTAAGATAATGAAGAGTATATCCATCCACAACAATGTGATTAAGAAGCTCCAAAAATATGACAAGATTATCCACACATCAAAATGCATCCATAATCATCCAAAATGCTCCATGAATTGCAGGTTCAAATTCTTTTACTAAGCCAAAAATCCAAGTGATGATGGTTTTAAATGAGAGAGAGTCTCTACAATTTATACAAGACTAGGTAGTTTGAATATCACATGAAATAAGCCCCTTTAACATGCCTAATGTACTAAGTAACCCACCCATGGCTACAAGCCAACCATGATAGCTTTAAAAAATATTTTATTTCTCCTCCAAACCCACTCTAGGTTGATGTCATACATGTGTGGAGGCCTAGGGCAGCAGTGTTGCGGCCTTTTATGCTAAAAAATGGGAGAGGGCCTAAAAAATTATGATGAAGAGGGTCATGCTCTCCATATGCTAGAAAACATCTCCAAACCCCTATTTGGGCTTTGTGGACTCTAAATGGGTCTCATGGGTCTCAAAGTGGCTCAAAATCAAGTCAGTGCTCCATCAATGAGGGCTAGGAGATGACACATTCCCTCTCATGTCTCCCTAGGAAAGACATAACCTCCTCTGGGCCTTGGAACAACTACCAAGTGTCAGGTGCAATGTGTAGTTGGTTGGGGCAACATGGTCCAAGTGCATCATCATCTCTGAATAACTGGGGCACGAGCAAGCAAATGGTGGTGCTGAAGAAGCCCATGGTGTGGCAATCAATGTTTTGCATGAATGGAGGCCCATAGCTCTCAACTCTCACCCCACAAATGCCATTGTGATCCTCTGGAGGGCTTGGATCCTGTATAGGGAGGCCAAGTCTAAGATGAAAACCCACCTGCAATCTTGTATAAGATCCAATGCGTCTCCTCACCTTCTAATGATCCATTAGTGCAATTAAGTAAATAGGATTGTAAATCAAGGGAAGAGATTGACACTTCATAGTGGGTTTCCCTTCCAAATTTGGTGCTTTGAACATGTATTAGTGTTACCTTCCTCGGTAGGAGTGGTTAATGAAGGACCCTATTAGGTGGTTTCAACCCCTAAGGGAATGACATGTCTAAGGTACACCCTTCAAAAGGCAGTTGTCATGTGAAATAATGACGGAACAGAGTGGGAAGCTATGATGAGGAAAGCCCACACCTTGGGTATATGAATGTAGGAGGTAGCAATCATAGTACATGAGTTACCCCGACCTTTGTTTTTTCACCCTTCTTCATTTTCCTTTTGCCTTTTATTGATTTTTCTTTATTTTATTGATAAGAGCATGATGTGTAAGATATAGTAGTGATTACCCGTTCAAGGTAGGGTAGTTCATTGCTTACCAGGGGTTGGGAAATTCATGGGTTCCTTGATGATGCAAGGGGTGCACATAGGGGCCCTAGGAACCAGGGTGATGGCCATAATGATAGGGGGTAGAGCTCATGTTTGGCTTTTGCTCACCTACTAAATTTTATTGTCTCGACCATCTTTTGCATTTTGTGGTACATTTTCTGTTGTATGTGGCCATATTGTGCTTTTTCCTCCTTTTTTTAGCTGCATCAACCTTCGTGGCATTGTTCGAGGTCTGACCCAAAGTGTGGACAAGGAGAAGGGGAGGCTAACACCTTGTGGATCCAATGGACAAATGTGGACCCAGATAGGGAAAATGTGAAAAGGGCTTGTAATGAGTAGAGGGAAGTGAGATATATGGCATCGAGAAGAGAGACCATGCAACCAAAATTAGGGTTTCCCATGTAGTGCCATTCCTAAAGTAAATAACCAATAATGGAGATCCCACAGGACTAGGATTCAAGATTAACCCTGTAGTTGAGGTAAGGGAACAAGAGTACAGTCAAAACCCGTCCTTCCACGTCATCCAATAATCCATGCCCAAGTGTGCCCAAGAAAAACAAGCATAAACACCCAATTACATGAGGAAAAATCATACGTTTGGGCTTGGATGGCTCACCTTCAAACATAGTACACAATGGCTGGTTGAGGTGGCGGAGAAAAGTAGCACATCAAAGCTATTAGGTGGTTGGTAACTTGGTAAGGGGCTACTAGTTGCCGACTGAAGACAAATATTATGAGAAAATTTCTCCTATAGCGTCACCCATTGTTGGTGGGTAACAAGGTCCAAAAGCCCAACGAATTGCTTGATTGTTGGTTGTTAGGTCTGTCAAATGACAACACTGCCTCCTCAAATTTTGCTGAATGTCTCAGACCTTGATTGTTGCCAACATGATCCCCTTTAACTGCTGCGTATTCCCTTGTGATCGACCTACATATTGACTGTTGTCTTAAGTGCTGCGTGGGTCCCTTTTATTGCTGTGACAGGCATGCATACTCCTTTTATGGCCTGTGTATTCCTTGATTTATTGTTGCGTGGGGGCTAGGGAGACAAGGGTGGTAAGGGGGGGTTAACTCCCTCTTTTACTACCCATCTTTATGTCATTTCAGTCCTTAAATTTGTGGGCATTGTTACCACAAAAGCTAGCAGGCCTTGGAGAAGGAAAGCCTACAAGATGAATAGCTAGACTAAGTGCTAACAATGGGGCAATTGCCCACTATCACCACAGCCAAGGCCCCTTGCTCTTTATGGATTTTCACCGATGGGAGGAGTCCTGGTAGGATAGGATCACTCGTGAGAGGTATTCTAAGGTTAAGGTATGAGGTGATGGGCTAGAATCTCTCAAGAAAGACTCAAATTTCAGGTATGAGGCTTCACAGAAGAGCGATACACTTTCTATAAGAGACATAAGAATAAAATGCACAAGACCTAGGGTTTGTTGATTTTGCTTGAGTCTAGGTATTCTCAAGGTCAAGGCAATGGAGAGAAAAGGGTTCTTATGATATACTTCAACAAGTATCAAGTTCATACAACCTTCAAGGAAGTCCCCAAGTTGAGGAAGACAAACTAGGATTTCCCTATTAGGGCAACACCTAGGGCAAGAGATTTTATGAAAAAAAACTTAAGTGGATGCCCACGAAATTTGGAGGTTGAGTAGCCAAGACCCTTCACTTGATGTTTAGGCTCTCAAGTTCCAACAAAACCTCTCCCAAAGGATTTCGCTCTAAGCCCTAGTAGACGTCCTAGCCTTGAGAGGACTGAAATTTTAAGAAGAAAATTTATGGACGACAAATGAGAATGATCACCAAGGACTTGGACTAGTGCCTTGTCCTTTAGGTATATGGAGTCAAGGATGTGCTAGATAAGCTAAATTTGTCTCTAAGGAGGCCGAAAATTGATGCCCTAGGTATCAATGCCCAGTAATTACCCACTTCAATGGAAAATGGAATTTGATGGGGAGTTATTAAGAATTCTTTATCTAGGAACATTCATTACATGTTCTACATTGAGTAGCATATGCAATTCTCAACTAGATAGCTCTTTAGAATTGATTTTCAATAATTTAGGACATAAACTAGCATAATCTAGAAACAACATTTCCATACATTAGACAATTTCAAAAAGAAAATCTGCAATGGTAGGAACTTACAAGATAACATGTAGTATATCCTTCCATTCACCAAAGAAATAGTTCCAAAGACAATCCAAAATAACTTCCAAACATCAAAATGCATCCAAGATAGTCTAATAGCCAAGAAGGAAACAAGTTCGAGTTCTCCTAAGAGGTCTGAATTCTTCAAGTGATGATGATAAGAGAGTGAAATAATCTCTCTTTTGTTAATACATGTCCAATGATCTCTAATTTATTGAATTAAGGCTTCTGTGATCCATATCAAGTTTTTGAGACATGTTTTCGGCGATAATCACATCAAAATTCATTTCTCAATGCGTTTCGAACCAACAAGTGTGGTTACAAGCCAACCTCATAGCCAATGTAAAAACATAAGAATTAACATATAAAGAGGCTGAAATGTTGTTGTCATGCATGCATAGGCCCTTTAAGGGCATGCGTTGGGCTCCTCTGGTGCCAAGTCGAGTATAGAGGGCTCCAAAAATCAAGTTCCAGGGGTTGACCCCTAAATATCCATGCAATTTGCCCCCCCTCAAGACACAATTCGTCTCTGTTCAAGAAGTTCAAGTTTTGAGGTAAGGAAGAGAAGCCCAAGGCAACAAAGCAAGACATTTTTGAGGAGCACCTTTTTGCAATAAAGCCCGAACTTTTTGAGGCACATTCTTGTGATAAGGTCCAAGTTATCTGTGGCATATTTCTGAGACAGATTTGAACTGTCTGAAGCATTGTTCTTGTTGTATGATGAGAAAGTTTGAGGCACATGATCAAAGACATAATTCGAAATTTGAGGCTGAAGTAAAAGCATAAATTCAACCCTTTGACCAGGCTTTGACTTGTGAGAAGATCTATGATTTTCTCTTTCCCTTTGACTTAGTTTGTCTTGGTATTTATTGTGGTTAATGGTTGACCTTTGATTGGAATATTTTGATGTACAAATTGGATAGAATTGGACATTCTCTCATAAGGAAAGGTTGCTGGGGTTTTCCCAGGGTAAATTGTTGGTGTCTCTCGTCTCTTTGTTTCATTGTGATGTCTACTGCTCTATTGAAGTTTATGGTTGAAATTTTCTAAGCGTAACTACTTGATGATTGGAACGCTCTAAGAAGTTAAAAATATATCATTGGAAGTAGTTATTGAATAGAAAATTGTTCTAGTCCCTGTGTAAACAAGAAAATCAATATGGAATCAAAACTTTGAGTAAAAAAGTAGCCTGGATAAGAAGCCCTATTTCTCAGTCAAAGCAACTTCACATCTATGGAGAAGCCCTAGTCTGAAAATTTCAAAAGTAAAATGCAAAAGTAAATATAGGTCGAATATATGGAGTTCTATAAGCTCAGAGGACAGATCAAATTTCAGAAAAACATGATCTAGTTTGAGGACCGAGAACCTCAGGGTTTGAAATCTCAATCCCTAGATTCATATTAACAAATAAAGGACCAAAGTCCTATCTCAGGACCTCAGTGCATATGCCTTGGAACAAATCTGACCTGAGATCAAGAGACCAAAAATCAAATAAGGACTTTCTTGTGTAAAATCATTGCATTAGTGAATGTTGAGCCTCAGAATTGTTGCTTAGAGCTGGAATACCCCAGGGTTATTAGTGGAAGGTTGAATAGCCTCTGACATAGCTCTTAAAATGTCATCAAAACTACTAATGTTTTTGAAATCTTTTTGTGTAAACTAGGTCACGAAGAAGGCTACAATCCTATCACAGCGATAGAAGCCTGAAATTGTTTTTACACTCGAAATCTCATTTTGTAAAGAAGTCACAAAACATACCTCTGGGTCTAGGGCCGAGAAAAGAAGACATAACTTTATGTGAAAAAGGATATGCCTCATAAGACTAAGAATATTGAAGTTTTTCTCTGCTGGAAGAAAATGATTGCACCAATGAGAAGGTCAAAGTCCTCCAGTATGCTTGTTTCAAATGGCTTCAGACCTTGTAGACCAAGAAACCTCAGTCTATCAAAAAAGACTGAAATCCTCACTCAGGTTATGAAGATGTCTTGTCTTGGATTAAGATTTGTTGTATATGATCCAATTTAATGATCATAATCTAGGTAAAGTTCTTTTGAATAATTTTTGTGCTCTTCTTAAGTAAAAGAAAGTTCACTGAGGCCTTATTTGAAGGAACAAATCTTTGATCAAAGTCTCTGTTATGAACAAAGTTCATAAACACAATAGATACTCAGAAGATCTAAAATATATAAATATCCATGGCAGGACAAATATATTTATATAAGAATGTACAAATGATATGAGATGATACGATGGAATTGTTACAAATGAGGGCCTGCTTATATACCTAGGTAGGTGGCCCTTCATGAATGGTCATGTCCTTAAAGACATGCCTCTTCTTTGCTAATCACTAATTAATCATTATTTATGATGGTCATTTTCATTTATATTTACATTATTTATATATATTATATTCATAACATTGCCTTCCGCTTTCAAAAGTTTTGTCCTCAAAGCTTATGGCTGACAAGGCGTGTCATCTATTTTTATTCACATCTTTTAGAAATCTTCGAGTTGTGATCTTCAATGATACACGATGATAGGATCCTCTGAGTGATAAACAAAACTGTTGAACTGAGAAAGGATCTAACCATCATAAATTATTTTTTTGTGGAATCTTGCGGTTGCTAGATACATCGTGTGATTTTTTATCACAAGACTAAATTGCACTAACATTAGTAGCCTTCTAAACATAAGTTCATTGTTTATGTTCTGAGTGATACAAATATGTAGACTGATTGAGTTGTCTTCTCTTGTGATTCAGATGACGATAAGGAGTTCTTGTGATATGATTTCCCCGTAACTTGTTTGTGTTTTCTTCTTGATTTACTTGAAGTATATGATTTCCTTTAGCTATGGAAGTTGCGTGGTTAATCATTGGATCTTTACTTGAAATCTCCATCATTTGAACTGCAACATCTGAATATGTTTTAACTTCCACTGATTTGCATCATCTTGAGTTGTGGTATTGACTAGATCGGTATTCATTCATTTTTCTTCAAATTTGTTAAAATTGGCAACAAGGGCCAACTTCCACCTTAGGACAACTCATATGATGGAGATGACTATTGCATTGGATTCCTCTTTCGGAGAGGTACATTTTTGATATAAACATCATCTCATTATGAGAAGCAGAAATGGAATTATGAATTTATTTCTCTTATGGACAAATTGTCAAGGTCGGCCATAGTCAAATGTAGGCTCATGAAGCCCAATAGATGGGTCTCCTCACCCTCAACGAATTGTATAAATAGAGGTGACCTTTTCCTCATTTGGACATCATCTCATGACATCATCTTCTCTCTCTTGATTGGTTCGTACAGCTTGGAGGTCTCTCTCTCTTCTTCGCACGTGTGGCAGGAGGCCAAGTTTTTTTGGGTAAAACAGGTCGAAGTTTTTAGGGCGTTGAACAACATTCACGTAGGGTGATTTGACCAGCGTTGACCTTGGTTTTTGGGCCAGAAGTTCGATTTGTCTAGGCCGCATTTATTGGCACAAAAATCAAGAAGTTTGGGACAGGTTGACCAACGTTGACTTCAAATTTGACTACTGAAAATTACAGCAGTGTTTCTCTCTCTTTTGACTGGGTTTGACCGACTTGTTTTGCGCTGATTTCTTGGAAGGCCGAATTGGATTTCTATTGACCGAGTTGATTGGAGGACATTTTGGGGCAGCTTTGACCACCGTTGACTTTCTGGTTAGGGCTGCATTGACAGCTGGTTTGTCTGCTGATTTAGCAGATGTTTTGGGCTTACATTTATGATATTTGTAATCTCTCTTACTCTGCTGAACTATTGAAGAATAATAAGAAGATTTGATCAAAGGGTTTCCTCACATTGGGGTTTGTCCCTAGCATCCGCCACATCTTGTGTCCTCTTATCTTGGCTTGTCTTCTGCATATGATTTTATGTTCTATCTGCATTTATTGTCAATGTTTATATAATGTGATTGCTACTGGATATAATTGGAATTTGTCATTGGGTTGCTAAAGGAACATTGAAGTAAATTGTCTTAAGCATAGAACATACCATTGTTATCTAAAATTAACATGGTATCGGAGCTGAGGTGAAGACAAAGCCCAAGCAAGAGTGAAGCAAAGCAATCACTAAAGGACGTTGTTGGACAAGGACTTGGAACTAGTCCCAATGTCGACTACGTCTTCCTTCAAATTTGAGGACAAGTTTAAGGACAAGTCCGACTATCATGCATGGAAAATAACTTTGGATTAGACTTTGGAAGAGAATGATGCCATGGACTATGTCAAAGGAAGAATAGCGAAGCCTCCTTCAAATGCATCCGTTGCTGCTCAAACTAAGTACAAGAAAGGTGAGGTAAAATCTAAGAAGATTATTGTTGATTCCATTCATAAGCCTTTGGTTGCATATATTTCTGATTTGGAAACATCTAAGGAGATGTATGAAATGCTGGTTGGGATGTTCAAAGTGAACAACACAAATCAAATTCTCTTTCTCAAGAACAAGTTGAAAGACATCAAGATGGATAAAGGAGAATCCATCCAATCCTACTTCATGAGGAACACCGAGATAAAAAATGGTCTCCTATCTATTGGAGAAGTCATTGGTGACAGGGAAATCACTCTTATTGCGCTTGGAGGCCTTACAAGAGAATGGGATGTGTTCAACACTACCATCCTCAATAATGACAAGATTCTGGGATTTGAGGAACTATTGGCCAGATGCACTCAAGAAGAAATAAGGATGATGGAAAGAGACAAGCCCTCAAATGGAAACAATCCTACTGCCTTCTCCGCTCATTCTAAAAGAAGGAACAATGCTGGTCCAAGGAATCAAGGACAAGGGTTCAAGCCAGGATTCAAAGAAGGAAGAAAAGGAAGGTGCTTCAATTGTAACAGGTTTGGCCACTTCGCTAGAGAGTGTCCTCACAAGAAGGATACTCCAAGAGATGATGACAACAATAACAACAACAACTTCAAGGGCAATGGCAATCAAAGGAACAATAGGTTCAATAACAAAGGAAAGAGGAATGCTCCTGCTGCTCGAAATGGAGGTGGTCGTCCTCCCAAGAAGTCGAGAAACTCCAGGTATGATGAAGCTAATGTTGTAAAGCAAAAATAATTTTATCTTATTTCTGCCCTCTCCACCGCCTCTCCTCTGGATACATTGGACCATTGGTTGATTGATAGTGATGCCTCAAGGCACTTCACTGGGTACAAAGAAGCTCTCTCAAACTTAGTTGAAAAGAAGACAAATATGGATATTATACTTGGGGATAATGCCACTTATCCCGTGAAAGGAATTGGGACCATTACTCTTCACTTAAATCAAGGTCAAACCCTTCACCTACAAGAAGTGTTATATGTACCTGACTTGAAAAAGAACTTGGTTTCTATCTCTGCGATGGAAGACAAAGGTTTTAAGGTGTCATTCATTGATGGGAAGGTTCATCTTTGGCAAAGGAATCCAAGAGATGCATTCACTCTAGGATTCAGGGTTGAAGGTCTCTTATCAGGTTGGAGGAAGTCTACTGGGAGCAATGATTTGAGACACTTCTCTTCGATCTGAATTATGGCACCGAAGATTTGCTCACCTTCATTTCAAAGCCTTACCCGATGGTCACAGGGATACCCGAATTCAACTTAAATCATGAAAGTGTTTGTCAGGGATGTGAAGCTAGAAAACATACAAGGGGACCATTCCCTTCAAGTGAAACTCAAACCACTGATATTCTTCAATTGGTTCATTCTGATCTATCAGGTATATTTCCCGTGACATCTTTGGGTGGATATTTATATTATGCTATATTTGTGGATGACTTCTCTTGCAAGGCATGGATCTATTTCTTAAAGAAGAAGAACAAAGTATTCAAATGGTTCCTCTCCTTCAAAGCCTTGGTTGAGAATCAAATAGGGAAGAAGATCAAAATTCTGAGGACCAATAATGGGACCGAATATGAGTCTAATGAATTCAAAGACTATTGTAGAGAAGCTGGCATTAAGAGGGAGACTACCACCGCATATACTCCTGAACAAAATGGTGTTGCCGAAAGGAAGAATCGTACTATCATTGAAGCCACCCGGGCTATGCTTCATGATCAAGGTCTTCCGAAGTTCTTATGGGGAGAAGCTACCAACACCACTGTGTATGTCCAAAACCGATGCCCACATCAAGCTTTGGACTTCAAGACACCTGAAGAAGTATTCACCAGTAAGAAACCTGATGTTTCTCATTTTAGAATTTTTGGTTGTCCCGTATACTTTCATGTGCCAAAAGAGAAAAGAAACAAACTAGATGCATCTGGGAAGAAAGGAACATTCATGGGCTACAGTGAAACTTCGAAGGCATATAGAATCTATGTGCCTGGTCAAAGGGAAGTGGAATTAAGTCATGATGTCACTTTCGATGAAGATTTTGCACTTAGAAAGATTCGAGATCTTCCTATTCCTAGGAAGGCCAATGATGATGCTGATGCAGAAAAGCAGGATGAATCTTCGTCTGATGAACCGATGCCTGATGTTGAAGGTCTGATGGATCCCATTGATCCACCTCCTAGTGAGCCCTCTACTACAAGAAAGAGGCCTTTGTGGCTTAAAGATACTCTTGAAGATGCCGAGAAACACATTGCACCGAGGGGGACATTTCGTGAAAGCAAGAAGCCAAATAGGTACCAAGGGTACTTAGCTGCCATGAGTACCATTGTACAATCTGAGCCTTGTACATTCAAAGAAGCCGTGAAGCAACAGGTTTGGAAGGATGTGATGAACGAAGAGTATGAATCGATCATGAAGAATGATGTCTGGGATGTGGTTCCTAGACCCAAGGATAAGTCTGTGGTCACTTCGAAATGGCTCTACAAGATCAAACATGGAGCTGATGGGAGTGCTGAGAAATTCAAGGCCAGATTTGTAGCTCGAGGCTTCTCTCAAAAGGAAGGAGTAGACTATGATGAGATATTTGCACCAGTTGCCCGATATACCACCATCCGTTCGATCATAGCCCTTGCTGCCTCGCAAGGATGGAACCTTCATCAGATGGATGTCAAAACTGCCTTCTTGCATGGTTCGCTTAAGGAGGAAGTATATGTGGAACAACTCGAGGGGTTCGAGGTTCAAGATCGTGAGACACATGTATGCAGGTTGAAGAAAGCCCTTTATGGGTTGAAGAAAGCCCCTAGGGCTTGGTATGAGAAGATTGATAGCTATCTTATGAAGCTGGGATTTACAAGAAGCGGTGATGACCCGAACTTATACTTCAAGGTTGAAAATGAAAAACCTCTCATTCTCGTCCTTTATGTGGATGATCTCTTTCTGATAGGTGATGACCCTCTCATTCATCAATGCAAAAGGGAGCTGGCTTCCGAGTTTGAGATGAAGGACCTAGGACTGATGCATTATTTCCTAGGGTTGGAGGTCTGGCAAAAGCCAGGTGAGATTTTCCTTTCTCAAGGAAAATATATTGTGAAGCTACTTGAGAGATGTGGGATGGTGGACTGCAAGTCTGTGACTACTCCGATGGAACTCAACTTTAAGAAGCTATGTGGAAGTGCTGCTGGACCCAGATTGACGAATCCTACCAAGTATCGTCAACTTGTGGGGGCACTGATGTTCTTGGTCAACTCCCGTCCTGACATATGCTTCGCTGTGAACATGTTGAGTCAATATATGGTCGAGCCTCATCACATTCATTAGATTGCTGCCAAGAATATTTGAGATATCTCCGGGGCACAATCCACTATGGACTGAGATACAACGCCAGGGATTTGAGGCTACATGGATATACAAATGCTAATTGGGCTGGCAGTGTGGTGGATCGTAAGAGCACGTTTGGATGCTACTTTTCTTTGGGGTCTGCTTTTATATCTTGGATGAGCAGGAAGCAGAAATTGGTTGCACTAAGCACCACTGAGGCCGAATACATTGCTGCGAGTATGGCTTGCTGTGAAGCATTTTGACCGAGGAAGCTCTTATGAGCTATTTGAGCACGTGCTAGATACCACCGTGATATTCTGCGACAACTAGAGTGGAATTCGTCTATCAGAGAATCCTGTGTTCCATGACCACTCCAAGCACATTGATATTAGGTACCATTTTATCTGGGATATGGTACAACGGGGAGCAGTTAGGCTCCAACACATCAGGACAGATGAGCAGGTTGCAGACATTCTCACAAAGCCTCTCAGGAAGGTCAAATTCTTAACTTTTCGAGAGAGACTTGGAGTCGTGGAACGACCCTCTTATGAGGGTCTCATATGAGTTGGACACAGAGCTCTGGGAGCTCTTGGGGGCATGGGGTACTTCTTGGAGCTAGCTATGAGTGACCATAGGGTGAGTGGTTCACCTTCCCCTAGTGGTATGTTGGATACAGGGTGAGTGGTTCACCTTCCCCTGTGATACCCCATTATGGTTGACATGTGTGTAGGGTGAGTGGTTCACCTTCCCCTACCCGGACACATGCATGTAGGGTGAGTGGTTCACCTTCCCCTATGATTGACATATGCATAGGATGAGTGGTTCACCTTCTCCTATGACATATGAGCAAGATGAGTGGTTCACCTTCTCCTGCTGATGCCCCGACACACATCCTACCCATAGAGTCCAAGACTCATGGGAAGTTCTGGCCAATGAGTTGGGAAAAGCTGGTTAGGGACCATAGCACTACCAATGGTTGCATCATGTACTGCTGTATTCTCTATGACTAGGATGCATGGTGTTCAACAATTTGATCTGGGATCAAGGACTGACTTTAGTCAGTAGAGAGTGGTATGATACACTCTCGATCACTTCTTCTTCATTATTACTTCATAGTTCAGTAGAGTAGAGCAGGGTAGTGATGGTAGGGATGGATCAGGATGACAAGTTGGCATGATGATGGATTGGCAGGTGGAATTCTCCCTAGTTGAGAGGGAGTGTTAAAACTGGCAACTAGGGCCAACTTCCACCTTATGATAGCTCATATGATGGAGATGATTATTGCATTGGATTCCTCTTTTAGAGAGGTACAATTTTGATATAAAGATCTCATTATGACAAGAAGAAATGTAATTATGAATTTATTTCTCTTATGGACAAATTGTCAAGGTCGGGCATAGTCAAATGTAGGCTCATGAAGCCCAATAGATGGGTCTCGTCACCCTCAATATTTTGAAATATCTTTGGGGCACAATCCACTATGCATTGAGATACAACTCTAGGGATTTGAGGCTACATGGATATACATATGTTGATTGGGCTGATAGTGTGGTGGATTGTAAGAGCACGTCTGGATGCTGCTTCTCTTTGGGGTCTGCTTCTATATCTTGGATGTGCAAGAAGTAGAAGTTGGTTGCACTAAACATCGATGAGGTCGAATACATTGCTGTGAGTATGGCCTGCTTTGAAGCATTTTGGTTGAGGAAGCTCTTTTGTGAGCTATTTGAGCACGTGCTAGATACCACCGTGATCTTCTGCGACAACCAGAGTGGGATTCATTTATCAGAGAATCTTGTGTTCCACGACCGCTCCAAGCACATTGATATTAGGTACCACTTTATCGGGGGGAGCAGTTAGGCTCCAACACATTAGGACAAATGAGCAGGTTGCAGACATTCTCACAAAGCCTCTCGGGAAGGTCATATTCTTAATGTTCTGAGAGAGACTTGGACTCGTGGAACGACCCTCTTATGAGGGTCTCGTATGAGTTGGACACAGAGCTTTGGGAGCCCTTGGGGGCATGGGGTACTTCTTGGAGCTAGCTATGAGCGACCATCGGGTGAGTGGTTGAGCTTCCTCTAGTGGTACACTGGATACAGGGTGAGTGGTTCACCTTCCCCTGTGATACCCCATTATGGTTGACGTGTGTAGGGTGAGTGGTTCACCTTCCCCTACCCGGACACATGCATGTAGGGTGAGTGGTTCGCCTTCCCCTACGATTGGCATATGCATAGGATGAGTGGTTCACCTTTTCCTATGGCATATGGACAGGATGAGTGGTTCACCTCCTCTTGTTGATGCCCCAACGCACATCCTACCCATAGAGTCCGGGACTCATGGGAAGTACCTCTCATCTGGCCAATGAGTTGGGAAAAGCTGGTTAGGGACCATAGAACTATCGATGGTCACATTGTGTACTGTCGTACACCCTATGACTAGGATGCATGGTGTTCAACAACTTGATCTGGGATCAAGGACTGACTTTAGTTAGTAGAGAGTGGTATGATACATTCTCGATCATTTCTTCTTCATTATTACTTCATGGTTTAGCATAGTAGAGCAAGGCAGTGATGGCAGGGATGGTTTAGGATGTCAGGTTGGCATGATGATGTATTGGCAAGTGGAATTCTCCCAAGTTGGGAGGGAGTGTTAAAATTGGCAACTAGGGCCAACTTCCACCTTATGAAAACTCATATGATAGAGATGATTATTGCATTGGATTCGTCTTTCGGAGAGGTACAATTTTGATATAAAGATCATCTCATTATGACAAGCAAAAATGGAATTACGAATTTATTTCTCTTATGGAAAAATTGTCAAGGTCGGCCACAGTCACATGTAGGCTCATGAAGCCCAATAGATGGGTCTCTTCACCCTCAATGCATTGTATAAATAGAGGTGACCTTTTCTTCATTTGGACATCATCTCATCACATCATCTTCTCTCTCTTGATTGGTTCGTACAGCTTGGAGCTCTCTGTCTCTCTTCTTTGCACGTGTGGCAGGAGGCTAAGTTTTTCTGGGTAAAACAGGTTGAAGTTTTCAGGGCATTGACCAGCGTTGACTTAGGGTGATTTGACCAGTGTTGACCTTGGTTTTTGGGCCAGAAGTTCGATTTGTCTAGGCCGCATTTATTGGCACAAAAATCAAGAAGTTTGGGACAGGTTGACTAGAGTTGGCTTCAAATTTGAATGCTGAAAATTATAGCAGTGTTTCTTTCTTCTTTGATTGGGTTGGACCGACTTGTTTTGGGCTGATTTTGACTCTCCTAGAAGGCCAAATTGGACTACTGTTGGCTAAGCTGATTGGAGGACATTTTGGGGCAGTTTTGACCATCCTTGACTTTTTGGTTAGGGCTGCATTGATTGCTGGTTTGTCTGCTGATCTGCCAGATCTGTTTTGGGCTTACATTTATGATATTTGTACTCTCTCTCTTTCTGTTGAGCTATTGAAGAATAATAAGAAGATTTGATTAAAGGGTTTGCCCACATTGGGGTTTGTCCCTGGCATCTACCACATCTTGTGTCCTCTTGTCTTGGCTTGTCTTCTGCATATTATTTTATGTTCTATCTGAATTCACTGTCGATGTTTATATAATGTGATTGCTCCTAGATATAATTGGAATTTGTCATTGGGCTGCTAAAGGAACATTGAAGTAAATTGTCTTAAGCATAGAACATACCCGTGTTATCTAAAATTAACAAAATTGGACTGTTATGTCTGAAGACTTTGATGCTTCTTTTATGATAAGTTCTTCTAATTTGTTTTTCAATGATTTCTTGTCATTTTTAAGTTTATTAATTTATGTCAATAATTTCTCGTTGTGGAGGCATGTAACTTCTTCATTTTTGTTTGCGATAATCTTTTCAACTTCTTTCTGCATATTTTGCATTGCCTTTTGGTTTTCTTGAAGAATTACTTTTGAGATATCTTTTACGTCTTCTGGTGTTACTGAATTTGATTTCAATGTAACATCCTGTAGCATTATTTTTTTCTTTTTGTAGGAAAATGTCAAAAACGTATTTTCATATTTAGGATAAAGGACCCTAGTGATTCCATCCAGGGTGAACCTAGGATTATATCACTGTTGTCACAAAATAAGTTTTTGACTATGAATTGTGAGACAAAATTATAGTCTCCAATACTTAGTTGTAGATTGCTTATGTCATATTGTTTTTGATTTATCGAATCTATCATTTCATTTAGGAATCACTTAATGGTTATCACATTCAGTGCTAACACAATTATTAACTTGAGTAGGATCGATAGAGATTATAATATCCTTTCTTGCTAGTGATCCTTCGATTTTAAATAGCGCATTAACACACATATTAAAAGTTTTTGAAAATATTCCATGAATCCATCCTTCATTTATGACTTAGACTCCATTTTGCTTTGTCGATAATTTTCTCAATGGTACTTTGATTAAGGAATTTATATATTCTCCATACGAGATACCAACTTCTACATTATATTTTTAATATTGTTCAAAATACTGAGAGGAGGGGGGGTGAATCAGTGTTTCTTTTACAATTATTACTTTACCAGTTTAGATCACTTATAAAAAGAACACATAATGAATAATACAAAATAAATAATTCTATTAATAAAATTGACGAGGACTCCAATCCTCTTTACAATGAATCAAGTATAATAATGTTCAGGGCTCCAACCCTAGATGAAGACACCAATCTTCAATCAGCCAGGCTCCGACTTGTATGGTACCAAGTGCCAACTTGGTCTTTATGAGGCTCCAACCCTATCTTCCACAAGGCTCCAACCTTGTCTTTTTCAGGCTCCAACTTCTACTTCAATTCTTCAATAATGAGTACAAGATGTTCTTCAAGGCTTCCCAAACACTTCTGCAACAAGCCGTGATGTATTCTCCAAGTATGCCTTCTTCAATGTTCTTGCTTAGTCTTAAATGACCCTTCATTCAATGACATCTTTACGAATCAATGAAAGAATATCCAAAATAGGTTTCTTCAAAGTCACTTCATGAGGGTTTTTCAACAATACATCATGTCGTCCAAAAATGCCTCCAAGTCAGCTCAAGATATCTGTATTAGATCTTCAAAGAAGGCTTTTTCCAATATGTCTTCACAATGTTTATAACAAGCTTCTTCAAGAGGGTTCAATCCTTCACAAGTCTTCACAAGTCATCTAGGTCCTTGATGTTAACAGATGTCATGATAAGTTTTTTCTCAAAGGTGCACACTTCAAGTTTGTTATATCAAAGCCCGAGGTATACAAATCTATAGAAGTGAAGGTCTGGTGCTCTTTTACTTCTGCAATAGGGCCAAGGTCTGGTGCTCAGAGGCCTTGGTCTGCTCCTTCAAACAAATGAAATTTTGTACTAGTTTGAGGTTAATCGAGGGGATCCGAGGTCTGTAAGTCTGCAATAGCCTGCTGTACGTTTTGTTCATGGATAGAACTGTTGTTACACTGCTCCAGCTCCTTGTTTGGCCTTCCAAAACCTCTTCTACTTCTGCACCCCATCTCTGTCTTATTTTTGCTCCTAAATGCTGCCCTCAAGAAGAGTTACCAGTCCTCCAAGGCCTCACAGTACCCTTCCAGACAATGCTTCAAGGTTCTGTCCCTCTCCAAGACAAGATACAGGCTGCAACTTCCTAGTTTGGCTACCCAAACAAACTCATGTCCTTCTGTAATGATCCAGAACCATGCTGCTAGCAAAATAGAGGTTGTTCACCCACAATTACTCCATAAAACAGACCCATAACTTTACTCACACCATGTAGCCTCCTTCTGCAATAACTCGGACCTGCAATGAGACAAAAACAGAGCTAAAAATAGTCCCTTTGTTCCACGCCTTGCCCTCTTCCAACTTCTTTTTATCACTGGCCGAGCTCCTTATTCTTCTTGACCGAATTATATTTTGTATTTATAGTGGATCGATATCTTCTGAACAGTCGCAACTTGTTAGGTGGGGAGCCGACCAACAAAGCTGACTTGATGTATTTTTTGTGGAGTTGAGTAATACGTCTAGGGTGAAAGCTGAGTAATGCGTCTAGTGTAGAGTGTGTAATATGTCTAGCATTTATATAGCATTCCCTTTTTTTTAGTATGTTATCTTATATTAAACGCTTTGAGGAATGTAAATGCCATTACTAGTCAAGAAGCCGACTTATAAGAGTTGAAGCCGACTTGTAGTCATGTCTCTCATAGGGAAGTCATATATAAAGTTTATAGTGCATAGGTAATGTAAAAGTATGAAGTGGGTACAATTTATTTGTTATATTATGAAGTTAAAATTTTATTAAATTATTTGTTTAAATATAAAGTTAAATTGATAAATTTGTTATAATGTAAAGTTAAGAGTCTTGAGATTTAAGATAGCTTTTAGGGTTAGATTTTTAGGATTTAAGAATTAGGGTTAGGGTTTTAGAGTTAGGGTTTGGCTAGGGTTTTTAGGGATGGATTCAATCAAATTAAATCAACATTTTCAAGTGAAAATTCTTTCTTTGATCCTTTCCCCACCTTGTCTAGGGTAAGAACATCATTGGTTGCTATACTCGTTCCCCCTATCCTATATTGGGTACACTTGGTTTCGTATGGTCCCATTCCTTTGAAAAGACAATTCTTCAAGAACCATCCGAGATACCAATTACAATAAGGATCTTAGGGATTTAGAAGTTCCTTCATAAGTCATATCTCATAAACCTAACCCTTGAATCCTCCTCTCCTTTCCCTAGAAGACCTTGTTCTTTGCTTAGGAAGCAAGCAAGCCTTATCCTTCCAACTCTTCTGGGAAAGGGATTGTTTGGGTCACTCCACATCACTTCATTGACTATCCTTTGTCGGTTACTCCATAATATACCGGGTCTCCTCTCATCGATGTAATTTCGTAAATAGAAGAGAGCCTTAGCTGAGGTGACAATGGGCTAAGTCTACATTTGTTGCCCTTGGCCTAGCATTTTCCCTTTAAGGATCCCCTGCTAATTTGAGCGGTAACAAGTACCTGGAGGATGGAGCTTGCCTTGATGAACTTTTTAAGTCTTTCTGACTTGAGATCCTTTGATGATATCCTTTGCCTCTTGCATCCTTGACACCTTCTGCAGGCCCTCTTGGAGTAGAGTTTCCTTTAAGGTTATCTTGATTAATCTTCTTGCTTTTGCTGGAACTGGGGGCATCAACATTTCTTTCAAGCTTCTCCACATCCTTGTTGTTTGATGCATTAGGGTTTGCATCATTTTTGCTTGAGGGTTCACCTGCATAACCAAGACCTGATTTATCAAGGGGGGATCTTTGATGACTTAGGATGTCATCTAGGTTTTGAGAGCTCTTTAGAATCTTATTCTTCAAGTCAACTTCTTTCCTTAGGAGATCAATTTCTTCTTTCATCATCTTGCATTCTTCATCCTTCTTTGCTAGATGGTTTTTCAATTTTTCCTTCTTCCTTGTTGCTTCACATGGTTGGGCCTTGAGAGAGGAGACATATGATTTCAATCGTAAGATTTCTTGATCTTTTTCTTCTAGTTGGCATGTTATAGCATTTCTGCTTGTCCTTTTAGGAGGGCCAAAACTTCCATCACCTTTTCAGATTTTTGTACTTGTTTCTTTGCTTCTTCCACTTGAGATTTGAGGGATGAGACCTTTTCTTTGTATTGACCAATTTTGGCTTCAAATTTGTTCAATTCCTCATGTCGTTGTTCAAGATGGTTTGAAAAAATGTCTTCCCTTTTCTTTGTTTTATCCAATTGATTTGTCATGGATATGACTTCTTCATGATGCCTTTTCTTGTTTTGATGCAATTCCTCCTTAAGCTTGGTCACCTCCTTGCCCCTTTCTTGTACTTGAAGCTTGAAAAGGTCAACTTCCTTTCTTGTCTTGTCAAGTCCATGATCACCATCTTGTGCTTGCTTCTTGAGCTCTTTATTTTCCTTTTTCAACCTGCTTATCTCTTCTAGTGCAGCTACAAGCTTTGCCTTAAGATCTATTTCAACTTCTACTTCAAGAATTTCTTCATCATCTTCCTTTATGAAACTGGTGCCCTCATCTTTATTTTAAATTATCTTATCTGGTTCATCTTTGTGTAATTTGTCATCATCTTCTTGATCAGAGGTCACGACCAACAATCCTTTTGAGTGAAGATTTTGAATATTTTCCCAAAACTCTTTTGCTGATGAACATTTCTCCTCTTTGACTTTTATAGAATTTGGTAGGCCACTCGAGAGCTTTAATAACTATTGCATTATGTTCCTTGGAATCTTCTTCTTCCATTGTGCTTCCTGTAACCATTGATTCCCAAACTTCAAAACCTTGAGCCATTAAAAAATTCTTCATTCATACCTTCCATATTTCAAAGTTTCCATTGAACAATGGAGCTTTCTCAATTTGATTATCCATTTAGAAGGTGATACCTTCGAATGGTTTGCAAGCTGCCTTCCTTGAAAACACTTGGGGGGGGTGTGAATCAATATTTCTTTTACAATTGTTAATTTACCAATTTAGATCACTTATAAACAGAACACAAAATGAATATTATAGAATAAATAATTTTATTAATAAAATTGACGAGGACTCCAATCCTCTTTACAATGAATCAAATATAATAATGTTCAGGGCTCCAAGCCTAAATGATGACACTAATCTTTAATCAACCAGGCTTTGACGTGTATGGTACCAAGCTCCAACTTGTTATTTATGAGGCTTGTTACTACTCAAACTAGCAAGGGTCCTAAAAGGGGATCCTTGAAGGGTTACTACTAGGCTAAGGGCAACAATGGAGCAATAGCCCACTGTCACCACGACTAAGGCTCCCTACTCTTTACGAATTTTCACCGATGGAAGGAGACCCGTTATTATAAGTATCTTCAAATGGATGGACCAATGATAGGGAGAGGTGTGATCCTGGAAGCCTATTCACAAGAGAGGCTCAAATATGTGGCTTGCTTGTCTTGGAAGGCAAGATGGAAGGCTCTCTAGGAAGGGCTTGGGGAAATTTCTAGGGTTAGGTTTTGGGTATGTGTCTTATAAAGAAGATCCCTAGGTCATAGAATTCTTGTGGAAACTTGGGTTCTAGATGATCTTTCAAAAATTAACCTTGATAGTGCATGGGACCGCACGGGACAAAGTGGACTCGAGGTTTGGTCAAGGGGATAGGATTTAGCTACCAATGATATGCTTGACCTAATTATGGAGAGGGAAGGGATCAAGGATTGAGTTTTCAATGAAAGGCAATGCAAGGATCCCAATGAGGTTTCTAGGCTAACGGAAACCAAGGGCAAGAATTGGTCTTCGAGCTAAGGCTTGCGATATCTCAAGATCCCACCGTCAAAATCTCATGAAATTTGGAGGGCTTCTTGAGGACACACCAACGTAGTTGTGGACCAAAAATCAAAGTGTTTGGATGGCTAGATCGTGAGATAATTGATGCCCTAGGTGACTTAGAGGACTAGACCTAGAGAAGAAGAAAGGGGAGAAGGAAAATAGGTTTAAGGTGATCACCTTTTGGTGGACCAATGCCGAATTCTTTGGAGAGATTGGAGTTGGGTAGAATTATGGCTATGACCTTTGAATTTTCTAGTTCAAGAAGGCCTCAAAGACAGCTTCGTTTAGCACCAAGGCATCAACAAAAGTAGCTTCAAAGACTTTATACTTCGTTTTGCGAGGTAAATGGCTTGTCAAGATGAATTTCAATAATGAGACATCCCTAGGAACATTCATTCATTACGTGAAGCATTCACTATCCAGAAGCAAAATTTCCACAACTTCGCATAAGAGATGCAACAAATAAGCCCTAGTATAGCGAAATCCCAGCAACAATGTATGTGACAAAATTAGAAAGAAAGAATAGCATTAAAATGTACTTACATGTATAAGAATATATCCGACCATCCAAAAACTTGCCATCAAGAAGCTCCAAGACGTGAAAATTATCCAAACATCAAAATGCATTCCATGCTCCAAAAATTCTTCCTCCAAGAAGGATAGCGAAAATCTAAAAAGAGATACTAGTTCCAAATCCAAGTGATGATGCTAAAATGAATCCTCATCACTTCTATTTATACACTTCTAATGAGTTCAATTTAGTTATTTGGGCTTACATTAACCCCTAAAATAAAATAATGTGCAAAACAACTAACTTTTGGTGACAAGCCTTCAAAACTAGCTCATAACAAAATAACAAGCCTCTCAAGAGGTTGAATGATCAATAATACGTCGTTGGGCCCTCAAAGAAGCCTGATGAAATCCATAATTTCCATAATAATGGATAGGACTTCCAAAAGTGATGGACAAGGGGTTGGCCCCTTGTTCTCCAAATAATAAATCTATGGTGCTCCCAATGGGTGTGAGGGCACACAAGTAACTTCATGGGCCTCCAAGTAGGTAGAAGATGCCTGTAGACCATCTGTAAGGGATCAAATGATGGTGTAAGTGATGCCACATCAACATACAAGTCCTGGGTCATCTGCGAAGTGTATTGTACAATTGTGGGGCCGGTTGGGCATGGTGAACCAAGTGCATCTTCCTCGTCCAATAGGTGAATCTCGAGCAATCTCTGAACATACCTGGGATCCACAGAGTACTGTCTACTGCTGTGGAGGTCCATGACTCTCAACACACACCCTACATGTGCCAATGTAGCCCTCAAGAGGGTTAGGACCCTGTATAAGGAGACCAAACCCAAAATGGAGACCATCTGATCTTGTATAACATCCAATGCATCCCCTAGCCTTCCAGTACAACAAGTCATCAAAGGAAATCGAGTTAAAGAGATTACAAACCATGGACAACAGGTGGACACTTTATAATGGCATGCCCTTCCATAGTGGGCTTTGGCATGTGCTAATGTCTCCAAGTTCCAAATGGGGTTAACCAAGTATCCTGTTAGGTGGTTTCTACCTTTAAACAAGATAGTATGTCCAAGGTACATCCTTCAAAGTTTGGTGGCATGTGATAGAGATGAATGGAGTGGGGAATGAAAAGGGGCGACCCTGGGCCACGTGCTAGGGTACTAGGTAGCTAGCAAAAGGGAAGCCCACACTTGGGTATATAATGTATAGGAGGGAGCAATCATGGTACATGAGGTTCCCAGACCTTGATTTTTCCACCCTTCTTTATATGCCTTTTTCGTTTTATAATTTTTCTTTGATTAACTACTCGGGGCTCAAGGGATAAGAGCATAATGTGTAAGGTATAGCAGTAGATACTCCCTTTAGGGTAGGGTGGTTCATTGTCTGCCAGGGTTTGGGACTATCATGGGTTCCTAAATGATAAAGGAGGCTCATCTAGGGCCTGTAGGAACTAGGGTGATGGCCACGATAATGGGGTAGAGCTCATGTATTGGCTTTTGTCCACGTGCTAAATGTGTTTTTTTCTTGACCATTTTTTGCATTTTGTGGTGCATTTTCCTATTGAATGTGGCCAATTATGCTTTTACTTTTCTTTTTAGCTGCATTAACCTTTGGGGCATCGTTCCAGGCTCAACCCAAGGTGTGGGCAAGGGGAAGGGAAAGGGGAAGGCTAACCCTATGTGGATCCAGTGGAGGAATGATGAATGGGGTTATAATGAGTGGAAGGGGAGTGATATATGTGGATGAGGGAGTGGGACCACGCAACCAAAATCAGGGTTTCCCATGAAGTACCATCCTTAAAGCCCAAAGGTCAGTAAAAGAGATCCCATGGGACTAGGGTCCAAGGTTAACATCCAAAAGAGGTATAGGGGACAAGAGCATAGACCTAGCCCACTCTTTCCACTGAATCCCCCCATTAATCCATGCCCAAAAGTTTCCATGATAAGTAAACTACAATACTCAATTACCAAATGACAAGGCATACCTTTAGGTTTGGGAGGCCCACCTTCAAACATATGACCATGACAGATGGGTGAGGGACCACATGGCTGGCTCAGGTGGCGAAGAAATGGCACAATGAGCTAGTTGGTGGCTACCATATGAGGACCATCTTATAGAATTTTTTTTTCCTAGGGATATCACCCACAAAATGGTGAGTAACAAGGCTCCAACCTTATCTTCCACAAGGCTCCAACCTTGTCTTTGTGAGGCTCCAACCTCTACTTCAATTCTTCAATAATGAGTATAAGATGTTTTTCAAGGCTTCCCAAACACTTCGGCAACAAGCCTTTATGTATTTTCCAGGTATGCCTTCTTTAATGTCCTCGCTTAGTCTTTAATGACCCTTCATTCAATGACAACTTTACGAATCACTGAAGGAATATTCACAACACTTCATGATACCCAAAATAGGTTTCTTCAAAGTCACTTCATGAGGGTTTTTCAACAATACATCATGTCCTGCAAAAATGCCTCCAAGTCAGCTCAAGATGTCTGTATTAGATCTTCAAAAAAGGCTTTTTCCAAGATGTCTTCACAATGTTTATAACAAGCTTCTTCAAGAGAGTTTAATCCTTCACAAGTATTCACAAGTCATCTAGGTCCTTCTTGATGTTAATAGATGTCTTGATAAGTTGTTCTCAAAGGTGCACACTTCAAATTTGTTATATCAAAGCCTGAGGTCTACAAATCTATAGAAGCGAAGGTCTAGTGGTCCTTTACTTTTGCAATAGGGCCACGGTCTAGTGCTTAGAGGTCGAAGATTCGTGCTTCTCTTTTTCTGCAACAAGGCCAAGGTCTTGTCCTCAGAGGCCTTGGTCCGCTCCTTCAAATGCACAAATTTTTGTACTAATTTGAGGTTAAATTAGGGGAATCGAGGTCTGTAAATCTGTAAGAGCCTGCTGTACGTTTTGTTTGTGGATAAAACTGTTGTCACACTGCTCCTGCTCCTTGTTTGGCCTTCCAAAACCTCTTTTACGTCTGTACCCCACCTGTCCTATTTTTGCTCCTAGATGTTGCCCTCAAGAAGAGTTACCAGTCCTCCAAATCCTCACAGTACCCTTCCAAACAATGTTTAAAGGTTTTTGTCCCTTTCCAAGACAAGATACAGGCAGCAACTTCCTAGTTTGGCTGCCCAAACAGACTCATGCCCTTCTATAATGAACGTGAACCATGCGGCTAGCAACATAGAGGTTGTTCACCCACGATTACACCATAAAACAAACCCAGACTTTACTTACACCATGCAACTTCCTTTTGCAATAACACGAACCTGCAATGAGACAAAAAAACAGAGCTAAAAATAGTACCTCTGTTCCGTGCCTTGTCCTCTTCGGTCTTTTTTTTATCATTGTTCCTTTGTCTTATTTTTCTTGGCTGAGTTCCTTATTCTTCTTGATCGAATTATATCTTGTATTTATAGTGGATCGATATCTTCTGAACAATCATGACTTGTTAGGTGGGGAGCCGACCAACAAAGCTAACTTGATATATTTTTTGTGGAGCTAAGTAATGCGTTTAGGGTAAAAGCTGAGTAATGTGAAAATTCGGAATCCCGAATCACTACTGCAACAATTGATTACGTTTCTCCTATTCGTTAATTATTGAATCAAAATTATTTATTGTTTCATACAGTAACACTGAAACGAATACATTGCAGCCTACACCATTTAAATTAGGCGGAAGCAAGAAACTGAACAAGAAATGAATACAACACATCTACACAATTATTTTTGGACAAACGACCCTGGAAAAACCCAATGCGGGAAAACCAGTGCAGCAACTGAGGGTTTATTATTAAGGAGTAATAATTTCTGAATACAATCTCTGGTTGCCTTCCCAACAATCCAGTTACAGAGAATGTCATTGACAGAAAGATAAGTGAGGTTACCTCACACTATCACTGGAAATCCTGGCTGATCAAACAATTGAATGAGCTGCCCTACGCAGTCAATGCTTCAACCCAACGTCAACTCCTTTGGGGACAGCGCCACCCCTTCAGTTGATCAATTCGGCAGCTCAAGAAATTCGATTTTCACTTCCGGGTCTCACACCCCAATTTCAAGCTTTTGCAATCGATTGCTTCAGCTAATTTTCGGATTCCCTCTTGGCTTCTGCACTGTTAGGATATTTTGACACATAGGAAATAGTTAAGTATAACTTGGTCTAGTGTAGAGTTAGGTAAAGTGTGTTTCTTTACTATGTACTTTTGTTACTTACAATCTGACAGTCAGGATATGTAGTGATCCGACGGTTCATTCTCTCCTTGGTATTACCGACACTTGATCCGTGGCCTAACACCCAATTGGTCCATGATCTCTATTTAAAGAGCATGGAGGATCATTTGTAGGGTAACCATTCATGAGAGAATCTTATGTAAATTTTCATTCTTTTATTAATAAATTGTCTGAAGTAGCCGCGTTGGCTCAGGCTGTGGACTGTTTCCCTCTTTGAGGGTTTTAACCATGTCAAGAATATTGGTGTATTGATCTGTGATTTGTTTGTGAGCGGTGTCCTTTGGTGTTATGTCTGAGGAACTTACCCTGTAAATTCCTACATGGTATCAGAGCTATTTGAGGGCTGCATTCGTTAGTGATCCAAATCTGAAGCCGGTAGAACTGCATCCGACTCTCGTTTCCTAGATCTACTGTTTCTGACTGCTTTCGGGCCAAGAGGACTGCTCTATTGTGTTAGGAGCATCTGTTCTAGTGATGAACCCCTTTCGTTTAACGCGAAAAAAGTTTCTGGTAGCCCTAGCTACGTCATTTTTAAGATCTGGAGGTATACAATGTTTATTTGCAGTTTTTAGTTATTTTCTCTCTGTTTATTTCGGTTTGTTTAACTTTGTTTTTTTATTACCGGATCTATACCTTTCATTTCTGCGTATGCTCTTTGCCTCACGTCTCTATGCGATCCGAGCAATTCAGAAACATAAAGGAAGTATTTTTCTCATGCGTATGCTCTTTTCTGCCGCGCCTTAGTGTGATCTCGGAAAATAAAAAACATTGAGGAAAATATTTAGTTTCCGGCTAAAGCTAACTTCAAGCCGTAAGGTTTGTTTTTTTTTTTGTATGTCTGTGTTGGGTTTTGTGTTTTTTGTTTTGTAGGCAAAAAAGAGCTTTCTCAAGTAAGCACGCACCCCAAAGCTTCAGTGAGCCGTAAGGTTTGTTTTTTTTTTCTGTATGTCTGTGTTGGGTTTTGTGTTTTTTGTTTTGTAGGCAAAAAAGAGCTTTCTCAAGTAAGCACGCACCCCAATGCTTCAGTGACTAAAAAAAAAAAACCTCTTCTTCTTTTCCAAAAATTACTAACCTTTTAAACTAGCTCACTTGGTCCAAAGTTACTTTATGAGAATAGAGGTCTTGAGTTCAAGTCTTTCTTTTTGTTGAGTTACTTTTTCAAAATGCACATGTAACTTATGTTTTAAAGTTATTTTATGTAAAAGTGTTCTCACCCATTAGAAAAAGTGAGTCACTTATAATTCTAAAGTCTCTTTATCGTTTATTTAAGTTACAATTTAGTGGGTAGCTCATAAAGTACCATTGTAAAAGTGACTCTCACTTATTTATAAAATTGAGTCACATAATTTTTTTTTTTGTTTTTTTTTGTTTTTTTTAAGTGAGCTAATTAGATTAAGTTTGGAAAATGGGTTTTTTTTTCAAATATAACATTATCATTCATTTTCGCACATTCACGCACTTTGTCGGCATTTTCAACAGCGTTTATTCAAAAAGCCATAACTTCTTCATCCGGAAGCCGTTTTCAGAGCTGGTTTTTTTAATCAGCCTGTTTTTTCGAGATCTTTCCATTGGAACACTTATTTGCAGCATCTACAACTTCAGTTTCTGTTAAAATGGAAAGACCATGCCAAGTTATTCTTGACAGCACCAACTACTTTCAATGGTGGTCCTACATTGTGGATTTACTTAGAAGTAAAAGTCTTTACAAAATAGCCTCAGGCCAAGAAACCAAACCTAAAGATGAAGATAAGGCAACCAAATGGGAAAATAGGCAAGATCAGGCACGTGGGTTGATAGGGATATCTATTTCTCTAGACCTTAGATTCCATATCACAGAACTTGATACCCCTAATGAAGCAATGAAACAACTCACTAAAGTTTTTGGAATTAAAAATGAAATTAGAGCCCATCAACTTGAAAATGAGTTGCTTACGTTGGACCCCAATAATTTTTCTTTCATTGAAGATTTTTGTCCAAGTTCAGGACCCTTAGATTTCTATTGGAAAGTGTTAAGGTTAAGAAAGAAGATGGTAACCTTATCCATTTCGTTCTTACTAAGTTGGGACCAGCCTACTCTGTGTTTGTTTCCACCTTCCATTCTACAAGAGAAACCTTCATTTCTCAAGGACAAGACTACTAGTCCCCTTCCTTTGATGCCTTTTGTGATTCTTTAATAAGAGAACAAGAAAAACTCTTACATCTTGGTCTTCTTAATCTTGGAAACTCTTCTAAGAAAGCTTTAGTTGCCCAACAGCAACCAAATTCAAAGAATCCTAAGAAGCCGTATCCTAAAAAGAATGGTCCTAAACCAAACAAGGGTCCTAAGCAATTTCAGTCTCAAAATGAAAAATCATTTCAACAAAATGATAAGGCAAATAAAAACAAAGGGTAGAAGACTGATAGACATTGCCCCTTTTGTAATCGGGATGACCACTTAGAATCCAAATGCTTTAAGAAGATGGAAGCCTTGGAAGCAGCAATGAAGAAGCATAACATGCATTTGGAGCACTCTTCAACTTCAACTTCATCTTCAGGAATAACACTTTCTGCATGTGGTTATCAAGCATCTCGGTCTGGATATGCACTAAATGTATTTTTTTCTTCTCATTCTCATGAGTGGCTCATTGATTCTGGAGCTTCTTATCACATGGCCAAAAACAAAGAGATGTTTTCTCCTTTAAATGATTGTAACATCAAAAATATATATGTTGGTGATGATAGATCTCTTAGTGTTGTAGGGACTGGAATTGTTCATATAGACAATGGTCAATTTAATGATGTATTATGTGTTCCAACCTTATCTTGCAACCTTCTATCTGTATATCAGATAACTCATTCAGGTGAAGGTAAAATCATTGAATTTTCACTTCACGATGTTGTAATTAAGGACCTAAGAGATCCTAGACAGATTTTAGCTACTGGCATTGCTGATGATTCTACAAGGTTGTATAAGTTTAACAACTTTGGGTCATCAAATCTTCCCTCGATATTTCTTGCTCATAATGATGAAGTGAGCAAACTTTGGCATAAGCGATTCGGTCACTTAAACTATCGCTCCCTTCAGAATCTATGTAAAGAAAATATGGTGACAGGTCTTCCAATGGTATCTTGCAGAGATGGTGTTTGTTCCGGATGTGTACTTGGAGAACATCATCGGTATAGTTTGAAAAACGTGCCTCTTGGCACGCCTCAGCCCCTTTACAACTTGTGCATAGTGATTTATGTGGTCCACTTCCAGTTGTTTCATTCTCTGGCTACAAGTATTTCTTAACTTTCATTGATGATTTCTCTAGACGCACTTGGGTATACTTCTTAAAATTCAAGAGTGAAGTATTTAACATATTCTTGGCCTTTAAGGTCTTTGTTGAAAAACAATCTGGACATCAAATTCTTAAGCTAAGGTTTGATAATGGCGGAGAATATGTTAACAACAAATTCATCAACTTTTGCACTGAGAATGGAATTCAAATGCAACATACTGTTCCATATATTTCACAACAAAATGGTGTAGCTGAAAGGAAGAATCACACCTTAAAGGAAATGGTAATTGTATGCTTCAATCGAAAGGACTTAGTCTTAATTTTTGGGCAGAATCAATTAACTGTGCAAATTACATAGTAAATCGCACTCTTACTAAGGTTTTAAAGAATATCACTCCAGAAGAAGCATGTAGCTCAATTAAACCGGATGTAAGTCACTTTCGTGTTTTTGGAAGTGAAGCATGGGCCCATATTCCAGATGAGAAACATAAAGCTTTAGAACCTAAGAGTGAAAAATGTATTTTTGTTGGATATTCTGAAGATGACAAAGGATATAGACTTATTCCAATTAAGTCCAAAAATGTTATCATTAGAAGAGATGTAAAGTTTGCTGAAAATATATCAGCCTACGAGCCTAGTTCGGTGGATGTGCCACCTCTCTCTATCCCTTCTACTTCTGAAAATATTTCTTCTTCAGATTATGACAGCGAGGATGACAATCCTCCCCCGCCTTCTCAGGATCCTCCTTCAGCTCCTCAGCTTCCAAAATGGGTCTGTGCTACTCGGGATGCAGCAGGTGCTCTGGTCGGTGATCCTACAAATCAGCGACATACACGTTCTCAGTTCGATAGAGCCTCTTCTTTACTTGCTCAAGCTTCAACGAATTATGATTCTAACACCTATGCAGAAGCTTTAGGCCATCCAGACTGGGATGCAACTATGAATGAAGAATATCGTTCATTATTGGCAAATGATACATGGGATCTTGTTGCTCTACCAAAGGGACGAAAACTTGTTAGATGCAAATGGGTTTATAGAACCAAGTATGGACGAGATGGAAAAGTTGATAAACATAAAGCTCGTCTTGTTGCTAAGGGTTTTTCACAAGTAGAAGGCATTGACTATACTGAAACCTTCTTCCCTATTGCCAAAATGAACTCTATCCGTCTTGTTCTTTCCCTTGCTGCCTCTTTCAAATGGGAAGTCCATCAGATGGATGTTAAATCTGCCTTCTTGCATGGGGACTTGCATGAAGAAATCTATATGGAACAACCTATTGGCTTTATACAAACAAACTCCAGCCTTGTATGTCGTCTTAAGAAATCCCTTTATGGTCTCAAGCAAGCCCCTTGGGCTTGGTATACCAAAATGGATAGCTTTCTTTTAGAAAATGGCTTTTCTAGGTGTCATTCTGACAATACTGTCTACACCAAGAAAGTGGGCAAGTCTCTTATCATTCCTGTTCTTTATGTTGATTATCTTATCCTTACTGGTAGTGATCCCAACCTTATAAACCATGTGAAGTCCAGCCTTGAAAAGAAGTTTGAAATGATAGAATTAGGACACTTGCATTATTTTCTTGGTCTTCAAGTCTTGCAATCCAAGGAAGGTATATCCCTTTCCCAGTCCAAGTATGCATGTGATCTTCTATGCCATTTTCACATGGAATACTGTAAGCCAACCCCTTCCCCCTTTCAGTCTGGAGCCAAACTTTCAGTCACTTGTACTTCCCCTGAAGTTGATGCTACCTTATACCGTCAATTTGTAGGAAAACTTTTGTATCTGACCCATACTTGTCCTGACCTTTCCTTTGCTGTTGGCCTTGTTGCTCGGTTTATGCAAAACCCACGTGAAAGTCATTGGAAAGCAACGAAAATAATACTTCATGCAGAAGCATCTCCTCTATTGGTTGGTTTCACTGATTCTAATTGGGCTGGTGACCCTGATGATCGGGAATCTACTGCAGGTTATGTGTTCACTCTTGGTTCAGGACCTATTACATGGGCTTGCAAGAAACAAAGTGCCATTTCTCTTTCTTCAACAGAAGCAAAGTATCGTGGTGTCGTAGAAGCTAGTAAGGAAGCCCTGTGGCTTCGTCAAATCCTGTCAGAGTTTGGCTTGCAGCAGCAACATCCGACTACACTTTGGTGTGATAATCAAAGTGCCATTCAACTATGCAAAGATCCAGTCCAACATCAGCGCATTAAACACATTGAACTGCACATGCGCTTCATCAGAAAGCTCATTCATGACCATGTTCTTGAAGTGCAATATTGTTCAACAGATGATCAAGTTGCAGACATCTTTACAAAGGCTCTCATAGAGACGTAGTTTGCTAAACTTCGATTTATGGTTGGAGTTCAGGAAGTTGTCACTAAGGGGGATAGGCTCTAATGCCTTATTCCTTCTCCTATTGTGTCATATTTGTACATCCTTCAATCCTATCCCAAGTTGTTCTTAAGGGGGGATGTTAGGATATTTCGACACATAGGAAATAGTTAAGTATAACTTGGTCTAGTGTAGAGTTAGGTAAAGTGTGTTTCTTTACTGTGTACTTTTGTAACTTACAGTCCGATAGTTACGATATGTAATGATTCGACGGTTCATTCTCTCCTCGGTATTACTGACACTTGATCCGTGGCTTAACACTCGATTGATCCATGATTTCTATTTAAAGAGCATGGAGGGTCATTTGTAGGGTAATCGTTCATGAGAGAAGCTTATGTACATTTTCATTCTTTTATTAATAAATTGCCTGAAGTGGCCGCGTTGGCTCAGGCCGTGGACTGTTTCCCTTTTTGAGGGTTTTAACCACGTCAAGAATACTGGTGTATTGATATGTGATCTGTTTGTGAGCGGTGTCCTTTGGTGTTCTGTCTGAGGAACTTACCCTGTAAATTCCTACATGTGATGCCTCTGCGTGGCCCTGGGTTAGCCTCTCTAGCTTTGCGCTACCATTGTTGGATCTCTCTCTACCTTCTCTGCTGAGTATTCTCCGATCGGGAAAGGTCTCCCTTCAAATACTATGCCTTCCCCTCTCTGCAAAACATCATTATCGAACATTTCTCTGGCAGCTGCTTTGCTTTAGAAAATCGAACTTCAAATCTCTCCTCTGTGTGTATTCTCCAAGTGCTCTTCAAGCCTCTTCTTATATATTTATGTTGGACAACCAACGGCCCAGATTAACTTCTAATCAATGGCTCCGATCATTTTGGCTTGAATCTTGATCCTCGTCTTCTTCTAGAAGTTACACCCTCAATTTAGATTAATACCCATTAATTATTTTAATTTCCTAAGTTTAGACTTAGGGTCCCATTAAAAAAATTAATTATTTTAATAAAACTGTCTCCGCGAGGAATTTCCCAAAACGGTTTCTGAGTATTGGAGAATGCATGCGTCTAAGCCTCCCTGCAAATTTTGAGACTTAGAGCACATTCGATGCTACCAGAAATCAACAAGTAATGCATCTAGCGTGGAGTGTGTGATGCATCTAGCGTGGAGTGTGTAATACGTTTAGCATTTATGTAGCATTCTCTTTTTTTTTAATATGTTATCTTATATTTATACGCTTTGAGGAATGTAAATGCCATTACTAGTGAAGAAGTCGACTTATAAGAGCTAAAGCGGACCTGTAGTCGTGTCTCTCATAGGGAAGTCATATATAAAGTTTATAGTGCATAGGTAATGTAAAAGTATGAAGTCGGTACGATTTATTTGTTATAATATAAAGTTAAAATTTTACATTATTCCAGTGAATCACAATTCCAGTGAAATCACAGTTCGTTGATGATGCTATTATGTTTCAGTACCATCTGAGTGATAAAGGTTCGGTGCACCACAGAAGGAATTAGTGTTATCACGTGGAAAAAGGACTAGGTGCCATCACAGAAGTAAGGTCTCAGTAATATGACAGCGAGGAGGTCTCACAGGAAAGGTGACCTTGGTGTCAAGACAATGATAAGATCTCGGTGGTGACAATGTCTCGATGCTAAGAAGGTCAAAGTGGAAGAGGAGTCAAGAAGAAGGTTGAATGTCAAGAGAGCTTGTGTCTTGGTCTTGGAGTGGTAAATAGGTCAAGGGTCTTGGTCTTGGTATTCGTCAATTGAATTCTCTATAAGAAGAATTTTTGTGAGGGTTTTCTTCTCAAAGAGTTACAGGTTTTGGCCCTGGTAGATAGCCTACATCCTGTTTCTCTTGTCTATTTATGTTCATGCATTGGTAGCTGTTTGATGAAGAAGAACACTAATAACTTAAACGAAATAAGATACTAAACTAATGAAGTAAAAAACATTCACAAGCAGTTACTAATTGAAGAGAAATCACCTAATCCTTGATGCCCTAGATTTCTCAACGTGGAATCAGAGCTAAGGTAGCTAAGTCAAGGAAGGACATTTAATCAAGAGACACTCAAGGATCAAGTTTCAAGGAAGGCATCAAAGCAAAGATCATCGTGAAGTCAAGATCTACAAAGGAAGCATCATAACCCTAGATCGAAGAAGAAGTCTACACAAGCAAAAGTCTTGGTATCCTCTAGTCATCATCAAAAGACCACAAAGACCCTCATCAAGTTGAAGAGATCTACTAATCAAGGTAGATTGAAGTCAATACATCCAAAAGAAGCACTTCAAGGACAAAGATCACATCATCATCTTGAAGAAAGTCAAAACCCTGGCTCGATCTAAGAAGCATTCCTGGGATCCACTCTCAATCAATTTGAAGTTGAAGTATCTTGAAATCCAAAAGGAAGCTAGATCAAAAGGCGTTGTCATCATAAAAGGGGCAATCTCCTTTTATTGAAGAAGGGATTTCATTTGGAAGAAGATCATCCAAAAGGGCACTAATACATCTTCGTCAACCATCATCAAAGGGATCAAGTTGAAGATTTCATCTTCACTTGTCAAGTAAGTATCTTTTATTCTATAATCTAATCTAGTAAAATGACTTCGTTTTGCAAGGAGATCTATAAGCTGGTTGGGTCATCAAACTTCCTTGCATGGAAAAGGAGGATAGACATAGTCCTTGAAGAAAATGAAGTCATTGATCATATCAATGGAAAAGTCTCCAAACCATTCGAAGGTCAAGCATTATTTGAATACATGGAAAGGGATCAAAGGGCTTAAGGGATTCTTATGAAATCAGTCAAAGGTCCCTTCATTCCCTATATAGCAGGATTGGAGACATCAAAAGAGATATATGATAAGCTGGTAGAACTATTCTCTAAAGATGCGATAAGAAAGGTCATATCACTTAGATTTGATCTACACAAATTGAAGGTATCAAAGGATGAAGGGATATCTTCATAAGATCTCAACTACAAGATCTAGGAGAGATGATATCGAATAAGGAGATAATCTTCATTGTTCTAAATGCACTAATTGATGAACAAGGTAACAAATATCTATGAGGATAAGAAAGCTAACCCATTCAACAACTTGTGGTTTCTATGCAAGATAGTGTTGAAGAAAAGGGTAACTAGGTTCGGTATTTGTCAAGAAAAATAATTATTATTTTTATAAATTATATGAACGAGTTTCTAGCTCATTCTATAGGTCTAGGAAACTCAAAGAGTCAAAATTATATTGAAGAACTCTTCTTGAGCATTTATGTAATAAACATGAGTCAACCTAGTGTCAAGCAATCCTCCAAGACAAGCACCATCCTTCAAAGAAGAAGCCTGCAAACCAAACGATGAAGAGATCAGTTAAGTCGGACTCAGAATATATTTATATGACATGTCGGCTCATATGTGGAGACACAACAATTCAAGGTGACACATCGACCTATTTACAGAGACACAAACATTATAAATACCTTGTTGGGGTCACCACAAAAACTAAGGAATTCAAACAAGTCTTTGTAACTGTGGAAGAGAATAGAACCTCGACATACTCTGAAATCTCGATGATAATCACAGAGACATCCTCACATTCTTATCTGAAACCTCGATCAAGTAAAGTGACACAGATTTCGGATGGAGACACAGTCATTCAAGTTTTTAATGAAGAAGGATACCTGTAGTTTCTCGGATGACACAGTGGCTCAGAATCTTAGGTGAGTACAGTGGTCAAGTGTTTCTCGGGTGATCACTGTCTCGAAGTACAATACAGTATCAAAGCAACACTACAGTATCTCGGTGCAAGGAGTGCACAGTCATTGAAGAAACAATAGTATCTCCATGCAAGAAGTGCACAGTCATAGTCTTGATGAAGATCACATGACACTTTGTCTCGACATTTGGACAATGATAATCATGATCTTAATGAAGACATTGTATCAAGTAATGGAGATCTCAGTGGTATGATGAAGACCTTGGTGAATGTTAGATCTCAATAGTGCAACAATAATGATGATATCAATAGTGACAAGGAAGAAGAATGGTGTCTTGTTCTTGGAGTGGAAGAGAGGGTCAAGTATCAAGGTCTTGGTGTTCATCAATTGGAATCTCTATAAGAAGAATTGCATGCAGGTTTTCCTCTCCAAGAGGGAGAGGCTTTGGCCCTGGCAGAATGCCAACTTCTTGAGTTCTTGTCTCTTTTGTTTTGATAGCAGTTTGATGAAGTAAACACAGACACTAATAATAAGAAGAAGATCAAGCTAAGACAAATTGTAAAAAGCACTTCACAAATTGTTATCAAGTCTAGAAGAATCTTACTAATGCTATCTGCCCTAGATTCTTCAACATGGTATCAGAGCTAAGGTGCTGAAGTCAAATGAAGGGCAACAAAAGAGACATACAAGGATCTATCTTCAAGGATATCAAAGCAGGTTGAAAGGATTAAAGGAGCAAGTATACAACAAGCAGGTCAACAACAGTCATGGAGTATCAACTTCAGTAATTACAGTCATGCATTCAATCCATGCTCAGTATGGATGCTTCATAGTACTTGTTGGGTTACATGCTTTGACCTAGTAGCCCATCATGACTTCATCCTGATATTGCTTCAACATTGCTTTTTCTTTTGTTGGATGGCTTCTTCATCACGACATCTCTGTAGAGTAGAATCAATAATCTGCACCTTTATTATCTCCAAGGCCTTCATAGGTGTTAAGGGTCCTTTCTTTATCAGAGTTGTCTTGCCTTCTTTCGGGAGATATCTTCAAGGCCTTTGTCAGATAGTGATTCTTGGTGATCATGGTGTTCTTCACATGCTTGATCTCTTTTCTTCATTTGCTTCTCCTCAGATAGATAGGTCAACCATCTAATGCTTCTCGTGAGAGCATTCCTTCATTGCTTGCTTTCTGGACTTGGTAGCATTTCTTCTTGCTTCTTAGTCAACAATCTTATGCTCCTTATGTGAGCATATTCTTTTGTTGACCTTCATCGCATTGTAGTGCATGCCTTCAAGCATGTCCTTGGTGAAAGAGATTCTTTCATGCTTGATCATGTTATAGAACTATACCCATGACTCAATAATATACAAATGATAACATGACTTAAACTTTGATGCATACATACCTCATCTTGATTCTCCTTTGATCATCCTTGCTTCATTTGATTGACCTTGGTGTGGCCTTTCTTGCTTCATCCTAGCTTCCTTGCATATCATCCCTTTTCTTGAATCCCATGAATGGGATTCCCAATGAGACATCTGCCTTGGTTCATGAACCTTCTTTTGAAGATTCCATCATAGGATCTTAAAGATCCTTGCCTTGCAAATGTTTCCTTTCTTTTGATGAAGTAGGTCTTCTAAGATTCTTATCATGATCAATTTTTCTTTCATCATGTATGAGGTCCTATACTAGGTATGCTTCTTCTAAATAAATATTTTGAGCTATATCTGCCATGCTCTTATATTCTAGAAGATATTTCTACTGATGCATTTTTGACCTTCTCATAAATGCTACATCTACATGAGTGGCTAGATTCTAGTGGGTGTTTCTAGCAATGCAATTTTAATTTATTCCTACTTGCTCCTATTCTACTCAAAACTTTGAAAGAAGTCTAGAAGTAAAGAGTTTGACCTAGTCATAGTAGAGATCCAGAGGATCTTCCTTCTTTTGCTTCTTTCCTTTTTCTTTCATCTCTTGAGTTATGTGAGCTTCTTCCCTCTTCCTTTTGTTATGGTTGTCCTTCTTAAGCTTAGGACAATTCCTTTTGTAGTGTCCATATTCTTGGCATCCAAAACATTGGATCTTGGACATGTCTTTGTTGCTTGGTTTTCGTGAACCAAACTTGCCAAAGTTACCCTTTCTTTTGGCCATGGTAGCAAATGCTTGCTCCTTTGATCCCACGTCTTCTTTTGCCTTAAGTCTGGTTTCCTCTGTTCTGCATAGAGACCACATTTCACTGAGAGTGGTTGCTTCCTTCTTGGCATATATGCTTGATGTGAAGTTTCCCCACTCCTTAGGTAGAGCATTGAGTACAACCGTTGTCATTTCTCTGTCAGACATGACTTCCCCAAGCTCTTGAAGTTGATCTCTCATTTCAGAGATTTTCATGAAGTAAGGAGCTATTTTCTTGAAGTTGATCTCTCATTTCAGAGATTTTCATTCCTTGGAGATATTACTTCTCTAGTTGTGGATACTGAGAATAGCTCTACTAGCTTATCATAAATTTCTTTGGATGTCTCAAACTTGGAGACATAAGGAATGAGAGAGTCTTTGATTGATTCTTTCAGAATCCTTTGAGCTCTTGTCTCATCCTTATTGTACTTGGCTAAGGCTTGAGTCTAGTCCTTAGCAGGGGTAGTGATATTCCCTTTGACATGCTCTAGGAGTTCATTGTCCTTGAGTAGTAGATCAATCCTCTTCTTCCATGCAAGAAAGTTACTGGTAGCTACCAATTTATTGCTTTCCTTGCAAAAAGACATTGAAATATATTCAGAAGGGGACATTTTCTTACTTGATGGATTTTGAGATGGAATGGATTTGCTTCTTCCTTGAAAGCTTGATGGCTCGTCTTAACTGGATCTTGATGTCCTTCAAGTGGTCTTGCTTGGTGATGATATTTGCTTGAAGACTTGTAGCTTGATGTAGGCCCTCCTTCAATCTGCTCTTCTTTGTAGGTGCCTTTATATAAGGTTCTTATTCTATCTTTGTAGACCTCCTTGATGAATGATGGATTGTAGACCCTTCTTGTCCTTGAAGTGGTTGAGACTTCTATGCTTGATGCTTCAACTTTGTAGATGCTTGTTTTGATGAATGTTTTTGAGTTGCCCTTTCCTTGATGTGTCACCTTACCTCCGATACCATGTTGAAGAATCTAGGGAAAAGTAGTGTTGTGATGATTTTTCGTTACTTGATAGCAATTTGTGGTGTCTTTTTACTTTTCTTGTTAGCTTATGCTTCTTCTTCAAATTAGTGCAGATGTGTGTACTTCATCAAAATGCTACCAAAAAAAAAATAACAAGAACACAAAGTTTGGCTCTCTGCTAGGGACAAAACCTCTCCACTCTTGAGAGGAAAACCCTTGGTAAGTTTTCTCTTATTGAAGCTTCTTATTTGAATAACTGCCAAACCCTAGACCCTTGACTAGGATATCCTCTAAGCATAAGTCAAATCCTTCCTCTTTCTGCACTATAACTTCTGGCACATGGACTTCTGTCTTCCGGCACTTTGCTCCTTAGCACTTTGTTCTCCTTTCAACTTGTTAGTAACCTTGTTGCACTTTTCTCTAGAGAAGACACTATTGATGAGACCCTTCTTCTTATGATGACTCCTTTCTTCTTTCCACCAATCAACTAGCTTGGATGTAGGGCTGTTATGACTGCATACAGAGTTCTGATTCTCGCACATGTGACTGTTTTCTGCCCTAGAAAACAATCCCTTCTACTTTGATCTTGGTCCTTCTTCCTTCGTATATGAGAGCTTCTCCTTTGCTTGTAGAGAGAGGCCTAGTAGACCTTGTTTGCACCCAAAACAGTGAGATATGTTGACCTATACTTTTCTACTGCTATGGCCGCAGTCAGACCTTCCTTGACCTCACACGTGTGACTGTAGTTGCTTCAGAAATGTCCTCCTTTACTTCGTTGTTTTGTCTTCTTATTACGCTGCCCTTGTAGCCTTCATCCTTGTCTTCTCTTCATCCTTTTTAGCCCTCTTCTTGCTTGCGGATTTCAGAGTGAAGTTGTATGTTGTATGAGGAGTGGACATCCTCTATAAATAGAGGTCTCTCCTCTTTAGGCCGACTTGACTGTCCTCTAGGCCAACATGACAGTTACACTAAAATTCATCTTTTATCCATCGTTTTGCTGCTTGGAGACTTCGTTGATGCTAGGAGAGGATTTGACTATGCTTGGAGGTGTTCCCATGACCTTGTACATTGACATACATGATGTAACATGCCCTCAAAGGGTCTTATCATAATTACATTTTGACTTTGAATTTCTAGAAGCATTTTAAAATTTGCTTGACCTATTTTCAATGAGCAAGAAACTCATTGACAAATATTACAAAAATAATCTCTTTTCTTGAATAAATACAAATATCAAAATTAAATTTATGAAGACCTAGCCTAGTTACATTTCCTTCAACAAATAAAACCTTAGGGTTTTTGGACAAACCCTAGGATTGGACGTTTCTGCTGAAAGAAGAAACCCTAGGTCTTGCAAGGAAGGAATGATATCATGATGTGGACGAGGTTGATTTGCAAGACACATGCAAGAAGAAGGCTAAGATCAAGATGGAGCTCATGTGTTCTCAAAAGCTAAGTATTTTATTTTTTTGGTAAAATCACATTCACAAATATTTGGCTGATGCATTTCGAACCACCCAATGTGGTTCATCATCAGGACTAGGATGGAGAGTCTAATCTAAGCAAGAAATTAAACAATGTAGAGATGCAAAGATGGAAAAAAGAATTACAATGGTTAAATTCTAGTGGTAAAAAAGAATAAATCAATTAGTAATATTTCCATTAAATTATTTATTATTCAAATGAAACGTCTAAGAACAAATAAATTATTAAAGAGTTTAATTAAGAAATGGTATTAAAAATATTAAATATAATAATAACAGAATGAATTGAATTTCAAATAAAAGTTAATGAATAGTAAAAGAAAAGGACCAAAATAAATAAATTATTAATAAATATATATCTATGTTTTAAGAATAAATATATATTTATGTATATTTACGAATATATATATCTTTATGTATATTTATGTATGAATGAATGAATCAATAAAAATTAATAAATAATGAGAAAAAGGATCTCTCTCTCTATATATATCAAGAAATAATACTCTAGCAATAAAAAAGCAAAACAAAATAAATAAGTTTAAATAAAATAAAGTATCATAAAGAAAAAATGGAAGAAAATCCATAAATCTATGAAATATAAGTCTAGAACATATATGTATAAGAATAAGAATTAAAAAGAAAAAGAAAATATGAATTATATGTATTACGAAAGCATATATATATATATAGTTATGAAAATAAATAAATAAATAAGACTAGAAAAAATATACTCTTACGAAAGAGTATAGATTCAATTCATTATTTAATTATTACATTTGATCTTTTTGTTGAAATATGTAACTGGTTCGTCTTCATAATGACATGTGTAATCTTTATGTAAATGATGTAAAGAAGAAAAATAAAATTATTTTGTAATGCTTGTGTCATAGGTTTCATGATCAAGGAATTATTTTAATAGGTGAAGCTCCCATTGTGAGCTATTGGGTTTGGTCATCAAGTCATAAAGTCTATGGAGTCAATGTCAAGTATTATAGACCCATTTGGGCATGTTACATATATATTTGAGTCATTGTAAAAGTCTAAAGATCCTCCAAGACCAAGTCAAAGCACCTCCAACAAGTCGGCCTTCAATAAAGCAATCAACCATCACTAAAGATCAAGTCGGCCATCAATAAAGCAATCAACCATAACTAAAGATCAAGTCAGCCTAGAAGTATTGTCAAGTCGGCCTCAAGTCATGGTCAAGAAGCCTTTATAAGGAGGCACTTGTCCTCTCTCAAGGACACATTCACTTGTCACTCGAGCACAAAGAAGAAGAAAGGATGTGAGATAAAGGAAGAAAAAAGAAGACAAGAAGATCGAATTTTTGGGTTGCTTCTCTCCACACGTGCGAAGAGATCTAGTGTCTCCATCTGCTGTAGAAAGGTCGAGTTGCAGTCACACCAAAGTGTCAAAGATTGGTGTCAACAAGGTCTAGTTTGAAGGACGAATTCACCAGGAAAGAGAAGGAGGCATAGCGAAGGCAAAGGAAGATATATCTCTCCATTATCTTCTCTCTCATGTGATCTAGGGTTTTTGAAGCTAGGGTCGAAAGTTGCATAAATTGTAGGTAAGTCGAAATTGCAGTAAGGAAGGACGAAGTTGCAGTAAGAGTGTTGCTGAGGTCGAAGTTAAAGTCAAGGAAGAAGCTGCTTTGACTTAAGGATTGATTTGGTCTTGGAGGATTCTTGGTCAAGGGTCTAGGTCTTGGAATTCGTCAATTGAAGATTCTATAAGAAGAAGAATTCATTTGGGTTTTCCTCTCAAGATTGGAGAGGTTTTGGCCCTGGATGATTGCCTACATCTTGTGTCCTTTGTCTCATTGTTCTTTATGATTTTGGTAGCTGTTTGATGAAGAAGAACACATAATAATAATCAAATTAAGAAGAACATAATTAAGAAAAGTAAAAAGACTTCACAAGCAGTTATCATTACTAGAGAAATCACCTCTTGTCTCTGCCCTAGATTCCTCAACATGGTATCAGAGCTAAGGGGCAAAATTGAAGGAAGGACAGTTCAACAAGGGACACTCAAGCATTCAAAGATTGAAATTTTAGAAAGGGCATAAAAGCAGATCTAGAAGATCATCTCATCCAAAAAGCACTTTGAAGTCAAGATCTACTAGGAAGTGTCAAAACCCTAGATCAAAGAAGAAGTCCACCACTGATTAAGTCTTGGGATTCTCGCTCAAGTCATCATCAAAGAAAAGGACCATAAAACCCTACCTCTACTCAAGTTGAAGAAATCTTAAAATCAAAGTAACTTGAAGTCTACTCATCCAAGAGAAGCAAGATCAAGGTCGCTGTCATAATCATCATCAAGGACGTTGTCATCATCATCGTTCTAAGGTGACCTCCCTCTCTTTGGAGCCAATGATCACTCTTGAAGAAAACTATCTTCATGAAGGAGAAGTTTTCTATTATCTATATCATCATCAATATCAAGAAGGCAACAAGTTGAAGGAGCATCTTCACAAGTAAATATATTTAGGTCTTCATCTGAATCTGTAAAAATGTCTTTTTGCAAGGAAAGCAACAAGTTGGTTGGGGCTTCAAACTTTCTTGCATGGAAGAAGAGGACAAATCTGAATCTCATTGAAAATGAGGTCATGGAACATGTTAAGGGCTCAATCACCAAACCTCCAAAAGAAGATGCTCAAGCACTTGCAAGATATATGAAAGGGGAAGTAAGAGCTCAAAGGATTCTCATAGAACCCATCAAGGGTCCCCTCATTCCATATGTATATAAACTCGAAACTTCAAAAGAAATATATGACAAACTGGTAGATTTGTTTTCCGTAAACACTGTAGGAGAAGTAATCTCACTAAGACAAGAACTCTACAAGCTAAGGATATCAAAAGAAGAAGGAATAACCTCATACTTTATGAGGATATCTGAAATAGGGGATCAACTTCATGATTTGGGAGAAATAATGTTTGACAAAGAGATGACCACCATAGTACTAAATGCACTACCAATGGAATGGGGTAACTTTACATCAAGCATTTATGGGAAGGAGGAAGCTACTCCATTCAAGGATCTATGGTCACTATGCAAGATTGAAGAAACCAGGCTAAAGGCAAAAATTGATGTGGGATCAAATGAGAAAATTCAAGCATATGCTGCTGTGGCAAAGATGAAAGGGAAGTTTGGGAAATTTGGTCCTCAGAAAAGAAAGAAGAACATGGAAAAGGTTCAATGCTATGGATGTCAAGAATATGGGCATTACAAGAGAGATTGTCCTAAGCTCAAGAATGACAATAACAAAAGGGGAAGAGAAGAAGCTCATATCACCGAAGAAGTATGGGAATCTGAAAAGAAGAAACTCAAGAAAGAGGAAGTAAAATATCTCTACTATGATTGAGATAGTCTTCCTCACCTAGTTCTTTTTAAGTTTCCGTTTTTCAAGTTTTCTGTTGTAAGATATGGCTAGCATAAGTCACTAAGGAGCATGATAAGATGCATCATGGCATCATAGAAGCATTGAAAGCAAGAGCTCATGACATCATCACAGAGAAGCATGAAAGATAGCTGAAACAAAAGTCTATGAAAGAATATAGCTTTTGGTAACCTCATTAGAAGCATAAGTGGTACTTATGAGAAGAAGAAAAAGTCATCTAGTACAAAGCTCATCATACATCAGTCAAAAGGAAACATTTGTTGGATGAGGATACTCAAGATCCTCTGTTGGAATATTCATTGGAAGGTTCACCAATTAAAAGGAAGCAAGTGTTTCATCAGAATTCCAACTTGTAGGAATGTCAGGCCAGGCAGTAACTCCTCAAGGCAAAAATGATTCGTATGTTTTATTCCATCAGGTAGGTCTTCATTATATACATGAGGGAGAGACTGTTCAGTTCATCTCTCGATGACTGTTCATATTACTTATTTTTCTATTTACATATATTCACCCAATCACAAGGATTAGGTGTCAACATTCCCCCCATTAATCTGAAGGGATGTTGATGAGTCCAAGCATCATTCTGAATTTTTCAAGCTTTTCTCTTCCAAGCGCTTTGGTGAAGATGCCTGCAATTTGCTCATTTGTGGAACAATGACGGAGATGGATTGTTTTGGCCTCAACATGATGTCGAATCAGATGATATTTAGTATTGATGTGCTTCGTTCGATCATGGAACTTTGGGTTCTTGGCCAACTTTATTGCAGAGGTATTGTCAATCATGAGTGGAGTTGATTGTACTTGTTTTACTTGCGAATCTTCAAGAATTTTGCTAAGCCACACAATTTCTTTTGTTGCTTCAGCTGCTGCCACGTATTTTGCTTCTGTTGTGGAATTTGCTGGAACTGATTGTTTGCATGATTTCCAGGAGACAGCTCCTGATCCAAGACTCATAGCATATCCTGAAGTAGATACCCCAGTTTCTTTGTCTCCATTGAAGTCTGAATCAGAGTATCCAATCAAGCTGAAGTTGTCCACCTGTGTATACTTGATTCCAAAGTCTTGAGTTCCCTTCAAGTACCTTAGAACTCTTTTTGCAACAGACCAATGTCCCTCACAAGGCTTTTGCATAAACCTGAAGAGGATTCCAACAACAAACGAAATGTCTGGTCTGGTAGTAGTTAGGTAGTTGAGACTTCCTACAAGCTGTCTATACTTTGTTGCATCCTCAAATTCTTTTCCTTCAATAGATGTGAGCTTTATGTTTTGTTCCATTGGAGTAGTAAGAGGATTGCACTCTGTCAGGCCAAACCTGTTCAACAGATCTCCAATGTATTTCTTTTGAGAAAGAAATATGGACTTCAGATGTTGGGTTACTTCAATGCCAAGATAGTAATGAACATAGCCCAAATCAGTCATTTCAAAACTTTTCACCAATTCCTTCTTTATGGATGCAATGTAGCTTTCATTGTTCCCTATCATCAAAAGATCATCTACATATACCACAAGATATACAACTGTTTTGCCAACTTTCTTGACAAATAAAGTTGCATCATCAAGATCATAATGTTTGAAATTGAGTTTCAGAAGATGCTCAGTTAGTTTTTCATACTAGGCTCGCGGTGCTTGTTTGAGGCCATACAAGGATTTCACAAGTTTGCATACTTTATGTTTATGTTCTGTTAGGGATTTTAAGGCACAGTTGTTTGATGTTTGATCCCATGTTGGCGAAGATAGTTTTCAAATTCATTTGATGTGTATTCTTTTCCATTATCAATGCGCGTAGACCCAATATGAGATTGTGCATCATTTTCAATCCATTTATGAAAATTCTTGAATGTTTGAAAAGCATCAGATTTGTTCTTCAATAAATAAACCTAACACATTCTGGTGTAGTCATCAATAAATGTCATGATATATTTATTTCCATTTGCAGAAGGAACAGGCATTGGACCACATAAATCTGAATGAATGAGTTCAAGTTTTCTATGTGCCTTTGAATGTGAATCATGAAAAGACTGTTTTCTATGCTTTCCTAGAATGCAAGCATCACATTGCTTAAGTTTCTTAGGAATTGTAGGCAAACCAACAACACCATTTTTCTTCAACAAGCGAAGACTGTCATAGTTCAAATGTCCAAATCTAGCATGCCATAATAAACTTGATGGAAGTGTACCTTCTTCATGATGAGAATTGTATGAGAAATGTTGTGCATGAGTAGAGGTTCCTTGCAGCTTGAGAAGCCTTTCTTCTTCTATTCCCCTCATGACAAGTGAGTGGTCAAATGCTTTTCTTACCTCAAGCTTGCCATCAAACATATGAATGGAGTGACCTTGCTGGCGGATGTGGACCAAGGACAACAAGTTTCTCTTGAGCTGTGGGAGATATAGAACATGATGCCGAAGAGACTCTGGAAGACTAGGCAGTTTAAGCTTGATTGTGCCAAGCCCCGATGGCTTGATTTTTGATTGGTCTGCAAAGTACACTGATCCATCAACATTGTTAGTAAATTCTTCAAAAAAATCTTTTCTATGAGTCATGTGGCAGGTTGCTCCTGAATCAAGCAACCAATCATTTTTCCAAGAAGCAAGTGAAGCATTAAATAAATCTTCATTTACTCCAATGTTACATTGTGCCACAACATAGTGAGCGGATTCAAGTGTTTTACCTTTGTCTGTATCATCAGTTTTACCTTTCTGTTGGTTTCTTTTCTGCTCAATTTTGTCCCATGGTAGCTTGCATGTAGAAGCATCATGTGATCCATTTCTTTTGCAGCGAATGCAGTGCAAATCTGCCTTTTCTCCTCGAGAATGTCTGCCCCCCCTGCCTCTGAAATATCTTCCTCTTCCTCTTCAACCACCTCTTCCTCTTGAAGAATCTTGAGTAGGATGCTTTTCTTTATGAGCAAGGCACACAACCTCTTTAGAAGATTCAGGGGCTGTCTTCTTTCCAAAAGCTTTCTCTCTTTCAACAAACTTTCTCACAAGAGAGTCAAAGGTGATATCTCTGAGATTACCATTTGCTTGCAATGACTCAAGATAATTGGAGCAAGTAGGATAAAGTGCCTTGAGAAAAGCGATAAGAGGAATATCCAATTCAACCTTAGTGGATTTAATATCATGCATTATAAACTTTACTTCAGATGCAAGAGCAAGAGGATCATTATTTTGCAGTTCAAGAGTGAAGAGTTTAATCATGAGTTGAACAACTTCAAGTGCAGAATGTGAGTCATAGAGTTCTTTCAACTTTTGTAAGGCTTCAAAGGCAGTTGAATATGAGGAAATATGGCGACTCACCTCTTCATTTACAGATGCTGTGATTAATGCATTAGCTTTGCTATTCTTGTTTTCCCAAATGACGAGCTCTTTGTCTGAGGTAGGCTACACTGGTTCATTGTCTCCATCTCCGACACACACTCCTTTCCACAACTCATTGAAAATGAGGGTGTGTTTTATCATCCGGGACCATTCAGGATAGTTCTCCTTGCCAGTGAGAACTATTCCCACCATGGATATGATTGAATGCATACTGTAAAAAAAAAACTTCTGCTGGAAATGAAAATGTGCTTTTGATGTAAAAAAAAACGTGCTTTTGATTTTTTTTAACAAAAGCTCAACCCATATGGTTATTGCAGTAGCATTCGAAATTTTCTAAAACCACAAACTTATTCAATACTGCCTTTTGGAAAACACCCAACAACACATTCATGCAAACATAATCAAATACATGTTTCATAAGTTATAAAAAAACTGCCAAGCACTATGACCACTGCAACAAGAAGATGTAAGGCCCTCATCAACCAAAACTGGAAGGAGCATATAATTGTAAAATAAAGGCTCAGAATTGAAATATTGTTCCTCCGCGTAGCTACTCGAGCCAGAACTACAAAATGTGTCAACGATTCTTTTGTCGCACTCAACGCTTCACAAATCCTTTCTGGGTCGAGCCTCTCTCAAGGCTTTTGACCAGCTTGATACTTTGTAACATGAACAAGGAATTTTTTTTAATTCGACCGGAGCCTCTCTCTGAATCGCTTGAAAGCGTTCTGTTGAAGAAGTTAACATCAACACACGAACTTGTTTTCTGCAAAGATAAAGAGCAATAGCATGGCCAAGTTGATCAGGAAACCATAAATCACTAGTAGAAAGATACGCGTGGCGTCTGCGAGAATCGAACCTGCGACGATCGAGATAGAGGAGCAGGCCATCCCTATGATATCCGTTTTATAAAAGAAGGGAGACGGGCTAATTAAAAAATGACTTGCACAAAAATTAAACGAACATAAAGCGGGTAAAACATGACACAAAGTGCATCATATTTCTTTTGGCACGGTGTGGGCGTTGCAGAGATTTGAAGCTATTTAGCGTTTCTGGCGAGTTTGCAGAGATTTGAAGGGTTTCGGGTTGTTTGGTCAAGCGAAACGGGAAAAAAATGGAATGGGTGGAAAGAACCACAATGAGAATCGAGTTCCAAACAACCACAACTACGCGGGTCTGAACGCTTTTCAAATATGGCACCACTGGTTTGAGGGAACAGTCACAACTATGCAGGTTTGAACGCTTTTCAAATATGGCACCTCAGTGGAATAAGTTGCCCAGAAGGAACAATCCCGGTTAGGAGGACTACTGTTAATGACTTAATGTGCTTTGATTCCCTTGAACAGTATGGCAGAAAACCTAAATATTCGAACATCTCAAGCTCTCAGAAGCCGACTGTTATTAGTGGAAATGGACACGAGCATGCCATAGCCTATCTGAAAGGAGGTGCAGCCACTAACGTTTATGGACAGTCCAGAGGGCTAGAGAGCACAGTCAAGTGTACAGGTGGGCAACGAATTATATGGATAGCTTATTGTATAGAGGAGCAGACTAGGGAGTTACAAAGGGCATAAAGGCTAAAAAAAGGAGCTGGCTCTGATACCATGTCAGGCCAGGTAGTAACTCCTCAAGGCAAAAATGATTCGTATGTTTTATTCCATCAGGTAGGTCTTCATTATATACACGAGGGAGAAACTATTCATTTCATCTCTCGATGACTGTTCATATTACTTATTTATCTATTTACATATATTCACCCAATCACAAGGATTAGGTGTCAACAAGGAATTCATGGGATAGTGGAATGATGTCAAAAGAAGTGAAGCAGGTCAAGGAATTGAAGTTCTTTCAATCAAGAAAGTCGCTGAAGGAAGTCTAGATGACCTAAAGGAAAATGAGGTATGTATGCTTTTATTTAAATTAGAGTCATGTCATATGGTTGCCAGTAGCTTGGATAAATGCTCTATCTCGAGAGCATTATCAAAAGAAACGATCTCCTTCTTTGAAAGGATGCAGGAAGGCATGGTTCACATATTGACTAGATGAAATCAACATAATATGTCCTCATATGAAATATGAGGTGGTTGACAAAAATTGGAGGAACTCTGATTGAAAGTTCCTGGAAAGGAAATGTGTGAAGAAAGAAAGGAAGAGATTATGAAATATGCAACTATGGAAAAGGCAATCAACATCTAAGGACTGAAAGATTTGACTATGATATCTCCATGAAAGATATGAAGACCCTGATGAAGTCTGAAAAATAAAGAGACCCTTGATAGTATATATCTTTTGGAGATGTGTCAATATGTATGTAGGATGTTGATGCAAACAAGAAGATGTCATGATGAAAATCCATTACAAAATTGATTTTGATTTAATGTTCATTTCTTATTTTTGAATAATATTTGGATGGGCTTATGCAGGGCTGCCAAGGGAAGAACTATGGATGTTTTCCGCAACTGATGCCCATGTAGCAGGATGAAAATCCTTAAGGAGACATCGCATGAAGAAAGATCGGATATGGAATAATAGATCACTTTCCAATGAAAGGAATGATGACATGAATGATGGAGAAGTGATGGATGCTCTGTACCCTACAAAAGAAGTTCCGAAAGATGTAGACTCTATGAGAAAGAAGAAATTCATGGCATCAAAGGAAGGAGTTCTACAAGTAGCTAGTGATGCCATGATCTCCACCTGAGGAGCTGCTGGAAGCATGTCCTTGGTCAAGAGGGAGCTTAGTCAAGTCCCTAGTTAAGAGGGAGCTTGGGTACATTCCTTTTATGGAATGGGTTGGTCATCCTTGGTTAAGAGGGAGTGACAGATATGGTTCTCTACTTCGCTTGTCATGCATTACACCAAGACTAATAGTTGTAAGTCTTAGTGAAGACCATGAGTAGAGATAGACACATCATTCTTGTCTTCACATGGGAAGATAGAATGGAGGATTGGGTAAGCATCTGCCATTCGATACTCTTTGAGGATGTGGTAGGGAATCCAAGATAAGAGTAGTCGTAGAGGACCGATATTCTTTGAGGACTGAGAATCTAAGATAAGAATAGTACTGGTGGAACATACTCAGAGAGAACCTAGGTAGGGTATGTTCCGAGAGAGACAATGATGAGGGTGGCTATAAATCATTGGCCTCACCAACATTGTGCTCTGGCCTTGTGGAGAGATAGAGTTGTTAGTCAAGGCTTGGCTATGTGACAATGCTAGAGGATTTGATGCTAAATAGATGGGTTACCAATCCGACTCTTCCTATGAGAATTCTTCAGATTGAGAATGTCCAAGTACCTTTTATGGATTATGAGTACCTTCCTAGTTAAGAGGGAGTGTTGAAATATGTAACTAGGTTCGGTCTTCATAATGACATGTGTAATCATGATTTTATGTAATTGATGTAAAGAAGAAAAATAAAATTATTTTGTAATGCTTGAGTCATGGGTTTCATGATCAAGGAATTTTATTTTATAGGTGAAGCTCCCATTGTGAGCTATTAGGTTTGGTCATCAAGTCATAAAGTCTATTGAGTCAATGTCAAGTATTGTAGACCCATTTGGGCATGCTACATATGTATTTGAGTCATTGTAAAAGTCTAAAGATCCTCCAAGACCAAGTCAAAGCACCTCGAACAAGTCGACCTTCAATAAAGCAATCAACCATCACTAAAGATCAAGACGACCTAGAAGTATTGTCAAGTCGGCCTCAAGTCATGGTCAAGAAGCCTATATAACAAGGCACTCGTCCTCTCTCAAGGACGCACACTCATTTGTTGCTCGAGCACAAAGAAGAAGAAAGGATGCGAGATAAAGGAGGACAAAAGAAGACAAGAAGATCGAAGTTTTGGGATTAGTTCTCTCCACACATGCGAAAAGATCTAAGGTCTCCATCTGTTGCAGAAAGGCAAAGTTGCTGTCACACTAAAGTGTCAAAGATTGGTGTCAACAAGGTCTAGTTTGAAGGACAAATTCACCAGGAAAGAGAAGGAGGCATAGCGAAGGTAAATGAAGATAGATCTCTCCATTATCTTCTCTCTCATGTGATCTAGGGTTTCTGAAGCTAGGGCTGAAAGTTGCACAAATTATAGGTAAGCCAAAATTGCAGTAAGGAAGGACGAAGTTGCAGTAAGAGTGTTGTTGAGGTCGAAGTTAAAGTCAAGGAAGAAGTTGCTTTGACTTAAGGATTGATTTGGTGTTGGAGGATTCTTGGTCAAGGGTCTAGGTCTTGGAATTCGTCAATTGAAGATTCTATAAGAAGAAGAATTCGTTTGGGTTTTCCTCTCAAGATTGGAGAGGTTTCGGCCCTGGCTAATCGCCTACATCTTGTGCCCTTTATCTCATTGTTCTTTATGAGTTTGGTAGCGATTTGATGAAGAAGAACACATAATAACAATCAAGTTAAGAAGAACATAATTAAGAAAAGTAAAAAGACTTCACAAGTAGTTATCTATTACTAGAGAAATCACCTCTTGTCTCTGCCCTAGATTTCTCAACACTTTTTAATACCATTTCTTACTCAAACTCTTTAATAATTGATTGGTTCTTAGACATTTCATTTGAGTAATAATTTTTGTATGGAAATATTATTAATTGATTTATTCTTTTCTACAATTAGAATTTAATCGTTGTAATTCTTTTTTCCATCTTTATATGTCTACATTATTTAATTGCTTGCTTAGATTAGACTCTTCATCTTAGTCCCGATGATGAACCACATTGGGTGGTTCGAAATACATCGACCAAATATTTGTGAATTTGATTTTATGAGAAATTTTTTCTAGATACAATATGAATCACAGAAGCCTGAATTTAGAGATACGTAATTTATATCTCTCCTTCTTGATTATTACTATTGTTTCTATTTCTACTATTAGTCTCTTGTCTTTGTATATCTTGGTTGTGATTGTTCTTCCATGCCCTCCTAGTAAGAACGACAGGTACATGATGAACGCTGCCAGCGCTATAGCAACAGATGAAAATAATGGAAGAACAAAGCAAAGATAGTGACAAGAAGACTCATATTGAGCTCTATACTCAAAGGGAGCAGACTTGAACTATGCTGAAAATATGTCAATTGTGAATTCCAAGATGAAGATGGTTAGAAGTACAAAGCGAAGGATTACGTTTGTAAGAGGGAGAAGACCTTGAAGTCATGCACCTTGTGCATGGTACTCTCGAATTGATGGCCATTTGGTTCTACTAAGAGCGATGCTAATCTCTTGTTGAAAATGAGCCTGAGATTTTGATGATCTACTTTTGACAAGGGCCGAGGACATCTTTGTCTAGTGTAAGAGGGAGATGATTGAAGGATCTTAGTCTAATGCATTACTACCTGGGATTGAAAGTGTCGCATAAGCTTGGTGAAATCTTCATTGAAGATCCTTAAGAAATTTGGCATGATGGACTGCAAGTCCATGGACACTCCCATGATGATAAATTTGAAGAAGCTGCGAGACTCTAATTCTAATTTGGTTGATCTAATTGGATCATCTGTTGCATGGATTTACAAAATCTAATTACGATGCACTCTTTGATGTTGTTCAATTATGATATCATGATATCCCTGTCTTAGTCATAGATGCCCACCTTGTGGTAGATGATATTCTTGTCTTGATGATAGATGAATGCCTTGATGGTAGATGATGTTCCTATCTTGATGACAAATGCCTACAGGTGAAGTTTTCTTACTTCTGTGAGAAGCTTGGAGTGGCTGAGATTCTCTCTTGAAGAGAGAGAGCATTGATTGTATAGCATCATGAATCTTCCATGGGCTTGGCTGAGAAACCATGGTTTATGGTTGGGAAGATTGTTTTGATTACTCCCTTAGGTCACTGAGTTTGATTGAAACCTTATGATTGGCGAGGTTAGTTTTGAGGCTTGGAGTGCTCCCTTAGGTCATTGTCTTTGACCGAGAGACCTGTAGGCTTGGTCATGGGCATTGATTTTGAGTACTCTCCCTTGGGTCATTATATGTGACTGAGAGATCATATGGTCAGGGAGATTGGCTCTTTTGACATTGAGATCAGGACTCCTCCCTTAGGTCATATATCGAGGGACTATATAGTTTGGGAGTTTGATATCGAGATAGGGATTCCTCCTTTGGGTCATGGACCGAGAGACCTTTTTTATGGTCGGGAGTGTTGTCACTTACTGCAAAATGTGTTTTCAGCTGTCCAAAGAGTAAATGAGAAGAGACGTTTTAGTCATCTTTGAAGCCTCAAAAGGACTCAAAGTCTAAATTTGACCCTCTCCATTGGAAAGTGCTTTGAACAAGCTTTCCAACGATATGTAGAAGTCCAAAAATGGACTCCTGGATCAAAAGATATGGTCTTCTGAAGTTTCAAGGATTCAAGCCTTAGGAAAGAAGGAATATTGGAGGTCCAATATCGGAGGTCCAACAACATCAGAGATCAACGATCTCATGCATACTAGTGGATCGCATATCGACGATCGCACATTGGAGCATCAAGCAGATTGGAGCATCAAGCATATCGCAACATCGACAATCGCATATGAGGACTTCTGAATGTGCAACCTTTTAAAAGGTGCGATAAGGGAAGTGTGCTGATAGTGTAAAATCGTCGGGGGACTCAAATATAGGTTTCCAAAGTATTTCATCGCAAAATCAAAGGGTAAGCAAGCCCTTTTCTCTCTCCTCTAGTAGGACATGTAGCGACATCTGATTGGTTTCGATAAGCTACACTTGGCAACATATGATTGGATCTAATAAAGTAACATGGCAACATATGATTGGTTCTGATAAACTACAGTGGTATTTGTCGTCAGCATGACGTGTCTGTACGGAAAGACACGTGGCAAGCAATTTTGGCGTTTTGAGGGGGCCTAAGGGGACATATCTCGGTGACACATGTCACCACTCAGGAAGTGCCACGTGGAGTGATGACGTCATAATCAGAGATCGACATATCGGGAGTGCGGAATATCTCAACTCCAATGTTAATCCTCCAATTGGAAAGTTCCGATAAAGAGGTGCTCTGATATTTTGCTAGCGCATGGTCTAGAAGAGTTAAAGAACCAAGGGGCGCAAAGCACTTTACAAAGGAAAAATGGCTCCTGACAAGAACAAAATGCCCTAGCGCCTTAGGGGCTAAGCGACAGGTCACGACGCTCGGTCTTATAGGATACACTTTTCAAGGGACTAAACAAAAGGGGTCAAGGAACATTGGAACATGCTGTGCTGTAATGTTTTTAAGAATAAAAGTTTCGATAAGCTAAAAGCTCTGATATAACATTATGGTTATATTACAGGGCATATAACACTCCGGTAGTGTAATACAAAGAGGAAGGAGATGGATGAGTTGGAAACTATGATTCCTGAACACCACTAAGGCCACCACTGTTAATCGCTCCCTGCTCTAGAAAGTGGGAAGTTCAAGCGGTTAAGAAGAAAGCGACAGGCGAACTGGCCAAATCATTGTGGCAGAGACGTGGCCTGATGAAAGGCCATCACAAGAATGGTAGGGGAGATATTTTCCTCTATTCATCATTCAATTTTCCTTTCGTCTTTTATTCTGTAATTTGTACATTTTCAAGAAAGGAATCAAATCCTTTGTAATCTTTTATACAACTTAGCCATCTCACGCCGAGACAACTAGTTGATCAGACCGCTGGAGCTCGATAGAGATATTTTGTGACTATTTTACAAAGCTCTCCCTCTCCTTATAAGAAGAGGGAAGAAACACTTAATAAAGGTTCTCGAATTCTACACTCAAGAGGCTGAAATTTTGTGGTTCCACATTGGTTCTATTTGCATGTTCATGAGGGGCTTGAAGTATAGATCGCTGAATGTAAATGGACTGGTGATTTGGACTGCATCTTGAAGGTTAATGAAACGGTTTTGTTGATTCCTATCAGAGCAATGTGTAGTACGTTTTCCCCCTTTGTTTATCACTTCGTGTATGTCTTTCCTCCTCTGAAATAGTGTATTGAAGCTCCAGGTATCACTCAGATTCATGGTTGTATATTTGCTGCTAAGTAGTAACAGTACCTGTGTTAACTACAAATTTACTTATGTACCTGTAATGTGCACAGTTTTACTTAATTTTTTTTGGTGACAAATGTATTCATGATGTGTAGAGCTTGGGACCTTAATTAGCGCTCCACTATTTCTGCCATTTCACCCCCTCATTCTTCCATACTTCCGCCGCTGGAACTTGTTGCGTAGGATTTTGTGTTGTATCCAACCCTCTGCATTGATTACCCTCCTTTCGTTCATCTTGTTCATCTATATTACAACAACATTTTTAAGCTACCTATTGTTATGTGTCGGCCACCAGAACCAAGACATTTCTCTTTGAGATTAGCCATATTTACCCCCTGAGTATTTAGATCTATGTATTTGCTTGAGTTTACCTTGATGAAGGAATATTGAACCAAGCCCCTAAATTATTTCTTTTTAAATACATGACATATGGAGTGCAGCAAAAATCCCTAAGATAGTCTTTAAAAGCACTCCTCTCTTTAAGATGTCCTAGGCACTGGTATTCTTTCAACCCGGAGGCTGTCTGTAGGAGGCTTCTATATCTCTTGAAGCAATTGTGCGATAGGTGATAGGAAAAGCGACAACAGGGAGATGGACCCTGTGTACTCTCTTAGGTCATAGGGTTTGACCAAGAGACTATTAGTATGGTTGGAGAGTTTGATCCTGATTACCCCCTTGAGTCATTGTTTTTTACCGGGAGACCAATGAACGTGGTCAGGGAGGTTGATGTTGAGATTGTTGAAATGTGGTTGTCATTGTTAACCCAAGCAACACCAAAAGATACCCCGCCTTTGTTGACCAAAACGACATGGCAAATCATGGTTTCTCGAGTCAAGACCATCTTTGTTGGATTCTCCTTGTCATGCCGATTCCGATAGCATGTGGCTCGTCACGAGGATCCTCATGGTTTGAGAGATATGCTTGTTTGAAGTTGATGCTCCACCTTGTTGTCAAAAGCCCCAACAAATGGTTGATGTGGCAATTTGTTATTAGCTAGCAAAATCATGAAGTCAAAGAGGTTTTCTTATTAAAAAATAAATTAAATATTTGTGGCCAAAATAATTCGTTGAGGGCATCCAAATTTGAATTAAGATCAATATCAAAGTGGACCCTATATTTATTCGGTGTTTTTTGCTCCAATAATTTTGAATTTGAAATATTGGTTTCCCTCCATATGATCTCGGTTGACCCTCCAAAATGCATTTTAGGCCTCTATAAATATAATGCCTTTGCTCTCCAAATGAGCAAGCAAAAATTCGCATTATCACTCTAAAATTCTAGTGGCCCTGTGGAGTGTAGACAGATCTAATAAGGAGGCCAGATTTGAAGTGTTTTTGCCTTGATTGTTTGGGCTTATGGAACTCGCTATTTGACACAGGTCTAAATTTTGAAGCTACAATCTTCTGCGGCCATGGCTACTCCTTTTAGAAGGCATAATTACCGAGCATTTTGAAGTACTATTTGTCAAGGAATCTGTGGAGCATTGTTAGGAGGAATACACACTGTTCCGAGGGCATAAAATTTAGCCTACGATGCTGTTGCAAACGCTGGTCCATAACTCAAAAATCCTTGAAGCCTTGATTCTGTTCCATCTTTGGATTAAGGCTCTAAAACAAAGGTAGCCATTAAAGATTATTCCGTCCATTACAACTGTGAGAGCAGTGATTTGTTGGCATCTAATATCTGAAGTCTGCTCTTGTATCCGAATCCTTGAGGCTCATTTCAAGTTTGACTCCCATTGTGGACAAAAGATGGAAGTTAAGTGGCCCTATTACATGTGAAGCCTTCAATCTATGGTTTTGAATTTATTGAAACATCTCTTGCTTGCCTTAAGCATAGATTTGAAGGACTAATCCGATTGGGCATTCCGATGAAGAATTGACTGTGCTCTTGCAATAGAACGAACAACAAAGAAGTTCAGTTTTGCTTCACAATAATTGACTTTGTTTGATTCACTACTCATCAAACCTTTTGTGTAGTAGAGTTCGTTTTCTAAGGGTTATACTCTGATCATCTTTTGAGGTACGGTTGACTATTTCTAAACCCGTAACTGGTGTCTTCTTGTGCTAATACAAGAGCATACATTAAGAAGAATTTGTGGAGGTATGCCCTATTTTAACATATAACTTTGAAGCTTATTACCGTAATCCTTGAGAACAACCATTTTATCGAAGTTTGAACTTGAGCAAGGTCTTTATTGTGACTGCCCTAGTCTTCCAATAAGGGTTAATTGTCAGCAATCAAGGTTTTATTATCAATAGTTTCAACAGTGAGGGTGTTATTGTCAAGTGGCCTCATTGCCATCTTTAGCAATAAAGGCTTTATTATCAACAATTTCATTATCATACAACCTTAAGGGTTTTTGCCATTGTTCAGTATTGAAGTAGTTGGGCTTCACTGTCGTATCATTTTGTAGTAGTTTGGTAAAGGTGTTTTATCATCTTGCAGCAGGCTATAATGGTTTCATTGCCTCACTGTACATCTGAAGCATAATTGCAGTAGGGTTTCATTGTCTCATTGCACACATCATTGTAAGTGGGTCATTGTCCTTGGCACAGGAGCTCGCAAGTTGTTTGTACATTTTATTATCATTTTCAGGGTGGTTGAGTGGTGCAAGGTAGGTGATTGAAGTCACCTTTAGGTTGTAGCCTGGAAACGCTTCAGGGTGGCAGGGTGGTGTTAGGGAAAGTTGGAGCTTGCAAGGGTGTTGGAGCATCCTATCAGTAGCAGCTGATAAAATCAGGGCATGTGAGCGTCCTTCCAGTTGGTCCTAGAAAATTGAACACATTTCTAGAGTACTAAGGAGTTGGGGCTTCCCTTTTTTAGTTGAAGTTGAAGCATATAATGTACCCATAAAATTATTAGAGAAAAGTTCAATGGTTTTTCTCTTGGAAGGGTTTCCACCTAAAAATCTGGTGTCTACTATCTTTTTACTGTGTACTACTGATTTATGTTTTTGATCTGATGCTGAAGTTAATTAATACTTTGTAAAAGAAAAATTAATTAATTGTAAGTGAAACACTGATTTAGCCCCCTCTCAGTGTTTCCAATAGAGTTTTCTCTCTTGGGTCATTAGGTTTGATTGAGAGACTAGTGGGATGGTCAGAGAAATTGACTTTGATTACTCTCTTGGGTCATTGTGATTGATAGAGAAACCATTTCATATGGTTGGAGAGTTTGGCCTTATTAACAATGTTGATTAATGAACTTGATGCTATGAACCTTTCCTTATGATGAAACTTGTACATTTGATTTTGTGATCTCTCCCTTAGGTCATTATCGAGAGAGCAGTGGATTGGTCAGGGAGATTGATCTTGAGAGAGAGTGAAAGGTACCTCCCTAGCTAAGAGGGAATGTTTGAAAATGGTAGCTTTGGTCGATATTTTCATCATGCAAATCAAAGGAGAAATAAAATTTATTTTGCTAGTCAAGTCAACCCTCCTCTTGTTCAAGTCGGCTCCAAGTAAGGACACACCCTTTCGGCTCATTGAAACACTATAAATAAGAGGCAATTCGTCCTCCCTCGAGACACAATTCGGTTCTGGTCAAGAAGTTTGAGTTATGAGGCAAGGAAGAGAGGTTTGAGGCAGCGAAGCAAGACATTTTCTGAGGAGCAACTTTATGTGATAAAGTCCAAACTTTCTGAGGCATATTCCTGTGATAAGGTCCAAATTTTCTATGGCATATTTTTGAGGCAAATCTGAATTGTTTGAGGCATTGCTCCTGTGGTATGTTGCGAAAGTCTAAGGCAAAGGCTCAGAGACATAATTTGAAATCTGAGGATGTAGTAGAAGCAGAAATTTGGCCCTTTGACTTGTGAGCAAAGTTATGATTTTCTCTCTCCTTTGACTTAGTTTGTCTTGGAATTTATTGTAATCAATGGTTGACCTTTGACTGGAATATTTTGATGTACAAATTGGATTGAATTGGACATTCTCTCATAAGGAAAGGTTGCTGGGTTCCCCCCTTGAGTGGGGTTTTCCGAGGGTAAATTGTTGGTATCTCTCTTTGTTTCATTGTGATCTCTACTGTTCTAGTGAAGTTTATGGTTGAAATTTTCTAAGTGTAACTGCTTGATGATTGGAATGCTCTAAGAAGTTAAAAATATATCATTTGAAGTAGTTATCAGATATAAAATTGTTCTAGTCTATGTGTAAACTAGAAAATCAACACCAAGAGGAGCGCATGTTCAGAGGGAAGAAAGGAGACTTACATAGATGACAAAGAGGAGCCATGTAATGGCTTAAAGGCCTATGATGAGAAGAAGCAAGAGGCTTCTAGTATCAGAGACACTTCCAAGAAGAGTACTGTTTGTGAAAATCCCTTAAACCCGTAAGGAATCCCTACCACAACAACTGATGATATTTCTCCTACTTGTTAGATTTACATGAACAAGTTATTTGCAGTTTCCTATGACAAACATCGAAATACATACACTGCAGCCTACACCATTTAAATAATATGTTGAAACAAGAAACTGAACAATAGAGAAAGATACACACAAATGACACAGTTGTTTTTGGACAAATGTCCCCGGAAAAACCCAATGCGGGAAAACTAGTGCAACAGATCTAAGGGTTTTATTATTAAGCTGAAGTATTTCTGAATACAATCTCTAGATGCCCTCCCGACAATCCAGTTACAAAGAAAATCACTTAGCAGAAGAAACTGGTGAGATTACCTCACTCTACACTACAAGTCCCAATTGATCCGACCGCTGAACCAACGAATTCCCCAGCTACTTCAACGTTGCCTTTGTGTGGGCCCTCTATCAACCTCTAAAGCCCCGCGTCATCTCAACTGGGAATCGATTTTCCCTAGAAGCCTTTTCCAGCCCTCCCGGCTGAGAAATGTCAGCCTCCTCAGCAAACTCGGACTTCTGCGCTGGAGACCTTTGCGCTACTCTGCATGGGGCCTACGTGAGCCCTATATGGCTCTGGGTCACCCTCTCTGCCCTTTGCGTTGCCTCCTTTATGTGTCTCTCTGCCTCTCTGTTGAGTATTCTTAGCTCCAGAGAAGATGCTCCAGCCAAAACTCCCTCTGCCCCTCACTGTGTGATCACTACAAATCACTGCACTGCCTCTAGCTTCAGTAATTCGATCTGACTGATCAACTCTTTGTGTGTTTTCTAAATGACCCTCAAGCTTATTTAAATAATCTCTTCGTTGACATTCAACGGTCCATATTAGAAGCTAATCAATGGCTAAGATCATTTCTGCTTGATCCTCGTCTTCTTCTAGAAGTTACACCCACAGTTATATTAATACCCATTAATTATTTTATTTTCCTAAGTTTAGACTTAGGGTCCCATTAAAAATAATTAATTATTTTAATAAAACTGTTTTTGGGTGGAATTTCCCAAAACGCTTTCAGGGTTCTTTGGAATACATGTGCCTAAGCCTCCTTGCAAAATTTGAGACTTAGAGCACATCCGATGCTACCAGAAATCAACACTCCCTCTTAGCGAGGAATGTGCTCTAGCAATGCCTCCCACTGAAGCATCACCCTGACTTCATAACATCGTCCTCTGCGCTACTGATGTCTGACATGTTGTCCACCAACCACTGCGCAAATGCTACATCTGTACTGCTGCTGACCCTGCCACTGTGAATATTGCATCCCTACTGCAATTCCCTCTGAATTTTTGCATCCATGTTGCTACTGGCACTGGCACTGCCAACGCCCCTGCACTACAAATTGCTGCTGCTACTGCATCAACAATGGAAAAAGATCCCAAATTACTGAACAAGTGTTCAACATAGATGCATCTTGATGCTGAAGATTTGACTGCTACTAGTCCTACGCTATCCCTCTGAAGCCACTGCGCTGCTGCTGCTACTGCACTGTGCCTCTCTTTACTGCTGCAAATCTGCACTACGCTGCTTAGACTTGGTGTTCTAGTCACTGCATTTGTCGCTCCAACACTCCTCTGCACCAACTAACATTGGTCCATCCTGCTACTTCTGATCTGGGCTCCCATTGCAAGGAATTGATCCGAGAGGTGGGCTCCTCAAGGATCCTGACCATTTGTAGCTCTTTCGAACTACAACTCCAAATCAGCCCACCTCCCTCTTGGAGGTATCTCCACTGTCATGGCGAACTCCTCCTCCTCGATCTTCGCGGGTGCAGCCTTCAGATCATGCTTCTCATCTTTGTCCTTCTCATTGTTCTAAGATTCGGCCGACTCGGAACCGACTCGGCCGAGTTGGTCCGAGCCGGAAAAAAAAAGTTTCAACCTGACAGAAAATTCGGTTCGGTCGGCCGAGTCATAGCATGACTCGGCCGAGTCAGTCATAACTCGGCCGACTAGGTCGGATCCGTAACTACTCGACCGGGTAGCTAACAATGGCCAGTGAACCATAAAAACACGCCTTTTTTGATTTTTTTTTTTAAATTTTTCTAAGTGTGGGGGACTCCAAAGGGGTTTATGAATTAGTTTGCTGGTCTTTGGGGTCCATTCCCCTCTCCCAAACCCTAGTATTTGATCATATTTCCCTACTAAGGCTATGCTATTCATGGTAATGTTAAATTCTTAAAGTAAAAGTGACATTCTCCTTAATCTTCATTTTCATCATTTTACTTAAATTTTTAACATTACCATGAAATGACTTAGGATGTTTGAGAGTGGTTCTGGCCTCATTGGATTTCATATGGAGAAAGTAGAATTTTAGATTTCATTCAAAATCCAGCAGACTTATCGGTTTTTCAGGATTTCAGGATTGGGGGATTGCAATGTTTCCATTGAATTTTGTCATGTATTAGGGTATGGAACTCGTATTTAATCAAGAGCACCAATCCCTCTATGTACCTTGATGTTAGTGACATTGGTTGTCGAACTCCTCCGGGATTCGCTCCCAAACCGAGAGCTTCCGAAAATGTTGCTCTCGCTCCCGTTTTCGCTCCCGCTCCCCGCTTTCGCTCCCGCTCCCAAGTAACACTGAGCCAGATGATGTTGGCAACTCTAGCAGTAGCCAGTAGTACTGGTCACAAACTTTTGTTGTAGAGGCCATTTCTAGCCTCCTTGGTTATGTGTTTTTGTTTTGATCTCTATATCATCATCGTGTATGTATTGGACAGTGCACTGGGTGCCATTTTAATATAATGGATATATTCATGAGCCTACTTTGATCATATGTTGTCTTCTATCTATATTCTAATGCTGTGTGTTTGGAAACATGAATAAAAACCTTTAAAATTATGTGTTTTTATAAAAAATAAATATTTAATGTATTTTTTACAATGACCAGGTCATTGAAATCGAACCGACCGAGTCGATACTGAGCTGGAGTCGACCCTCGACCGAGTCGGAGTTTTAAAACATTGGTCCTTCTTCCTGAGAGGACACTGTGTTGCGTAGTGAGTCAGTGACCCATTTCATCACACCTGAAGCATTTGATCTTCGAGACGTCCTTCTTTTGCCTCTGCTGCTCCTGTTTCCCCTTTGATGCAAAGGTTGCATTCTCATCCAACTCCTTGGGCTTCGACTCACTGCTGCTGCTTCCGTCAAGTTTACACTTGACCAAGTCTCTCCTCAGCTCCTCTTGCTTCAGAGCTGCCCACATATCCCAATTTGTCAAAGTTTCCCTGCCCAAGATACTCCGAACAAAGACTTTCCACTCATTTGAGACTGAATTGAGGGCCAGTCTAACCAACTCAGAGACTTGAGTCGTAGACCCTGCAACTGCTAACTCATCACGGGTCTCCTGAAGCTTCGTGAGGAACGAATCTATGCCCTCCCCCTTCTGCATCTGTGCAGATCTCAGTTTTTGTTCTAAGTACATCTTCCGCTGCTCGAAAGATCCCTGATATAGCGTAGACAACACATCCCACATCTCCTTAGCAGTCCCTCTGCTAGCGATGTGACAAACTACATGATCCTTCACTCCGTGAGGATCATTCTCTTTGCCTTCACCATTTCTGCTCTGTACTTCTTTAGCGGATCTTGATCTACAGGCACAACCACCACGTTGTCGACATAGGTCTTGAGAGAATGCTCATCTAGAAGGAATGACATTCTTGCCTTCCAGATGACGTAGTTGGATGCTCCATCCAACCTGTTCTAATCTCTCAGTCCCCTGGTTGCCATCTCTGCCACGAAAATGTCGAACTGCTCCTCTCTGCTCTTACTGCTGCTGCTAAGCCAATAAGAAAACGAACTTCTTGGCAGGAAGTCTTTTGAGGAAAAATTCCCTCTCTATGCTTCTCTCTCTCTTTTGACGTCTTTTTGCACAACAAAATGGTCTGCAGAAAAACTGTGTCCCACCAAATCTTCCTCACGTTAAGGCTCAACGTTGCTCCCTTTGCCATAACAAAATTTCGATCTGGGAGCCTTTCTTCTCTGTTGACTCACTTAGAGAGAGATTGCCTCGAAAATTTTGCCCTCCCGGCTTGGACTGCACAAACCCTCTGGGGATTCGAACTGCTGCCTCCTGCAGCTTTTTTGATCTCCTTTTCTGCTCAACGCTGGCTTCTCTGGCACTGTTCTTGCTTCACCTGCACTCCTTTGATACCATGTGAAAATTCCTTAAACTCGTAAGGCATCCCTACTGCAGCAACTGATGATATTTCTCCTACTTGTTAGATTTACATGAACAAGTTATTTGCAGTTTCCTACGACAAACATTGAAATACATACACTGTAGCCTACACCATTTAAATAATATGCCGAAACAAGAAATTGAACAATAGAGAAAGATACACACAAATGACACAGTTGTTTTTGGACAAACATCCCAGAAAAAACCCAGTGTGTGAAAATCGGTGCAACAGATCTGAGGATTTTATTATTAAGCTGAAGTATTTCTGAATACAATCTCTGGATGCCCTCTTGGCAATCTAGTTATAGAGAAAATCACTTAGCAGAAGAAACTGGTGAGATTACCTCAGTGTACACTGCAAGTCCTAGCTAATCCAACAGCTGAACCGACGAGTTCCCCAACTACTTCTGTGCTGCCCCTACGTGGGCCGTGCATCAGCCTCTAAAGCCTTGTATCAGCTCAACTGCGAATCGATTTCCCTCAGAAGCCTTTTCCAGCCCTCCTGATTGAGAAATGTCAGCCTCCTCAGCAAACTCGGACTTCTTCGCTGGAGGCCTTTGCACTACTCTGCGTGGGGCCTACGTGAGCCCTATTTGGCTCTGCGTCACCCTCTCTGCCATCTGCGATGCCTCCTTTGTGTGTCTCTTTGCCTCTTTGCTGAGTATTCTTGGCTCCAGAGAAGATCCTCTAGCTGAAACTCCCTTTGCCCCTCACTGCGTGATCACTACAAATTATTGTGTTGCCTCTAGCTTTAGCAATTCGATCTGACTGATCAACTCTCTTTGTGTCTTCTTAATGACCGTCAAACTTCCTTAAATAATCTCTTCGTTGACATTCAACAACCCAGATTAGAAGGTAATCAATGGCTAAGATCATTTATGCTTGATCCTCGTCTTCTTCTAGAAGTTACACCCACTTTTAGATTAATACCCATTAATTATTTTATTTTCCCAAGTTTAGACTTAGGGTCCCATTAAAAATAATTATTTATTTTAATAACACTGTTTTTGGGTGGAATTTCCCAAAATTCTTTCTGGGTTCTTTGGAATACATGTGCCTAACCCTCCTTGCAAAATTTGAGACTTAGAGCACATCCGATGCTACCAAAAATCAACACTGTTCATACTGTAGGTTTTGCTTTTGTGATGGATGACGAAGTGTATGATGCATGGTGGACAGCAGTGATGGAAGAAGGTGGGGTTCTGGTGTGGGAAGAAGAGTTACTTCCGAGGAATGGAAGTATCTGCTCACTAAGGAGTGTTGAAAATTTGGTAGCTTGGGAGGTACTCCTACAAGCCTTGGGTGCTAGGTTTATGAGGAGAAAACCCACAAAGAATGTGTTTGTTGGTAAAGTACCCAAGTTTGGGGGTTTTGACCCAAAGGAGTGGGCTTAGAACCCAAAGAAACTAATATTATATTCTAATTTGTTGTTGAGGAGTGTTTTGATGGATAAAGAGGGCTCCTAAGTCACCTATATATATATATATATATATATGGAGCCAAAGGAGAGGCTAGACATAGGTTAGATGGACTTCACCTGTGCAAGGAAGAGAGCCTAAAGGAGCCGCAGCTGTCCAAGAGGAGGTCGAGTTAGGATGTAATGACCCCAGTCATGTAGTCACTTTGCATTTGTACATAATGTAAATACTGTGTATTCATGGATATTCATGAACATAATGTAAGTAATACCATGGTCATTTTACATTTGTATAGTTATTTTACCCTGATGTTCATGTGGAGGTTGCATTCACAGGAGCATGACAAACACTTCTTGTATATACTATTGCTCTTAATAACTAGGGTCTCATGGACCAAAGCTTAACTGGTGACCAAAACCTCATTAATGAGGCCTTAACTATCAACATGATGATCCTACCTTAAGGAGACCACTATAATTAATTGCACTAATTTATGAAGTTTAGATTTTGGGAGAGGGGATTAAAAATACATTAGGAAAATACAAGTCAGGTACACGAGACACGAGGGGAGTAACCCATAATGGAAAAAAGAGAGAAATCAAGGGATTCGATAAGCGGGATGAAGGCCGGATTGGGAAGGAAATTCAGAAGGTGTGGATATGGTTCTGCAGAGACCAGGAGCACAGCGAGTGCTGGAGATATTTTCCAAGTTATTGGCACATGGCGAGAAAGATTTTTTTTACACACCTGGCTGATTCTAGAAGAAGCATAGGAAAAGGGCAAATGGCAGGCGGGGAGGAGAACCAGGGAGGCCAAATGGTGGGAGATGGAAATTCAATGGGCTGGCCCTAACTAACCAGTGGCAGGGGGCGAACAGTAGAAAAGGGAGGAATTGGACCAGGAGAAGGAACAAGGAAGAAACGAAAGAAGCAAACGGTGAAGGAGAAGGAGCAAGAGTGAAAGTGCAGTAAGAAAGGAAGAGCGAGATATGGAGAGAATTCCAGCGTTGAGGTCAGCATCTGGAGAGTATAATCGAGGTTGTCTGTTGTGAAGGAAGGAGAAAGGCAGGTGGGAAATTGCATGGGCAGCATCACCTGCAGCATCAAAGAGGTTAGCAACAGTAACCTATAGTTTAGGGTTTTCTTCTCTGTCTAATGTCTGAGTTTCAGAGAATATTAGTAGACTGCAAGGTTTCTTTGATCTACTGAATGAAATGCACAAGATAGATAGAGATGGTAGGCACTGTCCTGCCCTAATGCGTCTTCTCTGCTTGATAACACTTTTGTTTATTGTAAACTATGTGCACCTCCACCATCTGGTTCAATGGTCAACTTAATTCCCGGGCAATTCCTGTACACCAGTTGCTAGGGATCCTCGTACAGCCTTGTCCTGGTTTCAGTGGTGAAAACCACTACCACTAAGTCTCAGTCTTAATATACAGCAAGTGAAGCATAAGGTTTTACTTGTCATCTCAATATCCAAGCCATACGCTCCAGTAAAGCTAGGCACACTGATCACTGATCCATCTGTAGAATACTGCATACCTTAAAAGCCAGAATAACTCTTTAGTAAACAGCCTTGTGCCAACTACTTATGCTATGGGCTTACGCTACCCCTTAGTGCATTTATAGGCCTGAGACTACCTTTGGAACAAATTTGTCACCAGGTGGACCTTTCAGACCTTAATCCGCTCTTGGCTAACAAGTGTGTTGCAATAACTTCGTCCTTCCAGGACAAGGACGCTGCAGTCTGTATCAGTATGGAGTCTCTGATATGGGATATTGTTACAGAATAAAAGTATTGGCCAGAACTGGGGATGAAGATTCCTCATCCCTGGGGACTCTCTAAAGACCCTTTCAACTATGCCGTAAAATGTTAGGCTACTCCTCTCCACAGAGAGGAAAACTTGTTACAGAAAATAGCAATCCTCTGCTGTAAGTGATACCGTTGGCCAGGTTCAAGGGTACCTCTGGTTGTCTTAGCCTATTTTCCTTGCTGAAAGATTTAGAAATAAAATACTCTGATGCAAACCTTAGGAGGAGCTGATGAACAACTTCGGGGTGGGGATAAGGCTTGGAATCCCTTATTGACAAATGGGTGGAGATGACTATCTTAGGAATCCCTTATTGACAAATGGGTGGAGATGTCTATCTCTGGAATCCCTTATTGACAAATGGGTGGAGATGACTATCTCTGGAATCCCTTATTGACAAATGTGGAAATGTATACCTTTGGAATCCCTTATTGACAAATGTGTGCAAATGTCTACCTCTGGAATCCATTCTGGACGGATGGGTGGAGGAAAAACTACCTCTGGATTCCCTGTATCAGTCTACAACTAAATGGTAATAAGTAGGTTAGAGGTGGGAACAAACCTCTGTCAGCCCTGACCTGCATAAAGGGGACTGGTTTCATAAGCTAGGGGGGACAACTGCTCAGTAGGCAGTTGTCGATGGTTGGGAGGAGAAAGAAAATCATGAAACCTATCCCCATTGTTCAAGACTAGCCTTTACAAAACTTTTACCACCTTATGATACCACCTTTACTTGATACTTGAATTCACACGTAAGTATGCATTGTGCTGTATGTGTAACTACCGTGGTAGAACTTGCAGTCATGAGCCTAAAGGAAGCTACCATAGGTTAGAAAAACTGCACAGAGGACCGTAGACATTAAGATCAGGTCATCAGGTGTATGGTATTTGACAGAGCTCAAATATCAGAATGGCACTTTCTATCCCAGATACAGCTCATAATGACCATAGTGATTGGGCATACCTTCAGAAGTTATTGAAACTCTGTCCCAATCCTGGACATAAATCACTTTATTGACATGTAAGACTTGTCAAAAGCATATAATAACTCAGTCCATGTTATAGACTTGACTGTTAGTCATAGCGTTCTCCTTATAGGTATATGCCATCTTACTAGTTGCACACTCAAGGCATGACAATAAACCATGACAAAATTACACACATAATTCACAGGGCTTTAAAGGGGGTGTAGCGGAGTTTCAATTGCTGCCTATGAGCTGGGAAAATACTAGTCTGTGGGAAAATTGTCCTCAAAGAAGCCAAACTTAAGATGGAAGCTGCATGCTGGGGATTGCTTAGGCTTATGCATAATGCTAATAGGCAGCATAAATTACTGTTATAATTTACTATTGTATGCCAATTTGCTGTTATAACTTGCTGCACAATTGCTTTGGTACCACCTTTGGCCAACTTGAGTTAACAAGGCAAGAGAATAAATTGCTGTTAATTGCTTGACCAAACTGAATTAGTAAAGTCTGAACTCTCTTGCCAGAAATGTGGTTCCAAACTGACTGAATAATAGGGTCACTGCTGTCCTTTCCTTTCACTGACAGGTGTTGTAATGAAATAATGTTTTTAGAGTTACAGTTGAAGTTAACATTGATACCAATTGCCTAATTACATATAACTCAACTCAACATAAAACCAAGTACTGGAGTCTAATACCTTTTATGATTTCGTAGCAAGTTACATGTGGATCCGAAAGAGGATTTATGTACAAGTGTTCAAGTCAAAAGCTGTAATGACTGGTGGATCAACGAAAAAATTAGTCCACTCTGTAAAAGTCATTTCTGATTAGGTGCATTTCGACTGACGAGCCCAATCTAAACTCTTAACATGTTATATTTACCTCCAAATTGATTTGAAGGGACTGAGTATCCACTTGTGAAAATTCAGCCCTGATGATGCCTAGAATTGGCAATTCCGAGTACTGCAGAAGGGATCAATCATTTAGGATAAGAAGCTATTGTGCTCACATTTTCCTGGCGGTCCAAATTGGTACCAGAACGTGGCATCCTCTTAAAGGCAATTAGTTCATACGAACTGAACATGCCTAATACCTATGTGGACTGTTTTGTATACCTTGGCATCACCATCTACTGAAGTTACGTAGGACAACCGTGGGAATACCCTGCATTCATACCTGGTTCTTCACATATGCATGTGCAATGACAGCCAAAGTTTGAATGACGTACTCAATCATGGGATAGCATTGGTGTGTGCGTTGGATGATTGTTTGAGCTGGAAATAAATTAGGGTGGAATTTGGCACCCATGATGAGTTAAAATGATGTACATCTTTGTAATGTTGAAGTTCTAAATTCTAAAGAGTTGATCACAATGCTAGTCAATTATCATCATTTTCACCATCTAACATGCCTGAGGATTGCCAAAAGGGCTTGACTATTGATTTATATCTATCCTCTATATATATATATATATTAATTGGACAAAGCTATATGTTTATTAGAATCCATTTCTTTCTCCACAATGTTATGCTATATACCTGCTTGCTGGAAATCATGGCTGAAGCAATGTAGGGCTGCATCTTTTCCAGTTGATTGCTGGTTACACACGTGGAGCATTACTAAGAGTTACATTTTGGCTCGGGCCCTATTTATGCATGCAATTACCATTCTATGAAGAGTGTACTATGTCTGAATTTGATGCACAGGATTTAGGAGTTACTGCTGCGGACTTATTGGAGTAAAACCATCCATGATGCACGGTGTTAAATGTTTATGGAACTCAACTAGTCAGAGACTTGTAACGTGACATACCATACAAACAAGATAGCGTGTTACATCTGTATGCTGTATGGCTACCTAGATTTAACATCTTGTACAATTGAAAGTTGATAATGATTGTATGAGGGCAACCTGCAATGATGTTCAGAACTGCTTCTTCACCTTGAGCACAGATTTCTTCACTGTCATATATCATTGCTGCATTGACCATAGCACCTATAGATGCTACATTTGTGTATGAGATAAGGGTTACACTAGCAGGTAGATTGTCTTGAATCTACAAATTATTGAAGTCAAGGCTACAACCCAAATTGTGGATGTTATTGCCAATTTGACAACTCTCGATGCGACAGTGTTTATTCAAACAAGCCCACCTATGTGTAGATTTATCTTAAGAGGGCTACTGATTCACATGTTGTGTGACAGTTATGACTGATTGGGAAATAATAATAATAATAATAATATTAATAGCAATAATAATAGTGATGATAATTTTTGGGCAGGGAGGTATGTTACATAGGAGTTCCTTGCAAGAAGACTGTTTGGAGAAGGCTGAGTAGAGGGTTCTGTGATAAAGCAAGGGCTGGTTTGTGTTTAAGGTAATTGCTGGAAGAGGTCCAAGCCCTAGAATACGGCTGGACTATGTCTAGTCTAGGCCGCAGCTAGAAGAAGCACAATGCTAGTCTAGGCCGTAGCAAGGAAGAAACCATCCAAGGTCTTTTAGGGCTGGTTTTAACAGACCAAGGGTGGACAGTGACCAAATAGAGAAGGCTGATGGCCTGAGAAGCTTGGAGAAAGTTGGCTGTGGGGATAAAAGGGCTTCTGAAGGTGAGCCACAGAAGAAACAAAGGTTGCTATAGTAGGCCGAGTTGAAGAGGAGGCTGGTTAGGGTTTCTGTAGCAACTTGGAGGACTAGTTAGGGTAGCTTGAGGCCTACAGCAGAGGACAACAAGGCAAGTGGTTACTAAAGAGGACTGAATGAAGTGCTGGTATAATCAGTGGGCTAAAGGAGGAGTCTACTACTGAACAACAGTTGGACAGAGGCCTAAAGGAGCTGATCTCTGTGGACAAAAGAGGAGCGAAAAGGCTGATTGCCAAGGACAGCAAACTGCAAGTTCAGTTATTTATTCGTTGTTTTTCATGGGCATATGAGAGCCTGATGGATTAGGCCTCAGCCCTAGTTTTATCAGTCAAAAGATAGACTTGTGTTTTGTTGTATTATAGCACTGTATCAGGTTTTGTAAAGGGCCATGAACCCTGGTACAGGAGCCCTATGATTTTCTTATTGATGGACTGATAAGGAATGAGTTTGGGCCAATAAAACTTGTGCATTATTGTTGATTTCATTGCTGTTCTATTATACTGTGCAAAGTGCTTTATTGTTGGGCATTTCTAGTGTGTTTGTGTTCCTAGCTAGGGCATAGACCTGACCTAGGGTGCAAGGAAATCTCATCAAATGACATTTAAACAATTAAATTAATTGATCGCCATTTTAGGGACTATAACCTATAGGAATCAAATAGGCTACTGATTTATTCTCCAGAAGTGATCATTCAGAAAGGGACTTTACAGAGCCCTTGTAAGTTCTGAAGTTATTTGAATGGCAGAAAATCTTTCTTTGCATGTGTGAGATTGGTGTGTGATTTAATTTTCTTCTGCGGATTATTTTATTTATGTGTTAAAATCCCAGCCGTGCTCTTATTCAGTAGATCTGTGTAATAAATATTTTACCACAAGAAAATATGCTAAGTAATAAATTGCCGGGTTGTGGGAGTTAAGGAAAATTAATACTGCTTTATTATCATTTAATCAACTTGTTTTTATGATTTCATAAGGGTTTATTATTGAGATGATTTTACATGAAAAATTGCTTTCTAAGTTAGAATAATCTTGAAAGAATTGCTGGAGTGGATATTACTTTTGTATTTCTCTTATTGGTAGAGGTGAAATTCTCAAGTTTCATAATACTTCTAGCAGTATTAAAGCCCGTGGAGGGAAATATGGTTATAAAGTGCCTCTGCATAATTTTGCATTAAAAGCTTTAACTAATCAACCAAGCTTTGATAATACCTTTCATAGCTTGCTTGCTGATGGCTGTTATTATTTTCCATTTGGCCAGGGCAATTTATAATTCTCAAAGAAAGGAAAACGTAAGATGGTTGTTTTGTATGGATTTAGTCTTTACATGAAACCAAACTGTTTTAAACTAAGCCTTGAGAGGCTGAAATTTGAATGCTATTATGCATTACTTAAACTAAACCTTAGGATGGAGACTAGGCTAGGAATGAGAACCGAGTAGCTGCTGTTGGGTATGTTAAATAGGATGGAGATGAATTAATAGAATTTGGATTACTTTCTTATCCACTATCATTTTTTTTCATTCTTGTTTGTGGGATTCAACTGTTTCAAGCAAGAGCTCAAGTTTTATGTTTCTATATGCAGATTATGCTATAGTGGAGAACCCCTCACTTGACACCTGGATGCAGGATGGTCATGACTATATAATGCTAAAAAGGTTTGATATTGATTGCATTCGCACCATTGGAAGTGTTCTTGGACAAAGTATTGCTCTTGATTACTTTGTTCGACAGGTATCTTGTCTTATAAGTTGGTTATGCCTTTTTATTGTAGTTATCCATGCAAATGATAAAGCATATACATAAAGAAGAAGCTGCCAGAAATCGTTTGATCTGTTGTTTTCAGGTGGATGGTATGGTGGCAGAGTTTACAGATTTAAATCGGGGAATGGAGAAGACAGGAACTTTTACTATGAAGCGGAAGAAGCTCTTTCAGCTTGTTGGAAAGGCAAATTCCAATCTTGCTGATGTAATTCTAAAACTTGGTCTCTTTGAAAGGTGATTTTTCTTTCGTAACTTTAGCTTAGTAGTTGCTTGTTGATATTCTCTAGAATGGGTATATGAAATCATAAATGGTTCACTAAATTGGAAAGTTCATTGCTGATAAGGGACTTATGTTATCATTAGCTTTGAAACTTGACTACAATACTAGATAACATCAACTCATTGTCAGGATATCTACATCTGAACTAAGTCAAACCAACATTTAGCTTACTGAGATGAAGCTACCCTATTATCTAAAGACTTACATTCTTGTTTCATGTTAAGTACTTTGGTTTTTTACAAGTCATTCAAAATTAAATTCAAACTTTCAATCCCAGGTTGGTCCATTTGGGGATTCATTTCAAATTTTCATTGTGGCATATTGTCGTGGTTTCATTAAGTCTTGGTGTTTATGCTCTGTTTGCTATCCTTTCGAACAGTGCAATGATTGTGTTGCGTGCTTGAAGAACGTTTTCAGCATTATATAATCAGCTTTGCCTGCTGATGAACATTAGATATCTTGCCAACTTCAACACACTTTGGTTGTCACAATAATGTACGATTGTGCTGCTTTGTTCTACTTGCAAAACATACTCCACATTTACATTTTCTCACAATCTGTAATTACCAAAGTTGTTAGACTTAGAGTTGGTTTGGACTTGGTAAGACCTTGAGTTTGGAGTCAATTCGAAAAAATAAAAAAGAATATCAAATATTCAAAATTTAATTAAAAATAATAATATAATCATGCATATAACCATGTAAATTCAAACAATTAGACACCAAATATGCAAGTTTGATGGCTTTTATTGTTTATAAGGGTACATATAGGGAAAATCACATTGACATACGTAAACGACAAGTAAGATATAAAAATTAAAGTTTTGAGTCATAATACATAAACATTGAAGCCCTATATGGCTTGAAGAGATCAAAAGTTGTTAAGTGTAATCTATTGAGGACACACTATGTCATGAGTCATGACTTAAGAGATTCAAGATCGTTGTTATAAGACCATTCCTCAGAAAATATCCTCTAGTTTGTTCTCTACATCGATTTACTCCGCTCTTGAAGGTCTGGTCTTGAAGGTCTTGTTACCCATCAAAATGGGTAACCCCATAGGAGAAAACTTTTCTCCTACATTTGGACAGCCAACCATCCAGCAGCCTTCGATATTCACTTCCTGATGACAATATGCCATGTGCCTCTGCCATCTGTAACAACCACATAATTCTCACCATTTGACATTTCCTCTTGGATGAAAGTGGGTTGCTAATGCTATTCAACATGTATTTTGATCATTTTTCAATTGGGTGCTTATACTTGCTTGTTTTGGGCACTTAGCATGGATAAAGTGCTGTTCTGGAAGATTGACTGATCTTGACTATAAATCTGTTCTCTCACCTTACTATGGGGGTTAATCTTTAGCCCTAGTCAGTGAGACCTCCCTTGAGGCCTTAGGGTTATAGGAGGGACACTACTTGGAAGACCTAGATTGAGATAGCGTGTTCATCTTCCCTACATCATACGTGACACTTTCCATGCCACATTATGAGCCCATTATACCACCTCCATTATTCATTTCTAATTTGTCATTGGTTCATTTGGGATTTGGCACCCTCATGTCCACACTCCTTGTGTAGGGCTAGAAACATTGCCTTGGAGGTTGATGCAATGAAAAGAATAGAAAATCATATCATGGGCACAATAAAAGAAAAAGAGAAAATCAAAATGCAAAAGATGGCTGGGACATAAGATAGCATGTTGGAAAAAACCTTGCGTGAGCTCTACCCTCATTTGGCCATCCACCAATTCTTGAGCACTTGATGCTCCATTACATTAATAGGAACCCTTGCATGTCCCAACCATGATGAGCAATAAATTGTCTCATCTTAAGGAGTAATATTAAATGCTATATCATATAGAGCAAGCTCTAACCTTGAGCTATGCATCGTAATACAAAGCATTATGAAGAAGTAAAAGGCGCACTAGAGGGTGGAAAAGGCAGACAAGTAGGATAAATCATGCCTCCACGATTGCTCCCTCCATTTACATCTATACACTTATGATGTGGACTGCTCATCAGCTGGTCCCCTTGACCATGACACCTGGCCATGAAGCCTTTTCCCCTTCATTACCACTCATTTACACTAACACCTATTGATTGAGGGGTTGATCTCGAATATGCCACCTCCCCTTTGGGGTTGGACGAACCTAGTAGGGTTGACCATTAGCCACCTCTATCAAGGTAGGGAACACCTTTACGGGACTTGGTCTTGTTAGGTATCAAAAGGTGACCCAATTTTGAAGCATTAATGTGCCCTTAGCATGCAAGTTTGGTCCACTTAGATGATTATATGATCTCAGTCTTTGATGAATGGTTGCTTTCACTGGAGTTTAAGTTGGTTTTATTAGGTGGCCCACAACACCCCAAGCCTTGATGGACACACACTCCACAGTTACCCAGGCCTTTCAGAGAGGTTGATGACTTGGTAGATGCAGTGTTTCCTACTTACATCAGATTGTTGGGCCTTATGATGACTTGAGCAGATGATACATGTCCTAGAGCACCCCTAGGACCCAAGACGTTGATCTTGTTTGGCCTAGCATAGAGGATTCTTTATGATTTAGAGCCCAAATGAGGATGGTATTCCATGAGATTTCTAGGGAGGGTTTGTCACCTGATGAAGCCACGTTGGAGAGTTGAGGCCCTACGTTGACCATTGGAGACCCATGGAGATGGCATGGTGTCAACCAAGTTGGATTTGGGATCCTTGAGGATGATTTGAGGGACACTCAAATGATGGATGATATTGGTACACAGATACATTTTTAGCCTTCATCTCACCGTGACATGTCATTTGGAGCCCAAAAGGGCATGACAACAACATTATTAAGGCTTACAAGTCACACGTGTGGGTCATTTATGGCATAATTTAGCATTAAGCTAGTGAGTTGGGTTGTAACCAAAGGTTTACTTATTGTCAAACTTGTTTTAAGGGCTTCTTAGGCTAATAGGTAGACCTCATATAAATAGAGGTCACCTCACATTTGATTATCATCATCACTAGTGGACTATTTCAACCTCCTTAGAGGATTTTAATCTAGCTGTTGTAGCTTTGTATTCTTGTGGAGATATGATCTTTGTAGATAAATTTGCTTTTGGAGACTATCTCTTGTTATGGAGACATCACTTTGGGATAATGGAGAATTTGTTCATGCATATCTTGTGAGTATTTTTATTGTTGATTATCTTTTGATGGTTATTGCATGGAATCATTTTTGCTAGGGTTTCTGTATTGTTAAATTGAATATCTTTCTATGAAGTCTTGGTAAAATATTGTATGTTTTAACTTAAAAATGTATGACATCCCTTGAGGACCTTCAAGAAAGCCTTCCTTTTGATTTTATCTCCTCATAAAGTGGTAACTATTGTTTTTCTTGCCCCCCTTCTAGGGTTTTATATCTCCATAGTAAGTTTCCCTTAGACTCAATCACCCAAGGGACAAGCACTAGCTTTCACATAGGTGATCATACCTCATTGAATATCCTTTTCAAACCTATTTTTCTCTCTTCTACATTTTCGACCCTTCAAGGCAAGCTGCTAGGCTAGGGCATGGGGCCAAATTCAACTAGGGGAAGGATGTTGGCTTGTTGTGAGGTCATACACGTGGATTGAATATCATTGCATCAAAATCTAGTATTTCCACAGGTAAATTTGCCTCTTTAGGGCTGACGTCACAGGCCTTAGGTAATTTTGCCCTAGGGAAGCCATAACCTAGCATCAAGGCTTCAAATTAGGGCTTTTTGAAGGCTCGTGGCTCCTTTAATGATCATAGTATCTCTTTATAAGTCTTTTCTTGGTCTTATGCACCTTGGTAGGCCATTACCATTGATTATTCCTTAAACCATAGGTCATAAGTGCCTTTGATAGGTCTCTTGAAGAACACACTATTCCTTGTCATATTGGATTGAGCCTTGTCCTTAGTTTGAGTGCCCTTATCGAGCTTATCCATTCATCACCTTTGAACCATAGCCTTAGAATACCTATTAGTTGACTTATACTGAGAAACCTCCCTTGTGGTGAAAATCCACTAAAGAGTAGGAGTTGGAGTGCTGTGATGACAATGGACTTCCACCTCATTGTTGCCCCTTGGTCTAGTTCTTGTCTTGTGAGCTCCCCTCACAAGACTTGCTAGATCTTGAGGCATCAGGTCTGACACTTGACTTTGTGAAAATTCAGAATCCCGAATCACTACTGTAACAACTGATTATGTTTCTCCTATTTGTTAATTATTGAAGAAAATTATTTACTGTTTCCTACAGTAAACACTGAAACGAATACACTGCAACCTACACAATTTAAATTATAAGCGGAAACAAGAAATTGAATAGGAAAGAAATACAAGACATCTACATAGTTATATTTAGACAAACGTCCCTGGAAAAACCCAATGCGGGAAAAGCGTTGTAGCAACTGAGGGTTTATTATTAAGCAGTAGTAATTTTTGAATACAATCTCTGGATGCCTTCCCGACAATCTAGTTACAGAGAATGTCACTAACAGAAAGATAAGTGAGGTTACCTCACACTATCACTGGTTGCCTCTGTGCAGTCACTGCGTCAGCCTAGCGTCAACCCCTCTGGGGACAACATCACCCCTTCAGCTGATCAATTTATTGCTCAGGAAATTCGATTTTCACTTCTTGGTCTCAAACCCCGACTTCCGTCTTCTGCAATCGATTCCTTTAGCGGATTTTCGGATTCCCTCTTGGATTCTGTGCTGCCTCTGTGTGGCCCTGCATCAGCCTCTCTAGCTCTGTGCTACCATTGCTGGATCTCTCTCTGCCTTCTTTGCTGAGTATTCTCCGACTGGGAAAGATCTCCCCTCGAATACTATCACTACCCCTCTCTGCAAAAGATCACTATCGAAAATCTTGCCGACAATTGCTTTGCTTCAGAAAATCGAACTTCTGATCTCTCCTCTGTGTGTATTCTCCAAGTGCCCTTCAAGCCTCTTCTTATATCTTTCTGTTGGACAACCAACGACCCAGGTTAACTTCTAATCAATGGCTCAGATCATTTTGGCTTGATCCTTGTCTTCTTCTAGAAGTTACACCCATAGTTTAGATTAATACCCATTATATTTATTTATTGTTTCCGCAGAAAAATCGAACTCTTTATTAAGTAAATAAAAAGTTACAGTGTAGATGCAATGAAGCATTCATATATCAAACTGTGAATCCACCATACCAGAATGTGAAGACGACAACATATTGAGAAAAAGTGGATATGCACTTGCTCAATACTGATAATCCATAAAAAAGAACTCAAAAGCAGAGATGCAAAATCGGGTCTCTTCGAAACAATCAGAGAAAATAACCCATACTAGAAACCATAATGAGTCATAATATCCAAAACCATCTGTCCAATACAACATAAATAAACAGAAACAGAAACGTTGTCATAAGACAAAACAGTCTCATAGCCTGCCAATATGTACATATTATAACATAAACTAAAAGAACAAAATGGAGAGATTAAAGGTAAGGAGCTCGATCCAAAACTGTGACTAGCCCGTTGTTCGAGATGATTATGTGCCAGGAGTCCAAAGCTTGTTGTAAGCCTTTTTTAGAGAAATAATCGGCCTCCATATTCCTGTCCCTGTGAATGTGACAAACAGTGAAATCATCAAAGGCTGATTTTAAGATATAAAATTTCATCTAGTATAGGAATTAGAGTAATATTTTGACAGCGCTGCACATTATTTGCCCTGTTAATCACATTCAGCGAGTCACAAAAAACCTGAGCTGAATCCACCCCCAATTGCCTTAACCAACATAAGGGAATTTTCAAATTATTAAGTTCAACAAAATTATTTGACCTTGAACCAATACCCACAAAAGCTTTTAAGGTTTTTTATTCATTTAAGTGTATGACGATCCCAACCCCACAACGATCATGGGCATCTGAAGCCCCATTAAAGTAAGCCCACGGGATATCTGTTTCGATGTTTTCTTCATGAATAATCCGACAAGGAAGAGTAGGAATTATGTGTGGTATCATTTCGAAAATAGAAGCACATTGAATAGCTAGAACTTAAGGGTCTGAACGCTGATCCATAAAAATGCATTTGTTCTGAGCCAACTAAATATCCTAGCAAATAATCGAGGGAATATTCCTATAATGTATATCAGGTGAAAGAGCCCACCAATTTTGCCAAGCATCCTCCATAGTGTTCCCAGTCCAATGAGAAACAATACCAACTGTCTTCAAAAAGAGTTCCCAGGTTCTTAATGCAAAAGGACATGACAAAAAGAGATGATATGAACTTTCTTCAGAAATTTTGCACAAGGCGCACCAACCTGGCCCATGTTTGTTCCTTTTTTGAAGGTTGTCCCAGGTTGGGACTTTGTTTATGAGAATGCACCAGAAAAAGAGTCTAGATTTTGAAGGACAATTGAGTTTCCACAGAGACTTTGACCACCAGTACCGAAGACCTCCCACCCTTCTCTCCATTTGAAAATTGTAACTGAACTTCGGAGCATAAAATCCACTGGGAGAGTATACCCATCAAATATCATTAGCCCTATCGTTTAAATGAACATTTGAGCTCTGCAGTTCCATCATGTAATCCCTCCAGGCCCATACCCACTATGGCTCAAGCTCTAAAGCCACTGCGGACATCCAACCCTGATTCCAAATGGTAGTGGATTCCTCATGGGAGATTTGGTTGTGTAAAAATCGCCTTGACAACAAGTGACTCACGTAGTTCCCTTGGAGGAATGAAAACCTCATTACAACCAACCCATGGATCCACTCCCACTCTAACACTAGTACCATTGCTAACCAACTAGGATAGCCCAACGACAATTATGTCAAAAGAGTCAATCGTTGCCTTCCATATGACCGAAGAGTTTCTAGAAGACTTCTTCGAAGTTCTCTACCAAACCATCATGTTTGTGGGATCAATGTATTTCCTTTTAATCACTGAAGTCCATAAGTTGTCATTGGTTAGAAGACTCCAACCAGATTTTGTTGCCAAAGAGGGAGAGAAACATGAGAGATCCTTTATACCCCACACTCCCTTCTCTATAGGACAAGCAATTTTCTTCCAGGCCACCTATGGAAGTACATCATCCACTTTGGAACCCGCCCATAGAAACTGACCACAAATTTTCCGGATTTGAGATAAGGTGCCTTTTGGAACCCATGAAAGAGCAATCCAGGAAACTAGAATAGCCTAAAGGACTGATTTAATAAGAACCACGTGGCTGACTTGATATAGCCACTTAAAGCTCCAGTGCTAGACTCTTTTTTCAATTTTTGTAACTAACCATTTCCAGTCTGATTTTTTGTAGGAGTCCAGCTTCAATAAGAACCCAAGGTATTTTAGGCTTTCCATCAGAGGTTTAACTTCAAAGGGAAAAATAGATACAGATCTGTTTATCTCTGCCCCGGTAAGGCCATTGTGAGTAATAGAGGATTTTTGTGCATTTATACTCATCCTTGTAGCTTTAAGGAATAAATCCAAAATTGACTGCAGCTTAGCAAGATCTCCCCTAGACCCATCACAAAAAAGTAATATGTCATCCACAAAAAGAAGATGAGTAATGAAGAGATTTATGGCAATTTCAATGCCTTTTATTCTCCCCTTCTAATGGCAAAATGAATCAATTGCCTCAAACCTTCTGCAACAAAAAGGAACAAAAGGGGGAGATAAAGGGCATCCTTGACTGTTAAAATTGGCAACTAGGGTCAAACTCCATGTGGGTCATCTTATTTATGGCAGCTGATATTTTTCTTGGATCCCTCTCATTGAGAGGTGTAGGATTGATCTAAAGATCATCCGATTTCGATAAGTATTCATGGAGATATGAATTTATTTGTGTTATGGGACAATTCGTCAAGGTCAGCCAACAACTAAACTGCCCCCCACTTGTGCTCCACGTTTTGGTATAAATACTAGTGCCTTGCAAGTCATTTGAACACACAACTCTTTTGAGATTTCTTCTTCTCCACTTGTTTTGGGTTTTAGTGGAAAGAAGAATCTCTAAGGGAAAAACGCAGGTCTAGAAGGAGACCCTATACGCAGCAAAAGAAGGATGCCCTAGCCGCAGGTCTTGTGAAGGTTTGGCCATAGTTCAAAGGGAGCTCTGTCCACTGTTTAAGGGAGCTTCAATAGCCCTAATCTTGGAGCCCTAGCCGCAGTCTATTCATAGACTAACGCAGTCCTATCATGCCCTAAATGCAGGTCATATCAAGCCCTAGCTAAACGCAGTCATGCCCTAATCCATACGTTGTTTTGGAAGGGTTTGAGACAGCCCTTAGATGCAGCAAAAAGGGATGCCCTGGCCGCAGTAAAAAGACTCCTATACGCTGCCCATAACCGCTCCTATACGCTGCCCATACCTGCTCCTATACACTGCCCTAATCTATACGCAGCAAGGCAGCCCTAACCACAGCAAGAGAAGAGCCCTAGTGACAGCATGAAGAATGAATGTGTTTGGGTGCTGGCAAGTGCTATTAGTTAGGCATTTGGATGCCACAGCTGTGTTAGGGAGATAGGTAAAAGTGTTGGGCCTGAAACTACCTCAAAGGGGCAGCATGGAGGGCAGCATCTCTGTGGAAGACAACATCAGTCATTAAGTGCAATTCTGGGCTAGTTTTGATGGGCTGTTAGGGACTGTGGTTAGTACCCTAACCAGTCCCAGAATTGCAGCAGTGCACAGTAAGTACAGCGGCATAATGATGTGATTGGTGGCAGCATGATGAAGGCAACATTGTGCAGTATGGTGCAGCAATGGGACAACATGGTAATGATGGACATGCAGCAGTATGGACAGCAAGAAGTATGGTGCAGCATGGTAATGATGGACATGCAACAGTATGGACAGCAAGAAGTATGGTGCAGCAGTGGGACAACAATGCTACATGGTGCTGCAATGATAAGCAATGGGACAGCAAAGGCAACTTGGTGAAATATGGTACAGCAATGGGACAACAATGGTCAATGGCATATAGTGCACAATGGGACAGCAATGGTACAATGGTACAACATGGGACAACTAGTACTTAGTGCTGCAATGTTTCATGGTGGATACATAGGACAGCAAGTACATAGTGCTGCAATGGTTCACGGTGGATACACAGGACAACCATGACATTGTGTAGTGGTGGCACAATGGGACAGCCATGACATAGTGCAGCTAGTGGCACAACCGGACAGCCATGACATTGTGCAGCAGTGGCACAATGGGACAGCAAGCATGTGCAGCATGGCGCTGCCCAATGAGGTGCAACATGATGACGGGATGCAACACAATGATAGGTGGAGTCACCTTGGAGAATCAGTTGAAGCAACATGTCTTCAATTGATCTCATGTATCGTCTTGTTAGAGATGATCTATTCTCTTATCTAGAAAGTCAAAGTGTTGACTTCTGTTGTAAATGTACTATCTCTCTCTCTCTCTCTCTCTCTGCGGAACTATTGAAGAACATATAAGAAGAATTGATCAAGGGTTTCCCCACATTGGGGTTTGTCCCTAGCTCAGTGTTGCAGGAATCGCCCCCCCCCCGGAGGATCCAAACCCGGAACCGCGGTTCGGAGCGAACCGTCCCGGAATCCATTTTGGAATCGCGATTCTGAGGAGGAGGGGGCGCGGTTCCGTCATTTAAACGCGGTTCCTGCCTTTTAGGTTGCGTAATTCCGAGCGACTGCAGCTGTGCATTTACCTGTCAATTTTTATTAGTCTATATTGTTTCCTCTGCCTCCAGGCGTAGTTGAAAGTTATGACTCGGTATTGGGAAAGAGTAAGAGCATGATTCAGACTTGGGAAAAGCTCTAGAAAAGAAATCAAAACTGTCAAAGTTTCAAAATCTTATGAACTGGGCAAACTCATTGAGCCATGGCAAGTTTGACCAGATCTGACTGAATTTAGCACAAAGAAGCAGACTCAAGATTGTTTAATAGCTGAAGCCTAAGTTGAACTGCTAAGCACTCAAAACACTCAATGGCCTTGTTTCAATGCCTAAGTAAGTCAGAATATCCACCTTTAAAAGATGATATACAAACATGCCAAAAGAAAAGAAAGGTAAGAAATATGTCCTACATCCACCTTCAAAAGATGATATATGAACCTGCCAAAGAAAAAGTTTAAGTAATATGCACTGAGCTAAGTCTTCAGTCCTAGTAGTCTCACTATTTCAACATCAAACGATACGTTTTGTTGTATTTTCCATTGTGCAATGCAGCATTCATATAGGAGAGGCTCTTTTGTTAAATTTTGCACAATTAAATACAGAAGTTCAATATGCCATTCATTTACATATTGAGAGAGGCCAACGTACAGGGTCATGTAGTAGAAATTCATAGGTGATAAACTTATTCAAATGCTAATATTGAGGATTATTTGGGGATTTCTGTAATAATTTATTGTATTTACACTCAGAAATTTTGGAGGGAAAGAAAATATGTTATGTATTTTTGTATTTTAAAAAAAAGGGGGATAGGAAAATGAATAAAACTGTTCATTATTAAGCTCACAATGATACTTTGTACTTTAAATTTAAATTTCTATATAATTAAAGTAATATAATTGGTTAATATTTAACAATAACATTTAATATTATATTGGTAGCAAGTTACTTAAAATATAAAGTGATGCCAATATTAAAAACTTCTAGATATATATATGTAAAAGACTTCATATATGCTCTATGTTTTATGTTTTATAATATGCTTAAATGTTTTATGTTTTATAATATGCTTAAAAATTTGATGTATGTTTGTAATAGCTAGAATATAGATGATTGTTGTACATACTAGTAACTACAATGGAATCATGGATGCCATATCTATCTTGATTTATGCAAAAATATGCATGTTTTCATGTCTTCTACAATTAATTTGGTATTTGGGATGTTTGTTTTGAGTATAAATGCAAAAAAATATAAAAAAATATATATATATAGCAGACGCTTCCGCGGACGCTTCGCTCCCTAGATTTTTGGAAAATGACGCTTCCGCGCTCCGCGCTTCCGCTTCGCGCTTCCGCTTCGCTCCCGCTTCGTGCAACATTGCCCTAGCTAGCACCACATCTTGTGTCCTCTTGTCTTGGCTTGTCTTCTGCGATTTATATTTATGTTCTATGTGCAGTTTACTTTAATGCTGATGTGATTGCTAATCTGGAAAAGATATTGAGCTAACTGTGAAAATTGAAATAAATTGCTCTAGCATAGAACATACCTAAAGTTAACATGGTATGAGAGCTGAGGTGAAGACAATGCCCAAGCAAGAGTGACAGAGCAATCATCGAAAACAGTTGGGAAAGGACAAAAGGCTCAATGGATTTCTCATCCTTTTTCAAATTCACCGAGGGTGAAATCGAAGTAGAAAATATTATCAGAATAGCGCAGCGAAAGCTTCTGATGGCCTGAAGATCACTTCATTGGGAAGTCCGGATCTAAGGGTGGAAGGAAAGGTAGATGCGTTGGTTGCAATAAGTTCGGCCATTATGCGAAGGAGTGTCTGAATGACTGGGACACATCACTTGATGATGATAACAATCATTCCAGGGACATCTTCAATGGTCAGGGGAACGACAGGTAATGTAGGTCATCAAGGAAACGACCAACTCTTCAGAGAAAGCAAGGAACCCTCGGTATGAAGAACCAAATGTTGTTTCTGATAAGATAAAGAAGCGTTGTCTTGTATTGGCCCTCTCCTTCAGATTTTTTGGGAATCTGGCTTATTGATTGTAGTGCTTCAAAGCACTTCAATGGATAGAAGGGTGCTCTCTCTAATTTGGTAGAGATGGAAACAATTGTGAGATTATACTTGGAGCTGATGCCACCTTTCCCGGAAAGGGTGTAGGAAATATTACCCCTCAATTGAATGAGGGTAACTTGATTCATTTATAGAATCTCTTTTATGTACTTGATCACAAGAAGAACCTTGTGTCCATTTCAACAATGGAAGTCAAAGGTTTTAGGGTGGCATTCATCGATGGAAAAGTACGTGTTTGAAAATAGAATTTTCAAAAGGCATTTTTACTCATGGGTTCAGAGTTGGCAATTTGTATCAAGTTGCAGGATGGTCCATTGGGGACCATGTTAGTTGACACATCTCATCTATAGCACCAGAGGTCTACTTACCCCTACACGATGTGAGTCAGATGGTGACTGGGATGCCTGAATTCAAGAAGAGCATGAAGGTACATGTTTGAGATGTACCGAAGGCAAATCTTACAAGGGGACCATTCTCCTCATGTAGCAGGTCCACAGGGTTGGAACAACCCGAGGGGTTTGAGATTCATGATTAGGAATCTCATGTATACAGGTGGAAGAAAGCCCTCTATGGCTTGAAGTATAACACCTCGGGCCTAGTATGAGAGGATTGATAGCTGTCTGATGAAGCTGAGATTCACTAAAAGTGAAGCCGATCCAAACCATTATTTGAAGGTTGTGGATGATAGACCTCTCGTACCAGCACCTTCTGAGAAATGACCTATTTATGATAGGTGCAGACCCTCTCAATTGCAGAAGTAAGAGGGAGTTGGATGCCAGATATGGAATGGTAAACTGCAAGCCCATGACTACCTCGAGGATCTTAACTTTCAGAAGTTAAATGGTGGTGATGCCGGACCAGATCTGGGAAATGCCTCTAAGTTTCACAAACTCATCTGCATTGATGTTCTTGGTGAACTTCCGTTCGTATATATGCTTTGCAGTTAGCATGGTGAGCTCATATTTGGTTGAGCCTCACTAGATTGGTGCCAAGAATCTTCTAAGATATCTTCAGGGCACAATCTCTCATGGATTGAGATACACTACCGGAAATATGAAGCTACATGATTATTCGAACGCTGACTGGGCAAGCAGTGTGGAGGATCGCTAGAGCACTTTTCAGTGCTGGTTGTCTCCGGATTTTGCTTCGATATCGTGGATGAGCAGGAAGCAGAAGTCGGTTGCTATAAGCACCGCCGAGACCAAATACACAACTATGCGTATGATCTCGTGTGAAGCTGCCTAGTTGTGGAAGCTCTTCAGTGAGATGTTTTGTACACACGATGAATACCACTTTGATTCTTTGTGACAACCGGGGGGGATTCGATTATTGAGGAATCCCGTGTTCGATGATTGCTCCAGTAGATAGACATCAGATATTACCTCATCTAGGATATGGTAAGTCAATGAGCGAGGAGGCTCCATCGCATTGAGACTGATGTACAGGTCGCAGACACTTTGTCAAAGCCCCGCGGAAAGGTCAAATCTATGATTTTCCTGAACGACTTGGAGTCGTTGAGAGACCTTTGTACAAGGGGTCTGCATGTTGCATGCATTGAGCTCTGGGAGCTCTAGGGGGCTTGGGGTACTTACTGGAGTGACATACGACCACAAGGCGGCTCACCTTCCCCTGGTGGTGCGCTATGTACAGGGTGACAGGTTCAACCTTTCCCTGTGATACCTCGTGGCCACTGTGGAACAGGATGATTAGTTCTCCTGTGTGCCGGGATGATTAATTCTCCCCTGGCAACTATGGAACAGGATGATTAATTCTCCTGTGTGCCGGGATGATTAGTTCCCCCGTGGCAACTCTGGAACAGGATGATTAGTTATCTTGTGGGCTGAGATGATTAGTTTTCTCGTGGCAACTATGGAACAGGATGATTAGTTCTCTTGTGGGCCGGGATGATTAGTTCTCCCGTGGCGACTGTGAGCCAAGATGATTAGTTCTCCTGTGGGCCAGGATGATTAGTTCTCCTGTGATGACCAATGGACAAGATGATTCATTCTCTTGTGGACAGGATGATTAGTTCTCCTGTCGAGGCATCCTATCCATGCAGTCTGGGACTCATGGGAAGTACCTCTCATCTAATCAATGAGCAAGGAAATGGGGTTAGGGACCATAGTAGTACTATCGATGGATGCATCATTGTATCTACCATACTCCCTATGCTAGGATGACCTCCATTGATCTGGGATCAATAAAACTGACTTCGGGTCAGTAAGAGTGATATGACACACTCTCTTTAGATGAAACTGACTTCGGGTTAGTAGAGAATGGTATGAGACATTCTCGATCAATTCTTCTTCTTTATGGTTTAGTAGAGCAGAGTAGAGCAGTGCAAGGCACTGATGGCAGAGATAGTACAATCAGACATATGGATTAGCGGATGGAGTTCTCCCTAGTTGAGAGGGAGTGTTAAAATTGGCAACTAGGGCCAAACTCCATGCGGGTCATCTTATTTATGGCAGCTGATATTTTTCTTGGATCCCTCTCATCGAGAGGTGTAGGATTGATATAAAAATCATCCGATTCTGATAAGTATTCATGGAGATATGAATTTATTTGTGTTATGGGACAATTCGCCAAGGTCGACCAACAACTAAACTACCCCCACTTGTGCTCCACGTTTTGGTATAAATACAAGTGCCTTGTGTAGGAATTTACAGGGTAAGTTCCACAGAAGAATACCAAAAGGACACCGCTCACAACCAGATCTCAAATCAATACACCAGTATTTTTGACGTGGTTAAAACCCTCAGAGTGCAAGGAGGGAAACAGTCCACGGCCTGTCCCAACGTGGGTACAGACAATTTATTAATCAAAGAATGAAAATTTACATAAGCTTCTCTCATGCACGGATTACCCGAACAATGACCCTCCATGCGCTTTAAATAGAACTCATGGACCAATCGGGTGTCAAGCCACGGATCAAGTGTCGGTAATACCGAGGTGAGAGTGAACCGTCGGATCACTACATATCGTGACCGTCGGATTGTAAGTTACAAAATGTACAACGGTAAAGAAACACACTTTACCTAACTCTAACCTAACTCTATACTAGACCAAGTTGAACTTAACTATATCCTATGTGTCGGAATATCCTAACATCCCCCCTTAAGAACAACTTGGGATAGGATTGAAGGATTTACAAATATGACACAATAGGAGAAGGAAGGAGGCACTAGAGCCTATCCCCCCTTAGTGACAACTTCCTGAACTCCAAGCATATATCGAAGTTTAGTGAACTTCGCCTCTGTGAGAGCCTTTGTGAAGATGTCTGCAACCTGATCATCCGTTGGACAATATTGCACTTCAAGAACATGGTCAAGAATGAGCTTTCTGATGAAGTGCATGTGTAGTTCAATGTGTTTGCTGCGCTGATGCTGGACTGGATCTTTGCATAGCTGAATGGCACTTTGATTATCACACCAAAGTGTGGTTGGATGTTGCTGCTCAAAGCCAAACTCTGATAGGATCTGACGAAGCCACAAGGCTTCCTTACTAGCTTCCACGGCACCACGATACTCTGCTTCTGCTGACGAAAGAGAAATGGCAGCCTGTTTCTTACAAGCCCATGTAATAGGTCCTGAACCAAGAGTGAAGACATAACCGGCAGTAGACTTCCGATCATCAAGGTCACCAGCCCAATCAGAATCAGTGAAACCAACTAACAGAGGAGCTGCTTTGGCACTGTAATGAATCCCAAACTGTATTGTACCTCGAACATAACGAAGTATTCTTTTAGCTGCTTTCCAATGACTTTCACGGGGGTTTTGCATAAAACGAGCAACAAGGCCAACAACAAAGGAAAGATCAGGACGAGTATGGGTTAAATACAAGAGTTTTCCGACAAGTTGACGGTATAAGGTAGCATCAACTTCAGGAGAAGTACAAGAGACTGAAAGTTTGACTCCAGACTGAAAGGGAGAAGGGGCTGGCTTACAGTCTTCCATGTGAAAATGACGAAGAATATCACAAGCATACTTGGACTGGGAAAGGAAAATACCCTCTTGGGATTGCAAGACTTGAAGACCGAGAAAATAGTGTAAGTGTCCTAAGTCTGTCATTTCAAATTTCTTTTTAAGGCTGGACTTCACATGGTTTATAAGGTTGGGATCACTACCAGTAAGAATAAGATCATCAACATAAAGAACAAGGATGATGAGAGAGTTGCCCACTTTCTTGGTGTAGACAGTATTGTCAGAATGACACCTAGAAAAGCCAGATTCTAAAAGAAAGCTATCCATTTTGGCATACCAAGCTCGAGGAGCTTGCTTGAGGCCATAAAGGGATTTCTTAAGGCGACAAACGAGGCTGGAGTCTGTTTGTATGAAGCCAATGGGTTGTTCCATATAGATTTCTTCCTGCAAGTCCCCATGCAAGAAGGCAGATTTAACATCCATTTGATGTACTTCCCATTTTAAAGAGGCAGCAAGGGAAAGAACAAGGCGGATAGAGTTCATTTTGGCAACTGGAGAGAAGGTTTCAGTGTAGTCAATGCCTTCAACCTGTGAAAAGCCCTTAGCAACTAGACGAGCTTTATGTTTATTAACTTTCCCATCTGGTCCATACTTGGTTCTGTAAACCCATTTGCATCTAACAAGTTTGCGTCCCTTTGGTAGAGGAACAAGATCCCATGTATCATTTGTCATCAATGAATGATATTCTTCATTCATAGCTGTTTCCCAATGTGGATGGCCTGAAGCTTCTGCAAAAGTGTCAGGATCATGATTCACTGGAGCTTGAGCCAGTAAAGAAGAGGCTCTTTCAAACTGAGAACGTGTACGTCGCTGATCTGTAGGATCACCGGCAAGATCACCTGCTGCATCCCGAGTAGCACGGACCCATCTTGGAAGTTGAGGATCCTGAGAAGGTGGGGAAGGATTATCATCCTCGCTTTCATCATCAGAAGAAGAAATGTTCTCAAAGATAGAAGAGATGGGAAGAGGTGGCACATCCGCCGGACTAGGCTCGCAGGCCGATTTATTTTCATCAAATTTTACATCTCTTCTAATGATAACATTTTTGGACTTAAATGGAATAAGTCTATAGCCTTTTACATCTTCAGAATATCCAACAAAAGTACATTTCTCACTCTTAGGTTCTAAGGCTTTATGCTTTTCATCTGGAATATGGGCCCATGCTTCACTTCCAAACACACGAAAGTGACTTACATCTGGTTTAATGGAACTCCAAGCTTCTTCTGGAGTGATATTCTCTAGAACCTTAGTAGGAGTGCGATTGATTATATAATTTGCACAATTAATTGCTTCGGCCCAAAAACTAAGACTGAGTCCTTTAGATTGCAGCATACAATTAGCCATTTCCTTTAAAGTGCGATTTTTCCTTTCAGCTACACCATTTTGTTGTGGAGTGTATGGAACAGTATGTTGCATTTGAATTCCATTTTCGGTGCAAAAGGTGATGAATGCATTTTTAACATATTCTCCACCATTATCAGTTCTTAGCTTAAGAATTTGATGTCCAGATTGTTTTTCAACGAATGCTTTGAAGGCCAAAAAGGTGGTAAATACTTCGCTCTTGAGTTTTAAGAAGTATACCCAAGTGCGTCTAGAGAAATCATCAATGAAAGTTAAGAAGTACTTGCAGCCAGAGAATGAAGCAACAGGAAGAGGACCACATAAATCACTGTGCACAAGCTGTAAAGGGGCTGAGGCGTGCCAAGAGGCACGTTTGTCAAAACTGTCCCGATGATGTTTTCCGAGTACACATCCGGAACAAACACCATCTTTGCAAGATACCATAGGAAGACCTGTCACCATGTTTTCTTTACATAGATGCTGAAGGGAGCGATAGTTTAAGTGACCATACCGCTCATGCCAAAGTTTGCTCACTTCATCATTATGAGCAACAAATACTGAGGGAAGATGGGATGACCCAAAGTTGTGAAACTTATACAACCTTTTGGAATCATCAGCAAGACCAGTAGCTAGAATCTGTTTAGGATCTTTTAGATCCTTGATTACAACATCATGAGGTGAAAATTCAACAATTTTACCTTCACCTGAATGAGTTATCTGATAGACAGATAGAAGGTTGCAGGATAAGTTTGGAACACATAATACATCATTGAACTGACCATTGTCTAGATGAACAGTTCCAGTCCCTACAACATTAAGAGATCTATCATCACCAACATATATATTTTTGGTGTTACAATCATTTAAAGAAGAAAACATGGCTTGGTTTTTGGCCATGTGACAAGAGGCTCCAGAATCAATGAGCCACTCATGAGAATGAGAAGAAGAAGAAGATACATTTAATGCATAACCAGACTGAGATGATTGACGATGACATGCAGAAAATGCCGTTCCGGAAGTTGAAGTTGAAGTAGGCTCCAGATGGATGTTATGTTTCTTCATTGCGGCTTCCAAGGCTTCCATCTTCTTAAAGCATTTAGATTCTAAGTGGCCATCTCGATTACAAAAGTTACAATGTCTTTCAGTCTTCTTCCATTTGTTTTTATTGGGCTTATCATATTGCTGAAATGATCTTTCATCTTGAGGCTGAGTTGGTTTAGGACCATTCCTTTGAGGATAAGACTTCTTAGGATTCTTTGAATTTGGTTGCTGCTGGGCGGCTAACGCTTTTGTGGAAGAGTTTCCAAGATTAAGAAGACCAAGGTGTAAGAGTTTTTCTTGTTCTCTTATTAAGGAATCACAAAAGGAGTCAAAGGAAGGGGGCTTGTAGTCTTTGCCTTGACAAATGAAAGCTTCCCTGGTAGAATGGAAAGTGGAAACAAATACAGAGTAGGCTGGCCCTAACTTAGTAAGGATGGAATAAATAAGGTTACCATCATCTTTCTTAACTTTAACACCTTCCAAGAGATATCTAAGGTTCTTGAATTTTGACAAGAAATCTTCAATGCAAGAAAAATTATTAGGATCCAAAGTAAGCAGCTCATTTTCAAGTTGATGGGATCTAATTTCATTTTTAATCCCAAAAACTTTAGCAAGTTTTTCTAATGCTTCATGAGGAGTTTCAATTTCTGCAATGTGGAATCTAAGATCAGGAGAAACAGACATTCCTATCAAACCACGTGCTTGATCTTGTCGATTTTCCCATTTTTCGGCCTTGTCTTCATCTTTGGGTTTCTTCTCTTGGTCTGTGGCTATTCTGAAGAGACCTTTACTTCTAAGTAAATCTCCCATGTAGGCTACCCATTGGAAGTAGTTAGTGCTGTCAAGAATGACTTGGCATGGACTTTCCATTTTTGAAAAACAACTGAAGCTGAAGATGCTGAAAGTGAGTGGTCCAATGGATAGATCTCGAAAAAATAGGCGGTTTTAAAAAAAACGGCTCTGAAAAAGGCTTCCGGATGAAGAAGTTATGGCTTTTTGAAAAAAAATTGTTGACGTTGCCGGCAAAGTGCGCGAATGTGCGGGAATGAAAAAATCCGCCCCCACAAAATGGAGACTTGAACCCAAGACCTCTACTCTCTTAAAAGGTCTTTGAACCAATTGATCTATACAAAAGATTTGAGAGAGAGAGAGAGAGAGAGGGGGGGGGGGGGGGGGGGGGGGGGCCTCGATTTGCGTGCTTGCCTTGGGAAGACTCTTTTCCCCTACAAAACACAAAACACAAAACCCAACACGAATATCCAAAGAAAAACGAACCTTACGGCTCGAAGTTAGCTTTAGCCAAAAAACTAGAAATTTTAAAAAAAAATCTCAAAGTTAGCTTTTAGCCGAAAAACTAAATATTTTCCTCAATGTTTCTGATTTTCCGAGATCACACTAAGGTGCAGGGAAAAGAGCATACGCATGAGAAAAATCCTTTCTTTCTGTTTCTGATTTGCCCAGATCGCACAGAGTCGCAGGGCAAAGAGCATACGCAGAAATGAAAGGTATAGATCCGGAAAAAAAAAAGGCTAAATAAACCGAAACCGAAATAAGCAGAGAGAAAATGACAGTAAACTGCAAAAAAAAACACTGTATACCTCCCGATCTGAAAAATGACGCAGCTAGGGCTACCGGAAACCTTTTCGCGTGAAACGAAAGGGGTTCCTCACTGAAACAGATGCTCCGAATGCAACAGAGCAGTCCTCTCGGCCCGAAAGCAGTCAGAAACAGCAGATCTAGGAAACGACAGCCGCATGCAGTTCTACCGGCTTCAGATTTGGATCACCAACGGACGCGGCCCTCAAATAGCTCTGATACCATGTAGGAATTTACAGGGTAAGTTCCACAGAAGAATACCAAAAGGACACCGCTCACAACCAGATCTCAAATCAATACACCAGTATTTTTGACGTGGTTAAAACCCTCAGAGTGCAAGGAGGGAAACAGTCCACGGCCTGTCCCAACGTGGGTACAGACAATTTATTAATCAAAGAATGAAAATTTACATAAGCTTCTCTCATGCACGGATTACCCGAACAATGACCCTCCATGCGCTTTAAATAGAACTCATGGACCAATCGGGTGTCAAGCCACGGATCAAGTGTCGGTAATACCGAGGTGAGAGTGAACCGTCGGATCACTACATATCGTGACCGTCGGATTGTAAGTTACAAAATGTACAACGGTAAAGAAACACACTTTACCTAACTCTAACCTAACTCTATACTAGACCAAGTTGAACTTAACTATATCCTATGTGTCGGAATATCCTAACACCTTGCAAGTCATTTGAACGCACAACTCTCTTGAGATTTCTTCTTCTCCACTTGCTTTTGGTTTTAGTGGAAAGAAGAATCTCCAAGGGAAAAACGCAGGTCTAGAAGGAGACCCTATACACAGCAAAAGAAGGATGCCCTAGCTGCAGGTCTTGTGAAGGTTTGGCCGCAGTTTAAAGGAAGCTCTGTCCACTGTTTAAGGGAGCTTCAGTAGCCCTAATCTTGGAGCCCTAGCCGCAGTCTATTCATAGACTAACGTAATCCTGTCATGCCCTAAATGCAGGTCATATCAAGCCCTAGCTAAATGCAGTCATGCCCTAATCCATACGTTGTTTTCGAAGGGTTTGAGACAACCCTTAGATGCAACGAAAGGGGATGCCCTGGCCATAGTAAAAAGACTCATATACGTTGCCCATAACTGCTCCTATACGCTGCCCTAATCTATACGCAACAAGGTAGCCCTAACCACAGCAAGAGAAGAGCCCTAGTGACAGCATGGAGAATGCATGTGTTTGGGTGCTAGCTATTAGTTAGGCATTTGGATGCCACAGCTGTGTTAGGGAGATAGGTAAAAGTGTTGGGCCTGAAACTACCTCAAAGGGGCAGCATGGAGGGCAGCATCTCTATGGAAGACAACATCAGTCATTAAGTGCAATTCTGGGCTAGTTTTGATGGGCTGTTAGGGACTGTGGTTAGTACCCTAACCAGTCCCAGAATTGCAGCAGTGCACAGTAAGTACAACGGCATAATGATGTGATCGGTGGCAGCATGATGAAGGCAACATTGTGCAGTATGGTGCAGCAATGGGACAACATGGTAATGATGGACATGCAACAGTATGGACAGCAAGAAGTATGGTGCAGCAATGGGACAACATGGTAATGATGGACATGCAGCAGTATGGACAGCAAGAAGTATGGTGCAGCAGTGGGACAACAATGCTACATGGTGCTGCAATGATAAGCAATGGGACAACAAAGGCAACTTGGTGAAATATGGTACAACAATGGGACAACAATGGTCAATGGCATATAGTGCACAACTGGACAACAATGGTACAATGGTACAACATGGGACAACTAGTACTTAGTGCTGCAATGTTTCATGGTGGATACATAGGACAACAAGTACATAGTGTTGCAATGGTTCACGGTGGATACATAGAATAGCCATGACATTGTGCTGCGGTGGCACAATGGGATAGCCATGACATAGTGCAGCAGTGGCACAACGGGACAGCCATGACATTGTGCAGCAGTGGCACAATGGGACAACAAGCATGTGCAGCATGGTGCTGCACAATGAGGTGCAGCATGATGACGAGATGCAACACAATGATAGGTGAAGGAGTCACCTTGGAGAATCAGTTGAAGCAACATGTCTTCAACTGATCTCATGTATCATCTTGTTAGAGATGATCTATTCTCTTGTATAGAAAGTCAAAGTGTTGACTTCTGTTGTAAATGTACTATCTCTCTCTCTCTCTCTCTTTTTCTGCTGAACTATTGAAGAACATATAAGAAGAATTGATCAAGGGTTTCCCCACATTGGGGTTTGTCCCTGGCTAGCACCACATCTTGTGTCCTCTTGTCTTGGATTGTCTTCTGCGATTTATATTTATGTTCTATGTGCAGTTTACTTTAATGCTGATGTGATTGCTAATCCGGAAAAGATATTGAGCTAACTGTGAAAATTGAAATAAATTGCTCTAGCATAGAACATACCTAAATTTAACATTGACAAAGGCCCCTCTGGCTATGGAAAAAGGAGAGGTCGCCCCGTTGATGAGAACAACAAAACTCACGTTGGTAATACAACTGATGACACAATTAATAAAACCAATATTGAAGCCCAAGTGAGTCATTAGTAGGCGTAAATACATCCAATTGATCTTATCATAAGCCTTTGAAAGATCAATCTTAACAATCATTCCTTTTTTATTATTCCTTTTGATACTGTGCAGGGATTCCTGGGCCACACCAATAGCTTCATGGATTTGCCTACCCTCAAGAAAGCCAAACTGTTTCGGGGAAATGTTTTTTGAGAGAATAGGTTTTAATCGATGAGCAATAGTTTTTGCAATAATTTTGTATGTGCAATTGCAAAAGGATATGGGTCTGAAATCATCAAAACTTTGAGGATCATCGGACTTTGGGATTAAAGCTAGAAATGTTGAGTTAAATGGGTCGTGAACAAATCCCCTGTGTCTGGATTCCTCCACCAATCCAGCCAGCTCATCCCCAATTAGATCAAAGAAATGTTGGAAAAATTCCACCGTCCATCCATCAGGACCCGAGCTCTTCTCTTTTTGCATAGAGTGAAGAACCCCCTCCACTTCACCCTTTGAAACAGGGGCCATAAGGATATCGTTATCATCGTCGTCCACAAAGCTAGGGAAAACTTGTGCAACCTGAATGACTTTGGCAATGGTGGCCTCAGGGGGTGCTTTGAACAGGTTTTTGAAATGACTAACCCCCATTGATGAAAACTCGTTGAAAGAAGAAGCCGACTCCCCTTCTTCATTTTTCAATTTCCAGATTGTATTTGATTTTTTCCTTCCCTTAGCATAGTTTTGGAAAATTTTTGAGTTTTCATCCCCTGCCTCAAGCCAAATGGCTCTACTTTTCAGCCTCCATTTTTCTTCAATTTCTTTCAGAATCTTGAACCTTTTCCCCTCCATACCTTTTATCCTTCTCTTTTTTTCTTCCGTCTCATACCCATCCTCTTCTAGGCTTTCTAATGCCTCCAGATCATACTCAATAGATTTTAATACTGCTTCATCCCTTAAATATTTTTCCTTTTCCCAAGAGATCGTTGCTTGTTTCAATTTTTTTAGTTTCTTCATAAGGGACTGGGCAAAGGATAAACCCAAGGATCCATTTTGAGAACTCCAAATCTCACGAACCAATTTATTGTAAGACATATCTTTTAGCCATGAAGAATTGAATTTAAAAGGCCAGCTAGGCTTCCTACTAGCCCCTTTTAGTTCCATAAAAATTGGGAAATGGTCCGATTCACCCCAAAACCAACCCATTGACGAAAAAAGGTATATGAGCAACCAAATCCTCTTTGATCAGAAAGCGATCTAAGCACTTGGCTACCCTTGCCTCACCAACCCTCTTTTTTCTCCAGGTTGGAGTTTCTTTTAGAAGATCAATGTCAAAAAATCTCCCCATCCGAATCTTGTTTAGGAAGTAATCAGCCAAAGGGTCCACCTGTGCATTTGGTCCCCAGGATTCAAAGATCCCTAAGGAGACATTTATATCCCCGCCAACCACAAGGTTTGTGCAATTTAGCAAGGATTTTGAGAACAAATTATTCCAGAAAGGAATATGACCCTGACAGGGTCCATAGGTATTTAGGAGAGTTAAATTTGTACAGAGTTCAGAAGAGTATACCTCCACTCCCAGCATCAAATCAGAGCCCGAAGAATTGAAGAGTTTTAAATTGCAATCTTTTATGCCCAATGCCAAACCCCTTGAACACCCAATTGCATCCAGAGCCACAAAGGACCAACTAGGCATCATGTTTCTCTAAATATTTATTACAGACTCCCCTTGACCCAGGGTCTCTTGGAGCATAATAACATCACAACACACATTCTTAAGCAAGTGTTTTAAAGACAACTTTTTCCGAGGACTGCCAATCCCTCTGCAAAGGCAACAAGATCATTTGGAAACTGCCAAGTGGGTCATCGCTGCTCTAAGCGACCCTTTTAGGGATAATTGTTTGCCATCAACTATGTCAAGATTTCCTTTTAACTGGGCTTTAGATAGGTTCGATTTCCTTCGTCGAGTCTTAGGGGGGCTAGTAGAGTCATATAGGAGTCCGAGGTCGCCCACCGGATCATCCGGATGGTGTCTTTTATCTCAAGGCCGAAGGTTGTAATGAGGCTTGTCCATGCAAAAAACAAAGGGAGAGGGAAGGCTAGAACCCACCAACGAGGGTCCAGAAAGATTTAAAGTCAGAATCGACATAATGATGTTGTCAAGGGCCAAGGAGATATTGCAATGGGAAGATAAAGCATCAATAGATGGCCTGGAAGGACCAGGCTTGAAACAAGGATTCACAAGGGACGAACTCAAAAAAGAAAGAGAGGGAGGAAGGGAAAAGGCGGTACTCGCAAGGAGACATGCCTCCACCTCTGTCATCTCGTCCCACTCATGAAAAGAAGCAGTCCTATCAGCCTCGACAAGAGTTGCCCGCTGATCTTCGTTGATTTCATTTTGAACTAAACCTCAGCCTGATGTTCCCCTGGCAGAACTGCCTGCTCCATAACTGCATCCATAGGCTGCTCCTGTGTTTCCTGAATCGGCTCCACCCTATTCTTCCTTCTGCATCTGAACCCCAAAGGGTAGTCCCTTTCCAAATGACCGTGTTTATGACAACGATGACATCGATAGGGAAATTGTTCATAGTCAAGGATCTGCGTAAAAGAGTAGCCAACCACTTGAATCTGCATCATGTCTGCCAACCCCTCCCTCGTGTCCAACTTAACCAGAATACGTGCCACCTTCCTGTCCATAGTCACTTGGAAAGACATATTAGCTTCCAAAAAATTTCTTAGGATGTTCCCGATTGCCATGAAGACATCCATCGACCAAAACTATGGAGCGAGTGATGGAAGGTTCACTCACACCGAGATCTCTCCCAGTCTGTCTCTCTATGCATCGAAGAGGGGATGCCATCTTTTAAAGAAAATTGGAACTTTCCCAAAACCCCAGTTTCGCTCCAGAACCCAATCAACAACTTCCACATTTGAGAAGCGAACCATAAACCAACCCCTTGACAAGCAAATAACCCTTGTCTGAGAAACTGGCCCTGATGACCATTCCTTAATATAGTTTGCTGTGAATTGTCTACCCTTGACCCATCCCACAATGATTCGCTCAGATGCATCCATCGCTTCATCCAGCCGAATGTCGACCCCTAAGATTAGTTTAGGTTTTTCCTCCTCCTTTCTTATGACCTTCGCTTTCTTCCTCTTCTATCCAGAGGAAAAACCATTTACTGACGGGGCAACAAACACATTTTATTCATCCCCATGGCTTTCCAAGCCCTGAATACCTCCCAAGGGATTGTTTGGTGAAAATATAAAGTTCTGCAGGCCTTTAAGGGCCAAATCCTCCCCGCTAGTGCCAAGAATGGGAATATGACCACCTTCCTTCATCCCCAAGGACCTCACCCGCTTCAGGATGTCCGACCAAATCCAAACCTTTACTTGGGTAAACATGAAACCCTAGCTCGACATTCCCTGATTCTTCCTGAAGAGGCAATCCCGCTGAAAAATTTACCTCCAGAAACCCAATGAAAGGTTTCTCCCCAACAACAACAGACTCCACCTCTAAACGAAATGACTCTGATAGGTTGATAGCGCAAGTCGAAATAGGGATTTTATAGTTTAGGGTTTTGTACAGGCTCGTGCCCCCAACCGACTTTCCCACCCCCAGTTACCCATTAAGACATGATTGTAACCCTTCATGCCTCTTTAAGCCACTACTTCTCACAATATCTTCCAGAACACCCGTTAAAACCCTAAAACTAGAGACTGCAGGAGAGGATTTTTGGCTTACCTGAAAAACCATTGACGTCTTGACAGAAAGGCCTGCCAGAGTTGCCCCATTTAGTACTTCATGAATTTTAGTGTCCAGAAAACCGCAAACCACCTTTGAGGAAGAGGTTTTTGACTCCTCCAGTAGCCCGAGTCTACCACCATAATTCCATGCCAACTCTGTACACAAACTTTTGCTAAGTGGAGACTTAGCTGGCATAACCACCTTCGCCATCGCGAGATTCTTCTCTGTCGGTTCTAATCCCCAAACCGATAGAATGTCCTCCAGAGTCGGGTCCAAGTCCACATAGTCCGACGAGTTCACCATCATGCAAACAGTGTAAAGGAGAATAACTAAAAACCAAAAACCGACTAGTGAGCTTGGTGAGTGCTTCGAGCAGAACCCAATAACAATGAGAACCCTCGTACCCTACTAACCCAGGTGACCTAAACCACCTCGGAAAAAGAGCAACCAAGGATGAAAAATATGAAGAGAATGTAACCAGCACAAATTAGGATATGGTAAGACAGGGAAAACCAGTGATGCCTTTGGTCATCCAAACGACAAAAAAATTCCAAGACAATCGAGAACGAAATAAGGAGATAAAAAATCAAATGAAAACCTACCTCGGAAAGAGCACATTTACCACGACACCCAACCCCATGCCTGGTCCATCATCCATGCGGCTGCCCCACACCTGTGCCATGCAACATTTGTTTCTAAAAACCTCTAACGCTAAGTCACAGGACACGTCCTCCAAGGTCATGTGTCCCATATTTTATGTGTCGGACACGAAAACGCCCCTAAAATGTGTCGAAAACGTTTTTCATCGTGTCCTGTAAAATGTAAAATGTATTCGCCGGTTTTCGTCGTGTCCTACATCTAGAAAATGCGTATTCCGTTGATAGAAAATGTTGCCTGCATAAGCTGCAATTTTTTTTGATATGCTATTCATGGTAATGTTAAGAATATGGTAATGTTAAATTCTTAAAGTAAAAGTGACAAAGTGACATTCTCCTTGATCTTCATTTTCATCCTTTTACTTAAATTTTTAACATTACCATGAAATGACTCAGGATGTTTGAGAGTGGTTCCAGCCTCATTAGATTTCATATGGAGAAAGTAGAATATTAGATTTCATTCAAAATGCAGCAGACTTATCAGTTTTTCAGGATTTCAAGATTGGGAGATTGTAATGTTTCTAGGTGACACCACCTGCCCAGGTTACCCCTACCACCAGTAGAGGACGTGATTTACCTCCTATAGCTCCTACTTCTAGTTCTTCAACTTCTAGAGCATAGCAAACTCCACTGCCAACTCCACCAGCACCAGCATCTACATCTAGAGGGAAAGGGAAATCTGTGGCATTTTCTTGCAAGAGGGGCAAAGGAAATCAATAGGATTAGACTTTAGTTATTTTCTTATGTGCTTGTAAGTTGTACATGAACAATGAACATTGAATATTCAAGAATCAAGACCAAGCATATCACATTCTAATTTCTAAATAGTAAATTTTGATTCTATTTATTTTTTTAAAGTGAACTATGAACTTTGAGAAGTAATTATATTTTAATTTGATTAGATACGCTGCAACCTACAATTTAATATGGATAAAAAACTATATTTCGATATATATATATATATATATATATATATATTTTATTTATTTATTTTTATTTTATTTTTATTTTTATTTTTATTTTGAAAAAAAATATATAAAATGTGTCCCCCGTGTCCTGTTTCTAGGTCGCTGCGTTTCGTATTGAATACTCGTATTTACGTGTCCTCCGTGTCTCGTGTCCTTGTGTCATGTGACTTAGCTCTGACGCCTACAGGTCCTAAGTCAACCATTAACGGTTTCCGCTAGAGCTCCAAAAAATAGATTTTCACCAATGCGTATAGTTCATCCTAAGTTTAGACTTCGGGTCCCATTAAAAATAATTAATTATTTTAATAAAACTGTCTCCAGGGGGAATTTCCCAAAACGGTTTCTGGGTATTGGAGAATGCATGTGTCTAAGCCTCCCTGCAAATTTGGAGACTTAGAGCACATCCGATGCTACCAGAAATCAACACTCCCTCTTAGCAAGGAATATGCTCTAGCAATGCACCGTGCTGAAGCATCACCCTGTTCTGTAACATCTCCTTTTGCGTTGTTGATGTCTAACATCCTGTCCATCAACTATTCCACAAATGCTGCATCTGTACTGCTGCTGACCCTGCCACTGTCAACACTGCATCCACATCCGTACTGCAACTCCCTCTCAATTTTGCATCTGTGTTGCTGCTGGCACTGGCACTGGCACCACACCCTTCTCCAACTGCTGCTGCTATTGCATCAGCAACGGAAAAGCATCCCAAATTACTGAACAAGTGTTCAACATGATGCATCTTGTTGCTGGAGTTTTGGTTGCTGCTAGTTTCTACGCTGACCCTTTGAAGCCTTTGCATTGCTGCTGACCTTTGCTCTGTGCCATCTGCATTGCTGCCAACTCTGCTCTGCGCTGCTTAGTCTTCAGTGCTACTAGCCACTGCACCTGTCACTCTGGTACTTCTCTGCACAAACTGACGCTGGTCCATCCTGTTCCTAATGATCTGGGCTCCCGTAGCAAGGAATTGATCCAAGAGGTGGGCTCCTCAAGGACCCTGCCCATCTATAGTCCTTTCGAACTACAACTCTAGATAACCCCACCTCCCTCCTAGAGATGCGTGCGCTATCATGGTAAACTCCTCCTCCTCGATCTTCGCGGTTGCATCTTTCGGATCATGCTTCTCATCTTTGTCCTTCTTGAGAGGACATTGTGTTGCATAGTGACCGAATTCACCACACCTAAAGCATTTGATCTTCGAAACATTCTTCTTCTTCTGTTGCTCCTGCTACCCCTTGGATGCGAGGGCTGCATTCTCTTCCTCCTCCTCCTTGGGCTTCGACCCATTGCTGCTGCTTCTGTCAAGTTTACACTTGACCAAGTCTCTTCTCAACTCCTCTTGCTTAAGAGTTGCCCACATTTCATCCCAATTTGGCAAAGTCGCCCTGCCCAAGATGCTTTGGACAAAGACTTGCCACTCTTCAGATACTGAATTTAGGGCCAGTCTTACCATCTCGGAACCTTGAGGTGTTGACCCCATAGCTGCTAGCTAATCTTGGGTCTCTTGAAGTTTAGTGAGGAATGGATCAATGCGTTCCCCCTTCTACATCTGCACAAATCTCATCTTCTGCTCTAGGTACATCTTCCACTGTTCGGAAGATCCCTGATATAGCGTCGACAATGCATCCCACATCTCTTTGGAAGTCCCTTTGCGAACGATGTGACAGACTACATGATCCTTCACTCTATCGAGGATCATTCTCTTTGTCTTCGCCATTTCTCCCTTGTACTTCTTGAGCGGATCTGGATCCGCGGGTACAACAACCACGTTGTCGACGTATGCCCCATCCAACCTGTCCTTATCTCTCAATCCACTAGCTGCCATCCTTGCCAAACAAAAATGTCGAATAGCGCAACACTAGACTGGCCTACGCACTCCCTATTGGAGCTTGTAGATCTGCCCCTCTCCATTGCTGCTCAGCAAGTGAGAATTTGGACTCCTTGGCTGGAAGTCCTTTGAGGAAGAATTCCCTCAACCGTGTCTCTTTCTTCCTTCTGACGTCTTTCTACCCAACAACTGGATGCAGAAAATTGTGTCCCACCAGAAACCCCTCTTTGCTAAAGCTTTTGTTGCACTTCTCCCCCTGTCACTGACAAATCTCGATCTGGAAATCGTTCTCTATCAACTCACTCAGAGAGATATTTTCCCACAAAAATCTTGCCCTACTGGCTTGAACTGTGCAAACCCTCTGGGGATTCGAATTGCTGCTTTTGCAGGAATTTCGAACTCCCTTCTTCCTTCAGCGCTAGGCTCTTCCAACACTGTTCTCTTGTTTCACCTGCATCTCTGATACCATGTGAAAATTCGGAATCTCGAAGCACTATTGCAACAACTGATTACATTTCTCCTATTTGTTAATTACTGAAGCAAATTATTTACTGTTTCCTATAGTAAACACTGAAACGAATAAACTGCAGCCTACATCATTTAAATTATAAGCGGAAACAAGGAACTGAACAGGAAATAAATACAACACATCTACATAGTGATTTTTGGACAAACATCCCCGGAAAATCCCAGTGTTGGAAAACCGATGCAGCAGCTGAGAATTTAAGTAGTAATTTTGGAATACAATCTCTAGATGCCTTCCCAACAATCCAGTTACAAAGAATGTCACTGACAGAAAGATAAGTGAGGTTACCTCACACTATCATTGGAAATCCTGGCTGATCCAACGAATGAATAAGCTGCCCTGGCTGCCTTTGTGTTGCCCTTGCGCAGTCACCGCATTAGCCCAGCGTCAACCCTTTAGCTGATCAACTTGCTGCTCATTAAATTCGATTTTCACCTCCCAATCTCACACCCCAGCTTCCGGCTTCTGCAATCGATTCCTTCAGTTGATTTTCGGATTCCCTCTTGGCTTTTGCGCTGCCTCTGCGTGGCCCTATGTCAGCCTCTCTAGCTCTGCGTTGCCACTGCTGGATCTCTCTCTGCCTTCTCTGCTGAGTATTCTCTGACTGAGAAAGATCTCCCTTTGGATACTATCCCTGCCCCTCTGTGCAAAAGATCACTATCGAAAATCTCTCCGACAGTTGCTCTGCTTCAGAAAATCCAACTTTTGATCTCTCCTCTATGTATTCTCCAAGTGCCCCTCAAGCCTCTTCTTATATCTTTCTGTTGGACAACCAATGACCTAGATTAACTTCTAATCAATGGCTTAGATCATTTTGGCTTGATCCTCATCTTCTTGTAAAAGTTACACCCACAATTTAGATTAATACCCATTAATTATCTTAATTTCCTAAGTTTAGAATTAGTTACCAATAAAAAATAATTAATTATTTTAATGAAACTGTCTCCGGGTGGAATTTCCCAAAACGGTTTCTGGGTATTGGAAAATGCATGTGTCTAAGCCTCCCTACAAATTTTGAGACTTAGAGCACATCCGATGTGACCAAAAATCAACAGACGTGCCCATCTTTAGTGGGTTATCGAGTCTAGGTCCATCTAACTAGAGTTGTCCTTTGGAAACGATGGTTCCTTAGTGTTCGTGTCCTCGTTTAAGAGGGGATCAATCTTCTCCAAGATTGTTATCAATGATAAATGTGTTGGTCAATTGCTTTCTCCTCAACCAAAGATTGTATTGCACTAAGATGGAATCATTCAAATTTTATTATTTCCAATTATTTCTTTCTTTTGTGAATGCACTCAAACCAAGGTTTTTGGGAGCTTCCTCCCAAGTATCCCCCCTTCCCCCACCTCAAAACCACATTTTGAATGGGAGTGTCTAGACTCTAGGGAGTGCCCTTCGGAGCATGCTCCCTAAATCAGGAGTACACTTCCTAAATTGGGAGTGCACTCCAAGCCTCTTTGGTGTACTCTTTGCCATTGTTAGGAGCATGATGCTCTTTTGGACATTCGTAGACTGGGAAGCTCACTTCCCATGAACTAATGAAACATTCCACATGTGCTCCCTAAGACATTTAGATGCTCTTGTCCAAAAGGGAAAAAGTGATCTTTTAAAAAAAATTCTCTTAAAAGTGGGATTTTTATAGCAAAGTCTTTCACTTCTCGAGATAAAATCCAAAAGTTCAAATGCGTGATCCACTACACCTTAGAGGGGGCCACTCTCACCTCACCAACTTGTTAAAGGAAATGTAACTAGGTTTGGTCTTTACAAATGTACTTTTGATATTTGTATTTATCCAAGAAAAGAAATATTATTTTTATGATATATGTCAATGAGTTTCTTGCTCATTGAAGTAGGTCTAGCACATGTTAAAGTGCTATAGGTAAGTCAAAAGGTCAAAAGAATTATGTTAAAGGCCTTAAGGGTATGTTACATTATATAAGAGTCAAAGAAGTCACCTCCAAGCAAAGTCAAGTCTCCTCCTAATCAAAGGCACCATCAAAGAGTCTCCTCCAAGCATGTGACACCACCAAAGAAGGCATCCGAAGTAAGATAGCAAGTCGGCCTACAAACGGTCCTCAAGTCGGTCTAAAAGGAGGGACAATCCTCTACATACAGAGGCTGTCCATACCACTATAATGCACTCATATAGCTTTGAAATCAACGAAGTTAAGGAGACAAGAAAATAACGAAAAAGGACGAAGTAAAGAAGCGTCTAGTGCAGTGAAGTAAAGGGAAACATAAGCAAAGGTTGAAGGCTGGTTTCTAGAGCAAATACAGTCACACGTGCGAGGAAGAAGAAGGCTGCTTGCGGTCATAACAAAAAAGACTCATAGCAAAACATATCTCATCATTTAGGCTAGAGACATAGGCCTAAAGGGTCTCCCACTCAAGCGAAGTAGCAAGGAAGAAAAGCTGAAGTGAAGAAGACTGTTTCTAGGGCTAGAAATAGTCACACGTGCGAAGAAAGGGTGGTCAAGATTGCGGGTATGAAAACAAGGACAAACAATCCATAAACTAGTGTTGATTGGGTTTGAAACTAGGCCTACAAGGCCTCCCAAGTCAAGCGAAGAAACCTATCTCTCTAGGGAAGGAAAAGGACCCTAATTCTCTAGGGTACCTCTCACACGTGCAAGAATTAGGGCTGCAGTGTTGTCACACTAAGGAAGAACGAAGTGCTGGAAGAAGGACAAAGTGCCAGGGAACGAAGTGCCGGAAGGAGGTGAACAAAATACTGGGAAACCATAATGTAGAGAAAAGGAAGGACTTGACTTTTGTTTGGAGGATCTTCTAGTCAAGGGTCGAGGGTTTGGCATTGATCAAGAAAGAAGCTTCAATAAGAGAAAACTTATCGAAGGGTTTTCCTCTCAAGAGAAGAGAGGTTTTGGCCCTGAGCCAACATCTTGTGTTCTTGTTTTATGTTTTGATAGCAGTTTGATGAAGCACACACACATGCATTAATAAGCAAAGAAGAAGATTAAGCTAACAAGAAAAAGTAAAAATATTTCACAAATTGTTTTCTTGTCACGAAGAATCACTCTACACCTAATTGCCCTAGATTCTTCAACACAACCGTCTTCTCAATTTTGGCCAACTCTCCTCTGGCTTAGGAGGGGTTCTTCTTGTAGATCTTAGAGATGAAATGTTCTGATCAAAACCAAGTCAAGAGCACTCTGATGCTTCTACCTCACACTACAATCAAATGATCTAACCAGTTAGGGTTTGGGTGGAAGGTAGGATTGCTAGGCTTTTCTATAAAGCAATGTTGCAGTTATCGTTATCGGGATATTATCGGCAAGGGAAAAAAAGGGGAAAAATTGGAGAAAATCATAAAAATCGGGAAATAATCGGGCAAAAATCGTAAAATACAAAAATATTCGTTTTTTTCCAATTTTTTTAATATCTAAAGCATCTACAGCATAAAATAAATACATTGACACATAAATATGATAAAAGAACTAATATATAAGATGTGTAATATCATTTCTAGTGCTACATCACACATAATAGTGAATCATGTTCTGAATAGTAAGTCCTGAATTCTGAGTCCCAACTCAGCCTCAAAATATCAACAAAAAATATAATAATGTATCTCATATCATGAGTCATAATGTCATATACAATGAAATGAACCAAATAACTAAAGTCTAATACTACTGATTTCCTCTGCCCCTCTTGCGAGAAAATACAATAGCTTTCCCTTTACCTCTAGATGTAGATGCCGGTGGAGTCGGCAGTGGACTCTGTTGTGCTCTAGAAGCCGAAGAACTAGGAGCTACAGAAGGTAGATCACGTCCTAGGGGTAGCTTGGGTAGGTTGCGTCACCTCCTCCTCCTCATCACAAAATCGGGGCAAAAACGAAGAAGAAGAAGAAGAAGAAGAAGAAGAAGAAGATTTTTCAAGATTTTTTCGTAAAAACCGCGATTTTTTCAAGTTATTGCGATTTTTTGCCAAAAAAAAAAAAAATTAACGTAAAATTCGGGTGATAGTATCACCAAACTCAAAAAATCGTGATTTTCGCAACACTGCTATAAAGCAATGTTGCACTAATCGTTATCGGGATTAAATCGGCGCGGGGAAAAATCAGAAAAAAAATCGTAAAAATTGGGAAAAAATCGGTAAAAATCGGGAAAAAATTGTAACATACAAAAATATTCATTTTTTTAATATCTAAAGCATCTACAACATAAAATAAATACATTGACACAGAAATATGATAAAAGAACTAATATATAAGATGTTTAATATCATTCTAGTGCCACATCACACATAACAGTGAATCATGTCCTGAATAGTAAGTCCTGACCAGAGTTGCGGGGGAGCACCCCCCCCGAACCCGGTCCCAATCCACGCTCTGGTCGGGAGCGCGCTCCCGATAAAAAAGTTTGCGCTCCCTGCCAAAACAGGGAGCGACCTCGGGAGCATCGCTCCCGGAGCGAAAATTAAAGCCCGGGAGTGATTGCTCCCGCTCGCTCTCGAGCTTTTAATTTTCGCTTCGGGAGCAACGCGCGCGCCACTGGGAGTGAAAAGTGTGAAAAAAATCGCGGACGCCAAAAAAAATTTTTTTTTTTTTTTTTTTTGTTTTTTTAAGGGCTTGGGGGGCATTTTTTATTTCATTTTGACTTGAATGAGTTGAGGAGAGCCAAGGAGATTATGCAAAGGAGCGAGGAGCAAGGAGCAAGCCTGCAAGGAGGTTAGTAACTTAGTAATTTAGTAGTTTAAACTTTAGTTACTTAGTAATTTAGTTTAGTTTAGTTAGTAATTTAGTAAATATATAACTTATTTAGTAAATGAATCATGAATCTAAATAAATTAAATTAATTTTCTCATTCCCATTCCCATTCCCATTCCCATTAAATTTTGCAGATTCAAAAGCCTACAAATATCAAACATCATGGACCTGGTTATATTTCTTGGCATTTTCTTCTTCTTGGTCCCTTTTCTGGTTATTATGGTGCTAGAGAGTAGGAAACGGAGGGGCCAAAATGAAGAGGGGGATGAAGAAGCTGGAGAAAGTGGATTTGATGAAAACCCTGGTGAGGAGGAGCTGGAGGAGGGTGAACATGACTCTCAAAAAACTAAACAAGACCAAACCCCATTGTGGAAATATGTTAACAGGCCTGAAGCAGGGAAAGGGGGTGGAACCACTAAATTTCATTGCCCCCATTGCAACAATAATTACACAGGTTCATACACCCGTGCTAGAAAACACCTCTGCGGGAAAAGGCCATGGGATGGAGATAAACAAATAGGAATCAAAACTTGTGCAACTGTGTCAGCAGTAGATAGAGCCAAATACATAAGGGAAGAGGAGGAAGCCCAATACAAATCTAAAAAATCAAGGGGTTTCTTTGAACCAAGCTCACAATCACAAGCACAAAGAACTCCTTCAGCATCCTCCCAAGGCAGTGGATATGGAGGCATAGGGTCACCAGCTTTAAGGCGTAGAACCATATCAGATTTCCTTGATGAGGGGTGTAGGAATGATGTGGATTCAAAAGTTTACAGGTTTCTCTATGCATGTGGGATACCATTCAATGTTCTTCGCTCACCTTATTGGCACGCAATGGTTTCTGCCATAAATGATGCCCCTAAAGGATACAAGAGCCCTGGGTATGACAAGGCAAGAACCGTTGGACTTGATCATGAAAAAGCAAAAATATCACATTCTTTGAATAGAATGACAAGTTCTTGGACTGACCATGGGGTGTCCATTGTATCTGATGGATGGACAAATGTAAAAGGCAAGCCATTGATAAGTGTTCTTGCTGTGTCTGTTAGTGGTGCCATCTTTCTAAATGCATATGATTACTCAGAGAAGTTCAAGACCGACATCAACATTGCAGAAGCATTACTTGAAACAATTGACCGTATTGGGCCATACAATGTCATCCAAGTCATCACTGATAATGCTCCTAATTGTAAGGCAGCGGGAGCAATTATTGAGGATAAATACCCCAACATATGTTGGTTTGGGTGTTTGGTTCACACATTGAACCTTTTGATGCATGATGTTGTTAAGAACAAAAATGAACAATACAAATGGATTGGTGATTTGTACAAGAAAGGCAAACAAATGATAAAATTTATTACAAATCATAGCAATACCCATGGCCTTTTCCGCAGTCACTCAAGATTGGAGTTGTTGAAGATTGCGAAGACTAGATTTGGTAGCTATTACCTCACCTTTAGGCGCCTTTTGAAGGTAAGAGAGTCATTGGCTAGCATGGTATCAAGTCCACACTGGCAGGTATTAAAGGAAAGGGCTACAAATGCAGCTGACAGGCGAGGTTTTGAACTAGTGGAGGAGGCCGCTCTTGATGGTATGTTTTGGTCAAGTGTGAGGCAAGTATTGGATTTCACCAAGCCCATTTATCACATGATTCGGTTTGCAGATATAGGTAAACCAGTGATTGGCGAGGTGTATGAGCAGATGGATACCATGTTGAGGCAAATAAAAGATATTGTTCATAACAAAGATCCCAACTTGTACAAACTGATTCACGATTGTGTGTGTGTACGGTGGAATAAACTTAATCTTCCTCTACATTGCTTGGCGTATATCCTTATGCCAAAATACTATTCTACATCTTGGTTGGGCCAACCTGCACCAGGGGGTGGGATTAGGACCAAACCCCATTTAGATGCAGAGGTAACTAGAGGATATTTGGATGCATTAGAAAAGTTGATACCTGACAGGGAGGAATGTGCAGCTGTGCGCCTTGAAATAGGCAGATACTTCAGTGGCACTGGTTTGTTTGGTACCTTCCATGCAATGGAAGACAGAGACAGATTTGATTCTCTCACATGGTGGGAAACATATGGCGGCCAGGGACTTTTGCCAAAATTGGCAAAAAAAGTTCTATCACAGGTTGTAAATACTTCTTCTGCAGAGAGGTGTTGGAGCACCTACAGCTTCATACATAATGTGAAAAGAAACAGAGTCAATGAAAACCGGGCAGAAAGCTTGGTTTATGTGCACTACAATTTGAGGTTGTTGAGTCATTACTATGATCGGGTTTATGAGGATCCCACATATAATATCTGGGACAACCACCGAGAGGATGACAATTTGGAGGATGGCACTATACATCTTGAAGAATTGGAAGAGAAACTTATAAGGGATGAAGATGAAGCAGCCGCAGCAGCCATGCCACCTCCACCATCCAGTAGCAGTGCTTGAGTTCCGAGTCTTGTTCCTTTTCTGTCGCCACCTCCATCTACACCCTCACGTGGAGGGCATGTGCCTTCTAGTTCTGGTCGTCGGTCTGTGCGGGAGACTCCTAGAAGACCACTACGACCTGCTCATATAGGAGACTCTCGTGGCAAGGGCCACATGTAGATTTACAGTTTACTTGTCTTTTCTAGTTTCTATTAGTTTTCATAACTGTTGAGTCTTGAGTCCTTGACTCTTGACTCTTTCATATCATAATGATATTTTTTGTAAACAATATATGACTGTGACAATGAAAGTTTGAAGTTTGAAGTTGGCAATTATAACTCATTGGTAATGATTGTGATTCGTGAATTATGAATATGATGCTTCGTGAAAGACTAAAATTGTTTCATTTCATTTCATTATTCATAATTCATTTTATAACATTTCATTTCATGTTAACAGTTAGAACTTAGAAATATCTAAGATATTATTTCTTGTAATGGTTAAACTTAGCTTACAAGTACAACTTTGGTGATCAATGATGATAAATGTTATATATTGAATTTTCAATTTTGAAAGCTTGAAGTTGAAACTTTAAGATTGAATTTGATGAATCATGATTCACGAGACTCAATATGTTGTAGTTGTAATATGTATGTTACTAACTTGTGGACATGGTTGATGAAGATTATAACTTCTAGATGATTGATGTGATATGGTTCAATGATCAATCTATGTTTTTTTATGTTTTTATATCTAATTCATCATTCTACATGTTTTTGTTGACATATATGTATCAAAAATTTAAAAATATAAAATATATATATATTTTTAAAAAATCGCTCCGGGATTCGATCCCATACCAGGAGCCTCTGAAAATGTCGCTCCCGCTCCTGTTTTTGCTCCCGCTCCCCGCTTTCGCTCCTGCTCCCAAGTAACACTAGTCCTGACTCATGACTCCCAACTCAGCGTCAAAATATCAACAAAAAATATAATAATGTATCTCATATCATGAGTCATAATGTCATATACAATGAAATGAACCAAATAACTAAAGTCTAATACTCCTGATTTCCTTTGCCCCTCTAGATGTAGATGTCGGTGGAGTTGGCAGTTGACTCTGTTGTGCTCTGGAAGCTGAAGAACTAGGAGCTACAGGAGGTAGACCACGTCCTCTACTGGTGACAAGGGTAGCTTGGGTCACCTCCTCCTCCTCATATTTTTTTTTTTTGTTCGCGATTTGTACGAAAAAATAGGGCAAAATTTGTTTTTTCGTTTTTATCGGCTGATTATATCACGAAATTTAAAAAATCGCGATTTTACGATTTTATCGCGATAAAATCACGATTAGTGCAACATTGCTATAAAGTAATCAAGGTTATAGTTCAAAGGGAATGCCCCCAAAAATACACAACCATGAGAGTCCTTGGAGAGTGGAAGCCTAACAAAACGACTTTTATGTTTTACAAAATAGGTATAAAGTGATGGAGAATGAAGGATAAATCCCTTAGCTTATCAATGAATTTCTAGGCATACAGAGTCAGAGAAGGAGGAATTATTTGGAAGAGGACCGATGGGAATGATTTATGAGAGCGAGAAAAAGCTACAATGAGGTTTCTATACTCCATAAACCTTTGTAATTTTCAATCAAATTGGAGATAAATTGCAAGGAAGCTATATTAAGGGTCCTCAATGGAAACTTGATGATAATCTTGCAAAGGTGATGTGAGAGTTGTAAGAGATTCGACACATTTGGTGAAAATTTCAATGAATCCTTAATTCTACAACAATACAAGATGGATGAAGGTGCTTACAGTAAATTTGCACAAAATCACCATAGAATCACCATTTATCATCCAAGAGAAAATTCATTCACTCACAATATCCTCGCCAAGACAATTTCGCTGAACTTGCAATATCCATAGCAAATTTAGAAGTGAAAAGATCATAGAAGACATTAGACTAGCTATGGGATTTCTCCCCCAAAACTCCATGAGAGAATGAGGGGAGAGCTCTCTATTTGTAGGAGAGAACCTCAACTTATTATTACAATAAAAGCATATTTTCTAAACTAAAATCCCCTAATTTAGATTAAGGAGGGGCAAAAGGCCCTCCCTACAAATTAATTAATATAAATTAATATAAAATGGGGCTTCTTGTTGGAAATACTAAGGGCGGTGAATCAATTTTTCTTAGCAATAACACTTTTTAATCCTTTTCAAAGCATTAGTTAATCTTCAGTTATTATTATTGTTCTTCTTCAAATGATCATAAACAATAATCAACAATAGACAACACCATACAACAATGTAGAAAGATAAAATAGAGGACACAAAGATTTTTAGGTGGAAAACCCCCTCCGTGTCAAAAACCACCAAACGCTTCTTTAGTAATTGTCTACTCTGTATTAAAAGAAAATTGATTACATCAAGATTTCAGCTACAACCGAGGGAGACGTCAACCCCCTAATTCACAGGCTACAACCTGTAAGACGCTATTAGACCCTAATATCCTGTTGCAACCAGAAGGATGCCCCAATGCCTTGTAGATCAGGCCACACCCTGATGAGTGCCCCAACAATCTGTTTGCCATTTGCTGTCGAAAATAATGTTTCACTACCCTGTTAGTTTATCAACCACAAATAATTGGACGCCACAATGCCCTATGCAAGCCACAACTTGCCGTAACACCACCCTGCCACCTTGAAGTGTTCTCAGGCCACAACTTGAAGGTGACTCCAATCACTTAGAAGAGTCGGTAGATCATGTTTCACAATTTTCACACTGGATCCCCTGTACTTTGAATCAATGTAGAATAGCTGTAAGAAAGATGTAGACTAAATGTTGAATCCTGGTAGCCACTGATCACTGTTCCCACAAACTGATTATTGCACAATGCTACACATCAAGCTATCACTGTTCAACTGCACATCACTGTCACTGCACACTGTATATCATTGTTACTACAAATAACTGCACAATTGTTGGCTGTCATTGCATGTCACGGTGTTGAAGAAAATGTAACTAGGTTCAATATTTATACATGTAATTTTGATCTTTGTACTTGTAAAGAAAAGAAATATTATTTTTGAGAATTATAAGAATGAGTTTCTTGCTCATTCCATAGGTCTAGAAAAGTCAAAGAGTCAAAGAGCTCTTTTTGAGCATTTATGTAATGTATATGAGTCAACCTAGAGTCTAGTTCAACCCTCCAAGATGAGCACAATCATCTTGAAGAAGGTAACAAGCTAAACGATGAAGAGAACAATTAAGTCGGCCAGCAAAATCGATATAAAGAAAAGCCACATCGACTCAGATGAAGTGACACAACAATTCACATTCATGTCGGCTCATTTATAGAGATAGAACAACTATGTATACTCAACTAAACTTCACAAAAGCATAGACAAAATATCGCATTACTCTGTGGCTTCGGAAAAGACAGCAAGGTGCAGTCACGATGATAACCACAGTGAATACCCTCGCATTCCTCTCAGAAATCTCGATCAAGTTAAAGGTTACAAGAATTTCAGAGGAAGTCTTTATTATAGAATCTCGGTTGAGGAAAGGGTCTATGGTTCTCGAATGCACATTATAAGAGTACACGCTCTCGGCATAAATATCACAGTAGTGTATGCACAGCATGACAAAGACGAGGATAATCTCTGAACACAGTCACATACTCGATGAAGTTCTCTATACTGTCATAGTCATGGTAACAAGGATGATCACAGTCTCAACATAAAGGAAGGATCTCAATGTACGTCAAGATGTCATCATAGGCATGAAGGATTAACATGAGGACTTCGATGCAACAGTCACATGTATATATCTATATACATGTCTCATCATAGAAACCTCATCTACATAATGATGATCTCGGTAAGCAGTAAAGCACTAAGTAAAGATAGAGATATGGTGCAACGATTTTGCTCTCATGAATATCTGAGTGATGTTGCAGCAGTAATGGATGTCTCAGTGGTGTAGTGACACTGATGATCTCAGCAGTATGAAGAAGAGGATTGGTGGCTTGGTCTTGGGGTGGCTCAGTTAGTCAAGGTTCATGGTCTTGGTGTTCGTCAATTGGAATCCTATAAGAAGAATTTTATGCGGGTTTCCCTCTTCAAGAGGGAGAGGTTTTGGCCCTGGCAGAATGCCAACTTATTGTGTTCTTGTCTCTTTGTTATGGTAGCTATTTAATGAATAAAAGAAGACACACTAATGTTAACAAGCTAAGCACTAATAGTTATCATGTAAAGAAGAATCTCATTAACCCTGTGCCCTAGATTCTTCAACATGGTATCAGAGGTATGGTTACAGTGTAAGGAAGGGCAGAAAAGAGACCTGGAAAGAACAAGCCTACAACAAGAAGTCTACAAACAGAACTTTGGATCGCTCTAATCGGATGGTATAGGCTCTCGGTGACACAGATCAATGACATGTTCGAACTCTTAAGCAGTCTTGATGAGCACAGCAAAGTATAATACCTCAGTATATGAACTCGGTGGATACTCTGTTTTGGTAAAAGAGGAGAATACCATGTGCCGACACTCTTATGATTTCTGTACTACCTTGGCATCAATATAATCACTGTCTCATAATCGCAGTCCTGTCACTACATGCTCATGATGGAGAGATACACTAATAAGTCTTGACACATCTCTGTCTCGGTAATTTCTCAACATAAGAATGATGGTCTCAAACATCCTACAACACCACTTAGTTTCGATGGAAAGAATCACGGTGATCCCAATTCTACTTATGATGCTTAGTTATTAACGATCTCAGGTAAAATGCAATCGTTTGAGTAATTCCATACAAGTCCTCGATACAAGGAGACATTTCTGTCTCAGCATAAATTGTAATCTCAGGCAAACAAAGTATTGTTGGTGCTCAGAACTCAGGAAAAGAATGCAGGTTCGGTGATCACAATCACATCCTCGGTAAATATTTCTGTGCAATCATGATAAACACAACTTACATTCTCGGTCAAGGTGCATAAGTTATGATCTCAGTAAAAACTATGAAGAGACAACCATGATCTCGGTAGATCAAAAGGCAGGTCCCCAATACATATCTCAATAAAACACAGTGATGAATTTGGTGACAAGTTCGGCTCACAACGCACTGCAGAGTTCGAATGAACAACACTCATGGACATCACTGTCTCGGTACAATATCTATATACTTGTCACAGTTTCGAATCTGGTCTATAAACATGATCTCAATAGCATGATGCTCTGATCAGAGCATGAATTTGCTGATGCTGAGTGTAACAAGGTCCACGTGTGGGATGGCACTATCACTAGCATGTCAAATATAGGAGTCAAAAAGGCCTTGAAGATGAATTAGGAATCAAGATGATCTCAAGATCATAAAGAAGTTTTGGTGATAACAAGATCACAAAAGTCATAATTCTAGAAGGTCTCCGAAGAAGTTTTGGTAAAAGGATACTAGTGGTACATGATGGGCAGCTCAAGCAAAGGGAGCATCAAGGTGAAGATCTCCTCTTCACATGCCAAGTAAGTATCTTTTATGATTTTTTTTTTTTGGTTTAATGACTTTGATGTGCAAGAAGACATAAATATTGGAGGATAGTCATAGTCTTCATGATAAAGGTCCTTGCATAGAATGAGGGGGATGGTCTTAGTCCTCATAGATGAATCGTTAATAAGGTCTCCTTTGAATTCATAAGGTAGACATTAGGGAAGCTAGTAGAACATTCTAAGAAAATTCATGTCACTGGATAGGATGGAAGGATCTGAATGAAGTTCATGGTAAGAGAGAGTAGAATGCTTTAAGGCAGTCTCTCTCTATAAGTCTCTTTTTGGGCTCTTAGATCTTGTGTAGAATGTGACTACAATATATTATCAGATATGATGTGACATTATCTCGTGACATCATCACAAGGGTGACTAGATTCAGAAGGATAAGTTAGATACCAAAGTCAACAACTTAGGGTTTCTATGAAAGAAGGCAAGTTGTAGGCTACAACTTTGCAGAACTAAAACATTTGAAGAAGGCTCATCATGCAAAAGGAAAACATTTGTTGAATAGGGATCTTTAAAGATCCTCAAGATTCTCTGATGGAATCTTCAATAGATTCACTGATTCAAGGATGAAGCAAGTGTTTCAATAGAAATTCCAGCCTATAGAGTTCATGAATAATAATATGATGACATAAGAGCAGTTCAAGGGGTTGAAGATCTTTCAATCAAGGAAGTTACTCAAAGAAACCTGGACAACCTAAAGGTAAAATGAGGTATGTATACTTGTATTTAAGTTTTATAATGACATGTCATATGGTTGCAGATCAATATTTCTATCTGGAGAAGCATGATTGAAGGAAAAGGATCTCCTCCTCTGAAAGGACGCAGAAAGACGTAAGTCACACCAGATGAAATCAACATAATATGACCTCATATAAAATATGAGGTGGTTGACACAATTACATAACTCTGATTAGAAAACTCTGAAAGGACACCTAGGAATGGAATGTGTAAGGAAGGAAGAGATTGTGAGATATGCAACCCTGATGAATGCAATCAACATCCAAAAATATCAAGAAGACTTGACTAGAAAATCTCCTGGAAAGACATGGAGACTTTGATGGAAAAGATATAGATCCTTGACAATGGATATCTTTGGGATATGTGTCAACATGTATGCAGGAAGCTAATATCTACAGAAAGATGTCATGATGAAGAGCCATCTAGGAAGGTACGATTTGATTTAATAATATCTGGATAAGTTCATGCAGAGCTACTTACAAGTAAAACTAGCATTCATGTGATGGATGGAAGAAGCATGATGAGAAAGAAGTAGTCATATGACGAAGGTTCCAAATATGAAGAAGACCACTTTCCATGAAGAAAGGAATGACATGCCGAACTAAGGAGGAAAGTGATTGATGGCTGTTTCCCTACAAGGAAGAAGCTCAACTAAAATTCATGACATCAAGGAAAGAAGTTGCTGATATATAGAAGAGTCCCTAGCTAAGAGTGATCTCTGACAAGTTCTTGATTAAAAGGGAGCTTGGGCAAGTTTTTGATCAAAGGAAACTTGGGCATATCTTCCCCAGTTGAGAGTGAGAGATAGACACAACATTCTTGTCTTTACTTTGGAAGAAAGAATGGAGGTTTGGGTAATCATATAGCATCTGATGCTCTTTGAGGATGTGTAGGGCATCCAAGACAAGAGTAGGCAAGAGGACTGATATTCTTTGAGGGTTGGGAACCCAAGATAAGAATAGCCCTAGAAGGTCATACTCAGTAAACACCCGGGTGGGTATATACCTTGAGAGACAATGATGAAGGTGTCTATATTCATTGGTCTTGCCAACATTGTATGTGCTCTAATCTAATGAGATAGAGCTGTCAGTCAAGGCCTTGCTGTGGAAACAATGTTGGTTAATATTATGCTGTAACAGAAATTACCAACAGGATTCTTCTTATGAGAAATTCTTCAGATTGAGAATAACCAAGTTCCATTGTAAATACCTCCCTACTTAAGAGCAAGTGTTGAAGAAAATGTAACTAGGTTCAATATTTATACATTTAATTTTGATCTTTGTACTTGTAAAGAAAAGAAATATTATTTTTGAGAATGATAAGAATGAGTTTCTTGCTCATTCCATAGGTCTAGGAAAGTCAAAGAGTCAAAGAGCTCTTCTTGGAGCATTTATGTAATGTATATGAGTCAACCTAGAGTCTAGTTCAACCCTCCAAGACAAGCACAATCCTCTTGAAGAAGGCAACAAGCTAAACGGTGAAGAGAACAGTTAAGTCGGCTAGCAAAATCAATATAAAGAAAAGCCACGTTGACTTAGATGAAGTGAAACAACAATTCACATTCATGTCGACTCATTTATAGGGATAGAACAACTATAAATACTCGACTAAACTTCGCAAAAGCACAAACAAAATCTCACATTACTTTGTGGCTTCGGAAAAGGAAGCAAGGTGTAGTCACGATGATAACCACAATGAATACCCTTGCATTCCTCTCAGAAATCTCGATCAAGTTAAAGGTCACAAGAATCTCGGAGGAAGACTTTATTATAGAATCTCGGTTGAGGAAAGGGTCTATGGTTCTCGAATGCACATTATAAGAGTACACACTCTCGACATAAATGTCACAGTAGTGTATGCACAATATGACAAAGACGAGGATAATCTCTGAACAAAGTCACATAGTCGATGAAGTTCTATACACTGTCATAGTCATGGTAACAAGGATGATCACAGTCTCAACATAAAGGAAGGATCTCAATGTACTTCAAGATGTCATCATAGACATGAAGGATTAACATGAGGACTTCGATGTAGCAGTCACATGTATATATCTATATACATGTCTCATCATAGAAACCTCATCTACATAATGATGATCTTGGTAAGCAGTAAAGAACTAAGTAAAGATAGAGATATGGTGCAACAATCTTGCTCTCATGAATATCTCAGTGATGTTGCAGCAGTAATGGATGTCTCAGTGGTGCAGTGACAACGATGATCTCAACAGTATGAAGAAGAGGATTGGTGGCTTGGTCTTGGAGTGGCTCAGTTAGTCAAGGGTCATGGTCTTGGTGTTCATCAATTGGAATCTCTATAAGAAGAATTTTATGCGGGTTTTCCTCTCCAAGAGGGAGAGGTTTTGGCCCTGGCAGAATGCCAACTTATTGTGTTCTTGTCTCTTTGTTATGGTAGCTATTTAATGAATAAAAGAAGACACACTAATGTTAACAAGCTAAGCATTAATAGTTATCATGTAAAGAAAAATCTCATTAACCCTGTGCCCTAGATTCTTCAACACACTGCTCATGAATGAATAGTAATAAATGCAAAACCACTGTCATTATCAGGCTGCACTCGATGCTACAACCATTTAGTACTGCTATCAAATAATGGTACAATCCATGGTGCCTCAAGTAATCCCAATGACCTGCAATCAATGCTTTGAAACTCTGCCCCCAGAGAGCTACGAGCATATATGTAAGCACGTTGTTTGATTGTTCAAGCCCTGCTATCCATCCTTCTCGAATAGGTTGTATACTTGAAGGATGTTCACTTAACTGTTTGCTACCCTTGGAAGACGAGTAGGAGAAGAATGCTTGAAGTTGAATAATTAAATTTGCTGGTCTGCCCTAGAGATCCTTCGTTGTCTTAGCTTGAGGTTGTTGAAAATTTTAGAGCCAATGTCATATGACAGTTCGTTGAGTTTTATGTTTTGACAAGTGGGATATGTGTTATTTTATAGTCTAATTCTTCGCTTAGGAGGGGCTTCATTAAAGATAGACGTTGGAGTAATTTATTGGAGAGAAATTAAATATTAGTTTTATTTAAATTAAAACCATGAATAAGGTGTTTTAGAATTAAGTGTTAGAAACCCATTGTTAATGTTTAGGAAACCCATTGTATATTTTAATGTGTAGGAAACCCATTATATTTAATGTTAGTGACTCTAAGATTACTTTTCCATAGGGGTAGTTATTTATTCAATTACCTTTATTATTATTATTATTTTTTATAATGTACTTTTCCTTAAGCTCTACTAAAATTTGAAGTTCATGATTGGCTTAATGCATATGGTCCTACTCGAGTGTGAAGTCAATGATTGGTTTACTACCTTTGGATCTTGAAGTTATTCAATTTATACGTGGTGAGATTATGGTGAGAATCTCTGTCATATATTGACAACCGTTGGTGAATAAGGTGTCATGTCTCTACCCCTTGGGGTTTTAGCCCACAAAACTAGGTCTTCAACTTTAAACTCATTTTTCTCTCAAACCAGAAGAAACCACAGGGCGTACCACATATCAACAGAAACATCTCTTCGAGGATAATCTAATGACCTAGTTCTTCAACACAAACTCAATGGTTTGGCCCTTCAAAAACCCTCAACAAGGTCGGGTACATGCTCAGTGTAGGGAATCCAAACCCTAGGACTTGGGTTTTCAGCCATCCAACAATATAACTGCCATCTTGATGTAATTTGACAATTACTAAGAAGTGTTCATTAACCATTTGACATCAATGATTGATGTTTTTAGTCAAAGTCAAACCCAATCAACTCCATGGGTTGACATCAATGACAACACCATCCAACACTTCTAATGTCATATGTACAAAAATTAGGGGCTCTAGCCCTCAAAAGATGACTCTTCTCGACAAATGAAGGGCAAAAATAGGGTGCTTGTGTAGTGTCCAACCTCTAAAGACTTGCTGACAACTGGAGTGGTACCTGAAGATTTTTCGAAGACTCCATGTCCAAGGATGTACCAAAGGCTTCTTGTACCATCAGAGATCATCATATTACCAGAGTTTTTCCCCTCTACTTCCTCTTCTTATCATTTTCTGTTGTACTTAAATTCCATAATCCATGTGGGGACAATGTAAAAAGTGATGCTAGTATGATGAGGAGTCGAGTCATGTAACATGCTTGGGTAGCCTGGGACCTTGTCATCAAGTGAATATTACTTTGGGAGGTTTTTTCACTTGATTAATTATCATATCCTTACGGGGACTTAATAATTAATTGAGTTTTTCCTCCAAGCATACCCCCAAAGCCGGATTACGGCTTGATGGTGATGCCTTGGGTGAGTCCTAGTGTCTAGAGTCATTGTATATTACCATAGTAGATCACACAAAAAATTTCATGGAATTTGATTAGGTCTAAGGGGTCATTTTTTAATTTTTAAATTTCCCGTAGGTTGGAAATTGGAATAAAATTTGTATATGAAATGTAATGAGTGATGTTTAGAGAAGTTGTGTGGGGTATGAATATTAAAAATTACACCTCTCATCCTTAACTTTCTACTATGACACACTTTGAGGGGTTAAAAATGTGTTCTAGACCCTTAAAACCCACTTTTCCTAAGCTTAGTGGGAAATTTGGTAATAAATTAAATTAGAAATAAATTAAATGGAGAGAAATAAATTACTCCATGTGAGAAAATGACATGGAAATGACTTGGAAATTATCTCAAGTCAAAGGAATGAGACAAAGGATATGTTGGAGGATGATTTGGCGCCTTGCAGCATAAATACTTGGCCCACTCAAGGAAATCAAATTTCTTGACATAAATGCAACAACTTTTGACTGGAAAATTCGAATTTGTCGAGTTAATGCACATTTGGGAGGGGATTTGGGAGAATATTTGGCAGAGATTTTTATGGGAAATTGTTTCCACATTGGTTCCCACCCATATGCACTTGTCATTTCATCATGGAATTAGATTTTGTTTGAGGGGTTCTTGATGCCACTTGGGAAATTCGAATTTCCATGAGGGTGCTTTGGGATTGTTACCCATTTGCTTTGGAATTGTCACCGTTTGCCTTGGGATTGACTCCCAAGCTTCTATATAATAAAGACTTTGTGCTCTCACTTATGAATCCATTGTTTACTAGCTATTGTGCTTGCAGAAGCACTGCTACTTGTACATTTTTCAAGAATATAAATAAAAAAACTTTGGGGGTTCATTCATGGGTGTTATTCCTTTAGAGCATGATGCATTGTGAGCTATTGGTATAATCTTTTCTATGCTCTGAGTTATTTCGTTTTCCATATATTCTTGTAAACTTGTTAGTGCAAAGCTATTTTGTGTTAGCATTTGATTTGAAAGTAGTCTCTAGATATTGAAAGTTCTAGTTTATTTTCAAATAAATTTCTAGAAGTTTCAATTCATTGTTTGCTTATCTAAATCTATATGGACTAATATGTGATTCGAGTATTGTAGAAGAATTTTGTTGGAACAAGCGTGAGGGGAAGTCTTTAGGAGACCAACCCATTCTTGGGGCACTTTCAAAGGAACTCTCATTTGTTATTTGGATTCACTTAGTTTATCTTACGAAAAGTGTCTTGCAGGGATTCGTTTGGGCATAGCTTGTTCAAGCAAATTATTTTAAAATTAAAATTTTTTAAAATAGTACTTCATTAGTTTAAATTTAGGTACTTGAGAGTTTTTTCTAAACTAAACCAAGTGATGGGGTTCACTCCCATTTGATTTGGTTTCTTGTATATTATTTGTATTTTATTGTAGTTGTTTTCATATTCTCTCTACACTAATTTGTCTCTTGATCTTGCAACCCATAGGTAGAGTGTTGGTGATAAGAGCATCAAGGAAAGATCACACAAGCTCTAACTTTTTTATTGTAGGACCTCTCAAGCCCTTTCAAAGTTGATTTTTTTAGGAGATCGTGGACAAAGAGGAGGGTTGTTAGAGGGCTGCTATTTGGCAAGGCCGTGGGAATTTGAGGAGGATTGGTTTCTTGTCTTGTGAAAAATTTCATTCACCTTTGGAGGCAAAGCTTTGAGACATCACGAGACACTTAATTTCTTCATCTTGAAAACTTTCTTATTGTACTTTCCTCATTTTCTGATAAAGAGATCTAAAGCTTGATAAGCTTCATGCATTGTAAAGATCCCTCTTGGAGTTTTACTTGAGACCTCTTGGAAGGTTCCTCATCTTTTAACATCTAATAAAAGTTTAGTTTTTCTTGTGGGAGCTTGGGTTTTCATCCAAGACATCATTTTCTCCTTATTAAAAAAGTGGAACATGTGGGTGGTTTGATCTTGCACTTGTTTTTTTAATTTTCATCTTGCATGCCTTAAAATTAACAAAACCTCAACATCACAATCTAATTTTCTGAATTTGCTTTTGTTGCTTAATTCCATTTTATGCTTTGCTTTGCAACTTCAAGTTTTGCTTTAAAATACAATTTTGAATTTTACTTTTGGAGCAATTTATTTCATTTTATGCAAAACAATCTCATTTCAAGTAGCAAAGTTTGTTTTGTTAGTTTAACAATTTGCTTCATGTTGGCCTCACAATAGGCTCTTTTTTTGCATGCTTATTTATTTTAAATTATTTGTTCATCTTGCAAGCATATAAATTTCAAGTTTCATTGCTTTAGTTGGTTATTGGTTTATTATTTTTCAAAGCAATTACTTTTAACTTACAATCTTATATGTTTATGAAACTTATGTATCTTGCATTATTTTGAGCAACTATCTAAGTTATCTTGTCGATCATACTTCCATTACTTGAAGCATTTCCATTTTTGCAAAGCATTTGTAATCTTACTTGCATAGCATATTAGACATTCTAATATAGTTGCATTTTAATTTAATTTAAATCCAAGCATAAGCTTGGTTTGAGGACATTTTTAAGGAGCCCTTTCTTTCATCAACTTGAGGGACATAGACCCTCTTCTATGGTTAACACGATGACCTTGTAGTCATAAGCATTGTGGTCAACAAAATCATCATTCAAACAAATGCTTCAGAGACAAGCCTCCTACAAGAACAAAGATTCACCTTGAATGGATAACTTCTTGGCAATGGACTTCAATAACCAAGAAGATATTTCAGTCACATGTCAAATTTTCTTCTAGAGTATTAAAAAATCTTGCAGTTGAGTTTTCTCCATCTTCTCACTTTGTATCTAAAAGGGGGAGATTTGATGGTCATCTACAAATTTCAAACCTAAATCAAGCGAGCCTGAGCCACAACTTGAACCTACTGCATGAGCCTACAGCTAGAGACAACCATAGCCAGATTCAAAGTTTTAACTAGAGACAGAGAAGCCCATAAGGATGCCTTTGGTTGGTGGCCTTCCTTATGTTGAAGAATCTAGGGCAATTGGGTATAGTAGGATTCTTCTTGACTTGATAACAATTTGTGGAGTCTTTTTACTTTTGCTTGTTAGCTTAATCTTCTTATTATTATTATTAATGCATGTGTGTGTACTTCATCAAACTGCTACCAAAACATAAGAACAAGAACACAAGATGTTGGCTCTCTACTAGGGCCAAAACCTCTCTTCTCTTGAGAGGAAAACCCTTTAGTAAGTTTCTCTTATTGAAGCTTCTTATTGATCAATGCCGAACCCTAGACCCCTGACTTGGATATCCTCCAAGCACAAGTCAAGTCTTTCTGACACTTTGTTTCCTTGGCACTTTCTCCTTCCGACACTTCGTTCTTCTTTCAATTGTCGATAGACCTTGTTGCACTTGCTCTAGAAGAGACACCTTTTGATAAGCCCCTTTTCTTTTGATGATCCCTTCCTTCTACTTGACCAAATGAGCTCCTTCTTCAAGGTGTAGGTGCAGACTTGATATGACTGTCCTGCAGCCTTAGATTCTCGCACGTGTGGTGATTTACTTGATATGGTAAGCTCTTTTCCTCCTTCGCTTGAGTGTCCTTCTCCTTCACTTGATTGGGAGGCCTTATAGGCCTAGTTTACTAGCCCAATTAGAGAGATATGCCAACTGTGGGTTTTTGCTGTTATGACCGCAGGCAACCTTCCTTTTCCTCGCATGTGTGACTGTAGGTTGCCCTAGAAATAGTCCTTTAAGGTTCGGTGTTCTTCCTTCCTTCGTTGGTGCACTAGAGGCTCCCTTTCTCGTCTCTTTTTCACCCTTTACTTGCTCATTTACTTCGCTGATTTCAGAGGTAAGTGAGTGTGTTATAGTGGAGTGGACAACCTCTATATATAGAGGACTGTCCCTCCCTTTAGGCCGACTAGAAGGCCGACTTGAGGACTGTTTGGAGGCCGACTTGCTGTCTTACTTTGGATGGCTTCTTTGGTGGTGTCACATGCTTGAAGGAGCCTCTTTGATGGTGCCTTTGCATAGGAGGGGACTTGACTTTGCTTGGAGGTATTCCCTTGACCCTTAATACATGGTGTAACATGCCCTTAAGGCCTTCAATATTTCTTTTTGACTATTTGACTCACCTATAACACTTAACATGTGCTAGACCTATTTCAATGAGCAAGAAACTCATTGACATATCTTATAAAAATAATATTTCTTTTCTTGAATAAGTACAAAGTACATTTATGAAGACCGAACCTAGTTACATTTCCTTCAACACCTCAAACCATTGCAAGTTGAAGACCTCCCTTTTTCCAGGTTGAAGGTCTCCCGCTTCAAAGCATTACGAAGCACTTCCTCTATAGAAGACTTTAGCGTCTTGCCAAATTTGGAAGAGTTCCGGGAATCGCACTAAGCATTCCAAGTTGAGATCCCAATGGCCTCCCTATTCAAGACAATAGGGAGTACTTCCTCTAGCAGAAGACTTCAGCTTCTTGCCAGATTTGGAAGAGTTCCAGGAACTACACTAAGCGTTCCAGTGTTGCTGGTCATCCTTAAACCATCACCGGATGAGACCTCGAGTTCTCCTACCTTATGCCATCTTTTCAGAGATCACATTCAACCATTGGTTGCCACTTTTGTATTACAACTCCCTTCTTGGACTCATATATACCCCTTCGGATTAAGGGTGGGGGGGGAGGGGGCAATGTTGGACGCCTAATCTGCTAAGGGTTATGGTGTGGAAGTTGAACAATCAAAGGGAGTCCAAGAGACATTGGAATATGAATCTAACAGTGATGTAAAATGTATAAATGTACATCAATGTGAATAGAAAATTTTAATTCAATGTTTTATCTTTCATCTTCTGTCCATTCCATGTGTGTGTTTAACATAAACTACGAGCTTTGTTGCAAGATTTTCTTCATACAAAAAGGTATGATCATTCTTCATTTGAGAATTGCTTTATATTACTAAATCTCTTATGTCTAGGGTTTTAAATTATAGAGATTCCTGTTAGGGTGATTAATCGCTAGAATGAATCTACCCTTATTATACTCTCTCTCTCTAGAATGAATCTACTCGTATTATACTATCTCTCGTCATTTTTAGTGAAACCCTAACCCTTAGGGTTCACTATAAAACCCTAGCCTTTCGATGCTTAGGTGTGCTAATGATGAAATCCTAATCTTTTTAGGGTCTATTGATAAAGTTTAGATTTCTTATAAAATGCTACTCTCTTGATTTTTAGGGTTTTGGTAATGTTATGATAAAGCTGTAGCTTTTTAGGGTTTGTTGTTGATGTCTAGAAACCCTATATTTTTAGGGTTTGATAAATTATGGTTTATGACAAAACCCTTGCTAGAATCAATGTAAGATCCTAGAAATAAAACCCTAGGTGTATGTACTTCTGTATGGTCGAAACCCTAGCCTAGTAAAATTGTTGTATCTCTAATTTTGGAATTTGAAGATGTATCTAGGGATTGATATAAGAAAATAATAATGAAATCGTATATATGAAATGCTAAAATGATAACTTGATTGTTTATATTCTCTTAATGAAAGGGTTTGTAATAAAATCCTAGTGGTATTTGTCATGAAATTCTAGTGCATAATTTTAAATGCTATGTTTGGATTGCTAACTTGATTTAATTGCTGATATCTAAGACTTTAAGTCTTGATGATGGAATCTAGGGTTTGTGACGAAAACGAAGCTTGATTATTTTTATGCTTTCATTTGTAATGACATGATTTTAATATAGTTGATTTCATGCTTCTGTATATTTGTATTTGGTTGTTCTTGCTGTTGAAGATTTGTAGGTACATAATCTTCAAGATGTTGAAGATATTTCATAGTTGAAGATGATGATAAGCATGATGGATAAAGGAAGCTATAAGAATGATATACAAGATGAATAGATGATTACCACAAGAAAGGATGATGTTCTTGAAGAAATGAAGCTTTGAAAGGTTGAAGTTTCTTCGATGATATAAGAATGACGCTGTTGATCTTCCTAAGTTGAGAGGGAGATTGGATGAAAGAAAGGGTATATCTCCCCAGTTAAGAGGGAGGGCCTATTATAGTGAATACCTTGAAAGAAAGAATAAGGCCAAGCAATGAAAATACTGCAAATGGACATTCTTGATTCATGAAGTTGCAAACAAAGCCTGGTTGTGTTGATAGTACTAAGGCTGAGTTTAGAGCCACTGTAAGAAGTTAAAGAAGAAAGCTCCCAACAAAGATGCATTTGGATAGTATGGTGATGACCTAAGCAACATCAATATATTTGAAGATCCCAAAGATTTGTGTTAACTTGTATATATATTTGAAAGTTTATTGCTAATTGGGATTGTGATTATACAGGTTAATCTCTCCATAAAAGGGTTGAACATTTTGAAGCATGTTGGAACTAATGGACATATCTGATTTAGTTTATAGGGAGAGTTGAAGCTTCTTGGTGTGGCAAGACTCTTGGGAGGACATCTAGCGACTTGTGATGATGTCTAGATCCCGAAGTAGTGAGGGTGGCATTGGTCCTAGAGCTTCGACCTTGGCAAACACCTTAGTCCCCACCTGATGAGATACCTTGGTCAAGTATCTAATCTGTAGCACTACGTGTCCTGTGACTGTTCATAGAGCACATCATTTTGAGATCTTCCATGTACCTATGTATATATGTAATTATGAATATCTCCCTAGTTAAGAGGGAGTGTTGAAGAATGTAACTAGTGTCGGTCTTCATAAATGTTATTGAGTCATGATGTAATTTATTTGTCAAAAGAAAGAAAGAAAATTTTTATTTTTTCCCCCATTTTTTTAGGGGTGGTTCACGAATACTCGCTGGCCGCTACATCCATGGGAAAAATCTAGGTAGATCAACCCGAAGGGATCTACCCGCCGACCAAACAAGCAAGGCCTAACCCCAAGGGCATTGAGGAGATTTGACCTCATGGCCTCCCAACTGGTGAGGTACTTAGCAATGGGAACTCGACCAACTGAGCTAACCCTTGGGGCTTAAAAAGAAATTTTATTATAAAGGAAAATTATTTATTAAAACATGGGTTTCATGCTTTATTATTTTATTTTCTAGGTCATTGCCTCCATTTAAGGCTTCTAGGTTTTGTCAAGACTCAAAAGAGTCTTTGTCACATTTATTAGACCCTTCTTAGGAATTTGTACCATGTAAAGAAATTTATTTTGAGTAAAAAATAGTCATTTTGTCCCTCCTTACCAAGTCGGCCCAATTAAAGGGAATTCAACCCTGTGGAAGTTGTATATATAGAGACAGTTCGACTCATTTGGAGCATATACTCAACAAGTTCAATCTACAAGAGAAACAGGACAAAAAGAGAGTGAATTGCAGGAGAAGAAGACCTAATTCAAGGAAGAAGTTAAATCAATGTTTAGAGCATCTCTCTCTCACACGTGCGAGTTTTATAGAGTTTCTGGGCAAGTTGCAGGGGCCGAAATTTCTGTAGTTACTACAGGTCCAAAATTCTATAGCTGGGGGGTTGAAATTCTAGATCAAAGCAATATTTGAGGAGCTAATATTTGGAGGATTTGGTAGAGTGTGTCTACATAAAGGAAGGGCTGACTTGGTGATTGGAGGAAGACTTTTTCTAGGTCAAAAAGGTCTTGGTTTGTCTCAATTTGATTTGAATCTATTAGTGGAAGAGTTTTATTGGGTTTTCCCCTACATAGGGGTTTTAGCCTTGGATGAGTGCCTACTTCTAGTGTCATTGATCTTCATGCTTTTGATTTGATGATTGCTTGATGAGAAGAAGATAAAAGAAGAACATAAAGAAAGTAAATAAGAATACAAGAATACCACAAGTAATTGTCAACACAATAAAATCTTTCTTCCTTTTCAATTTTCAAATAATCGGGTGTCATGTTCCCCAATGCCTTGTAAGGTACCTTGTTTTGAATATATACTTTTGTACTACATGCCTCTTCCCATAGAAATCTAGGCATATCTTGGTCATATAACACCGCCCTCACTACTCGAACTATTGTCCTATTCTTCCTATTAGCGACCCCATTTTACTGTGGGTTATATGGAACTATCCACTCTCTCTTGATGCCCTCCTTTCCACAACTATTTGAAGGTTTTTTCCACATACTCACCTCCATTATCTGTATGAAGCACCTTTATCTTCTTTCGTGTCATGTTCTCCATAAGAGCCTTAAACTCTTGGAAGCCACTGAAGACTTCATCTCGAGTCTTCAAGAAGTATATCCAGGTCTTCCTGGAGTAATCATCAATGAATGTTACAAAATAATCATAAACCCTGAGAGATTTCATAGAAAACGAGCCACATATATTATAATGTATCAACTCAAGCACACCCTTGGCACTATTATTAGTATTAGGAAACGTTGCTTTCGAAAAAATCCCAAGCACGCATCCCCTACACACATCATCGTGTTTTGTAGTAGCTTCTGGAACTCCTGTCATAGTCTCCCTAAGCAGTGTAAGTGCTCCATGATGGATGTGTCCCATCCTCATATGCCATGGTTCACCCATGTCTCTGCTACTTTTGTTTCTCACTAGTTCCTTTGGAGCATCCAACTGCAACCTGTATAACTTGTTCTTCCTCACTCAAATATGTTTCTCTAATTTCCAATCTTGGTGCTTCCTATAAACCTTTGACCCTCGAAAGTAGACATCATATCCCTTCCCCTGAAGAGTTGAAACTGAAATCAAGTTCATACCTAAACTTGGCACATGCAACACACCTGTAACATGAGTACTCTTGCTTGACTCCCTTAGAAAGGTAACTATCCCTCTCCCAACTGGAGTGCACTTGGACTTATTGCCCATTTGAATCTGGAAGCCTATATCACTTTCTTCATAACTGGAAAATTATTCTCTAACTCCCGTCATGTGACATGATGCTCCACTGTCAATATACCAGACACCTGTAGCTGTAGAGCTAGAGAGGCAAGCTATGAGAGCGAACTCATCATCTAATCTAGAAGATATATTTTCAATGTTTGTTGAAGTTGTTGTCTGCGACTTCCCTTTCTTCTTCTTATCTTCCTTCTTCCAGTTTGGACATTGACTGACATAGTGACCATTTTGTCTATAACCAAAGCACTTGATTTTACTCAAGTCCTTTTTCTTCTCTTTTCCCTTATATCCTTTACTAGAACCCTTCTTGGCCTTGTCCTTTTCTGCTAGGACCACATTCTCATTATCCTCATGCTTCTGAGGCTTATTGCTACTACTGCTACTAACAAGACTTAGTCTAAGCTCCTCCTGAGTGAAATTGCTCCACAATCGATCCCAACTTGGTAGTGTATCTTGTCCATTTATCACCTGAATGAACACATCCCATTGCTTTGTGAACCCATTCAAGGTCATTCTCACGAGTTCATCATCAGTTAATTGATCTCGGATAGATGCTAACTCGTTCTTGACTGAGCTTGGTGAGGTAGCTAACAAAGACTTCACCCTTATTCATATGGTATTTCTCAACTTCTCCCTAAGAATCAACTTCTTATTCATGGTATCATTTTGGTACAAATTTAGAATGGCGTCCAACATCTTCTTCATTTTATCCAAATCTGTGATATGCAGAACAATATGATCCTTAACTCCATCAAGGATTATTCTTTTGCCTTCACATATTCCTTCTTGTATGCAACAAGTTGTGATAAACCTGTTGGTACAACTAAAACACTGGTCACATATTCTTTGAGACCCTTCTCCTCTAGCAACAAAGAAATTATGGCTTTCCAAACACCAAAGTTAGAAGCTCCATCCAATTTGTTTTGATCTCTCTTAGGCAATTGAAATTTCCTCCTGCAACTTGCAATGGCTATCTGGAAAATACGAACTGGCCACCAGAAACTCGCACTGCCCCCTGTAATCAATCTCATGAGTAATACTGCCTCCAACAACTCGCGAAACCAACATGCATTGGATCCAGGGAATTGTACTGATAAATGGCAATTGCAACAAGTCTCTGGGAATTTGCACTGACTACTTGAACTGTCTATATCAGTTGTGCTTCTACAAAATAGTTCTTCCTCTTTCCTTCTCACAAAACACTGGAACCACTGTGAAGCATTTCTCTATAAATTCTCTCCTCAATCTCTTCTGCTGAAAACCTACTGCTGGTGCCTCCCACGTTGTCACTGCGCCCTTGTTGTTATTTCATCGAATTGATCTCTAAAGGTCCCATTGAATTCCTCTTATAATCTCTCATTGACAAATCAATGACCATAATCTAACTCCAACCGATGGCTAAGATCATATCGGCTTCTAAAATTTTCTTTTCTAGAAGTCTCTAGAGCTAAATCGATTTGTCTCAATTAATCCTGATTAATTAACCCATTTCCCTAAGTTAGACATAGGAAAATAATTAAAACTGGCTAATTAATTTAATTAAGACAATTTCACTTAGAAATTTTTTCTACGTATTGGTGATAATTAATCCACCTGTGCTACTAGCCTCATGGACATCATTTGAACCAAACTCTTGTCTAAGCTAAAAAATCTAACAAGTATAAGAGAGTGTTGAAGGAAACTATGGAAGTATTCATCAGCTGGAAGTACAAGCTCTCTGTAGAATTTACTGGTCTGATAGGTCCATGTAGGTTGTATGATGTTTAAAGAAATCTTGTAAGGATTTTAAAGGTGGTCTTTCCACTTTAAATAAGGTGAGCTTATTTCCAATATGGAGGTTGAGCATTGAACTGGAAATGATGAATATCACTTTGTTGTAGGATGTGAGTCTAAGGATCAATCTCTTTTGGATGGGCCTACTAGTTTAGTCAACAAGATTCCCTCTCATTATATAGCTGAAATGGTTGAAGATACAGGTGACATAATTGATGCAACCAAGTATAAAGGTGTAGGAAGATTTTTCAATCACTTTTGCTCTCTAAATATTTATGTAGAAAATATGCTCCATGACCACAATGTCAAGACTGCTCCCCACATTATGTTTTTTGTTGCTAAGAACACTTCTCTATTGCAATAGCTTTCTTATTAGTACAACTAGAAACAAGATGAAGTTCGAGGTTTTGATGGCAATGGTCGTCATTTACACCTATGAAATTAAAAGGAAGGAAAAAAATTACAAATTTTAATTTATAATTTCCCTCCAAAATTTACAAGTTGACCTCATAATAAATTTAGTTCGGTTGGTCCCTTTGAGGCACCCATTTGACCCCTTGACTAGGCTATATGTTTGTGACACTCACCTCCTCACGTGGGTAATTCGCATCACACATTTTTTGTCTTCTCCAACGAGTTCTATGGAAGGAAAGGAGGACGAATTTCAGGAGGGTTTTGGAATTTCTTCTTACTCTTGGGTATTGGTTTGTTTATTCTGTTGATTCTACTTTTAATGTATTGATGTACTATGAACTCTCTCTCACTCTCATAAGGAATAATTTTTGGGTTTTCTCCTTGTCGGTTTTTCCTTGGCATTAGGCCCAATTTGTGTCTCTTGTCTCATGGCTTCTTGGTGTTTCTACTGTGATTTACTACTGCTTTTTCATGCTTATGAATGAATTTTCTAATGATGAATAATGTGAATGCTAATAGTAGTAAATTATAATGATTGTGGCATTGAATTCGATGAATTGTGGCTTTGTAGAGTGCACTGGAAGATTGAATTGAACACATGTAACTTTCGTTCTGTATAGTGCATTAGGAAGCCTCGACATTTTCAAAGGTGTGCAAGGACTCACTTATTTGTGAATGCTTTGTCATCATCTTGTGAAAAGGATCAAGACCTGTAGCAGCAGTGATTGATGCCCTTGGTACTTAGTGATAACATAAACTAATAAGTGGGTTTAGAGGTTGTAATGTGCCTGTTTTATACCCTGCATTTCTCTAGTACAAAACTGAAGACTCAGGAGATCCTGACCTGGTTCTGTTGACAAATGAGCAGAAGATATGCTAGATTTTCTATTAGAATGGGGTTAAACCGGCCTCAACCATCATGCCATTACCAGCAAATGAACTCTTCACACCAACGAAGACTGGAGCACTTATAAATTTTTCTTTAAAATACACACACACACACACATTTGTGCAAACTAAAAAATTATGTTTGTGGTCGACATGATTTGGGATGCTTAGTTGACCTACATGTGTGAAGGCACAAGTCTTTTGGGCTGACCTGTACATGAAAAACTTGGGGTTGTCCCCTTTGTTGAGGTGAAATTAGTTCAATTTTAAAGGAGATGACATATTTGGTTGCTTTATTTTGGATATCCATGAGTCCACATATGGAGGAAGACCTTGGGGTCTATCCTACTGGTTTTGGAGGATGTGATTGCCATCTTGAAATATTTTTTTCACAAAAGGAAAACTTGGGTTTTCGAATTGCATAAATGATGGAAGATTCACATGTACAACTCTTAGAGCCTTTGACACTTAAGCTTGAAATCATTTTTAATGAATATTTGGGGTGTGCTTAAAGGAACTAACCCTTTCGAAACCATTCCAGACGATTCCTTGGGTGCCTGTTACCCGCCACCTATGGGTGACACCCATAGGATAAATTTTTCTCCTATATTGTCTTCAGCCAACAACCAACAACCCCTTGCAGCCCCCAGATAGCTCGATGTGCCACCATCTCCACCACCTAAGTCAACCATTATGCACCCTCGCCCATCTTTCATGATCATGTGTTTGAGGGTGGGCCTTCCAACCACGAAGGTATGGCTTTCATTATGTAGTTGGGTATTTTTTCTTACTCATCATGGATACATCCAGACATCGATTAGTGGGGGAATTCAACAGAAATAATGGGCTTGGTTTTTACTCTTGTCTCCTTGTCCAAATTGAGGGCTTGGTTGGAAAAATTAACTATGTTCGGTCTTCAATAATGTACTTGAGTCATCATGTAATGTACTTGTCAAAAGAATAAAGAAAATAATTTTTATTATTATTGTTGTGACTTATTAAAGCATGGGTTTCATGCTTGGGTCACCATGTTTTAGGTCAAAGTCCCCATTGAGGACTTCTAGGATTTATTTTGAGTCTATAGAATTATTGTACATTTAAAGAGACCCTTCTTGGGCTTTTGAATCATGTAAAAAGGTTTAATATTGAGTCAAATATGAGTTATGGAATCTCCACACCATGTTGGCCTAAGACATCGAATTCATTTGGAGCATCACTTCTCATCAAGTTCGAATTCTCTCTACTGGGTAGAAGTGCAAAAATCTATTTGCTAGGCAGAAGTGCGAAGTGGGTAGTTGGGAAAGTCTGTTGCTGGGAAGCCGAAGTGAATGCGAGTTTGGGTGAGTCTAAGGAGTCAAGGAAAATCAAAATTTTGGTGGTGGTCTCTCTTTGTTTCGTGCTCTAGATTGGGAGATCGAAGTCTTCCAAGTTGGACTGCTGCCGGAAGTTGTTAATTGCTACAAGTTGCTGCATAGTCGAAGTTGTTGGGAAGAGGTCAATCTTCTAGAGGCTGACTTGGTGTGGAGGGAAGGTCTAGTCAAGGTCTAGGGTGAAGAGTTTCAAAGAATACTATTGAAAAGAAGAATTACTTTGACTGGGTTTTCCCCTCGAGGGGGATTTTTCCCTGGCATGTGTCTACATCTTGTGTCTGTTGTTTTATGTACTGTTGCTTTTGGTAATTGCTTGATGAACTAAAGAAAGAAGATATAAAGAATTGTAATAATAAGAAACACCACAAGTAATTATCAAGATCAAGAAAATGTTTGCTGCCTTTCTGATTTTCCAACATGGGATCAGAGCTTTGGTGAAGAAAAAGGTAGATCCATTCATAGGCACTATCTCTGGAAACGAGTCTATCATATTCAAGGAAGATTTCTAACTCTATCAAAGGGTGAGAACAAGCTTGAAGGAGCATCTAACTTCAGATCGTAGAAGAAGAGGATTGACCTAATCCTCGAGAAAAACAAGGTGCTGGATTTGGTAAAAGGAAATGTAAAGAAGCCTACAAAAGAAGCCAATGATGCCGAAAAAGGGAAATTCAGGGGTTTAGAATTGGTGGCTATGACTATAATGGTAGAAGGGATAAAAGACAATCTTGTCCCATTCATAGCTAACATCGAGCATGCTCAGGAGATGTATGAAGCCTTTTCGAAGTTCTTCACTATTAAGAACATTGGTCAAGTAGCAAGTTTGAAGAATGAGTTGAGGAATACAAAAATGATTAAAGCAGATACTTTGGCAACCTTCTTTGTGAAGATAACTATTTCGTGTTTTTTCTCGTTTTGGGTTCATGTACTCATTCAATTTTGATTATATTAAATACTAATCACCATTCTCCCTCTATTGTCTTGATTAGGGAAAACATCCGCAAGGAGGATCTCTTAAGACAAGGCTAGTCAAGAGACAAAGGTATGCTTTGAATACATTGATTTAAAGGATTATTCATTTGATGATCTATTACTAACTCTGTTGTGACTAGCTATATTGAATCTTAGTGATTCTTATTTGGGTGATCCATCTCTTGATAAATAAACCCACCCCATTCATATCCTTGATTGACTATGTAGAACCCTAGAGAGGTTCTGGAAAACCCTAACCAAAGGGTATGCTAATATGAATGTCTAAAATTTTAAGTTACTTAAGGATGATTATGAAATGCTAGTTGAAGTTTTATTGATGATGTCATATTTGGGATTTTGGTATGATCAGGAAATCCTAACTTGTTAGGGTTGAGTGATAAGGTCTAAAATCCTAGAACCTTTGAAGTTTTTGTAATGTAGGGTTTGCTATGTTTCTACATTGGAACCCTAGCACATTAGGGTTTGGTGGAATGTATGTTCTACGTTGGAACCCTAGCTCATTAGGGTTTGGTGGAATGAGTGAGCAAGGCCCTTATATTGTCTCAGAATTGATTTACTTGGTATGTGTGTGTTTGTCTAATCAAACCCTAGTGTAATCAAAATGATTGTGTGTCTAACTCTTATTTGATATCGTTGTGAAGTTGGGTTTGACTAACACATGATATGAAATGTATTTGCATGATGATGAAATCTAGGCATATATATAGATATGTCCTTTTGGTTGAAATCCTAGGTTGGTCTAGGTCAAGATGTATTAATGTTGTTGGACATATGATATGCTTATGTATGGTTATGAATTCCTAGATATGTGTTGACCTAGTCATTGATGGTCATGAGTCTTAGGATTTAATAGAAGTCATTGTCTGAGATTCTAGGATGATGATATCTGGAAAATCTAGGGTGTTATAGCTAAACCCTAGTGAAGTTAAAATTGTCTAGTATGTGTGAAATAACAATCCAAAATCTATTAGATGATAGTTGAAAATGAAAATCTAGGGTTTTGAAGTTAAATCGTGGTAATGACATTGTCTAGTGTAAAATGTAACAATATGAGATCTATGCATTTAATGATTGTTGAGATTTTGGAATTCTAAGGTTTTGGAGTTAAACCTTAGTCAAAGTAAAATTTTTGAAATATGACGATTTGAGGTTTGTAAAGAGATTGTTGAAATTTGAATTTTTGGTTGAGTGTGATTATTGCTTGGAAATATAGGGTTTGCAAACTAACCCTAGTGGTAGTTGGTCATGTTAGTGACTGTTTGATGGTTGATTGAAAATCTAGGGGAAAAACTAACCCTAGTAGAAGTTGGTTAGGTTAATGACTAAGTTGTGATTGACTTTGATTGATTCTCTATGAAATCTAGGATTTGTATGAATCACTAGTAAGAAGTCTAACATGTGTATTTTGAAAGGATATTAGATGCTTTGTAGATCTATAATTGTTTTAATGGTTTCTAGGGTTTGGTATATGCATTAGTAAGATATGTCATACCTTTGGAAGACACATTGAAATCCTAGATGGAATGAATGTTGTTATGAAGTAGTCTAGGGTGTATGACAAAGTCCCTAGCAAGATGTTGAAGAGTATATGTCTCTTGTTTGTAATTGAGTTTGGGTATTTGATATGTATAAATATGAAATGCTTCCGGGATTCTGATATGGCTAACATCATGCTTCTATAGATTTGGTTGTACTTGCTATTTAAGTTATGTAGGTACATAGTCTTCAACTTGGTGAAGATGCTCGATGTGATAAGGAAGCTGTGTTGGTACACAATCTTCAACTTGGTGAAGATGTGATGAACAAGATGGGGATGATGATAACTCTGATGAAATGGTTGGAAGCCATGAAAGATTCTCCGATGTCGAAAAAGAAGAAGCTGATCTCCCAGAGGAAGCATGAATAGAAGATATCTCACTAACATTAAGAGGGAGTCTAGATAAAGAAGTGCTTCCTGGTTAAGAGGGAGTGAGAGATATGGTTCTTTGCTTCATGTGTCATGCACTAGACTAGGGCTAACAACCGCAAGTTTGAGTGAAGGCCATGAGCAGGAACAAGAAACTGGAGAATGCATTTTTGTAGTGCCACTGAATGTAGGAAAGTAGGATCCGATTGAATAATATGTTGCTACATGTGTAGTAGGAAGAAAAATGTATGATTGAGGAATCTTTTGTCAAAGATTCGGTTGATAGTCCTACTATGGAAAATTAAGAAGCAACATCTGTTGTCTGTAAGACTCCGGATGCTTGTATTTGATTATGTACATGCGAAAGTATAGTATTGATTCGGGTTGTGTTTGTACAGGTGAATCTCTTGAAGGATTTGATAGCATGCTGGTTACCAATCAGTTTGATTGGGAGAGATTCATTATTCTTGATCTGTTGGATCAAGGGGTGTTGAGGCTTTGTGAGTGAAGCATTGCCTCAGAGGACATTTGGCCAGCACATTGTGTTGATGTCTAGAAGTTGGAAAGGTGGTGTTAATCAAAGAGCTCTGTTTTGATACACACCTGGATTTTTGGGTTGATGGTTAGCAAGTAAGCCTAATGGTACCTAAAGGGGCTGAAAGATTGAGTCCATCTTAGTCCCACCTGGATAGATTGCCTTGGTCAGGAATCTAGTCCTTGGCATTGCGGTGCCTAAACTATTAAGTGACTGTTTGGATAGATTGGCCTGGTCAGGAATCTAGTCCTTGGCATTGCGGTGCCTAAACTGTTGAGTCACTGTTTGGATAGATTGCCCTGGTCAGGAATCTAGTCCATGGCATTGCGGTGCCTAAAGTTCTTCATGGTTCATATAGTTTGAGATCTTCCATTGTATATGTACATTATGAATACCTCCCTAGTTAAGAGGGAGTGTTGGAAAAAGTAACTATGTTCAGTCTTCAATAATGTACTTGAGTCATCATGTAATGTACTTGTCAAAAGAATAAAGAAAATAATTTTTATTATTATTGTTGTGACTTATTAAAGCATGGGTTTCATGCTTGGGTCACCATGTTTTAGGTCAAAGTCCCCATTGAGGACTTCTAGGATTTATTCTGAGTCTATAGAATTATTCTACGTTTAAAGAGACCCTTCTTAGACTTTTGAATCATGTAAAAAGGTTTAGTATTGAGTCAAATATGTATTATGGAACCTCCACACCATGTCAGCCTAAGACCCTATTCGACGCCACAAGAAGCCTATAAAAGGAAGGACATCGAATTCATTTGGAGCATCACCTCTCATCAAGTTCGAATTCTCTCTATTGAGCAGAAATGCGAAAATCTATTTGCTAGGCAGAAGTGCAAATTGGGTAGTTGGGAAAGTCTGTTGCTGGGAAGCCGAAGTGAATACGAGTTTGGGTGATTCTAAGGAGTCAAGGAAAATCAAAATTTTGGGGTGTCTCTCTCTATTTCATGCTCTGTATTGGGAGATCGAAGTCTTCCAAGTTGGATTGCTGTCGGAAGCTGTTAATTGCTGCAAGTTGCTGCATAGTCGAAGTTGTTGGGAAGAGGTCAATCTTTTGGAGGCTGACTTGATGTGGAGGGAATGTCTGGTCAAGGTCTAGGGTGAAGAGTCTCAAAGAATACCATTGAAAGGAAGAATTACTTTGACTGGGTTTTCCCCTTGAGGGGGTTTTTTCCCTGGCACGTGCCTACATCTTGTGTCCATTGTTTTATGTACTACTGCTTTTTGTAATTGTTTGATGAACTAAAGAAAGAAGATATAAAGAATTGTAATAATAAGAAACATCACAAGTAATTATCAAGATCAAGAAAATCTTTGCTGCCTTTTTGATTTTCCAATAGTTTTGTATCCCAGTCCCGTGGGATTTGCTTTGTTGGTTTCCAACTTTAGGAGTGGCATTACATGGGAAATACTGATTTTGTTTGCGTGGTCTTGCTTCCCGAAACCACATACGTAACTCCCCTTTGCTCATTATAACCCCTTTTCACATATTTCCCATCCGGGTCCACATTCGTCCATTAGGTCGACAAGGAGTTAAGCTTCGCCTCCCCTTGTCCACTCTTTGGGTCATGCCTAGAACTATGCCCCAGAGGTTGATGCAGCGAAAAAGAAAGTGAAAAACATAATTTGGCTGCTCTCAATAAGAAATGTGCCATAAAATGCAAAAGATGGCCGGGACGTACAAATTTAGCACTTGGGAAAAAGCCAACATGAGCTCTACCCCTATCATCATGGCCATCACCCTAGTTCCTAGGGCCCCTGATATTGGCCCCCTGCATCATTAAGGAACCCATGATTGTCCCAACACTTGGTGGGTGATGAATTGCCCAACCTTGAGGAGGTAATCACTACTATATCTTACACATCATGCTCTCATTCCTTGGAGCCTTGAGTAGTTATAAAGGAAAAAAATCAATAAAAGGAAAAAGGCATATGAAGAAGGGTGGAAAAATAAAGGCCGAGGTAGCTCATGTACCACAATTTCTCCCTCCTACATTTATAACCCAAGTGTGGGCCTCCCTAATCATAGTTACCCTTGTACCATGACATGTGGCTTGTAGCCTTGCCCTAATGCCTCACTCCATTCCATCACTATATCACGTGACACTAACCATATTACGAATGTACCATGGACTTGTCACTCCCTTAGAGTTTGAAACCACTTAATAGGGTCCTTGATTAACCTCCTCCTTGAACTTGGAGACCTCTGTACACTTTAAAGCCCATTATGGAAGGGCATGCCATTATGAAGTGCCCACTTGGTGCCATGACTTGTAAGCTCATTTGCTCAATTACACTAATGATTTGTTTTACTAGAAGGTGAGGAGAAACATTGGATCTTATATTGGAATGTAGGTGGATCTTCATCTTGGGGTTTGGTCTCCCCATACGGGGTCCAAGCCGTCCAAGAGGTCATATTGGCATTTATAGGGTGTGCGTTGAGAGCCATGGGCCTCCACTATAGTAGAGAGCAGATTGCCATGCCACGGGATCCTTCAACACCACTCATTGATCGCTCGTATTCCACTTATTTGATGATGATGATGATGCACCTGGACCACCTTGCCCATCTACCCACTTGCACCACACACTTGGTAGTTGATCCAGGGCCCAGATGGAATTTTGTCTCACGATTTGAGACAAAGGGAGGGCTTGCATCATTGTTCCAGCCCTTACAGATGGGATACATGCTTGTTCGATTCAGTTGGAGACCCATGAGGACGCCTTTGCGACACCGCAACCACTTGGGAGAACCACGAGTCATTTGCTTGGAGATCAAGGGGCCATCCCCTTCATCACTATTTTTGGAGCCTTTCCATTCATTTGGGCACATGTTAGACTTCACTAGGCCTTCCAATGATCCTGCTAGTTATTGTATTATCATTTTGGCCCTCTTGAGAGGCTTATTTTTCATATTATGGAGCTATTTGGTGGGCTTGTCACAAAAAGTATTGTTATTTTGCACATTATTTTATTGTAGGGGCATTATTAGGCATAATTAGGCCATCTGAATCCCTTGGAGGATCATATAAAATATAAGAGAGGTTCATTTGATCTCTCATCATCACTTGGACTAGGATATCTCTTCTTGAGAATTTCACACTTCTTTCTTGGTTGTCTATTGGAGATCTCTTGATGCATTTCGATATTTTTGGAGCCGAGATTTTCGTTTTGTTGGAGCCGTCTTCTTGATCTTGGATTTGGATATATCTCTTGTTATCTTGTAAGGAAATTTTGCCTATGAAATAATGTCTAATGTGTGGAAATTATGTAACTAGCTCTTGTTCTTTTATTACCCTAATTATCGAATATCATTGTAAAAGAATGTTAGAGTGCAAATTTGTGCATGTTACCCATTGCTAAGAAGTAGATGAATGTTCCTAGTGAAGTAGAGTTTGTTTTTTCTCCATGAAAGTCCATAAATCTTGGGTGGATAAATGCTAGAGAGTGCTTGCTAGGGCATCTTTTTCTTTGGCCAAATTTCGAAGCTCATAGACTCCATAGCCCAAGGACAAGGCACTTGTCCGAGCCAATTCGGTGATCAAACCTTTTCCATTCTCTTTTTCTCCTTTTCCTAAAATTCAGCCCTAAACCTAGACGACGTACGAGGGCTTGGTGTAGATTGCAATAGAGAAGAGCTCTCACAAAACCGCTTGGACAACCCTCTGCATTGATGTTTCCTCTAGCTCTTCGAATTTGAGCCGATTTCGACAGTCAGATTGTGAGAAAACTCAAACCCTAGCTGGCACCCTGAAAATCATCTTGAACGTCTTGGTAAAGGGTCTTCTTGAGGGTCTGTACACTTCAAAAACCCAGAAGGAAATTCATCTTTTGTTGACCCCTTTCTTCTCATCCTTGTTTGAATTAATCACATTGTTGAATGATCATCCTGATTCCCAGGTCATGCTTGGATCCCCTAGGTCTCTCTTATAGTCCCAAACATTTGCATGCTGGTCATGTCATAAACCCTAAGAGATGTCCTTTCCCTTTTCTAAGAATCCTTGATCTGGGTGCATTCCTTGTGTTGAATACCCTTTCACCTAGGTCTAGGCCTATTGCCTTTAAGCCTTTGTTGCAGATCCCTTCATTTGCTTCTACGACAAGCAACCTATTATTTGAGCCTCTCCTTTGTATCGGGACTCCTCCCATCGGTGAAAGTCTGTAAAGAGAAGTGGACATCAACTGAGGTGACAATGGGTCCTTGTCCCATTGTTGCCACTTGGAAACTAGTTGTTGCCCTTTTGGAACCCCTCCTAGGACCCTTGTTGGATTGAGCACTAACATTTTTGGCGTCGTTGTCGGGGACACGAGATGTGTATCTTGTTCCCTTATGAAATTATCGACATATCATTCTTGGCGACTCCATTGGAAGAACAAAGCCCTAGTTCTTCATTGAACTTCAATGCTAATACGTGTAGGGTGAAGCAAACATCTATCAAGGCTTTCAAATTCACCCCGGTGACTCCATTTTGATATCACATGCAAAATCATGAAAAATGGCTTATTATCAAATAAAGATTGTCCTTGGGTTTCCTTGCAACAAACTTGATAGTGAAGTCTTTCGAAAATTGCAGGAAAGTGTGGATTTGTTTGCCGAGTATTATGAGTATTTAATTGAGCACAATGATAGGGATTTCATATTTGTGTATCGGAGTAGGAAAAACAAAGAGCTCTACCTAATACAATGTGCTTATGAGAAGGATCTTGACTGTCTCTTTGAGTTTTCTCACCATGCTTGTGCTTTCACTATCCTGATTGAACTAGTCAAAAAAAGATATTACAATTCACAACAAAGTCATCCCATATAAGTCAATGAATTGGACGATTGGAATGATTCTGAGGAAAATTGTGATGACCAAGCAAATGAAGAACCCATGGAGGATATTCAGGCTATAAATTTGGGAGTTGAGAATGAGCATGGTATTGATGAAAGCCCCACCCATTCATGCCCACAAGGATGAACAATATGAAATGGGGCTTCTCATTCATGAAAAGGCATTGGAGGATATGGCTATTGTGGATCCTTGTAAGGTTAACATCACTGATTTCTTCTACATAAATAAGGGAAAATGGAATATTAACCATTATTTCGACAATGACCCTATTTATGATACCGACGAGGAAGATGAGGTTGAGGTTGGTCTTTACTTTCTTTAGGGCATAACTCGCAATGACATACTTATTCAGACCGTCGAGAAGGAGGATCTGTTGGAAGTAGTTGGTCTCATTTATAATACTGACAATGACCTTGACAATAGCCCTACTTTCCCGAACCCTCTCCAAGATCCCAATGGCCCTTGCTTTGCCCTTTCTCACACCATCACCAATATTGATGAATCTTTTCCCCCTCTTGAGCATGATGTTGAGGAAGAGCCACTCATTAGATGTATCCCTTCTCCCCAATCATATCCTCAAGGTTGTGAGCACAACAATATTTCCCCTTTTTAATGTGACCGTCATATCGAGCAACCTGCTTGTTGTGTCTCCCCATGTCATCAGTCTCCCTTTCCATCCAATCATGACCCTAGGGTGGCCATAAAGCGCGATATGAATGATAAAGACCATGATGGGGATGATATGCCTGAGGTTGCCATCCATCGAAGGTTTATGAGCTTGATTGTTGATATCTCTATCTTTTGGTTGGAAGAAAGGATCTCGTGGAGTAGATTACATCCCTTTGTTCCCTCTTCCCCCGTGATACTCCATGTGTGGTCATTCTATTTTCCCACCTCCCACCCTTGTGACCTTCCATATAGCCATTCCTACCCTTGCCTTTGGATCTATTGCATGAGTAAGTAGAGGGGCAGTTGTTCTCATATTGACTGGATGATATGTTGGTTGCATTGGGTCTACATATTTGTATGATGTAATATGCATATTAGAGTAGGATGCATTACATATTGATTTTCGCATTAGAACCAATATCATATTCTTTATATCATGCTAGATTAGGTGAATTTAGATTAAAATTGCATCTAGAATAAATTTTTATAACTTGTTGATTTTTATGGCCTAATACAAGCATGGGCGATCATAAGATGCCACAAAAACATGTTGTCCCATATGCTTGGTCTTTGATGGGTAGGGAACAGGTCTACGGTCCCAAGAGATTGTTGGTGTTCTCATGGCCTCCCGTTTGAGTACGCTCGTGCACTCTATTGAGAAATCATGTCCTAATTGGAGACAGATATTACCCACCACCTGTGGGTGACACCCGTAGGAGAAAATTTTCTCCTATATTGTCTTCAGCTAGCAACCAACAACCCCTTGCAATCCCCAGATAGCTCGATGTGCCACCATCTCCGCCACCTGAGTCAGCCATTATGCACCCTCGCCCATTTGTCATGATTGTATGTTTGAAGGTGGGCCTTCCAACCCCGAACGTATGACTTTCATTATGTAGTTGGGTATTTTTGCTTACTCATCATTGACACATCTGGACATGGATTAGTGGGGGGATTCGGCGTAAAGATTGGGCTTGGTTTGAACTCTTCTCTCCTTGTTCAGTTTTGTGGTTAGTTTTGTATCCTAGTCCTGCGAGATCTCCTTTGTTGGCTACTAGCTTTGAGAGTGGCACTACATGGGAAATCTTGATTTTGGTTGCGTGGTCCTGCTTCCCAAAACCACATACATCACTCCCCTGTGCTCATTATAACCTCTTTTCACATATTTCCCATCCAGGTCCACATTTGTCCATTGGGTCCACGAGGAGTTAGCCTTCTCCTCCCCTTGTGCACACTTTGGGTCGGGCCTGGAACTATGCCTCGAAGGTTGATGCAGCTAAAAAGGAAGTAAAAAGCATAATTTTGCCACTCTCAACATGAAATGTCCCATAAAATATCCCATAAAATGCAAAATATGGCTGGGACATACAAATTTAGCACGTGGGTAAAAGCCAACATGAGCTCTACCCCTATCATCATTGCCATCACCCTGGTTCCTAGGGCCCCTCATATTGCCCCCTTGCATCATTAAGGAACCCATGATTGTCCCAACCCCTTATGGGTGATGAACTGCACAACCTTAAGGAGGTAATCATTGCTATATCTTACACATCATGCTCTCATTCCTTGGAGCCTTGAGCAGTTATTAAAGAAAAAAAAATCAAATAAAAGGAAAAAGGCATATGAAGAAGGATGGAAAAACAAAGGCCAGGGTAACTCATGTACCACGATTGCTCCCTCCTACATTTATAACCCAAGTGTGGGACTCCCTAATCATAACTATCCTTGTACATGGCATTTGGCTAGGAGCCTTCCCCTGACGTCCCACTCCATTCCATTGCTATATCACATGACACCATCCATATGACGAATGTACCATGGACCTGTCACTCCCTTAGAGGTTGAAACCACTTAATAGGGTCGTTGATTAATCTCCTCCTCGAACTTGGAGACACATGTACACTCTAAAGCCCATTATGGAAGGGCATGCCTTGTGAAGTGCCAACTTGGTTCCATGATTTGTAAGCTTATTTGCTCAATTGCACTAATGATTTGTTATACTGGAAGGTGAGGAGACACATTGGATCTTATTCTGGATTGTACGTGGATAATCATCTTGGGGTTTGGTCTCCCTATATGGGGTCCAATCCCTCCAGAGGTCATATTGGCATTTATAGGGTGTGCGTTGAGAGCCATGGGCCTCTACTATAGCAGAAAGCAGATAGCTGTGCTAAGGGATCCTTCAGCATCACTCATTGCTCGCTTGTATTCCACTTATTTGATGATGATGATGCCCCTAGACCACTTTGCGCAACCGACTACACACTTGCACCACACCTTGGCAGTTGATCCAGGGTCCAAATGGGGTTTTGTCTCACCATGGGAGACAAAGGGAGGGCTTGCACCATTGTTACAACCCTTGTAGATGGGATACATGCTTGTTTGATTCAATTGAAGACCCATGAGGAAGCCTTTGTGGCCCCACAACCACTTGGGAGCACCATAGGTCATTTGCTTGGAGATGAAGGGGTCATCCCCTTCATCACTATTTTTGGAGCCTTTCCATTCATTTGGGCACATGTTGGAGTTCACTAGGCCTTTCAACGACCCTCCTAGCTATTTTATTATCATTTCTGCGCTTTTGAGAGGCTTATTTTTCATATTATGGAGCTATTTGGTGGGTTTGTCACCAAAATTATTGTTATTTTGCACATTATTTTATTATAGGTGCATTATTAGGTATAATTAGGCCATTCAAATTCCTTGGAGGATCATATAAATATTAGAGAGGTTCATTTGATCTCTCATCATCACTTGGATATCTCTTCTTGAGAATTCCACACTCCTTTCGTGGTTGTCTATTGGAGATCTCTTGATGCATTTCTATATTTTTGGAGCCAAAATTTTCATTCTGTTGGAGCCATCTTCTTGATCTTTTATTTGGATATATCACTTGTTATCTTGTACGTAAGTTTTACTTAAGAAGTAATGTCTAATGTGTGGAAATTATGCAACTAGCTCTTGTTCTTTTATTTCCCTAATTATTGAATATCATTTTAAAAGAATGTTAGAATGCAAATTTTTTGCATGTTACTCTTTGATAACAAGTAGATGAATGTTGCTAGTGGAATATAATTTGTTTTCTCTCCATGAAATTTCATGAATCTTGGGTGGGTAAATGCTAGAGAGTGCATGCTAGGGCATCATTTTCTAGCCTCCTTGAAGACGATTTCAACCAAATTTCAAAGCACATAGACTCCATAGCCCAGGTACTAGCTACTAGTCTAAGCCAATTCGGTGATCAAACCTTTTCCCTTCTCTTTTTCTCCCTTTCCTAAAATTCGGCCCTAAACCTAGACGACCTACTAGGGCTTGGTGTGAATTGCAATAGAGAAGAGCTCTCACAAAATCGCTTGGACAACCTTCTGCATTGATGTTTCCTCTAGCTGCCCTCGAAATTTGCCCCGATTCTGACAATTAGATTGTTATAAAACTTAAACCCTAGCTGGCGCACTGAAAATCATCTTGAATGTCTTGGTAAAGGGTCTTCTTGAGGGTCTTTACACTTAAAAACTCAAAGGAAGTTCATCTTTCATTGACCCTTTCTTCTCATCCTTGCTTGGCTTAGTCACATTGGTGATTGAATCTCCTGAATCCTAGGTCTTGCTTGGATTCCCTAGGTCTCTCTTGCAGTCCCAAACATTTGCATGCTTGTCATCTTACGAACCCTAAGAGATGTCCTTTCCCTTTTCTAGGAATCCTTGATATGGGTGCATTCCTTGTGTTGAATACCCTTTCACCTAGGTCTAGGTCTCCTACCATTAAGCCTTTCTTGGAGAGCCCTTCATTTGCTTCTAAGACAAGCAACCTATTATCTGAGCCTCTCCTTTGAATGGGCTTTGGAAATCATATCATATCCAATCATTGGCCTCATCATTCTAGTGATTTCCTTTGTACTGAGACTCCTCCCATCGGTGAAAGTCCGTAAATAGCTCGAGACATCAACTGAAGTGACGGTGGGTCCTTTTCCCTTTGTTGCCACTTGGTCTAGTAGTTGCTCCTTTGGAACCCCTCCTAGGACCCTTGCTGGATTGAGTGGTAACAATGCCCACTTGATTAATGTGATTTGCATAACTTGTATTCCATTTTGGATCAGTTCTAGAAGCTTGGCCTTGTATTCAATACATAGTGGGTGTCTTTAGATGTTAAGGGTTGATGGGTTCGATTGTAGCACTATCCCCCCTTTTGAACCTTTGAATATGTAATTGAATTAGTCATTGTAACTATTTATTTGTCCATTTTAGGGGAAAAGATGGATGAGGCAATTGTAACCCGTGGGCTAGCATATATATAGATAAGGTAGCTTCAGTTCATTCACTAGTGAGTGGGTTTATAGTGTTTGAGACCATAGCTTTTCATATGGAGTGCTTGCTCAATAAGTATTGGAGGTAGCAATCAAGCCAGTTAGTATAGTCGGTGCAGATTTTGTATAAGCTACATGTGTTTGTGTGGCTAGTTATCTACTAGGGCCTTCCATCTAAGGCTTAGTTGGCGAAATCTAATCTCTTCGATGTTCTTTGCCGTATTTACAACCATTCCAAATTGGTGAAGCATATATTGTGGTATCACCAATTTGTTGGGATCATGTGTAAATGCAAAACTCAACTCTTCTTTAGGGGAGAGTTAATTGGTGTGCAATTTTGTTTGGTGACTTTAGGTCTTTTGTTTGCTTTGTTTTCAATGGCATCTGGCACTTTATGAGGATTTTATCATTGTTTACCCTTTGGAAAATATGTTGTGTGCTTTTGAAAATGATAGCTTTCTCTGACAAATAGGGAATTTCCACATAGGTCAAACAACTTAAGCAACTATTGGCACAAAGAAATTGAATATAACTATACTAGTGTATTACATGGTTAAAACCTTGAAAAAAGGGAAAACAATCCACGACCCAATCCAACATGACCACTTGAGGCAATATATTAATGCGAAAAAGGAGAGTTTTTCCCAATCAATCTTTAGCAATTACCCTCCATGCTCTTTAAATAGAGTTCATGTACCAATTGGGTGTTAAGAGATGGATAAATTTAACAATTAATATTGAGGAGAATATGAACCATCAAATCAATTTATTTCTAGAACATATTATGACCATCAGATTACATAACTACAACTGCATGGTAAGGACACACTAAAGAAACATATTTTATCTAAAGACACATTAGACCAAGTTGTTTTTAACTAAATCCTAAGTGCATAAGTATTGTAACATCCAACTTTAAGAACAACTTGGGTTAGTATTGAAGGATTTAGAAGGGTTTCACAAGAGGAGAAAGATGGAGGCATTAGAGCCTATCACCCCTTAATGAGAGTTTTTTGAACTTCTAACATAGATTAAAGTTTGGAAAACTTAGCTTCTATAAGAAACTCTGTGAAATATTTTGCAACTTGATCATTTGTAGTGCAAAAGAGCACTTTGAGAATGTGATCTTGAATAAGCTTTTTGATGCATCGTTGCTTGGGAACGAGAGCAGAAACGAGGGCAAGGAGTGACATTTTCAAAAGCTCCCAAGTCGAAAGTGATTTTGGGAGCGAATTTTATACAATATATATTTTTATATATTTTGATGCATATATGTCAACAGAAACATGTAGAATGATGAATTAGTGATAAAAAACATAAAAACATGGATTAAACCACATAACATCATTCATATAATCTTCATCAACCATAGGACCACAAATTACAAGTTCTCATTTATACAATATGTAAGGGTGGACATAATCAAAATAACATCCAATGCAATCCATGTCTAAACTGAAAATATATCAACAAATAGGCTCTAGATGGCCTCTAGCATCCAAAAAAATCATGCTACAACAAATACCTACATATCATCAAAATCATTGCCTATCTTGGTATCTTTGTCATTAATAACACCCTCTAAGCATTGACATAAGATAGAAAAAACGTAGCATGTCAGGTCAAGATTTTGTTTGAGTGATGGGTACATTTCTAGTAGGGTCATGATAGAGGTGTTCGACAACCAATGTCACTAACATCAAGGTACATAGAGGGTTTGGTGCTCTTGATTAAATACGAGTTCCATACCCTAGTACATGACAGAATCCAATGGAAACATTGCAATCCCCCTAATCTATAAATCCTGAAAAATTGATAAGTTTGTTGGATTTTGAGTGAGACCTAAAATTCCATTTTCTCCATATGAATCCAACAAGGTTAGAACCACTCTCAAACATTCTGAGTCATTTCATGATAATGTTAAAAATTTAAGTAAAATGATGAAAATGAAAGATAAAGGAGACTGTCACTAAGAATTTAACATTACCATGAATTGCATATTAGTACTAGGGCCATAGGCTTGAATATTAGGTTGCCCCAGTTACAAACTCTTGTTTCTTTGAAAAAAAATTGTGTTTGGAACATATTTGCGGATTTTTTTTTTTATGAAGAAAGCCAAGGGGCGATTTTTTTTTTGTGGGAGCGCGCTCTCGGGTTGATCCCAATGCGTTCCCGCTCGGAGCGGATTCAAGGGGGGGAGGGGGTACTCCCTCGTAACCTTTTTTTGATGAAGTGCATGGGTATCTCATTATGCTTGTCGTGCTGATGTTGAAGTGGATCTTTGGTGAGCTTGAGGGCCCTCTGATTGTCATACCAGGGTCTCGTTACATTTTACTGCTAGAATCCAAATTCTGAAAGGATCCATCAAAACTACAAGGCTACTTGACTTGCATTTACTGCTGCTTGATACTCTACTTCTTTTGAAGAAGACCAAGTGCTTGTTGCTCTTATAAGCACAAGTAATAAGTTTAGAACCATGACTAAAAACATAACCTATAGTAGATTTCCAATCATTAGGTTTGCTGGCCCAATTGGAATCAATAAAACCAACCGACAAAGGAGTTCTCCTTGAGCTATAATGTATTCCAAATTGAATTGTATCCTGCATATACCAAAGTCGTTTTTGCTGCTTTCAAATGGCTCTTATGGTGTGTTTGCATATATCAAGCAACAAGACCAACAACAAAGGAAATAGCAAGATTAGTATGAGTCAAATGTAAAGAGGATACCAACTAATTGATGGTACAAAGTGGCATCTATTTTGGGTGTTGTACAAGTGACAGCAAGTTTGACTCCAAACTAGAAGGGAGATGGCGTTGGTTTACAATCTTCTATATGAAAGCAATGAAGGTGGTCACATGCATACTTAGATTTGAGAAGGGAAATTACTTCCTTGGTTTGCAATACTTGGAGGCCAAAAAAATAATACAAATAGCCTAAATTTGTCATTTCAAATTTCTTCATAAGGTTGGATTTTACATGGTTTAAAACTTTGGGGTCACTACCATTGAGAATAAGGTCATTAACATAAAGAATAAGTATTGTCAGATGGTTTCTTACTTCCTTAATATAGGCATTGGAGTCAAAATGACATTGAGAAAAACCTGTTTCAAGGAGAAAGCTATCCATTTTAGCATACCAAGCCCAAGGAGCTTGCTTAAGGCCATAGAGAGATTTCTTAATGTGGCAAACAGGGCAGGAGTCATTTTGAACATGGCCAAGAGGTTGTTTTATGTAAATTTCTTCTTGTAAGTCCCTAAGAAGGCTGATTTAACATCCACCTGATGGATTTACCATTTTGTGGGAGGTAACGACGACTAGAACATGGTAGATGGAATTCATTTTGGCAACATGGGCAAAGGCTTCATTATTGTGGAATTTCAAAAAACAAAAATTCTGAAATTTAACAATACGAGGATTAGACTTGGTTTATCTACTTGGAAAGTGATAAGTTTTTTTGTCTATTTTTGATTTGCTGAGATTGCGTAAAGCATAGTTACAAGAGCATGTATATAAAAGGAAACACTTTCCTCTTTGTTTCTAGTTTACTGAGATCACACAGGGCACACAACAAGGAACATATGTAGATCATAAAGAGTAGCAAACTAGGAATATAAACAAAAACAATGAAATATTTACATCGTAAATTTTCTAAAAAAACACATTGAAACTTTATACCTCCAAATTTGATAGAAATTTCCATATTTTGGTCAAACGAAAACCTTTATGGGTGAAACAAATTCTGTTTTCAATTGAAAGCAGTGCTCTAGAAACAATGGAACATCTCGCTTAGCCCAGTAATGCACCTAAACAACCAAACCCATAAATCTTTTGATGCATGTAGTGACATAGATTCAGGTTCTTGATCAACAATGGGAGTGGGTCTTCATATGGGCTTTGATACTATGTTTGACAAATACTCTATGTCCACAGAGGAAACACCTTAAGTAACCACTCACACAAATAGAGTAAAGATTAGTCCAATGGTGTACTACATGGTTAGAACCCTCAAAGAGGAAACAATTAACAACCCCATGTTAAATTATGAACCGACCACTTGGCAATTAATCCCTAGCAGATTTATCACAGATCAGATTTATCAGAGATCTACTAGATAAAAGTACAACTAGGTTCTTAACACAATTATTCAGTGGAAGCACAATTACACAACCAATCAATCACATATAACACATAGATTCTGCCCAATCAACGATTCTTCATTAAATTAATAATTTGAATCTACTTGGGCTTCCATTTGGGAATAGTGGCCCAACTGAGAAAAATGCATATGCAACATACCCTAGATCTGATCTAGCTGATCAGGCCCTAGATTTGCTTTGGCTGATTTAGATCTCCAATGCAGTATCCCTGCACCTTCCTTGTACCTGACATACTTGAGTATCTCACTCCTCAATTGAGAAAATCTTTCTCAATGGCCTGTGTCACTGTATGGTGTCCTCCTGTGATTGAGGTAAATACTTTACTTTGCCTAAGTTTCTTTAGCTCAATAGCCAACATAATTAATTATATGTTTTTTCTAAGCTAGACTAAGTTACAAAAGAAACTTAATACTCGAGCAAGTGTCCTAAGGAGATTTTGGGTGAATTTTGCATGCCTAGACACTTAGGCCTATGTGGAAGTACCTGCTGAGCTACAAACATCAACAATCTGGCCAATGTGCCACTTGATGCAATATTTTAATGCAATAGAAAATAATTTTACATAAGAGTATTTCACCATCAATCTTTAGCAAATGACCCTCCATACTCTTTAAATAGAGATCTTGGACGAATTAAGTGTTGAGCAATGGATCAATATAGCCATTAGTTTTGAGGAGAATATGAACCGTCAGATTACTTTATTGTGACCATCAGAGTACATAACTACAAATGCATACTAAGTAAACACTTTAGAAGACACGTGAGACCAAGTTGCTTTTAGCTAACATCGTAACAAGTTTTTTTGTCTTCTCTGTCATATGTGGAGTGATTGGGTGCATGCAATTGTTGGCCAAAGGTTTTTTGCTTATCAAAAAATGCCAAATTGGTAGAGTTTGACGCAAATTTGGACTCTTTGTTTATGCTTTATTAGTATCAAGGAAGAGAATATAATTGCTATTGTTCATATCCTCTGCCTTTTTTTATAAAACTTTGCTGTTGTTAATATATTTACGTGAATATCAGAACTATCATTTCAAATTAAAAAAGGTATAAGGCTCAAACAAATATGTTACTGGTATGAGTTAATGAAAAGTTGAAAACATTCAATAAAAAGGAAGGAAAACTGGAGAATTAGGAAATTAGGGAGGAAAGCCGTTGAAAATAAACATAGACAGTGAAACAGAGGAAATTAGGAGGGAAATTAAGCAGCAGAACGAAAACTTGGCAATTGGGAACTTAGGGTGGAAAACCACTGAAAATAAGCATAAACAGTGAAACAGAGGAAAATGAGAAAGAAAGTAAGCAACAGAGGGAAGATTGTGGAGGGAGTGGTCATCATGTTGTTGTGTTTGCTAAATGAAAAACAGGGGAGACTATTTAGTAATAGTTTTGTTTTTAGTGCTCTGTGTACTTATGTTAGAGAAAATTGGAGAATTAGGAACTTAGGCAGGAAAACCACTGAAAATAAGCATACAGTGAAACACAGGAAAATGAGAAAGAAATAAAGCAACAGAGGGAAGGTGGAGGGAGTGGTTATCATGTTGTGTTTGATAAATGAAAACTGTTTAGTGTTACTTTTGTTGTTATGGCACTGTGTACCTACGTTAGACTAGTTCAGAATTAGGATGTAATCTGGAAACGATAACTGTACTAGAGGCTTTGTTTTATGTAATGGGAACATGCCATCTAAAAATCAATTTCTGTTGATTAACAAATAGATAACTCTAGGTTACCCAATTAGAACAAACACTTGTTTAGTATTGTCGTGTCCTCAGATAATTTTAATTTTATGCTCTACAGCCTTTGAGGTTTTGGTCCGCATATTTTCATTTTCAAATAATATGTGCAATTTGGCTTGAAATATGAATTTGCTTTTATGGCAATGCTTTTACAGTAGGGTAGTTTGCTGGGGCGATCGAAACTTCATTGCTTGTGTATTCTTCCAGGTCAGATGTCGCATGGAAAAATGCAAAATATGCACAAATTTGGGAGTATCTTCGAGATGAGTATGAATTAACACAGCGATTTGGGAGTCTTGACTACAAACTGAAGTTTGTAGAGGTGTGTCTCAATACGGACTCTTCCCTTGCCTTAAACTCACTTTAAGATGTGCCTATAGGGTAGTCATGGTTTGGTTAAGCTTAATTTATCTTTCAAAGCACTAACTGGATTTGGTTCTCTGCTGCAGCACAATGTGCGCTATTTTTTGGAAATACTGCAGAACAGAAAATCTGATTTCTTAGAGTGGCTTATCATATTTCTGATAAGTGCGGAAATATTAATTGGTGTTTACGATATTATTCGAGAAACAGGAATAGAACCTTTTAACTAGTTAACGGAAGGCTTCCGTGACTGGGGCATCTGTAAGGTACATGTATCATAAGCAATAACGGCATCTGGCCTTTATTGGAAGGTTAAAAATGATGATAAATTGGTCAGTTCTTCATAATGTATTAATCTTTGTTGGGTAATCAACCAATTTTTTTGTATCCTTAGCCAATGAAAAGAAATTATATTAATGCCCACAAGTGACCAAAATATTCAATAGAGTTTTAGGACGGTTGCATACATATATGCACCTTTCAAAGAAATTATATTAATGCCCACAATTGACCAAAATATTCAATAGAGTTTTAGGACGGTTGCATACATATATGCACCTTTCAATTTTTTTATTTTTTAAACGCATTCAATTATTTGTATTCCAGATGGTCATGAAGTCCATTTGAAAAATACAGTTTGTGTGAGCGGGAGGCACAATAGTACTACGTTGGCCTGAAGCAAATTGTCGAGAAGCCAAGTCATAATATGCCAAAATCTAAAACCAATGTTCAAAGACACTGCAATTAGAGTAAACACTTATCAGTGGGTCATCCCCGTCTGGTGCAAAGTTTACCATATGATTGGGCTGAATGCCAAATAAGATTGAGGTTATGATTTAAACGCTTACGCATATTTATTGAACAATTGCTAAGAGGCATTTCCATATTAGAGCAAAGTCTCAAGTCCACTGGAGGTAATTAAGAAAAAAATATCGTTAAATGGCCAGACCTTTGGTATTTCAATTTAAACGAATTGGCATTCAAGTAATTGTATCAACATTTCATTAGTTGTCTGCTGCAATATGAAGTGTACGAAAAGCAAATCCATTTTCAATGAATTGAGAGTTTGCAAAGTCATCATGAGCAATTTAGGTCAGTAACTGGTGGGTTATCTTCATTTTATTATTGGGTTTGGGGAGGTTATCATGAACAATTTTATTTGATTGTGTGGATGGGTGAAGTAGGATAGTTAGATAACTAATTCTTTTGGACATTTTCGCATTATTGTTTATGTGGATTTCCTAGCTTGTAGGAAAATAATGGTTCTTCGAGATGTGGAATCGAAATCAATATACAAAAAAAACAAAGTGAAAAACAAAAACAAATATTCATTCATGCATGCACACACATGAATACTTCTAACAAATACCAATATGCCATCACGAACACAAACCAATAACAATATGCCACTTAAGTACACAAACCCCTTAAGGTTTAAGTGAGTTTACAGTCTTGCAAACCCTTTAAAATCTAGTGCCCAACCCTTTAAATCTGCATGATTTTGATATTCTAAGCTTGAATATAGCAGCCAAATATTGTCCCATAACCCTAGCCTTGAGGACTTACATGTACAACTCTCACAAATTCATTCATCAAAGGCATAAGTGAGTTACATATTTGTTTGTAGTCGCTGATTGCATTTTTATCAAGTTATTAGTGATGGTAATATATCCAGTGTGAAAGGCACAATCTATTTGATGTTTTTTTTTTTGTTGTAGTTTGATGAGACAATTTTTGGTGAGATTGTGATTTTTCACTGTTTAAAATGTATTTTTAAATGGATAAATGGATTCAACACTCTGAAAAATCATAAAGGCACTTGGTTTGTGCAGATTGCATAGTTCAAACTTACGATTCCAACAAATCCCTGCCAGAGTTTGTGCAAAATCCGCTGAAAATTATGTTTTGAAAAGAGCCAAAACATTAAACAGTGAGATACACTTATGAAATATATAACATTAATCTTTGGCCAACCTAATCTAATGCATTTTACATAAGAGAAACTAGATAACACTTATTTGCATGCATGAATAATGATCCTCGAACTTATTGACGGCATGTTTTAATCAAGTGTAGTGTTCTCCCAATAAAATAATACACACACCAAGTTGGAAAACATAAATAGATTTTAGCAGTTAAGTAGAATGATTTTATGGCTGTCTCATATTTTAAAAAGGCCTAAAAAACTATTAACATCCATTATATTTAAAGAAAATAATCAACAATTGTAATGTCTATAAAAGTTATCAATGTCCACCTTATAAAATTAATAAAATGAAATAGTAGATATCATTGATATTGGGTGGGACAATAAAAATGGTATCTAACCTATCCATGTTTTTGAAAATCAAATAAGGTTTTCATATAGATTGCAGATGATCTAGGTTAGACTAGCCATCACTGTGAATGCAATAGACTTACCGAGTCTCAATCATCACAATGGATAGGGATCTAATTTATATTCTCCAAACTTTCTTATTTGTTGTTTGAAAACTTCTTGTAATATATTGTGACAAATATTTTTGGACTTGTTATTACTCTTAAAGGTGACGCAACACTTGTCTAAAAGAAACATATATAGTTTTACGTGTATGATGAAGATAATGCTTATAATAATCTATGATGCATGTTTGCCTTGTCTATGATACCACATAGTTTGTTGTGCTAGTTTGCACCTATGTGTTTGTACTTTGCTATTTACATGTGGGAGATTAGGTCATCATATATATGGGTTGTAGTTTGTGAATTCCATCTTACTTTATATGAGACTTGTGATGTATTTGGTTACATAATGGAGTATAAGTTGGGATGTTTTCATCTATGTGGAATTGTTCCCTTTAAAGAGACGAGGGAACATTTAATTCTTGGAATGTGTTGGATATATATTGTGAGATGACATTAGACATTCTTATTCAGTTAATTTTGGTGTTTGGTATTGAATAGAGATTTTTGTATGGTGCACATTATCTAGGGAGCTAGAGAGCATCTTTATTCCCTTCTATGTGGTATCATTCACTTTAATGAGACAAGGGAATATTTTATTCTTGGAAGGGGTTGGATATATATAGTGAGATGACAGTGGGCATTCATGTTCATTTTATTTTGGCATTGAATGAAGAGTTTTGTATGGTGTGCATTGTCTTGGGAGCTAAAGAGAAACTTTTCTCCCTTCACCCTCCATGGGTAAGGGATGTGCACTTGTTTTGATTAATTAAAGAGATATAGTGTACTGTGTATTTTGTGCCTCTTTTGTTTGGGCTTGCTTCAATGTTGAATCTTATGTCTATTTAAAGGTGAGATTGTGTTTAATCTAAAGTTGACATATGAAGCACCAATTTTTGGTTGAGGAAGAGAATGACATCTTCCTTTGATGTATGAGTAACAATGATAACAATAAAAATGATTGCTGCAAACGAACACATGATTAGGGGTTTATTCCATGTTTGTTATGTTGGAGTGCTACATTTCATCGAATGGTGGAAAAACTAACTTTTTGTGGCATTAAGATTTGCTCCCATAGTATTAGGAAAGGTGAAGATTCTTTTGGATTTTGTTTTATAACAAAAGTATGAAGTTGAGGTATGCGGTTTGACGTTGATGTATATGATTTTATGCATATCTTTAGCATAAGATTTGTGTTGGTACATGAGTGTGTTAACATTTCTAAGCTTGGGATGTTACTAACAAAGTGTTTGACAAAAGCTTTATATGAGAAAGTAGTCCACACTGAGATGATAGTAGGTTGAATTTATGAGGACTGAAGAAAACCCTATATGTTAGTATTATTTGGACATTTGGTCCTTGTTTGATTTGAAGTGCATTTTCATCATATGGTCCCATGGAAAGTCATTTATGATAAATATAGTTATGATGTAAAAGTTATGTAATGGGATGGTTGGCACACGATTTCAGAAGTTGGAGATCGATTTTGCATAACTTGATTTTTGGTGGAATGCAAATACATTATGGTGTGTGCGTTAGACAAAAGGTACCATGTTATTGTTTGGTTCAAAATTCTATTGGTCAAAAATGAAATATTTTGGGCACACTGTTCTAGCCTTTAATTTATAATTTTTGATGATGTGTTAAAGAGTATATTTTGATTAATATTTTGACATATTTTCAAGTTAAAATGTTTTAGTTTTCTCTAGAGTTGCAATTAAAGGTATTTATATTATGCTCTCTACTCAAAGGGACGAAGTACCCCTTGAACACTTGATTAGCGTGCTCATTTTTATTACCACTTATAGTGGCCTAGTTTTGATATGTATTAGTTGGTTTATGTTTGCATGTCAATGTTTGTTTGTATTTTTGATTTTTCAAGGTCTTCTAATCTGATAATTAATTGTAATGATTTCTTAGTTAAATCCTTCTTGTATTCAAAATCATCATTAAAAAATTATACAAAAGATCTCAATAGTATAATAAATAGTGATAGTAGGTTAATAAAGAGAACCAAACAAGAGACACAAATATTTACCCTGGGAAAACTCTCTTTTAGGGAAAACCCATTAACGTTTTATTAGAGAAATTATTCAGTTCAATAAGAGATACAAATATGATCTTTTCCAACCAAAAGAAGGTAAAGCCGATAAGCAATAAAACATAGGTCAAACCTAGTAAAACAGAGATAAGTAGCCTTAGAAATTTCGGTCAATTATGTCATAGAGGAATTCGGTATGCCTTAGAGATTTAAGTCCGCCCATAGATTTTTCTCTGTCCATAAATTTGGTCTAGCCATAAAATCGATTTGTTATCTCTCCTTCGCATGAACACAAGAATATGTATATGAAAGAGTGACATGAATTGGTGCATAGAAGAGGAGGACCAAATAGCCTTCATATAATGTTTTAATGAGCTCAAATAGGTGTGTCAAATGGGTAGGCTAACTTGAACCTTTTGGTCACAAAATTTTCATCGCAAAAAAATATTTATCTTCCTTTTGAAGTCGACTTGAAATTCAATTCATATTTATCTTGTCTCTTTATATTTTGAGGACTAAAATAAATTATGAAGACTGACCGTAGCTAAAAAAAAACAACACACTCTCTTAGCTAGGGAGGTATTCATAATAACTTCTTGAGATGATCTCTTGTTGAAAAAAAAATCTCTTATATCCCAAGAAAAAGTTGAATGAACTAGCTATGTTAATAAATCCATCCACCTCGTGTTCTATACCAAAACCACATGGAAAGCATCATGCATCAACATCATGCAAAGGAATCTAGTCACCCACTGGTCAAAGGGCTCTTGGGGTCCCGCTGGCCAAATACCTTTTGACCTTCTAGGGTCAAGACTAGTCCTTGTTTCACCAATCCACCAAGTCGTCACTTAGAATCAAGCACCCCCTGACACATGGTGAAACCTTGGGCCCATCTACCATTCCCACATGTCATCACATGCTATTGAATGCCAAACCACTTACTTAGTGCTAAAGACACTCAACCCACCCAGGGAGCACTCTGGGCCATTCTCCCTAGCCACATTACACGTCCCTTGGTCAATACCTTGACCTGTTAATATCATGACCTAGGGAAAATCTCTGCCACTTGATGCTACAACATCAAGACTCCCTTCAACCAAGGGAAGCATTCTCGACCACTCCAAGCTTGTCCCTGAAGGATACAAACTTCACCCTGGGACAAAGGCTTTGTGAGAATGTCAACATCCTGCTCGATTGAGGAAATGCATTGGAGCGTCATTGCTCCCTTCTATACCATGTCTCAGATTTAGTGGTACTCAATGTGTTTTGACTTGTCATCGCGGTTGTCTCTTGCACCTTATCAAACAATCTCACAAGTAGCTTCCAAAGCCACACTGTTTCACAACTCGCCAAACTAGTTGTAATATACTTGGCCTTTGCAGTCCTGAGTGTGACAAATGTATGCTTCTTGCCCAAGAAAAATCCAAATTGAATCATCATCTTGATGTGCTTGATCTGAAATGGGGGTTTGATAACTTGTTATGCTTATAAGAACCTCCCACTCAGTTAACAAATAAATGATCTAGCTTATATATGACATTTGCAGAATTAAGTACTTGAAACAAGTGTATGTTTTCTTTTAATTGTTTAAGTGCTTTAAGCCCATTTGTTTCTGCTGATATTAAACACATATAATAGCCATATAATGTAGCAAATAAAATTTCACACATAACATCAAATTTAATCTAGGAGTTCACCAGAATATCTTGGGCTATGTCTCCTTGAGCTTTTTTCATCTTGACTTAGTTCTTTGGGATTATGGCAAAGTTTTTTTTACAAGTTCCACACTTAACTCCAAAGGTCACTGAACTGAACCAATGGGCATAGAATACCATCTATATCCTTGTCATGACTGTTATCACTCTGCAAACAGATCTAAGCTCCCTTAGACTTGATTCCTTCAATCAATGCTTTGAGCTACTCTGAGCTTCTTGATGGCACTAACTCCTTTAGAATTCTCCCACTGTCTCCAACACATATTAGACACCGAAAATAGACTGATCATTTGCTCAAAATGAACAAAGCATCCCCAAACTAGGCCTTCCTCTAGGGTTGGCACTGGGCTGCCTGAAACTTCCCTATAGAAGTCTTCAAATGCTTTTGCAAATCCCTGCAATGGATTCAGAAGGCTCATTACAGTCAAGAATGATTGTTGGTTCACTGAAAACGAGTACTGGTAGCTCCTACAATTGCCTCCAACTCGTGGTGGCCCTGAGCTCCAAAATCTCACTGGATGAAAATCTCCATGAAGATGACTTCTTCAGCTTCTTTGGACTATTCCATTGGATTCAGAAGGCTCCAATTAGCCTAGCTATCCTCTGGTGCCACTCTCTCTGGTCGAACACTGCTCTTGGAGTGCATTTAGTCAATATCCACTATATTTTCTGCACTGCACTTAACTCCAGTTAAATATAGCATTTCCGCCTGAGTTTAGCCGCTCCGCCAAGCTAAACTGTCGGAGGTGACTCGTTACATCAACTGTTTAGCGCACATATGAGGCGGTATAATCCCGTCGGTTAGGGATAATCCTCACCGGAGGCATTTCAAATAGCGAAATCTCCACCGTTGATCTATCCCGCTTGATCCAACGGGTATCGCATCGTTCGCTCATCAACTAACCCAGAGGATCTCCACCATCGATCAATCCCGCGTGATTCAACGTCTATCGCGCAATCTCGCGTGAAATCTTGCTCGATTGATATCAAATCGAGAGCGCGTGAGAAAAGTGGTTTTCTCGTGCTACGTGTCGTCCGCTAAGGTTAATTGCGTAGAATTTAGAAATACCATTTACAACTTTTAGGGTGCGTGAGACACCGTTTCCCACTTTCCGAATACTACCCACGTGCTTAATTTACACTTTTAAGAAAGATGTTTAAGGAAAGGTTTAGCGCTTAATCTCGATCAAATATCCAAAAATTGCAGTTTAGTGGACTTTTCAAATTGCGATAACTCCATACGGTATCGGTTTTTCAAACTGTTCACGGCGCCAGAATCAGGAAGACGAGATCTATCCGGTCGCTCAGGTTCAACACTCTTTCGAACACTTTGAAATTTGAGCTATCATTAAGGTCCTGGACCAATATTTGATCACTCCTCCCCATTAGGAATATTTTGGACCCCAAAAGACTGATATGCTGATCTGTACAGTAAATGAGAGTACATCACCCTCTTCTTTTCAGTCTCCATACACTTGCCTTGCATGGCTAGTGCCTTTGAACCAAAACTCGAAGGTAGTCAACACTTCTCTTCCTGGATGTGCTTGTCCTCCTGTTAAGAACTGTCTTCCTTGAACTCATTAAGAATTTATGTTGAGAAGTTTATAGAAGGTAATTGAACAATGCTTTCTTAATCATCGACCCAAGGTGGCTCAAAACAACGTGAGATTACATCACAAATATATGCGTACTCAACTGGAATTTGCATATGTACCAATGAAAGTACGTTTTATTGTGTCAAGAAGTCCAACCACTTCTTACCAAGCCACTTCTATGGAAACTTTTACTGCTGCAAATCTTCTTTTGAAATCTTGTCAAAAACAACATAATGCAAAAAAAACAACTTGACAACATAAATTCACATCATGTCTCTTACATCTTGTGTACAAATGACTGACTAAATCACAAGCTGACAAAAACATACCTTTTCAAACAACTAACTCTCCAAGTCAAGCATGTTCAAAAAGAACTTGATGATTCTTTTTCAAAGTAGAAAGAATTCCACCTCTTGTGAAACACTTCATCATTATCTCCCTTTTTCAATCTTGGAGACAAAATCAACTTTTCCAAGTCAATATGACATTGCATGCATGTTTAAATAAAGTAATCGACCATCAAGTCAATTACACATACATGTTCAAATACAATAAAATCATGAACATTCCTTTGTTCATACATACCATTCTCATGCATGTATTCCATTATTCAACTTTCTCTCAAGCACAATCATAAGTACAAGATCCTCAATCATATGAAAATGTACTTACAAAGCTGAAATGAATATAATTTTGCTGCAATAAAGCGAGTCTCATACTCAATTTTTTCATTCACCTTTTTGGTAAAACCTTGCAACTTGCATTCCATTGAAAAAGAACTGTATCAAATCAAAAGACATGCAGCCTTTAATTGGATAAGAACTCTAACCATTTCTTACCAATCCATATCAAAGGCGCTTCCTTTAACTGCATATCGACATCAACATGTGAATCATCCTGAAATACATCAATTATGGAAACTTCCTTTTCATTCTTACCATTTTCTTTTTCCACCTTCTTCAAATTTTGTGTAAGCATTGTTGGATTCAAAGTCCAACACTTTTCAGCAATATGTCCTTGCTTATGGCAATAATTGCAACACATGTTCATCCTCTTTACAATATAATTTGCCTTGTCCAATGGACCTTTGGCTTCTTGCCTCCTTTTCTTCAAAAGTTTCTTATATATGGCCATTTTCTTCCAACATCTAGAAACACTATGGTTAACCAAACCACAAAAGGAACATGCAAGTTTTTTCATTGCTTATGTGGAAATTTTACATGCTTTACATAATAAAAAAAAATGTGATTAAAATCAGATTTATACCTTCTTCTTCCACCTTTGTTTCCTTCATGAGAAGGTGAATTGAATGAAGAAGTGGCTCCCTTCGGAACACCATCAATCTCTTCAATGATTTTAGAGCTTTCACAACTCTCTTGTTCGAGTGCATGCTTATGAAAACCACCTTCTTGCAAAGTATGTTTCAAACAATTGCATTCCCCATGAATACAATCTTTACAAACTTGAGGTAGAGAACCTAAAATGAAACTCCTTCTAGGGATCGTTTCAATTGCCTTCATGGCTGCTTTGGAACTTTCTCCATAAGATTGTCCATAGCCAAGACCCAAATACTTAGGCCTTTCCTCAACCATTATTGGCTCAACAATGCCTTGTGCATGTTTATCCAATCCTTTTCCTTCATGGCCCATTTTTGACATCAACTTGGACCCTATACCTCTTGTATGTTTTTCAAAAGAACCAACATAAACATTCTTGGAAGAAATTGAAGAAAAACTAGGCTTTTTTACCTCTTCTTCAAATTGATGCTTGACCAAGGCTTCTTTGGCAACAAGGAGTTGTGTCTCCAACTCATGCATCCTTTCTAGGTTCATATATGCAATATGAAGTTGGCTCTCCATTTCCTGCAACTTGTTAAAAAGCAACTGATTCTCTTCCTTCATGGAATTCAACTACTCTTGAAGTTTGGTGCTCTTCCTTTCATCTTCATACATTTGTTTCACCATATCCATCATGATGAACAAGTCACGCTTCATGTCTTCATCAAAGAATCTTGTGAAGGAGGAGGATTTTGAAAACTCACTTGTATAAGTTGTCATTATAGAAATGAACAAAAGAACTTCAACAAAATTCACAAAACTTTCAAAGAAATAATTGCTGTAGAGTCAAACGCTTATTCAAGTAGCCTTTTGCAAACAAACCCTCTTGTGCTTCAAGGATTGCCTTGAGGTCCTTTGGGTAAGGAGAATGCCTTCAACCCTTCTTCCTTCTTGTCCTTTTCTGGACTTAGCTATCAGTGGTTTTCTCTTCACTTTTGCAAACTCAAGCAATAGTCAGTTTACAAACAATCAAATAGTCAAATTATTTGTACTGTTTAAACACCTTTCAAGTCAAACAAGCAACCTATTGCTCTGTCAATCAAGCAACCTATTGCTCTATCAATCAAGCAAACTACTCTGATACCACTTGATCTGAAATGGGGGTTTGATAACTTGTTATGTGTTAAGTTATGGTATGTTCTATGCTTATAACAGTTTACGTCTTTTTCTTATTATATTCCACCGATTAGCAATCACATGTACATAAAGTAAAGTGCAGATAGAACATTAAACGATCGACATAAAACAAGCCAAGACAAGAGACACAAGATGTGGCGGCTAGCCAGGGACAAACCCCACAATGTGTGGGGAAACCCTTTGATCAAATCTTCTTTTATCTTCAATAATTCAGCAGAGAGAAATAGTACAATAAATCTGATTCATATCAGCAGTAGCAAACCCTAGATCAATAGCATCAGCATTAGCGACTTCATTATCAAACTAGGGCAGACCATATCTCACAAACCGACAGTCGGATTGACTTCATTCCACCACCAAAAGTTTCGGCTTCTAGAGGAGGTTCAGATGAACCTACAGCGCAGTTCAGATGAGGAGATATTCTAGGCCATGCAAGTCAATCTTTACTTCTGCAGTTGCAGCTTCAGTTTCAACAGTTTCCGGCTTCAAACTAGGGCAGTCGATATCTTGCAAACCGTTCGTCGGATTGACTTCATTCCACCACCAAAAGTTGCGGCTTTCAAAGGAGATTCAGATGAACCTATAGCGCAGTTCCAAAGAGGAGATCTTCTAGGCCACGCAAGTCAATCTTTACTTCTGCAGTTGCAGCTTCAAATTCAACAGCTTTCGGCTTCACATGTGTGAGAGAGAGACCCATTTCAGCACAGTAGAGAAGAGACTCATATCTGCGCAGTAGAGAGAGAGAGAGATGTGATGAGATGAGTGAGTCTAAATGAGGAAAAGTCCTCTTATATTTATACACAACGTTGGTGGGTGAATAGATGCGACTGTTGGGCTTCTGAGCCTACATGAGTTGTAGGTCGGCTTGATAATAATTCCATAATCAAAACAAATTCATATCTCCATGAATACTTATCGGAATCGGATGATCTTTATATCAATCCTACACCTCTCGATGAGAGAAATCTAATAAAAATATTATCAGCCATGAATAAGATGACCCACATGAAGTTTTGCCCTGGTTGCCAATTTTAACATTATGCTTACAAGAACCCCCCACTCAATTAACAAATAAATGATCTAGCTTATATATGACATTTGCGGAATTAAATAATTGAAACAAGTGTATGTTTTCTTTTAACTGTTGAAGTGCTTTAAGTCCATTTGCTTCTGCTGATATTAAACACATATAACAACCATATAATGCAACAAATAAACATCCACACTTAACAACAAATTTAATCTAGGAGTTCACCTGAATATCATGGGCTACGTCTCCTTGAGCTTTTGTCATCTTGACTTAGCTCTTTGTGATTATGGCAAAGTTTTTCTTACAAGTTCCACACTTAACTCCAAAGGTTACTGAACTGAACCAATGGGCTAAGAATACCATCTATATCCTTGTCATGGCTATCATCACTCTACAAACAGATCTAAGCTCCCTTGGAATTGATTCCTTCAATCAGTGCTCTGAGTTACTCTGAGCTTCTTGATGGCATTAACTCCTTCAGAATTCTCCAACTGTCTCCAACACATATCAGACACCGAAAATAGGCTAATCATTTGCTCAAAATGAACAAAGCATCCCCAAACTAGGCCTTCCTCCACGGTTGGCATTGGGCTGCCTGAAAATTCCTTGTAGAAGTCTTTAAATGCTTATAAAAATCCATGCAATGGATTTAGAAGGCTCATTACAGTCAGGAATGACTGTTGGTTCGCTAAAAACGAGTACTGGTAGCTCCCACAACTGCTTCCAACTCCTGGTGACCTTGAGCTCCAAAATCTCCCTGGATGAATATCTCCATGAAGATGACTTCTTCATCTTCTCTGGACTATTCCATTGGCTTCATAAGGCTCTAATTAGCCTAGCTGACCTCTGGTTCCACTCTCTCTGGTCGAAAAATGCTCTTGGAGTGCATTTAGTCAATATCCACTATATTTTGTGAACTGCACTTAACTCCAGTTAAATATAGCATTTCCGCCTAAGTTTAGCCGCTCCGCCAAGCTAAACCATCAAAGGTGACTCGTTACATCAACTGTTTAGCGCGCATATGAGGCGGTATAATCATGGTGGTTAGGGATAATCCTCACTAGAGGCATTTCAAATAGTGGAATCTCCACCGTCGATTTATCCCGCTTGATCCAACGAATATCGTGTCATCCACTCACCAACTAACTCGGACGATCTCCACTGTCGATTAATCTTGTGTGATCCAACGGCTATTGCGCAATCTCACGTGAGATATTGCTCGATCGATATCAGATCGAGAATGCGCGAGAAAAGTGGTTTTCTCGTGCTACGTGTCGTCTAAGGTTAATCGCGTAGAATTTAGAAATACCATTTACAGCTTTTAGGGCACGTGAGAAACCATTTCCCACTTTCCGAATACTACTCACATGCTTAATTCACACTTTTAAGAAAGATGCTTAAGGAAAGGTTTAGCGCTTAATCTTGGTTAAATGTCCAAAAATTGCAGTTTACTGGACTTTTCCAATTGCGATAACTCCTTCATATGGTATCGGTTTTTCGAACCGTTTGCGGTGCCAAAATCAAGAAGACGATATCTATCTAGTCGCTTAGGTTTGACACTCTTTCGTACACTTTGAAATTTGAGCTATCATTAAGGTCCTGGATCAATATCTAATCAGTGCTCTTTCTGTCTTCAACACTCTCTGCCCAATATAAATTTGTATATCCCTGCTGATGTAATTATTAACTCACATCCAACTATACCATGTTGGTATCTCAACACATGTTGTGACATGACTGCTTTTCGGTCACCTTGACTAGGTGCTTGCTCTAAAACATATCCTGTTGTGGAAATCCTAGTTGCTCCCTTTGCTACTTAGATTCTTTGAATTAGGTACCATGAGAGTGGCCATGGAATGACCGCCCATAATCCCAAATCTCTAAAGGATTGAAATAATGTGCTTCCTTTCACCAAGGAATATCTCACCCGACTTCTGCCACACTTCTAGTCCTAGGTAGGAATGTATCCAACCAAGGTCCATCTCGAACTTAGAGGTCAACTTCCTCTGACATTGAAGAAGAGCTTGGCTGCTCCCTTTATCATGGAATCAAATCCTCCTACCACTGTTTCTCCCTCTGTCACGTGAGTCCTGCTCTCGTCAGAAACAAGTCATATAATAACAAGATCAGCCAAGACTCATAAGACATCCATCCATATGAGAATACCATGCATGAGGTTTGCATAAATCCTTTTTTAGTACGCAAACATGATATTCCCTCTCATGTACCTCAAATCCCTGAGGTAGCTCTATGCACACTTCTTCTTCCTTAATTACTCCATTGAGGAAAGCAGTCTCCACATGCACCTAATGTAATTTCGAACCCATACTAGAAGCAACATAAATAATCATTCTAATAGAAGTGTACTTGACAATTGGAGCAAATTTTTTTACATAGTCCTCTCCCTCTTTCCAGGATAATTCTCATGATTCTTGCTTTGTACTTCTCTTTGTTTCCATCTACTACATACTTGTATATCTACTTGGAATTCACCACTGACTTTCATTAGATATCAACACAATCTTCATAATGGCATCCTTCAAACTTGTTGTCTTGCTTGCTCCCTTTGAACTAGGAGCTCTTCCTGCCATAAGGCACGATGACAATACAATTTCTCCCTCTTGAACGCGAATAATTCTTGGAGAATCCTCTTGTCATAGGATTTGCTTCATTCTTCCCAATGCTTTCATCTGCTTCCATAGCCTTGATAACCTTTATGATGTACTTGCAACCCTCACTAGGAAGCCATGGAAGAAACAATTATAACCCAACAAAAGAAATAAAGACAAGAGGCTGACAAAAAGTAAAGTAATAATAATCAAAGAATAAATATATTAAGTACTTGTCTTTGAGGATTGAAGGAAATTTGTTAGCTCCCTCTTGATTTTTGCTTTCTTTGATAAAATCGTATAAATCCATCCTCAAACTCATCATCTTTGTCCTCGTCATCAATAATTAATCATGTCACTGCCTTTCCTTCCTTGCATGAGCTATGATTTCATTATTTAGTGGAATCTTCGATCTAGGTCTTGCTCTTGGGTTTTATCCACAAACCCTAGCGCTTTCTCATCCAAGACCTCTTAGCCTTCCATATTTTATTCAAGCTTTGTCATGTGCAATTTTCTTGTTGTAGACAATATAGGTGGGTATTCATCCACTCCAAAGACTCAGCTACAAGGCAATGTGCTTCTTCTAGTATTCAACATCCTTGGATACGTACTAGGGTTTCAAAAATCATTATTCAAAATATATCCTTCAAACCCTATGACTATCAAATCTTCAGAGAGGGGATCACACTTTAACATAAGTGATATGACTCTTCTTGCCTTATATAGCTCCCTCTGATTCTGAAGTAACTTTCTTGAATCATATCTCAAATTCTTGAAAGAGAATGCACAAACTCTGGCACTTCTACTTATGTGTTCGACCCAATCATCGACCTTGGATAAATATTCCCTCTGATCTCAACCTACATAGATTAAGTAAGCAAACCCTAACAATATATCAACATCAAATACTAGAAACTACAATATTGCAGTTATGTCATAGGGTTTATACAACATTCGATCCGCACTGGTATGCAATCATGTCTACTGCGTTATCTCTGTCATACTTCAGTGAACATGCTTTTAATTAACGCTTCTAGGAGTATATATTGGATTCAAATCACTCTAAGACGTTTCATAGGAGCACACTCTACTATAGAATTACTTAGGATCCCATCACATTAAATATTTAGTTTATACTCTATGCCTACATACAATTTCTCAATCACACTTCATTGACAAGTTTGCACCTTGCACATAGGTATGACAATCCACCATACACCAAGCCTCATGATGATCCTTAGAATTTATCTTTGTGTCTTTCTATCTCAATCTTCAAGCTCATAGACTAACTTGTAGTCACAAAGATTTTGACTTGTATGACTTGTTGGAAAATGCATTGTGGCAACTATTAATTTCAATTTTCCTTAACATTAATAATTGTTTGTGAAATTTTTTATTCTTCTTGTGTTTCTTTATTAGATCTTCTTCATCAAACAAATATCAAGAGAAAAATAATAAAGACATTGGACACAAAAGTTAGGCTCCAAGCAAGGGAAAAACCCCTCCAAGGGGAAAACCCAAAAACTCCTCTTCTTATAGAAACTGCTTCAAATAAGACAACAAAGACCCAAACCATAGAACAAGTCCTCCTCCAAGTACTAAGTCAACCCTTTAGATTATCATAGCTCAATCTTGCATCAACCAACTTTTAGCTGTAACTTTGACCCTGCAATATTTTCCCTACAACATCAGTCTTGTAGATGTCGTAGAAACCTTGATCCAGTTTCTTCAAGGGTCCTTAAGCAAGACAAATCATCTCAAGGTTAACGAGTTTTATGAAAAAAATATTCTCTCTTCCAACAACTTGATACTGCAACTATCTCACCTGCAAATCAGACTTACAATTTTGACCTTCTTTATAACTGCATAAACCTTAGAACTTCACATGTGTGAGAGTGATAGAGCCCCAAAATAAGTTTATCCTTGACTTCTTTCCTTCTAGACCTTCACTCTGCCTTCCTTGCCTCTTTTAGCCTTAGATCTTTTCTTGAGAGATCGAACTTGTGGTTGAGTGAGTGCCAAATGAAGTTGAATATGCTCCTTTATATAACCTTTCCAAGGGGTCAAATTCCCTCCTTTAGGCCGACTTGGAGCTTCCATGTGCGACTTGTAATTTAGAGGTTTCCATTACTTTCTAGACACAAAATAACTTCTTTTACAAGATATATTTTTCCCAAAAGGGTCTTAGAAGCATGATGTTCACTCTCTTGACTCATGACAATAAATCCTATGACCTAACAAACCCTATAAGCACAAATACATGATTTTACCTAGAATACCATTAATAAAGAGCATGAAACCAATGCTTTAAAATAATGATTTTTTTTTGTTACATAAGATACATATTGAAATGAGTACAACAACAAATATGAAGACCGAAACTAGTTACACTTCCAACACTCCCTCTTAACTAGGGAGGTATTTAGAATTGTACAATAAATACATCATTCTCAAATTGAAGAGCTCTCATAACAAGAGTTGGATTGATAATGTTGAGAAATCTAGGGCATCATTAATTAGGTGATTTCTCTTTGTTAGCAACTTCTTGTGAGTGCTTTTTACAACTTTAGATTAGGATCTTCTTCATTGAGTTATTAATGTTCTTCTTCATCAATCAATTACCAATGCATGAACATAAATAGACAAGAGACATAGAATATAGGCTATCATCCAGGGACAAAACCTATCACTCTTTGAGAGGAAAAATCACACAAATTATTCTTATAGGGATGCCAAATGACAAATACCAAGACCAATACCCTTGACATATTAGCCACTCCAAGATCAATACACTAGTTCTCTTGATTGTATTATGCTCTTTTTCTTCTTATTAATTCCTCTTTGCTTTGACCTTCTTATCACAGTGACATCATCATGACACCAATATCTTCTTACTGTAGTTTTATTGAGACTGTAATAAACCTAAACCAAATCATAGCACATAACTTATCAAAGCAAGTACCGAACTATGGTCTCCATTATAGCTTTGAACTGTACCTTATATGTATCCTCATCAAAACTGTGTTTCTTTTTATCACTGAGACACTTTCTCATACATCTGAAGTATCTAAAATATCTTCGCTACCCCTTCATTACTGATCCAAGGTCCTTCTATACTTTGTCATCCAAACTATCTTCTTTTATGTTACTGTCCATCCGAAATTCAGAGAGACATTCGAACTATCTTACGTAGTTCCTCCTTGTTGTCCCTTTAAAGGTACTCACTGTCCTTTCATCATGAAAGACCCTCGATGTCCCTTAAACGTCTCTCCAAGCTTCATCCAAAATTGCCTCTTCTCTATGATCCGAATTTCAGAGGAATCCGAGCTTGATTGACTATCCAAAATGCAAAGAGCCTTCACCCATATTTACAGTGGTTTCCATCTATAAATAAGATGACATGAATATATGAATATGTGTGTATCCATAGTTTGAAGTCGACATGATATCTTCAATTCATCTTGAAGCTGACATGATGGGGAGAAACATGTGCTTGTCTTGGAGGGATTTTAGACAATCCTATAGACTTATGACATTAACTTTAATGACAAATCCTAAAGCTCTCAATGGGAGCCATCTAAAAATAAAATCTCTTGCTCATGAAACCTATAAAGCAAGCATTACAATAATAATTTTTTTTCTTCTTTTCCTCATTTTCAAAAAGTACAATTACATGTCATTATGAAGACAGAACCTAGTTACACTTTTCAATGCTCTCTGTTAATTAGGGAGGTATTCATAATGGTACTTGGTCATTCTCAATGTAAAAAATTTCTCATAAGAAGAATCAGATGGGTAACCCATTGGTATAGCATCATATCAACCAACATTGTTACATAGGAAGGCCTTGACTAACAACTCTATCTCTTCACAAGGTCTAAGCTCAATGCTGGAAAGACTAATGATTTATAGACACTCTCATCATTGTCTCTCTTGGAACATAGCCAACCCGAGTTCTCAAGGTGTGTTCCATGAGGAATATTCTTACCTTGGGCTCCCCAATCCTCAAATAATATCGGTCCTCCACGACTACTCTTATCTTGGATTCCCTATCTCATCCTCAAATATTATCAGATGCCAAATGATTACCCAATCCTCTCATTTTGTCTTCCTAGGTGAAGACCAGAATGATGTTTCTATCTCTCCCTCTTAATTAGGGAGGACATATCTATTCTAATAAAGGAATGTACTCATTACTACATAAGGAATGTACCTAAGCTCCCTCTTGGCTTAGGAATTTCCAATTTTCTTCCATGTAAGAAACTTGTTTCCAAGTTTCCTCTTAATTAGGGACTTACAACAACTCCTCCGGTGGAGATGATGGGACAAACAACTACTAGAAGAACTCCTTCCTTCGATGTCATGAATTTACTTTTGTTATCTAGGAGTCTTCACGTTTGGGACTTATACATAGGGCACATACCATCCATCACTTTCAGTCATGAGTCAATCACGCCATCATTCCTTTCATCAGAAAGTGATCCATCAGTCTACATTTGGCCTTGCTTCATGTCATGGTGCCTTCTCCATGTTGTCTTCTTCGGAAGGATCTTACATCCTTGTACATGGTCCTCATAGAAGACATTCACAACTCTTCCCTTTGGCAGTCCTGCATTAGCCCATCTAGATATTTGTTCAAAAATAAGAAATGAACACTTAAATCAAAATTACCTTTGTGATGGTATTTCATAATGAAATCTTCTAGTTTGCATCAACATCCTGCATACATGTTGACATATCTCCCAAAGATATCCATTATCAAGGTTCTCCATATTTTTTTTTTTCAGTCTTCCATTAAAGGCTTCATATATTTCCGGGAGATTTCTTAGTCAAATCCTCTAGTCCTTAGATGTTGATTGCCTTTTCCATGGTTGCATAGTCCACGATCGCTTCCTTCCTTTCTTCACACATTTCATTCCTAGGAACTTCCAATTAAACTTTCTCTAAATTACTGTCAGCCACCTCATTTTCATATGATGACATATTATGTTGATTTCATCTAGTGTGATCTAACCCTTCCTACATCTTTTCATAGGAGGAGATCCTTTTCCTTTGATCATGCTTCTCAAGATAGAAGCAGTGATCCATGTTACTTGCAACCATACGACATGACATTATTGAATACAAACATATATACATCATTTATCTTTAGGCCATCTAGGCTTATTTCAACAACTTTCTTGATTGAAAAGAGCTTCAATCCCTTGATCTGCTTCATATGTCATCATACCATCATCCCATAAATTCCACATGTTGGAGTTCCCGATGAAACACTTGCTTCCACTCTAGATTGGTGAACCTTCTGATGAATATTCTAACAAAGAATCTTGAGGATATTGAATATCCCTATCCAATAGATGTTACCTTTTGACTGATGTATGATGAGACTTATCTTGGCTGACTTCTTCCCTTCCTTAACTTTCCAATGAGGTTCTCAAGAGCTATATACTTCATAGTTGACTATCAGACATCGTTCATGTTTCCTATTGTGATGTCACGAGCTTTTACTTCTAATTATTTTCCTCTTCCTTGGACTTCCTTCTTTCAACTTCCTCCACTTCTTTAGTGAAATATAAGTATTCTCTATCTTTCTTGTTATTACCCTTCTTAAGCTTAGGGAAATCATTCCTGTAATGTTCATAGCATTGACTCTTAGCTATGTTCTTCTTTCCTTTCGACAAATGTCTAAATAATTTTTTCCCTCAACCTGTCTTCTCCTATATAGAGACTAGATGTTGTTGAATGTGATAGCCTTCTTATCCTCATAGACATTTGTTACCTTGTTCACCAGTTAGTGTATTTAAAACAATGATGCTTATCTCTCCCAGATCTTCCAATTGAGATCTTATGAAGATAAACCTTTATCCTTTGATACCTTCAATTTGTGTAGATAAGATCTAAGAGATATAACCTTTCTTATTGCATCTTTAGAGAATAGTTCTTCCAACTTATCATATATATCTCTTTGATGTCTTCAATTTTGCTATATGAGGGGACCTTTGACTGATTTCATAAGAATCGCTTGAGCCCTTTGATCCCTTTCCATGTATTCAGAAGAGACTATTCTATTCATATGATCAATGACTTCACTTTATTCAAGGACTATGTCTATCCTCCTTTTCCATGTAAGGAAGTTAGATGACCCAACCAAATTATAGATTTCCTTGCAAAACGAAGTCATTTTACCAGATTTAGATTATAGAATAAATATATTTACTTGTTAAGTAAAGATGAAATATTCAACTTGATTTCTTTGTTGATGATGATCGATGAAGATGATTTGATTCTTCTTGGATGATCCTTTTTAAGGATACAAAGATCCTTTCTTCAAAGAGGGGGATACTGCCTCCTTTTCATGACAATGCCTTTCGATCTAGCCTTTTATGGATGAACAACCTTAAATGAGAGGGAAATTGCCTTATAGCCTTCTTTGGATAACTATGCTTCAAGATACTTCATCTTTCTCTGGTGGTGAATGATTGTAGATCATAAATGCTTCTAGGGTTTCGACCTTCTTCAAGATGATGCGATCTTAGTCCTAGAAATGCTTCTCTAGGATGCCTACACTTTGGGCTATCTTTCTTTGTAGATCTCTTCAACTTGATGAGGGTCTTTGTGGTCTTTTAATGATTACTAGAGGATTCAAAAACTTTTGTTGGAGTAGACTTCTTCAATGTAGATCTCAACTTCACTTTGATATCCTTCAACTTGCTTTAATTCCTTCCTTGAAACTCGATCCTTAAGTGTCTCTTTGATTAGATTCCCTTCCTTAATTGTCACCTTAGCTCTGATACCATATTGAGAAATCTAGGGCATCATTAGTTAGGTGATTTCTCTTTGTTAGTAACTGTTTGTGAGTGCTTTTTACAACTTTATATTAGATATTTTTCATTATGTTATTAATGTTCTTCTTCATCAAGAAACTACCAATGCATGAACAAAAATAGACAAGAGAAACAGAATGTAGGCTATGAGCCAGGGCCAAAACATCTCACTGTTTGAGAGGAAAACCAACACAAATTCTTATTATAGAGATTCCAATTGATGAATACCAAGGCCAAGACCCTTGACCTATTAGCCACTCCAAGATCAAGACACTAGTTTTCTTGATTGTATTATGCTTTTTTTCTTCTTCTTGATTCCTCTTTGCTTTGACCTTCTTATCACAGTGACATCATCATGACACTGATACCTTCTTACCGTAGTTGTACCGAGACTGTAATAGACCTGAACCGAATCATAGCATAAAAATTATCAAAGCACTATACCGAACTGTGGTCTCCATTATAGCTTCGAATTGTACCTTATATGAACCCTCATTCGAATCGTGTTTCTTTTTATCACTGGGACACTTTCTTAGACATCCGAAGTCTCTAAAATATCTTCGTTGCCCCTTCATTACTGATCCAAGTTCCTTCTATACTTTGTCATCCAAACTATCTTCTTTTATGTTAATGTCCATTCGAAATTCAGAGAGACATCTGAACTGTCTTCTGTAGTTCCTCCTTACTGTACCTTTAAAGGTCATCCTTGTACTTTCATCATGAAACACCTTTGCTATCCCTTAAACATCTCTCTGAATCCAATCTTGCCTCTTCTCTGTGATCCGAATTTCAGAGGAATCCTAGCTTGATTGACTATCCAAAATGAGAAGAGCCTTCACCCATATTTATAGTGGCTTCCCTCTATAAATAAGCCGACATGAATATATGAATAGGCATGTCTCCATAATTTGAATCCAACATGAGATCTTCACTTCATATTGAAGTCAACATGAAGAGGGGAAACATGTGCTTGCCTTTGAGGTATTTTAGACAATCCTATAGATTTATGATATTGAATTTAATGACAAATCCTAAGGCTCTCAATGGGAGCCATCTAAAACTAAAATCTCTTGCTCATGAAACCCATGAAGCAAGCATTACATTAATAATTTTATTTTTCTTCTTTTCATCATTTTCAAAAATCACAATTACATGTCATTATGAAGACCGAATCTAGTTACACTTTTCAACAAATAAGCCATTTGTAAGCATCAACATTATGACCGAGACTGTATTTGAGGCCTAAATAGACAATATCATTGTCATTTAAGAGCATTATGCTGGGAGGCTTTACGTGTGATACTGCACTACCTCTACAAGGCACATACCCCATCCAAATGTTCACAAGGTATGTACTTTTATGACTATTCTTATCTTGGACTTCCAAACCTAAATCCTCAAAGAATATTGGTCCTGTTCGACCACTCTTATCTTGGACACTTGTCCTATCCTAAAAAAATGTCGGTCCCTTTCCTTTCTTGGATGTGATATCCTCAAGGAAACCACAAATTATTATCCAATCCTGAACCCTTCTCTCTTCAAGGCCTTCACTTAGACTTATGACTATTAATCTTGGTCAAGTACCTGATACATGAAGAAGAGAATTCACATGCGATGTCAAACATTACTCCCTCTCAACCAAAGAAGATATCCTATTCTCCTTTTGATTAGAAACTAGATCCCTACTCCTATTCAAGGAGACTCCTTTTCTTCCTCTCAAAATCATAGGATATTCCAAAATTCTTTTCAATTTCTAGAAGTCAACACCACAAGCCTTATAGCTTGCCTTTATAAGAGTATCAACTATTTCTTCTACATGGCTCCCTTTTTTCTTTTCCTCTCTTGTATTGAGCTTGCTTCAATCTGAGGTATCATGGAGCCATCTTCACTCTTCAATCATGTGACAAGATCCAAGTTATTTCTAATGCTCATCACTTTCATGTTGTCATCATAAATGAAGGCATTGCATTGAGCCTTTCCAAACTTCAATATGATCACAGATTCTTTATGAAAGTGATCTATGTTGTTGACCTTTAGGTTATCTTCTCTCTTTGCTACCTTTTAATCCCAAGATGAATATATATTGACCTTATAATTGCTACGTCTTGAGATTTCATCAACATTCTTTATATATCTTGCAATATCCTTCCAGGTAGCAAAATAATATGTTAAGTAGATAACCAAAAATAAAACTAGATTTAACTCACCATGATGACCTTCTCATCCAAACATCTATTAATTTCAATTCCCCTTAACCTTAATACTTATTTGTGAACTTTATTATTCTTTTTGTGTTTCTTTATTAGATATTCTTCATCAAACAAATATCAAGAGAAAAATAATAAAAACACCTCCAAGGGGAAAACCTAGAAACTGCTTCAAATGAGGTAGCAAAGACCCAAACTCTAGACCAAGTCCTCCTCCAAGTACCAAGTTAGCCCTTCAAATTATCACAACTCAATATTAAATCAACCAACTTCTAGTTACAACTTCAACTCTGCAATTTCATCTTGCAATATTCGTCTTGCAACTTCAGTCTTGTAGCTATTGCATAAGCCCTATTCCAACTTCTTCAAGAGTCCTTCCTCAAGCAAGACAAATCCTCCCAAGGTTAACAAGGTCAAGACAAAATATTCTCTCTTCAAGCAACTTGATACTGCAAATCTCTCTCCGGCAATTCATACCTGCAGTTTTGACCTTCTTTGTAGTTGCAAAAACCTTAGAAATTCACACATGTGAGAGAGATAGAGCCCAAAAACAAGTTTATCCTTGACTTCTTGCCTTCTAGACATTCGCTCCTACCTTGCCTCTTAGCCTTAGATATATTTTTGAGAGATCGAACTTGTGGTTGAGATAGTGCCAAATGAGGTTGAATCTGCTCTTTTATATAGCCTTTCCGAGGGGTTGAATTCCCTCGTTTAGGCCAATTTGAAGCTTCCAGGGCCAACTTGTACTTTGGAGGTTTCCATGAATTTTTAGATTCAAAATAAATTATTTTACAATATAGATTTTGCTCAAAAGGGTCTTATAAACATGATGTTGACTTTCTTGACCCATGACAATAAGTCCTAGCCATGAGGTTCTTTCAAAGGTATCCTCCTTTCAGCTCTGGCTCTAGCTCGTTTGGATATTAGGTTGGCTTCAATGCTGATAGCTATACTTTGCATCTCTTCTAAGGTTCGAGGAGCTCTTTCCTTAGGTTGGTATGCCATATCAGAATCAAATCCATCAGGGAATTTGATTAATGCCAAATCTAGAGGAGGTCTAAGGTTTTGAAGGATAGCACTGTAAACATTATTGAACCTAGTACATTAATCTTGTATAGTTTCTTGTGCTCCCCTCTTCAAGTTTTCATATTTTGACAAAATATGGAGAGGATATTTTTTCTTTTCCCATCTGTTCAAGAATGTTGTATAAAGGGCTTGTAGGTCATTGATACTGTTTGTAAGGAGGGCTCTAAACCATGTTCTAACATCACCAGTTAAACTTTGAACAAATACCCTCATTCTAACATCATCAGCATCAATCTCATATATCTCAAAGTAGTCTGTCATCTTTTTAGTATGTTGTTGTGCAGTGTAAGTACCAGAGCCATTGAAAGGAGTGATTTTACTTTGATAGTCTTGGGGCATAACCCTTGGATTGGCAAGTAAATTGAGGGGAGTATACCTATTTGCCATTGCAGTAGGTTGGGTTGAAACAATAGTTGGGTTTGGCCTTGGAGTGGTGGATGGCGGGGTGGAAGGGGTGGTTTGGGGTTGAGATGTCTGAGGTGCTATTGATGAACTTAGAGAGGCTGAAGTGATTATAGAAAGGACTGGTGTTCCTACAGAGGTAAGTTCAGATTGAATGGAATTCTGCAAATGTCTATCAAGATGTGAAGTGACAATCTCAAGTTATAAATCTTCGATAAATAATGGATCATGAATTGTGTGGGCTAACCTAGATTCAGAAAAAGTTACAAATAAAGAAGTCTCAAAAGAATCACCAAAGGGTTTGTCCTCAAGGTAAATCCACTTCACTGGATAGGATCTTGATCTATATAAAGGCTGAGAACTACCAGAACTCTCTTGGCTTTCTTGTCTCCTAAGAATCCTAGGGATCAGACTAGGGTTCTCAAACACAGGTGGTAGATTTAGATCAGGATTAGCTCTGGTGTAACGATTCCTTTCTGAAGCCAGGTTTCTAGGTATGTTTTGGTTTTTTCTCTCAATGGGTTGGACAATACAACTTCTTACAGTTTCTTTAAGAGGCTTAAGGTATGGGATTTGAAATTTCTTAAAGACTTATTTGGTAAGAGGAACTGATCTAGAATTTGAAACCAGATGTTCAATCCATAAACTAGACCGGAGATAGACTGAAGCAACATTCATTTACTTCTGCAATTTCAAAGCAAGAGCATTTCAAAGGCTAACTGGCTAACTTCAGGCTTCGTCTGTAGCTTATAAAATAAACAATAGTAACAAATAAATTATTCAGATCCCCAGTGGAGTCGCCACTATGTTATCTCTCAGATTTTCCTTGAAGTTTTTGGGAAGAGGAAAGGGGTCCAAAGTAACCACAAACCAACTTTTAAGTATGAATCTAGCTAATCTGTACTCAGAGAGGGCTCTCTTTATGATTTAGCTTGGTTTTGGAAGATATTAGGCTATTTGTGAAGTTTAGGAGTTTTGTTTGAGTTTGGGTGGTGAGATTCAATAGCAAAGGGGTAAAACTGAGTAGCTTAGTCCATTGGGCTATTGGAGTCAAATAAGATGGCTTAACTGGATTTGGTTTCTTAACAAAAGATGGTTTCATAGGGCAGGATGGTCAAACAGGGAACAAATAACAACTTGGAATAAATGGAATGGGCTTAAAATGGGTGAAGGGCAGTTAAGAATCTTTCAGCATATTTAAAGAGGGAGCTTGAATGATTACTACTAAAGAGCAATTAAGTATTCTTTAATAAATAATCAAAATGAAAGAACTAGAAAATAGGAGCAATTAAGATTTCACTGTTTATACTAATTCAGAAGAAAACATGGAGAATAATAACGATTGAAAACATAGTGCAATCAAGAATATTCTGAATTATTCTTTTTCGTTTATCATTCAGATGTGAAACATAGATGATATAATAAACAAGGAAAACTTTAAAACATAAGGTATAGAGGACTTATTGATCCGGTGTTTGCTTCAAGAAATCTGTGAAAAGTCCTTTGCTTCAATTCTTCATCCAACAAGCCATACAAAAGTTGGTCCAACAACACTTTATTCCAAAATAGTCAATATTACAACAATGTCTAAGAATCCACCCTCAATACTCCAATTGAGGGGGTATTTATACAAAAAATCTTTACAAAAAATATCTCATAACAAAGTGAGATATATTCTAGGGTGACTAAGAGTAGGTGACACGAGAATAGAGACAACTAGTCTCGAAGATAGGAGAAAGGTAAGCTGATGTTGTGCTGTTCCTTTTCTTGCTGGATGTTCTGGAGGTAGGCCCTATGATTTGGCTTGTTGCTGTCTTCTTTAGTAACTCTATGCTGGCTACCCTCTTTTGACTGGTACTCTTTACTTGTTCTGATACACTTCAACCTGTTTGACCTTTGTTCATCTCTGCTCACCTTTATTCATCTTACCACAGTAAAGAGCTCAAAATTTACATTTTACCAGGGATAAATTTACAAAATTTCCAACATATCTTCCCACCATTTTTGCTCTAGAAATCTGTGTTTCTGAAGTTTCCTCAAATTTTCATCAGTCTCTGTATATCTGAAAAAGGTAGGCTAGATTGGGAATAAGTGTTTTATCTCTTGCTCAACATAGAATAAGTTCTCTAAGCTGTCATAGAGAACTCGGCTTGTGGGGAGTGCTTTTATTCCTGATGCACTTGTTGATGAACTAGCTTGGTTGCTAGCATACTTATTCAATTTGTCTACATAATCTATATGCTTCATTAATCTGTCGTTAATCACCAAAGGACTTGGTAGCCCTTTATTCTGAAAAATAGTGAACTTCTCCATAAAAGAATTAATTTCCACCTGCATATTTTGACATCTTCTCTCTAAATTCTGCATCAAATTCTTCTTGGTTAGCACCCTTTTGATTTCCAAAATAGTGTTTTTCCTGTCTGGGATGCCAAGTTCTTCCAGTTGTTCCTTATTTCTGTTATTCAAAAGATGTATGAGCCAGTTGGCTTGACCAGGCATTTGTCCTAACAGAGCTTTTGTCTTTTGAATTTTTCCCTGTGCTGCTTTCACTAGATCAATCTGTTAACAGATCACTTGGATGGATGGCCAAACATCATTTATGGACTGGGTGATGTTGGCCCAAAGAATGTTCTTGATCTCTGCAAGAGGCTTGTCAAAATTGAGATCTTTTTCTAATGTTTTCACTTTATTTTCTAATGCTTTGATCTCCCTTGTTTTTTCCACAACAATTATTTTGGAGATATCATAATTTCTTTCTACCTTAGCTAATTGTTATTTTACGTGTTTTAATTCTGAAACTTGTAGTCTCATTTCTTTCATGGCCTTTATCAACTCTTCAGTGCTCATATTAGCACTGCTACCCTGTCCTGTTCTTGCTATTGCTGTACCTATGACCACCTCTGCTGTGGCTGTTGGGATGTTTGGAGCTAATGTTGTTCCAAGTGTAGAAGGGACTACTGTTGAGACTATGGGGATTACATCAGGTGGCTGAGAGGCCGACTCTCCTTGCCTGTCCTTCAGTGCTTTTTCTAATTCCTGCTCTATGTCATTCAACCTTTCATTGAGTTTCAAGAGGAGATCCATCATATCTTCTTCAGATTTCTGTTTTATAACCTCAGCAGTCTGTGGATGCCTTGAAGGAGGTAGCTTTAGCTGCTTCCTCAAGGCAGCGATGTCTTCTTCTTTCTTCTTGATTAGAGCTTCTACACCTTTTACATCTTTGGGATCATGTCCAAATTCAATGATGATTTCTTCTAATGATTTTATTCTGTTATCCTTAGTCAGGGAGGAGGCTTTTTCTAAGTTCATCTAGGTAGTTGTATTATCCAAAGAATTTTGTAGCTTGTGAGCCATCAATTCTTTATTGGTTAAGGTTGAATAGACCATTTCTCCCGTTTTCTTGTGAAGTTCAATCTGATCCAAAGGATTAATATCCTTAGCCAAGACTTCTAGATTTGTCCTGATATAATCTACTGCTATTTGAGGTTGCTGAACCTTTGGCTTGAAGTAGCTCATTATCATCTTGCCCTCTTGAATGTCATAGGCTGACATCAATCTCTGCTGGTTTGTGGGGGCCATTTTCAAATACTGATTGTAAATTTGAAGTCTTACTGGATCATTTTTTGATTTTATTTATGTGAATGTCTTCTTGATATCTATGGCCTCTTTACTTTGTGGCCTGGTGGATGACACTTCTGCACTGTGTTGTCTTTCTATCTTTTGCCTCTGTGATCTAGTGGATGTTTCTCCCAATGGGGAAGTTTGTTGACTAAGTACCCTTTCTACTCTTTGACTATCTATAGTTTCTTCAATAATTTCCTCTTCTGAAAGAGTATTCAGTCTTTTCCTCTTTGTCCCAGGCTGTCCTGTAGGTCCACTGGTGGGGGTAGTGGTTTCCCTGTCCCTCTTTTTATTTCTTTCCTCATTTAGAGGAGTCTGCAAAATTGGACTTTCTGCTACTTTAGTTTGAGTTGGATGAGTTGGTACTTGACCCCGTTCTTTGGAAATTCCAGGTTGATCTGTCATTGTAGGTTGTTCTGTGGTCTATACTTCCTTCCCTTTGGATGTTCCTGTAGCTGGTATGTTGACTTCCTGTGGAGGCTATTAAGAAGTTCCAGCAGTGGATGTACTAATTTTTGATTTTTGAGACAACTTGAATGGTACCTGCCCAAAAGAATCCAAGTCAAGGGTTTTCTCAAGATCTCTCATAACATTTTCCATATTGACCTGCTCATTAACATCTTCTATCAAGTTCCCCTCTATCCATTCATCCAAGTTTGCAAACTGCTCAATTTGTGGGATCCTATGATGTATGTAAGGTGATAGCATGTTTTTCATCTTTTTGTCACATATGAAGCTATTGGGGTGTTGAAGGACCGAAAATCGGGTCTACAACAAGGGGGATACCCACCCGGTTTGAACCTTGGTTAGCAGCTCCTTCTCCGTTTGGTGTAGTGGGTTCGACTGGGGATATGGGACCAATTTCCCAATTTATGTGTGTGTGTGTGAAGAATTGATATTTCCCTTCTAAGAGTTCCTAATTGAGATGCTCTAATTCTAACCCTAATCTAATAACATGCAAATTTTATTCTAATAAACATAAACATCTAATTCTACACTAACCCGAGGTGTAATCCTTTTGTTATGCGATCTAAAATGATTTCAAATAACAATTGGTAATAAAGATCATTCAACTACTATGAGAAAAGAGTTCAATAAAGATGAACCACTTCGTATAAAAAGTTAGACGAAACAATTGTGAAAAACATATTGCATAATAAGCTATTCATACATTAAGCATAAATAAATAGCTATCACCGTACAAAAGTGCCAAATGATAACTCAAGCATTCACACATTAATATATAAACAACTAAACTTGAATATCACTTTTGACACAAAGGCAGAAATAGTTAAGAGATAGAAGTACCATTTATAACTAGTCCTACTCATAAGCTTCAAGTGATAATGATTTATCTCTTCTTAATCCAACATCCACTAAGAGTACAGAAGTGCAACATTAGTAGCAGATATCAAATACAGATATCAATAAATCTTGTTCCATTCATTCATTAAAACCTCCTCAGAGGGTATAGAAGTGCATGTTTTGGGGATAAGTTTTTGACAAATTTCAGGACCCTTACCTAAATGCATGAGAAGGGCTTAAATACTACTTAACTAAACCTAAAAATAACTTATTACAAAAATGTAGGATGCAGTTTAAATGACCGTCCTCACTTTCGGCAAAAATAAAACTAAAAAACTAAAATTACTAACTAACTATGTATCTGATCCTTGAAATCGCACGCGTTCAACATCTGTTTGAGAAGAGTCGGCTGGCCGACTTCTGATTTCAGTTGTGCTGAGAAAACAGAATTGGTGAGAGCTGACACCATCTTCTTGGCAGAATTGATGATACACTTGAGAGTCATCAACTGGCTGTGTGGTTTTACCAAGTACATCCAGTAAGAATCCCAATTCAACTTGTTTAACCTTTGGATTGATTCTGCCTTTTCTTGAGCCTTCTGTCTCCAGTCTGTCTGTAGTTGTTGTGCCTTAGGTAGATACCCTGGAGTGGTCTCTGAGATCAGGTTTTCTCTATGTAAATTTTCATTTATACAATCAATAACGATGTTTGCTGCCATGGGCGCTTCTTTTGCTACTTGTTCTACTTCCTTGAGTTGTGCATCCCATTTATTAAAGAGCATTTCTTTGTGATTGTCGTTGATCCTTGGTGTGCCTGCTCTTTTTCCCTCCTCTGTTTCTTGCCAAGTCAAATACTCAGTAACTCGTTTATTAGTTAAATCATAATCATTTCGTAAATCTACGACTTGATTAGTGATTTTATAGCTTATTTCATAGTAAAAGTTCCAATGTGATATTCTTTGGCACAATGCTTCCTGTTGCTGCAGTAGTTAATCATTCAAGGAAATGGATTCTGTGATGAATTATGTAATTTTAGGGTCATCCTTGTGTATCTCCTGCATATCCCACAACTATTTTTCTTTCTCTGCCAAACTATTCTGGTAGCTTATCTGCATTCGTTGGAAGTCCTGCTGTAGTTTTTCAAGCTGTTTCTGCGCTTCGTTGTTGGCATTGGCTTGTTGCAACTATTGTTGCAAAACTCGTATCTGGTCTTCCCTTTCTTTTAGCAGTTGCTGTACCTCATATGCTTTGTCCATGGTTGCAGACGCATATACTCCTGCGATCTACGATAATTTGGTGAGATTCTAAGTGGGATCGGTAGTAGGATCTTGCCATAGGACGTTTAATTGTTCTGCCTCATTAGAGAGCACGCTTTCCAATTTCCTTTTCTTCCTTTGTCTCCTTACTACTGCCTTGTGTTGTGGACTATAGAATACATCAAGAGGAGGAATTTCTTCTATCTTGAGGATGAGATCAGAGGATGGGGTGATGGGAATATATTCCATGTCTGGGACATTGCTAATTGTTCCTGTGATTATATCTTTTGTTGCTTGTACATCACTTGCATGTGTCTTTGTACTTGGTCCCTCTAGATTGATCAATTCATTGAAGGTCTCCCATTCTTTATCTAGTTCGGTTCTGTTTGTTGATGGCTGAACGATGAGAGGGGGAGGATCTATTTGTGGAGAGGTAAAAGCCTATTGCTGTGGGAGCTCTTTTGATTGGGCGGTATCCTTTATTGACCCCTCGCTTTTACCATGGTCACTTTTTGATCTTTTGGAATGTTCAGATGTTTCTTTTCCAGACTTAGATTTAGACCTGTCTGTGCTTGAACTTCTACTGAGACTGATACTCGGAGTTGGTTCCCTTTCGGGTTCCAAGCGTAGTTTTTCTAAGGGGATACTAGCTAATCTCCTTTCCCTGTATATCTTAAACTCTTGAAATTTTGCTGGAGAGAATCGCATTTGGGCCGAAAGCAGAATTTCTTCAAGTGTGTTTTTCTGTTGGAATATGTCATTAAAAAGATCATCTTTTCCAAAAAACACCTTTATCTTGAGTGCAGTAGTAAAATTCTTAGCAATATCATGAGGGTCGAACGATCTTGCTAAAAATTTGAATAATTGTAAACATGTTATGTTTTTTACTTCTGTGAATGCATGGCCTACATCAAATAGTGAAAAGGCCCCACAGGCTACAGGAAATTGTGTCCAAATAGATTTCTTTTTATCTTTCAAATCTTTGGTCAAACCTCCTTCTCCACATGTTTGATAAGTGATTTCTCATGCCATGAGTTTATCAGGGACATACAAAGGTAAGACGTGAGGGGAAGCAGAACTTCCGAATACCCTGATATATGTAAACAGTTCTTCCCTGAACCATCTCGCGACGGGGAGTATGTCTACTTCTGTTTCAGGAGAACATCTTGGAGCATTCTTATCATACAAAATTCTGTACAGGGGCAACATGATTCCATGACAAATCTTGTAGAAGTGCGGAGTGAACTTAGAGTCCTACAATTCTTTATGATAGATATGAATGGGTAAGGGGTCTTGAGCCGTCCATTTCCAACCGATCACAGGAAACTTAGAAACATAACATATCGCATCCATCACATAAGCAGATAAGTAAAAAGAGGGATAAATTCTCTGAGAAATGGTTCTTTTAGATTGGTAATTTACAATGGCCATGACTAGGTTATTAGACAATATTTTAGCCCAATCCACAATAGTAGCATCTGTGGCGGCATCTAATAATGGTAGCCATTCAGATGAAATTTTTTAATGTCTGGCATTCCAAAAAATCTACAGAGCATAGCAAAACCAAAGCAATACGGGGAGGTGAGAGAACCAGTACTATACATACCATGTTTATCCTTCTTTAACGGTTCGTCCCTCCTCAACTAATCTTTGGTGGTTTCTGCCAGGTCTTGATTTTCTTTTGCAAATTTCTCCATGAGCTGTTTCTTATAAGTGGCCTGTGGCTCTGGTAAATGATACATGAGCCTCAAATCTTGTGCAGTGAATGAGCCAATGAGTCCTTGACCCTGAGTCTTAAACTGCCTGTTTCTGATATCCACGTTGTCGAGTATCCATTTAACCATGTCTTTGTATGGAAGAATTTTGGGCCTCGCCGCTATTCGGTGTAAGAAAAAACATGCTAGCTTTGTAAGGGATGCTTCATAGGAACTATGTGAGCCTGCAGTAGCCTCAACCTCCATTACTCTGGGATTCTCTTCCTCAAGTAGATTGTACATGCCTTCCCAGGTAGCAATACCAGCATCTCGGTTGCAGGTGGTGTCTGTATACAAGGGCGCCATTTCCTTCTCTTCAGAGCTCGGGGCTTTGCCTTTCTTTCCCATGGTATCCTGCGTACTGTTTTGTATCGTTCTCTGTTCTTCGTTGCCGTAATTTACAAGTGAAGTGCTAATAATGATAAGGAAAGGTGACAGGAAAGCTTTAAATGCCGAAGACATATAAAATACACCACCTTACATGAAATGATTTTTTGATAAGCACGAAACCCTATTCCATTAATTACTAGCAACTAACTCATTAATTGGCATTAAAGCGCATAACCAGGTCTCGGTTTATGGAAACTACCTTTTTGAACAACGAGCCCGCAAGATCTGTGATGAAGTTATTTTGCGATTTTCTTCACAATATCGCAGATCGCAACATTGTAGAATCACGACATTGCTTGCTTGCTATATCATAAACTTACAATATCGCATTACCACATAATCGTGCTATCACATTGCCGCTTTTATCGCAATATCGCAGAATTTCTCTATTGCAATATTGCAATATCTCGATATCGCAGGAGCGTGGCATATGACAATTTTCGTTGATCTGTTTCCTGCGATTTGCGATATGCACCGTCGCATATCGGCAGTTTAAAGTTTTCAATGTAAGTGGTGTTTGATGCATGCGATGCGATATATGTCCGTAGTCCCGTATCACGATTTCACATTTTTAGAATTTGGCTTGCAAGGGGGTTATTCATGATCCTTTTGCGATGCAATATTTCCCAAGAAATAATGCTACTTTATCATAAAACTTAGGCTTTTTTGATTTTTTAAGGGTTTTCTCCTAAGTTTATGATGGTAAGTTTTATTGAAAAAGGAAATAGAAGAACTAGTTGATTTTTTTAAAATTTTGACTATGGGTCCCCACTTATTTGTTATTAGTAATAACACCAAATAAGAAGGGGGGTTGTTGTTAGCCACAACAATTGGCGATTCACTTGGAAGAACCAATTATCTATATTTTTCTTTTGAATTTTCTAAACTTCGAAAATAGAAAATTTTCCAGGAGATTAAACTTTATTATAGAAAGACAAAGTGCATTATGCTTTTAGCTATCAATGATATTTTGTTTCTTCTATTTTCAACTTTGATTATTTACTCCCTCAAGCTAGTCCTTGTATCTACATCAGTTATTACTTAGTTTACAAAGATAAAAACAAAGCCTTCTTTGTAAACCAGTTTTGAATATGCTCATTTGTCGTAGGCAGAGCCTCTGCTGCTAGCAGGCGTTTATAGCCTCGACAGGGTTACCTGTTACCCAATAATAATCATGTATCCTACTTAGAGAAATTTACAATTTTCAAAGAGAAATCCATATCCACACTTATCGCTTTCATTTTCTTTTTTATCCTTAAATAACTATGTCTTGGTTTGGTAGCCAATTTATGACATAGTCATTCACTGATTTATAGCTTTGCTGAATAAGATGGCTCGTGATGAGACCCCTTGCCTTTTGACTGCAACAATCTTGAGTCATTGCGCTGTTGTGGTATGCAGTGTTGGCAAAGTTAGCAAGCTATAATATCTATGATCATGATAAGTTGGCTCGTGATGAGACCTCTTATTTTTTAAGTTAAAGTGTATCATTGGATCATTCCCTGAACGTTGTAGCTTCCTAGGTGGGGAGGAAGTCATTGTTTCCTTAAGATGGCCCTGGACGACAATAATATAGTTTTTTGGAAAGAGCTTTTCTACAAAGAATCTTCATTTTATTATTGATACCTTTCATTGCACTGATGCAAAAAAATTTCTTTAATAAAAGTCATTTTTTATGAAAATTTATACAGTTGAAACTAGTATCATTTCTAGGCCTAGAACTTTTGACTGCATCTTTCAATAATAATGACCAATTTTCTAAAAAGAATTCTATTTATACAAGTGAAAAACAAAATCTAAAAGAGAATTTATGTCTTTTTCATGAATCCTGAATGTAACCATTTACAACCGGTTTTATTATGAAACTAAAACAACTATTCTACAAAATAGAAGAATGATCTCCTATGAAAATATTTTTTGAGAATCTGACCGTTAAAAGGTAAATAATCCCTTTTTCCTATTAAATCCTGTAACATAAATGTAGACGGACTTATGACTTCTATGATTTGAAAAGGGCCAAGCCACATTCGTTGAAATTTTGTATGTTTCCCTTTTTCCTCATGAGCCTTGTCCCATTTTAAAACTAGATCTCCCATCTGAAAATCCTTTCCGGATATCATATTTGAATCAAAAGAGGCTTTTACGAAGGCTTGATGATGAGCGTGAGTTATCTTGGCCTGTTCTCGTTGTTCTTCTAACTTGATTATTTCCTGTTGCCTTAGTTGTAAGGAAGAAGTTGGTGCTTCATCAATATATTGAACCAAGGCTAAAGTGGGAATTGCCAAATGAGTTGGAAGAAGGACTTCTTTCCCATAAACTAAATTAAAGGGAGAAGTGCCGATTGAGGCTTTCTGCGTTATTCTATCTTCCCATAAAGCGTATATCAAAAACTTATGCCAATTTTTATGATTTTGGTCAATGGTTCGCTTAATGATTCTGATTAAATTCTTATTTGTAGATTCAGCTAACCCATTCCCTTGTGGGTAATAATTGGCATAGTATTTGAGTTTGAAACCTCTTTTGAGTGCAAATTCGGTCATTGCATTACCAAAAAAATATGATGAATTATCAAACATTAAAGAAAAAGGCAACCCAAACTTGGTGATTATGAACTGATCTATGAACTCGATGATATTTTCAGCATTAGCCATCTTGAGTGGAACTGCTTCTACCCATTTAGTAAAGTAATCTATTGCTGTAAGGATATATCTATGCTGCTTAGAAGAGTGAGGAACGATCTCACCTATTATGTCCAATCCCCACTGATCGAAAGGTTGCTCAATGTTAACTGGTTGCAGTGGCAAGGATGGTTTCTTTTGTCTCCCAGCAACGGTTTGACAGACTTGACATTTCCTCGCGTAGTTATGTGAGTGTTTGAACAATGTGGGCCAGTAATAGCCTGCGCGTAAGATTTTATGAGCAGTTGCATCTCTAGCGTAGTGTCTGCATGCTGGCCCATCGTGGAGTTCTTGCAAGACTTTTTCAGCTTCAGATTTCTCAAGACATCTAAGGAGAACAAAATCATAATTTATTCTAAAAAGAACATCATTCACAAGCTGATATTGTTTGGCTTTCAACCTTAGGGCTCTTTTCCTCGTATGATTGAGGTTTGATGGAGCGTATCCATTCTTTAGATAATAAATGATATCAACGTATAATGACTCAACATCGTTTAGGCTTACCTCGTACATTTGTATCTCTGCAGATGGAATTTCAGACATCAGTGATGCTCTTGCCAAAATTTTGCAAAAGCCTTGACCGTTTACAATATTTGCTGGTTTGATTTCTACGTCATATTCCTGTAAGGCAATAACCCAATTGGCTCTTTTCTCACCCACATATTTCTGTACTAGAAGATTTCTTACCGCTGGAAATGGTACTATGATTTTTGTATGTGTTTTGAGTAGAAAAGGTCTGAAATATTTAATTGCTTTGAAAACAACATAAGCTTGTTTCTCCACATCTAAATAATTCAACTCAGCCCCTTGTAAATTGGAACTGAAAAAAGAAATTGGGGCTTCTGCCTTTTCTTGATTTACTTGAGTGAGTATTGTAGCATACAATCTATCAGAGGCAAATGTATATAAAATAAAAGGATCAAAAAAATTTGGAGTTGCTAAAGATGGAGTATTAATGATTGCTTGTTTGATCAGATTGAATGCCTCATGTTCATCTTGGCCCCATTTAAAGTTTGAGTTCTTTTTAATCATTGCTTGTAAAGGAGACACAATTCTTGAAAAATCCGGAACAAATCTCTTTACAAAATTTATTTGGCCAAGAAAATATTGCATGGCTTTCTTGTTGTGAGGTATGGGTACTGCGGAAATCTCCTTGATTCTGTCAGGATCAATGTGAATTCCAGATTTTGACACTATGAATCCAAGAAGTTTTCCTTCGCTTAATGTGGAAAAGGATTTTTTTGGGTTAAGTGAAATCCCATACTTTTGAAAATGTTGGAAGATTTGTTTTAAATCTCTAAGATGACTATTTCATTTCTTGGAATATACAGTTATATCATCCAAATAGACTACCACTGATTTATTAACTAACCCTTTGAATGCGATGTCCATAGCTCTCTGAAATGTGGCACCAACATTAATCAGACCAAATGGCATCTTTTGATATGCATATGTGCCCCATTTAGTTCTAAATGTGGTTTTTAATTGATCATCAGGATGTACCAACACTTGATTATATCCTAAGAATCCATCCAAGAAGGACATCAATTCTGAGCTTGCAACCACCTGCAATATTTGTTCCATGGGAGGTAAAGGAAAATTGTCCTTTTAATAGGATTTGTTAAGATTTCGAAAGTCAATATAGATTCTAATGTCTCTGTTTTTATTTCTAACAGGGACCATATTGGAAACCCATTTGGAATGTTGAACAGGAAAAAATATTTTGGCTTTCAATAACTTATTGAGTTCAGATTTGATCTGGTTTTCTAAATTGGGATGGATCTTTCCCAACTTTTGTTGGATAGGTTTTTCATTGTCTATCATTGGAATAGTATGTTGGATGATGGATGTGTCGTACATTTTGAGTTCATCGTAATTCCAAGCAAAGACACTTTTGTATTGTCTCAAGAGACGAATATACGCTAATTTTTCTTCAGGAGCTAGACCAAGGCCTAGATTGATATTCTGTGGTTTGGTATCAGTTCCTAGATTTACTATAAGTTGAGCTTTGGAGTTTTGAATTGGTAGATCTTTTAAACCGATCTTTCAAGTCATAAAGATCTTCTAACTTGACTACTGACTTTGTTATAGCATTGCTAGTGCTATCTTGTTGCAATTGTCGGTCATATTGGTCTTCGTCAATTATTTGATTGGTGTAGGATCCTTCAGATGTGAGGAAACTCACAATATCAGGATCGTCGTTGAAAATCCTCCAATTGGTAACATTATCAGGGATAGATGGTCTAAAAACTAATTCAATTGAAAATCAATCAAGGCTAAATTCTTCTGAAGGAATGAGTTTGGAAGCTATGTTGGCTAAGAGGTCTGCACTAACATTCTGAAGTCTGGGAATTGATGAAATATTAAATGCTATAAAGTGTTTAGTTAGATCTTGGACTAAAGATTGGTAATGTTTTAAATGACCTGATAAACAATGTATAGTAATACGTACCTGTCTGATTACAATTTCAGAATCTCTGAAAACTTGAAGATATTTGACGTCTAATCCGATTGCTTTGTACAACCTTTGGACTAAAGCCTCGTATTCTACTGTGTTGTTTGTGCAATCAAATTCGAGTCTGCAAATTAGCATAGTCTTATCTCCCTCTGGACTTATTAACACGCATCCTGCTCCTGCTCCTTCGTTAGACTTAGAACCATCAAAAAATAATTTCCAAAATAAAGATTTATTTACAGGACTATCTATAAAATTGATACATCTAGAACTATCTGTTTGAGAGAAATTTTCTACTTGAGATAAAACATAATGTTTTAAGTAAGGTGAAGTATGAGCATTAAAATTTCCTAGGAAAGAATCTACTGAGTAGTTGCCAATGATGTTAGAATTATATGCTACTGGTTCATTTTCTCCCTTGAGTTCTGTTACTATGTATTTCTGATGTCTTTCCCATTCCACTTTTATCTGATTTGGTTTACCATTGTAAGGGAGCCACATGTGTGAACAGTCAGTTGCAAAGTATCCATGAAGTTTTTCTGACCAATCTCTGCTAAGAATTAAGCCATAAAATTCCAGAATATCAGCAACTAAAATATCAATTACTTGACATACCTTTGGGTTGGATGACAGCCTTATGGTGACCTGATTTAATTCGCCAATCACTTCGACTTGCGATCGATCTAATTGAACTATGTGTACAATAGATTTCTGTGGTTGAACGTTCAATTTTTCACATATTGATCTTGGTAAAATATTTGATGAAGCTTCAAAATCCACTAAGCAATTATGCACATTTTTATTGAAAATTTCATAAGTAAGAAGAAATGGGAGAGTATGAGATCTCGATCTTCCTCCAATTAAGGCGATATCGTTTGGATCAACTTTATTCATCGTATTAGTTGGAGGTCTTCCCATGTCATGGGAAGCTTGAGAGATTACAGCGGCTGGTAAAGATGCAACTAGTACAACATGCAATTCTTTCAAAAGTACCTTTTGCTGGTGTTTTATATTGCTCAATTCGAAAAAAGTAATATTGGCCCTAGTCTTTTTCATGTCTTCTATGATATTATACTCCATTTCATCCGAAACGATCAACGTTTTATATGGAGTTGATGGGTCTGTTTGGACTGGGCTGGTTTGAGTCGCTTTAGGTGACGTTTTCTTGGCTGTGACTTTATCCTTAGTCATTGAGCTTGCGCTCTTTGGCTTAGGTGTAGGTTGAGGAGGATCAAGTTGATTTCTGCTACGAGTACTAACCGGGGATGCCTCTTGATCCTCTTCATCTGGGAGGATGAAATCCCACATTCCTTGTAATTCTACAACTTCTTCTTCATCGGTATATTCTTTAGTAGCGATTTCCTCTTCTTCTTCTTTGGATTCAGCACTCGTAATAGCGTTAGGGGGTTTGGAATCGGTCGTAGGGTTTCTTTTAAAAGGTCTGTATGGCTTTTTAGAAGAAGTTTCTGCCACTTGTTTCTTAATGTCGACCATCTCGTTAGACATGGTCTTCAAAATTTTTTGCAATCCTTCTAAATCGAATGGATCTTTCAATTGTTTTTTCTTGGGGTCTTCCTTGAAAGTAACCTTCTTGGATTTTCGTTCTTCTATAGCATTTTTCTTTTCTAGGGCTATAATACGTTTCTCTAATGCTATTTCTTCTTTCATATTTTCAACTAAAGTTGTTTTGTTAGCCCTATCAACAAAGATTGCTATGTTTGATGGTAAAGAAGTAATGTACCATTCACTTCGCACTTCTTCGCTAGGCTGGGAAGCAGCAGGGATTTTATTTAAGATTTTATTGAAACGTAAATTGAAATCTTTGATAGGTTCTTTTGACTCAGCCTTAAGGTTAGATAGGTCGTTTATCAATGTCACCGTAGACCTATCATCACAAAATTTAATCAAGAATTGTTCTTGGAAATCTCCCAACTAATAATAGATCCAGACAGTAATGAGAAATACCATGATTCGGCTGTTCCTTGCAGAGTATAAGGAAAAATTCAAACAACAACGTCTTCATTGGTAACTCCATTAAGATTTATGGATAGCATAAAGTTATTTATATGTTCTTCTGCTAGCATGCCTACCTCAGGGTTAAACTTAGGCAGCCATTTTTCAGGATGGGTTGGTAGCTGACTCAAGGGTGCAGGCATTAAGACTGCCCCTGGGTTATTCCATGGAGATTGAGCCATTACTGAACTGCTAAGAGAGGAAATTGCATAAGATGATCCTTGCGGTTGAGAAGATGAGGATATTATGATTCCAGATGATTGAGAAGAAGATGTGGTAGTGCCGATGGACTGATGGACAATGATCTGAAGTGGAGGGGTGGATGGTTGACTTCGCGGTGAAGAGGTTGAGATGGATGATGATGATGAAAGAGTATCGCTATTGGACCCTTTAGGGGATTTCCTTGCTCTCTTTCCTGTAGGTAGAGGTAACTTGGTTGGCTGAACACCAAACTTTTCACTCTTTAATCTGGTAAGAGGATGAGTAGGGTTATATTGCGAAGTCACGCTGCCTTGAGATTTATCAGATTTCTGAGGAGATATAGAAATTGCTGAAGTTTGTGAATCAAAGATTCAACTTCAGGAGGTTCAATAGTAGATTGTTCTGAAATGTCAGGGTTTGTAGCAACAGCTGTTGCTCCAGCAACTTCTGGCTCTGGATTTACAAATTCTAAATGCAATGGAGAGGTCAGGGGAGATGGTGAGAGTGATTTACTCTCAGAATGGTATTTAGATTTGGATTTACTTTCCATTCACACTTCAGGCCCTCCTTCTAGCGCCAAATATGTTGAAGGCCTAAAAATCGGGTCTACAATAAGGGGGATACCCACCCGGCCCGGGCCTTGGTTAGCAGCTCCTTTTCCATTTGGTGTAGTGGGTCCGACTGGGGATATGGGACCAGTTTCCCAATTTATGTGTGTGTGTGTGAAGAACTGATATTTCCCTTCTAAAAGTTCCTAAGTGAGATGCTCTAATTCTAAATCTAATCTAATAACATGAAAATTTTATTCTAATAAATAGAAACATCTAATTCTACACTAACTCGGGGTGTAATCCTTCTGTTATGCGATCTAAAATGATTTCAAATAACAATTGGTAATAAAGATCATTCAACTGCTATGAGAAAAGAGTTCAATAAAGATGAACCAATTCGTATAAAAAGTTAGACGAAACAGTTGTGAAAAACATATCGTATAATAAGCTATTCATACATTAAGCATAAATAAATAGCTATCACCGTACAAAAGTTCCAAATGATAACTCAAGCATTCACACATTAATATATAAACAACTAAACTTGAATATCACTTTTGACACAAAGGCAGAAATAGTTAAGAGATAGAAGTACCATTTATAACTAGTCCTACTCATGAGCTTCAAGTGATAATGATTTATCTCTTCTTAATCCAACATCCACTAAGAGTACAGAAGTGCAACATCAGTAGCAGATATCAAATACAGATATCAATAAATCTTGTTCCATTCATTCATCAAAACCTCCTCAGAGGGTACAAAAGTGCATGTTCTGGGGATGAGTTTTTGACAAATTTCAGGACCCTTCTCTAAATGCATGAGAAGGGTTTAAATACTACTTAACTAAACCTAAAAATAACTTATTACAAAAATGTAGGATGTGGTTTAAATGACTGTCCTCACTTTGGACAAAAATAAAACTAAATTAAAACTAAAAAAATAAAATTACTAACTAACTGTGTATCTGATCCTTGAAATCACACGTGTTCAGCATCTGTTTGAGAAGAGTCGGCTGGCCGACTTCCGATTTCAAGTGTGCTGAGAAAACAGAATCGGTGAGAGATAGCACCATCTTCTTAGCAGAATTGATGATACACTTGAGAGTCATCCACTGGCTGTGTGGTTTTACCAAATACATCCAGTAAGAATCCCAATTCAACTTGGTTAACCTTTGGATTGATTTTGCCTTTTCTTGAGCCTTCTGTCTCCAGTCTATCTGTAGCTGCTATGCCTTAGGTAGATACCCTGGAGTGGTCTTTGAGATCAGGTTTTCTCTATGAAAATTTTCATTTATACAATCAATAATGTTGTTTGCTGCCGTGGCCGCTTCTTCTGCTACTTGTTCTACTTCCCTGAGTTGTGCATCCCATTTATTAAAGAGCATTTCTTTGTGATTGTCGTTGATCCTTGGTGCGCCTGCTCTTTTTCCCTCCTTTGTTTGTTGCCAAGTCAAATACTCAGTAACTCATTTATCAATTAAATCATAATCATTTCGTAAATCTACGACTTGATTAGTGATTTTATCGTTTATTTCATAGTAAGAGTTCCATTGCAATATTCTTTGGCACAATGCTCCCTGTTGTTGCAGTAGTTGATCATTCAAGGAAATGGATTTTGTGATGAATTCTGTAATTTTAGGTTCATCCTTGTGCATCTCCTGCATATCCCACAACTGTTTTTCTTTCTCTGCCAAACTATTCTGGTAGCTTATCTGCATTCGTTGGAAGTCTTGCTGTATTTTTTCAAGCTGTTTCTGCACTTCGTTGTTGGCATTGGCTTGTTGCAACTGTTGTTGCAAAACTCGTAGCTGGTCTTCCCTTTCTTTTAGTAGTTGCTGTACCTCAGATGCTTTGTCAATGGTTGCAGAGGCATATGCTCCTGCGATCTGCGATAATTTGTTGAGATTCTTAGTGGGATCGGTAGTAGGATCTTGCCATAATACGTCTAATTGTTCTGCCTCATTAGAGAGCATGTTTTCCAATTTCCTTTTCTTCCTTTGTCTCCTTACTACTTCCTTGTGTTGTGGACTATAGAATACATCAAGAGGAGGAATTTCTTCTATCTTGAGGATGAGTTCTGAGGATGGGGTGATGGGAATATATTCCATCTTTGGGACATTGCTAATTGTTCCTATGATTATATCTTCTGTTGCCTGTACATCACTTGTAGGTGTCTTTCTACTTGGTCCCTCTAGATTGATCAATTCACTGAAGGTCTCCCATTCTTTATCTAGTTCGGTTCTATTTGTTGATGGTTGAATGATGAGAGGGGTAGGATCTGTTTGTGGAGAGGTAAAAGCCTGTTGCTGTGGGAGCTCTTTTGATTGGGCGGTATCCTTTATTGACCCCTCTCTTTTAACATGGTCACTTTCTGATCTTTTGGAATGTTCAGATGTTTCTTTTCTGGACTTAGATTTAGACCTGTCTGTGCTTGAACTTCTACTGAGACTGATACTCGGAGTTGGTTCCCTTTCGGGTTCCAAGCGTAGTTTTTCTAAGGGGATACTAGCTAATCTCCTTTCCCTGTATATCTTAAACTCTTGAAATTCTACTCGAGAGAATCACATTTGAGCTGAAAGCAAAATTTCTTCAAGTGTGTCTTTCTGTTGGAATATGTCATCAAAAAGATCATCTTTTCCAGAAAACACCTTTATCTTGAGTGCAGTAGCAAAATTCTTAGCAATATCATGAGGGTTGAACGGTCTTGCTGAAAATTTGAATAATTGTAAACATGTTATGTTGTTTACTTCTGTGAATGCATGGCCTACATCAAATAGTGAAAAGGCCCCACAAGCTACAGGAAATTGTGGCCAAATAGCGTTATTTTTATCTTTTAAATCTTTAGTCAAATATCCTTCTCCACATGTTTGATAAGCGATTTCTCGTGCCATGAGTTTATCAGGGACATACAAAGGTAAGACGTGAGGGGAAGCAGAACTTCAGAATACCCTGATATATGTAAACAATTCTTCCCCGAACCATCTCGTGACGGGGAGTATGTCTACTTCTGCTTCAAGAGAACATCTTGGAGCATTCTTATCATACAACATTCTGTACAGGGGCAACATGATTCCATGACAAATCTTGTAGAAGTGTGGAGTGAACTTAGAGTCCCACAATTCTTTATGATAGATATGAATGGGTAAGGGCTCTTGAGTCGTCCATTTCCAACCCATCACAGGAAACTTAGAAACATAATATATCGCATCCATCACATAAGCAGAGAAGTAAAAAGGGGGATAAATTCTCTGAGAAACGGTTCTTTTAGACCGGTAATTTACAATGGCCGTGACTAGGTTATTAGAAAATATTTTAGCCCAATCCACAATAGTAGCATCCGTGGCGGCATCCAATAATGGTAGCCATTCAGATGAATTTTTTTTAATGTCTGGCATTCCAAAAAGTCTACAGAGCATGGCAGCAGCAAAGCAATACGAGGAGGTGAGAGAACCAGTACTATATATACCATGTTTATCCTTCTTTCGCGGTTCGTCCCTCCTCGACTAGCCTTTGGTGGTTTCTGCCAGGTCTTGATTTTCTTTTGCAAATTTCTCCATGAATTGTTTCTTATAAGTGGCCTGTGGCTCTGGTAAATGATACATGAGCCTCAAATCTTGTGCAGCGAATGAGCCATTGAGTCCTTGACCCTGAGTCTTAAACTGTCTGTTTCTGATATCCACGCTGTCCAGTATCCATTTAACCATGTCTGTGTATGGAAGAATTTTGGGTCTCGCCGCTATTCAGTGTAAGAACGAACAAGCTAGCTCTGTAAGGGATGCTTCGGAGGAACTATGTGAGCCTGCAGTAGCCTCAACCTCCATTACTCTGGGATTCTCTTCCTCAAGTAGATTGTACATGCCTTTCCAAGTAGCAATACCAACATCTCGGTTGCAGGCGGTGTCTGTATACAAGGGCGCCATTTCCTTCTCTTCAAAGCTCGAGGCTTTGCCTTTCTTTCCCATAGTATCCTGCGTACTGCTTTGTGTCATTCTCTATTCTTCGTTCCTGTAATTTACAAGTGAAGTGAGAATAATGATAAGGAAAGGTGATGAGAAAGCTTTAAATGCCGAAGACATATAAAATACACCACCCTACCTGAAATGATTTTTTGATAAGCACGAAACCCTATTCCATTAATTACTGGCAACTAACTCATTAATTTGCGTTAAAGCGCATAACCAGGTCTCGGCTTATGGAAACTACTTTTTTGAACAACGAGCCTGCAAGATCTGTGATGAAGCAATTTTGCGATTTGCTTCGCAATATTGCAGATCACAACATCGCAGAATCATGACATCGCTTGCTTGCTATATTGTAAACTTACAATATCGCATTATCGCATAATCGTGCTATCACATTGCCGCTTTTATCGCAATGTCGTAGAATTTCTCTATCGCAATATCACAATCTCGTGATATTGCTGGAGTGTGGCATATGAAAATTTTTGTTAATCTGTTTCCTGCGATTTGCGATATGCGCCGTCGCATATCGACAGTTTAAAGTTTTTCAATGTAAGCGGTGTTTGACGCATGCGACGCATATGTCCGTAGTCCCGTATCATGATTTCAAATTTTTAGAATTCGGCTTGCAAGAGGGTATTCATGATCCTTTTGCAATGCGATATTTCCCAAGGAATAATGCTACTTTATCATAAAGCTTAGGCTTTTTTGATTTTTTAAGGGTTTTCTCCTAAGTTTATGATGGTAAGTTTTATTGAAAAAGAAATATAAGAACTAGCTGATTTTTTTAAAATTTTGACTAAGGGTCCCCACTTATTTGTTATTACTAATAACACCAAATAAGAAGGGGGGTTGTTGCTGGCCACAACATGGGGTCATATGGCACCGACCTAAAACTATTTCGTAATTTAAGGTGGTATTCTAATATTTTTTCAGCTTCTTTCCATGCATCCCTATTGTTGATGACAAAAGGGCCTAGCTGGTTCCTAATTCTTAGCTGAGATTTCTTCTTGGCACCACAAAAATGGACTAAATCTGCATTTATGATCTGCCTGAAATATTCCAATGCAAATCATCTCATGGGAACATACTTGGGTAAGTTAAAAGGGCAAAGTTCACACCCATACATCCTGATTTCTGTGTGATCTTTATGTTGGAAATAATACTGAGAGGGGGGGGTGAATCAGTATTATCAGATCAATCAAACTTTTCAATTTCATACTCAGAAACATATACGCTACTTCAATTAAGTGAACCCGCGTGTACACGCTACTGTGTCTAATGAAACTCGCGTATATCCAGAGATCTTATAATTCAGTTAGCTTAATCTTCAGTAAATGCATCAGATCATTATTAAGCATATTAACAGTAAACAGGTGCAGAATAATAGAACAGAACATCACACAAGAGCCACACACATGAACACAAAGATATAAGGTGGAAACCCAATGTGGGTGAAAACCACCTGCTGCAAGTCATCTCAATCTTCTTCTTAATAAGAAAATCCTTTTACAATATTTGTACTGGTGCAGTCTTATACCAGTACGGGAGCTACAACCCCCTTTGCTCTTGTACTAGCCGATCCATTTACTAGTACGCAGGCTGCTACCTGCTACAATGCTCCAAAGATCTCCTTTAGCTTTTGTACTAGCTTAGATACTAGTACGTAGGTGCTTGCCTACAATCTTCTCTCTTTCAGGTACCACTTTTCATCAATTTTCAGACTGGATACACTGAAGCACAACACATAATCCGTAAGGCCACTTTTCATCCAATTTTCATACTGGACCCATAACTATCATTGAAGCTCAAAACAATCATCAAACTCTGAATCACTGAAACCCTGTTAACAACAGTCACCAGAACACAGAGCAGACACAGAACTCTGTAATAACCATCGGATCCATCTGCAACTTCAAATATTAAGATTTACAATGTATACGCTACTTCGATGAATCAAACCCGCGTGTATACGCGCTTTTATCAAAGACAACCCGCGTACAGATCTAAAAATAATTTCTCATAACTTGCAGCTGTACCAGACATCAATCATACTCATAACACTTATAGAACAATACATGCGTCAGTATGTAGATCTAGAATAGGCATCATAAAGATAGTTCATTTCAAACCATTTGATCCCGATCTCTCCTTAGATCTAGTTCTCGATCAACAGGTGAGATCTCTCCTTAGCTCAGATCAAGCAATGCATCATCAACCCATAACCCTGCATACTGGATCTAATGCTTCATCAGATATTCAAGACATTTCAGATGCCCTTGCCTAATGATTTCCTTCTCCTTATATAGCCTTAGGCCTTGTTCAATACCAAGAGCCAAAACCATAGTAACACAATACCATCAACTTCAAAACTAGGGGTCGACACGCCCGTCGAGACATAATGGTCCGAAACCATAGGCACAACTTCCAAGGACTAACCGCCATGGACCAAAGGTACTTTTCCACATACACGCGCTTTTGCTGAAGCCAACCTGCGTGTACACGCGACTTGGGCTTAACGAACATGCGTGTATGAACTTTCTCTTTTTCTTATAGTCTGATCATCAATTCCTTGCTGCTGACCTTCTGTACTATGATTTGTCATCAGTGAGGTTTGCCATCAAGGACAATACTTATCTCATAATGCCAACACTTTATATAGGTACCAATCACCTGTCTTGTACTGCTTAGAAAGCTGGAGAATTTTCTTCATATCACCATTGATCCAAGGAGGGGAAACTCCTGTCAATAGAGTGGTTGCTGGATGTACAAATAGGTCAATAAACCCACCATAAGTGTAAGGGGACTCACTGGTATTATGAAAGATTGAACTCCAAAAGATAACAGATCTAGGATTTCCTTTGGTGTCAAGTTTCTTGATAGAGAAAGGAAATTTATCTGACTGATAATATAACATAAGATGGTATATAAAAGAGGTGTATTTGAAAACTCCTTCCCTTTCCAAATTCAAGAATTGATCATGGATCTTGTTGGCAATAAAGGTGGCATAATCATATCTGACAACAGGGGGCTGTCCTGGAGTAAAGATTGATAGTAATACTAGGGTGATATCATCAACATATTCAATAGAGTTAAATCCCATAATCAGGGATATCATATCAACAATAAGTCTTTCAGTTTTAGTGAAGAAAGATTACAGATAAGGAGGTGGATGTTTGGGCTGGTGCTTTGGCGACATGAAGGTTTGAGCAATACGAGTCACTTCTGATTTGGATAGCTGGGATGATTTTTCAAGTAAATATGCCATGGAAATAGGAGTGAGGGGCTGAATCGAGTGGAACTGCAACATTTCAGTGATGGATTGAGCAGTTATGGGAAAAAGGACTGTCTGGCTTGGGGAGATAACAACTTTATGGTTGGGATCATAATTAGCACAGCATTGATGAATTATGTCTGGGAAAACATGGACTGAGGGGAGGAAATACATGGGAAGATTAGATTCCCACAGTCCAAAAATGTCAGACTTATTTAGATAACTATCTCTGGCTTGGCAGAAGACCTGAAGATGGTTTTTATCACCAGATAGGTCCTTTATCTGAAAATCCTTATCAGCCAGAGGTAGATAATCTAAGTCTTTGTGAGGAGCGTTCATGGGTGCGACATTCAGGGCTATAGGGGTTTCCATCTTCGGTTCTTGTGGATTCAAAATGGAATTTAGATTTTCTATGAGAAAATAGACCAAACACCAAGTTTGGGAACTTTTTGGCAACCACAGACTGTCCTAGAACTGAATTTGGCCCCTTCTTGTAGAATTTTTAGTAGAAAACCGAAATTACAAGGTTTCAGGGTAGGCCAGATAAATACCTGTATCAAGGAGGTAATCAGTACAATAGCATGCTGGATGATAGGCTGTGGAGTGCGTCGCTGTAGATTTTTTGGTCAGGTCGCAGCCGGGAAACTGGAACAGTTGACTTGGACGTTGTTTTGCATGGGAGCACTGGTCGTGGCGTATAACAGTGAAAATGACTCTTTGTTCGTTTATTTAACAAAACTGAGGTTGGCATGTTTTTTTGGGTTTATCGGGCGGATGACGCAAGTGGAGATGGGACGTTTTGTCGTTTTATGGAGGGGTGGTAAGCAGTATGTGCTTGCACCGCTTTTGGGGCTGGGTGGTTTTTGACCGAGGGCGAGTGTGAATATACGCTGCATGACGCGTGGTGGGGGTATGGGCAGAAAACTGCCTGGCGATCGCGCGTTAAAGCGCGGTCACTAGGGGCGCTGTGATATTAGTGTCGATCGTCGGATGAAAGGGTAGCGATCGGAAGGCGGACGAGAGTGGAGATTGGCGGAACTTTATTTGCAATGGGCCCGATGTATTTAATAATATTTTAATCATATCGGGGCCAAGGTGATTGGTCGAGGGGTGGTTAGGCTGTTAATGAATTTCAAATAAATTCATTAATCCGCTTTGAGCGATGACTATGGTTGTATTCAACCGAGGCGGGGTATATAAAATGTCGGGGTTTTGTACATAATTACATAATCAGGAAGGGGAAATAAAGCGTGTTTTATATATTATGTATGTTAATAGTTAATATGAATATGAAGTGTAAAAGTGCCAAGTTAAAACATTTCATGAATATATTTGAACTTAGGCTAAAGATAAAAAGGGGTTTTTTAGGTGATATTGTGCATTATTCCCAAGTAAAATAGGATTTTACTTAGAAAACTTTATGAAATGAAATGAACGGTTTATGGATGATTCTAAGTACTCAGGCTTTTAAATCATTGGGCCGAGGGTCTGGTCCCTCCAAAAGTCAGAGAAATGCTTTGAGCCCCTTTAATTTTCAAAGAACTTAATACTTCAGGGGGAATTAGTAAAATCTTTAGGGAAAAATGTGAATGGAAGTTAATTATTTGACCTTGTTTTGCTTGAACTACATCAAGTGAAATGTCTGCCTTGCACTTGTGATAAAAGTGAAAATTAACACATTTCAGAGACATTATCCATCACAAGTAATTCTGCAACACCATCTACCTACCCTGCCTACTTTAGCCTGACATTTTTCTTCTTTATTAGGGTGCACTTGGACTGGCAAACCCTTATCACACTTTTTCTTTCACATATGGAAGTCTATCTAAATCTAACCTTATTACATCCAAGGGCTTAGATTAAACTGTTGAGCTCCTTTTATTCACTCTACCTATCTACTTATCTGCCAAGATTAAACAGTTTGGTCAGATTTTATTCTCTATCTCTATAGCATGAAATTGAAAAATGAATGTGCCAAGTTTAAACAGTTTGACTCTTCATCAATTGTGGCATAAGTTTAACAAGCTGCAAACAATTACTTATTACAGAAAATGAAATAGTAGTGGCATTTAAACTTGCACACTTTCCTGGTATATTTTTGTTTGGGGTTCATTTCTCTTCACTTTTTTGACCATTTTATTTCTTTTCACCCTTTGATTTTTCTTTTAGGGTATATGCTCTTTACATTTTTTAATTTTTTTTTGATTTTTTGAAAATATGGAAAACCTTTACAACAAGGAAAGGTATGAACATATTCATAGCTCATCAAGTCAATCATGAAATATGACACCTATTGGTATAGGAGCATAACACTGGCTCCACTTGGGGATGGCTTTTCCTAGTGGAAAGTCAAGAACAACAGGTCAGATGGCCTTCTGAATGACTTTGACTGTTCTCATAATATTAATTAGGCTTTTATTGGAGGACTCAGCTAGACCATTACCTTGAGGGTAATAGGCTGTGGAATGGCCTAAAGTGATATGGTACTTATTACATAAACTTATCATTTTCTTGGATTTCAAGGCAGCAACATTATCAGTTATGATCTTTTCAGGACAACCAAATCTAGATAGGATGTTGGTTTCTAAGAATCCTATAATTACTGTGTCACTGGCTTGTCTAGAAGGAATGGCTTCTATCCATTTGGTGAAATAATCTGTGGCAGTGAGAATCCATTTATGTTGACCAGAAGAGGGAGGATGGATTTCTCCAATGAAGTCCAGACCCCATTGTTGGAAGGGTTTTTCAATAGAAATTGGTATCAGGGGTAAAGGTAATAGTTTTCTCTTGCCTTCAAAAATTTGACATTTATGGCAAGCCGTGACAAATTTCTTTACATCAGTGAATATGGTTGGCCAACAAAATCTAGCCCTCAGGATCTTGTCTGCAGTTGCCTTCCAGTAAAGGTGCCCACCACAGTGTCCTGCATGAAATTCTTCGAGAACCTTGTCAGCTTCTTCTATTAATAAACAATTCAATAGAATACCTTCATGATTTTTCCAAAAAAGAGCATTATCTAAAATACAAAATTTTGAAGCTTTCATCTTTAAAACCTTTTCTTTGTTCTGGATAACCCTGGAGGAGCCTGCAGGTTTAATAATACATAAGTTATATCAACATACCAAGGTGAATATAAGAAGGCCTGGCTGATTTGTGGTGTCACCATCTCCTGTTCATTATCCAGTTCATTAATGTCTAGGGCTTGACAATTTGTTTCAGTCATAAGTTTGGCCAATCCATGTCCTTTTATAAGCTTTGTGGGTTTTATTTCAATATCATACTCCAATATAGTAGCGATCCATTTACCTCTTTTGCTCTCAATTCCATCCTGAGTTAGGATGTCTTTGACAACAACATTTAGTACATAGGCTATTACATGGGAATACAATATGTAGACTCTAAAGTCTTTAAAAGCTTTTACAAGTGCAAAAGCTTGTTTTTCCATGACTTTGTATTTTAGTGGTGCATCTCTAAGTGCTTTGCTAAAAAAGACTATGGGTTTTTTGCATCCTTGATCGTCCTTTTGTAGTAAAACAACCATGGTGTGTTCTGATGCAAAGGAAAATATTATAAAATATCTATCAAACTTGGGACTTGTAAGACTTGGTGTTCTGGTCAAAGCCATTTTAATTTCTTTTAAGGCTTGCTTGACTTCAACTGTCCATCTAATACTAGAATCCTTTTTCAACATATTATTAAGCAATCTAATTAATTCAGCTAAATTAGAGATAAATATTTTCAAAAAATTTATCTTTCCTAGGAAAGCTTGAAGTTCTTTGACATTTCTAGGGTGGGGTATTTTCAGAATGGCTTCTATTCTAGTAGGATCAATTCTGATGCCCTCTTTGGAGATAATGTGGCCTAAAAGTTTGCCTTCCTCTAGACCAAATAAAGAATTTTTAGTATTTAAAGAAATACCATATTTTCTACATTTCAAGAATACTTGTCTCAGATGATCCAAATGTTGCTGATCTGATTGAGAAAAAAAAGTCAGGTCATCTAGTTAAATAACAAGAAAATCATGAATTTATTTGGCAAATGCTATGTCCATGGCTCTTTGGAAGGTTGCCCCTGCATCTTTAAGTCCAAATGGCATTTTAACATATTTGAATGTGCCCCATGGTGTTGTAAAAGTAGTTTTTTCCTGGTCATCAGGATGAACCAGAATTTGGTTATAGCTTGAGAACCCGTCCAAGCATGAAATCCTAAAAGCACCTACCACCCTCTGTAAAATGTGATCCATCTTGGGCAAAGGGTAATTTTCCTTCAGAGAAATCTTATTAACATTCCTTAAATCAACACATAATCCAATTTCTCCAGTTTTCTTCCTAGTAGGTACTAAATTAGATACCCACTCTGAAAAATTGATAGGAGCGATTATCCCTGCTTCATACATTCGTTTGATTTCTTTTTTAATTAAGGGAAGTAATACAGGGTTAATTCTCCTGAGATTTTGCTTGAATGGCTTCTGATTTTCCTTCAGAGGTATTGTATGTTGAATTATGGAGGTGTCATAAGATTTCAGGTCTTCATAACTCCAGGCAAAGACATCCCGGAACTCTCTCATTAGTTCAACACATTTGAGTTTTTGGTCAAGGAGCATAGATTTAGATAACTTTATCAATTTAGGATCATCCTCAGTTCCCAGATTATAGTCCTCAATATCTGCTCTTAAGGGTTCCATCTTAGGTTTCTTTGGAATATAATTGAAATCAAAGAGATCTTCCAAAGGAGTTAATCCCTAAGGCAAATGATTGTCTTTTAAATTGATTACTTTCGATTCTCCTTCAATAATTTCATCAATATCCATTTCTTTAAGATCCTGCATTTCTTTGTTGGTAAATTTTGTTGGATGAAGCCTTTGAGTTGCACTTTTTGCTGAAATGTCTGTTTCCATATTATTTGTTTGATCAAACTCATTAACTGTATCTACATCTATGTTAGTGTTACAAAATTCTTCATCTAAGGTCAAGAAATTGTTAATCTGATTATCGCTATCAAACACTTGCCAGTTCTTCAAATTGTCAGGTATAGCTGGCCTATGTCTAATCTCAGCTGTGAACTGATGATTAGGTTCAAATGGTAATTTGCAGGTGCTGGAAAACATTGCTAGACTATGAGCTTGCAAGTTATGTTTTCTTGGGATTTTGGCAAGCTTAGTTTTCAAAAATGTGTTGACAATCTCTATCACTATATCTCTGTAATACTTCAGTCTGGGAACATTTTTTGAATACTGTCCTTTAATCTTTTGAACTATTAACTTAGAATCTCCTAAGACAGACACCCTAATTGCTCCTAATTTCTTAACCAATTTAAGACCTAGCAATAAAGCTTCATATTTTTCCATATTGTTGGTGCATCTAAATTTTAATCTGTAGGCATGGCCTTCAGCATGATTATTTCCAAGATTGTGCACCCAAACTCCTGCTCTTGCTCCTAATTTGTTAACTGAACCATCAAATTCTAAGTGCCAGAGAATTTCATGTTCATAATTGGTGTCAGGAGTCTTAGGAAGCTATTTAATAGGGAGATCTAGTTTTTTAGTTTCTTCCGGTTTCTCTTGGGTGTTTGATGTGTCATTGTTCTCAGGAATCTCTTGTATTTGAACACTAGATTTTTCATTAGTAATTTCTTTTGGTTCTGCTATTAAAACTTCCAATTCATTTGAGGAATCACTTTCAGCATTGTAAACAATGAAAAAATCCATATCAGAGTGTACTGAGTAGATAGGGAAATTTTGGGGTTTCTCCTGACTACTTACAACGTATTTCATTAAGGTCTCTCTATATAGTTTCTTAAGTTGACCAAACACTGAAATAGTAGCATAAGACGTCCAATTGTAGAGATCCTTGAAGTTTTGCACCCCAAGACCGAGACAATAACATGCCATACTTTGGTGGGATATCAACTGCTACTATGTCCATTATGATTGTTTTGGAAAGATATTGAACTAGTGATACACATAAGTCTTTGATTAATCCTAAAAATTTGACTTGACTTGAATCAAAGGAAAAGAGGTCCTTATATGGCCTAGTGATGTCCAGGTCCCATTTCTCCATTACAGATTTAGGCATTAAGTTATGAGATGCACCAGAATCGAACATGGCATTATGAAGTATCTTATCATGTATGTTCAAACTTACATAGAAAGGAGGGATTCCTCCATCTACTGATTTCCCATTCACTTCAGGGCCAAAAATTAATTCAAGCTCATAATCAAAAACATTTACTGAATCTTCATTAACTGAGATTTTGAGTGACTTGTTGATTTGGCTTCTGTAGACATCATGTTTAGCTAGTTCAGACAATGGAACAACTATTTTTAATTTGCCTACTTCAGCTTCCAGATTAAAGGCTTTTTAGTCTGAGTTCTTGCATTTTAGACAGTTGGATTCTCTTTTTCTTTTGTATTCTCTGTGTTTCTCTCCTTTTTAGGAGTGGGGTTATGATTTGAAGTTGTTTCCAAATCAACTTCTCGAGGTTCTTCCACGTTTCCTTTAGAAGGAATTGAAGTGGAAATTTGTCTGTTATTGGGTTGATTATCGAATACATCTTCAATAATTGGGTTAACAGGGTTAGGGTTTGTTCTGGAAAGAATATGTACAGGGGTGGTATTGGTATTACCTTTGTTAGGATGCTTTGTATCTTTCTGTTTATTGGTTTAAGGAATATCTATTCTTCTGTTCCTCAGGTTATATTGTTTGTGGACTTCAAAAATGGCTGTATCATATCCCTCCCTAAAGTCAAATGATTCACCTGATTGAGTTTGGAATTGTTTCAGAATGTGAGCTTCTTGATCCTCTTGGGTTAAGAAAACTTGTTTCTCATTGTTGAGTCCCATCAAATTGATTTGGGTATATTCTGTTGGTTCATCAGAAGTTGAGGCTTCAACATAATTTTCCTGGAATGGGGGCCTAAGGTTTTGATCAGGGCCAGTCTTTCCAGTGTTCTGGTTCTGGTTTTTCCTGAAATTTGGATTTCTCCCAGTGTTGCTTGGTTGACCATCCCAAGGGGATTTCCTTTCAATTGTTTCTACTCTATCTCCTAATCTCTCCATACCTTTAATAATAGCATCCAGTTTTTGTTCAAAGGCTGAGGGTTCTTCTTTCAAAGGTATCCTCCTTTCAGCTCTGGCTCTAGCTTGTTTGGATATTAGGTTGGCTTCAACGCTGACAGCTATACTTTGCATCTCTTTTAAGGTTCGAGGAGCTCTTTCCCTAAGTTGGTATGCCATATCAGAATCAAATCCATCAGGGAATTTGATTAATGCCAAATCTGGAGGAGGTCTAAGGTTTTGAGGGATAGCATTGTAAACATTATTGAACCTAGTACAGTAATCTTGTATAGTTTCTTGTGTTCCCCTCTTCAAGTTTTCATATTCTGATAAAATATGGAGAGGATATTTTTTCTTTTTCCATCTGTTCAAGAATGTTGTATAAGGGGCTTGTAGGTCATTGATACTGTTTGCAGGGAGGGCTGTAAACCATGTTCTAACATCACCAGTTAGACTTTGAACAAATACCCTCATGCTAACATCATCGACATCAACCTCATATATCTCAAAGTAGTCTGTCATATTTTTAGTATGTTGTTGTGCAGTGTAAGTACCAGAGCCATCAAAATGAGTGATTTTACTTTGATAGTCTTGGGGCATAGCCCCTGGATTGGCAGGTAAATTGAGGGGAGTATACCTATTTTCCATTGCAGTAGGTTGGGTTGAAACAACATTTGGGGTTGGTCTTGGAGTGGTGGATGGAGGGGTGGAAGGGGTGGTTTGGGGTTGAGATGTCTGAGGTGCTATTGATGAACTTGGAGAGACTGAAGTGATTACAGAAAGGCTTGGTGTTCCTACAGAGGTAAGTTCAGATTGAATGGAATTCTGCAAATGTTTGTCAAGATGTGAAGTGACAATGTCAAGTTGTAAATCTTCGATAAATAATGGATCATGAACTGTGTGGGCTAACCCATATTCAGAAAAAGTTACAAATAAAGAGGTCTCAAAAGATTCATTACAGGGTTCATCCTCAAGGTAAATCCACTTAACTGGATAGGATCTTGATCTATATAAAGGCCGAGAACTAGCAGAACTCTCTTGGCTTTCTTGTCTCCTAAGAATCCTAGGGATCAGATTGGGGTTCTCAAACACAGGTGGTGGATTTGGATCAGGATTAGCTCTGGTGTAACGAGTCCTTTCTGAAGCTAGGTTTCTAGGTATGTTTTGGTTTTTTCTCTCAATGGGTTTGACAATACAACTTCTTACAGTTTCTTTAAGAGGCTTAAGGTATGGGGTTTGAACTTTCTTAAAGACTTATTTGGTAAGAGGAACTGATCCAGAATTTGAAACCAGATGTTCAATCCATAAACTAGACCAGAGATAGACTGAAGAAGCATTCATTTACTTTTGCAATTGCAAAGCAAGATAATTTCAAAGGCTACCTGGCTAACTTCAGGCTCCATCTGTAGCTTATAAAATAAACAATAGTAACAAACAAATTATTCAGATCCCTAGCGTAGTCGCCACTATGTTATCTCTCAGATTTTCCTTGAAGTTGTTGGGAAGAGGAAAGGGGTACGAGGTAACCAGAAACCAACTTTTAAGTATAGAATCTAGCCAATCTATACTCAGAGAGGGCTCTCTCTTTATGATTTATCTTGGTTTTGGAAGATATTAGGCTTGTTGTGAAGTTTAGGAGTTTTGTTTGAGTTTGGGTGGTGAGATTCAATAGAAAAGGGGTAAAACTGAGTAGCTTAGTCCATTGGGCTATTGGAGTCAAAGAAGATGGCTTAACTGGACTTGGTTTCTTAACAAAAGATGGTTTCACAGGGTAGGATGGTCAAACAGGGAACAAATAACAACTTGGAATAGATGGAATGGGCTTAAAATGGTTGAAGGGAAATTAAGAATCCTTCAACATATTTAAAGAGGGAGATTGAATGATTACTACTAAAGAGAAATTAAGTATTCTTTAATAAATAATCAAAATGAAAGAACTAGAAAACAGGAGCAATTAAGATTTCATTGTTTATACTAATTCGGAAGAAAACATGGAGAATAATAATGATTGAAAAAAGAGTGCAATCAAGCATATTATGAATTATTCTTTTTCGTTTATGCTTCATTAATCTGTCATTAATCACCAAAGGACTTGGTAGCCCTTTATTCTGCAAAATAGTGAACTTCTCAATAAAAGAATTAATTTCCACCAGCATATCTTGACATCTTCTCTCTAAATTCTGCATCAAAGTTTTCTTGGTTAGCACACTTCTGATTTCCAAAATAGTGTCTGTCCTATCTAGGATGCCAAGTTCTTCCAGTTGTTCCTTATTTCTGTTATTCAAAAGATGTATGAGCCGTTTGGCTTGATTAGGCATTTTTCCTAATAGAGCTTTTGTCTTTTGAATTTCTCCCTGTGCTGCTTTCACTAGATCAATTTGTTCATAGATCACTTGGATGGATGGCCAAACATTATTTATGGACTGGGTGATGTTGGACCAAAGAATGTTCTTGATCTCTGCAAGAGGCTTGTCAAAAGTGAGATCTTTTTCTAATGTTTTCACTTTATTTTCTAATGCTTTGATCTCCCTCATTTTTTCCTTTTGGAGATATCATAATTTCTTTTTACCTTAGCTAACTGTTCTTTTACGTGTTTTAATTCTGAAACTTGTAGTCTCATTTCTTCCATGGCCTTTATCAACTCTTCAGTGCTCATATTAGCACTGCTACCCTGTCCCGTTCTTGCTATTGCTGTACCTATGACCACCTCCGCTGTGGCTGTTGGGATGTTTGGAGCTAATGTTGTTCCAAGTGTAGAAGGGACTACTGTTGAGACTATGGGGATTACATCAGGTGGCTGAGAGGCCAACTCTCCTTGCCTGTCCTTCAGTGCTTTTTCTAATTCCTGCTCTATGTCATTCAACCTTTCATTGAGTTTCAAGAGGAGATCCATCATATCTTCTTCAGATTTCTGTTTTATAACCTCAGTAGTCTGTGGATGCCTTGAAGGAGGCAGCTTTAGCTGCTTCCTCAAGGCAGCGATGTCTTCTTCTTTCTTCTTGATTAGAGCTTCTACACCTTTTACATCTTTGGGATCATGTCCCAATCCAATGATGATTTCTTCTAATGATTTTATTCTGTTATCCTTAGCCAGGGAGGAGGCTTTTTCTAAGTTCAGCTAGGTAGTTGTATTATCCAAAGAATTTTGTAGCCTGTGAGCCATCAATGCTTTATTGGTTAAGGTTGAATAGACCATTTCTCCTGTTTTCTTGTGAAGTTCAATCTGATCCAAAGGATTAATATCCTTAGCCAAGACTTCTAGATTTGTCATGATATAATCTACTACTATTTGAGGTTGCTGAACCTTTGGCTTGAAGTAGCTCATTATCATCTTGCCCTCTTGAATGTCATAGGCTGACTTCAATCTCTGTTGGTTTGTGGGGGCCATTTTCAAATACTGATTGTAAATTTGAAGTCTTACTGGATCATTTTTGGCTTTTATTTCTGTGAATGTCTTCTTGATATCTATGGCCTCTTTACTTTGTGGCCTGGTGGATGACACTTCTGCACTGTGTTGTCTTTCTAGCTTCTGCCTCTGTGAGCTAGTGGATGTTTCTCCCAATGGGGAAGTTTGCTGATCAACTACCTTTTCTACTTTTTGACTGTTTGTAGTTTCTTCAATAATTTCCTCTTCTGAGAGAGGATTCAATTTTTGCCTCTTTGTCCTAGGTTGTCCTGTAGATCCACTGGTGGGGGTAGTGGTTTCCTTGTCCCTCTTTTTATTTCTTTCCTCATTTAGAGGAGTCTACAAAATTGGACTTTCTGCTACTTTAGTTTGAGTTGGAGGAGTTGGTACTTGACCCTGTTCTTTGGAAATTCTAGGCTGATCTGTCATTGTAGGCTGTTCTGTGGTCTCTACTTCCTTCCCTTTGGATGTTCCTGTAGCTGGTATGTTGACTTCCTGTGGAGGCTATTGAGAAGTTCCAACAGTGGATGTACTAATTGCTGATTTTTGAGACAACTTGAATGGTACCTACCCAAAAGAATCCAAGTCAAGGGTTTTCTCAGGATCTCTCATAGCATTTTCCATATTGACCTGCTCATTAATATCTTCTACCAGCGTCCCCTCTATCCATTCATCCAAGTTTTAAAACAACTCAATTTGTGGGATCCTATGATGCATGTAAGGTGATAGCCTATTTTTCATCCTTCTGTCACATATGAAGCTATTGGGGTCATATGGCACCCACCTAAAACTCTTTCGTAATTTAAGGTGGTCTTATAATATTTTTTTAGCTTCTTTCCATGCATCCCTATTGTTGATGACAAAAGGGCCTATATGGTTCCTAATTTTTAGCTGAGCTTTCTTCTTGGCACCACAAAAATGGACTAAATCTGCATTTATGATCTGCCTGAAATATTCCAATGCAATTAATCTCATGGGAACATACTTGGGAAACCTAAAAGGGTAAAGTTCACACGCATACATCCTAATTTCTGTGTGATCTTTATACAGGTACCAGTCATCTGTCTTGTACTACTTAGAAAGCTGGAGAATTTTCTTCATATCACCATTGATCCTAGGAGGGGAAACTCCTGTCAATAGAGTGGTTGCTGAATGTACAAATAGGTCAATAAACTCACTATAAGTGTAAGGGGACTCACTGGTATTATGAAAGATTGAACTCCAAAAGATAACAGATCTAGGATTTCCTTTGGTGTCAAGTTTCTTGATAGGGAAAGGAAAGTTATCTGACTGATAATATAACTTAAGATGGTATATGAAAGAGGTGTATTTGAAAACTCCTTCCCTTTCCAAATTCAAGAATTGATCATGGACCCTTTTGGCAATAAAGGTGGCATAATCATATCTTACAACAGGGGGCTGTCCTGGAGTAACGATTGATAGTAACACTAGGTGATATCATCAACATATTCACTAGAGTTAAATCCTATAATCAAGGATATCATCTCAACAATAATTCTTCCATTTTTAGTGAAGAAAGCCTATAGATAAGGAGGTGGACCTTTGGGCTGGTGCTTTGGCGACATGAAGGTTTGAGCAATACGAGTCACTTCTGAATTGGATAGCTGGGATGATTTTTCAAGTAAATATGCCATGGAAATAGGAGTGAGGGGCTAACCGGAGTGGAACTGCAACATTTTATTGATGGATTGAGCAGTTATGGGAAAAAGGACTATCTGGCTTGGGAACATAACAACTCTATGGTTGGGATCATAATTAGCACAACATTGATGAATTATGTCTGGGAAAACATGGACTGAGGGGAGGAAATACATGGGAAGAATAGATTCCCACAGTCCAAAAATGTCAAACTTATTCAGATAACTATCTCTAGCTTGGAAGAAGACCCGAAGATGGTTTTTATCACCAGATAGATCCTTTATTTGAAAATCCTTATCGGCCAGAGGTAGATAATCTAAGTCTTTGTGAGGAGTGTTCATGGGTGCGACATTTAGGGCTATAGGGGTTTACATCTTTGGTTCTTGTGGATTCAAAATGGAATTTAGACTTTCTGTGAGAAAATAGACCAAACAACAAGTTTGGGAACTTTTTGGCAACCACAGACTGTCCTAGAACTGAATTTGGCCCCTTCTTGTAGAATTTTCAGTAGAAAACCGAAATTACAAGGTTTCACGGTAGGCCAGATAAACACCTGTATCAAGGAGGTAATCAATACAACAACATGCTGGATGATAGGCTGTGGAGTGCGTCGCTGTAGATTTTCTGGTCAGGTGGCATTTGGGAGACTGGAACAGTTGACTTGGATGTTGTTTTGCATGGGAGCACCGGTCGCGGCGTATAACAGTGAAAATGACTCTTTGTTCGTTTATTTAACAAAACTGAGGTTGGCATGGTTTTTTGGGTTTATCGGGCGGATGACGCAAGTGGAGATGGGACGTTTTTTTCATTTTATGGAGGGGCGGTAAGCGGTATGTGCTCGCACTGCTTTTGGGGCTGGGCGGTTTTGGACCGAGGGCGAGCGAGCATATACGCTGCATGATGCGTGGTGGGGGTACAGACAGAAAATCACCTGGTGATCGCGCGTTAAAGCCTGATCACTAGGGGGGTTGCGATATTAGCGTCGACCGTTGGATGAAAGGGGAGCGATCGGATGGCGAACGGGAGTGGAGATTGGTGGAACTTTATTTGCAATGGGCCCGATGTATTTAATAATATTTTAATCATATCAGGGCCAAGGCGATTGGTCGAGGGGTGGTTAGGTTGTCAATGAATTTCAAATAAATTCATTAATCCCCTTTGAGTGATGACTATGGTTGTATTCAACCGAGGCGGGGTATATAAAATGTCGGGGTTTTGTATATAATTACATAATACGGGAAGGGGAAATAAAGCATGTTTTATATATTATGTATGTTAATAGTTAATATGACTATGAAGTGTAAAAGTGCCAAGTTAAAACATCTCATGAATATATTTGAACTTAGGCTAAAGATAAAAAGGGGTTTTTTAGGTGATATTGTGCATTATTCCTAAGTAAAATAAGATTTTACGTAGGAAACTTTATGAAATGAAATGAACGGTTTATGGATGATACTAAGTACTCAGGCTTTTAAATCATTAGGCCGAGGGTCCAATCCCTCCAAAAGTCAGAGAAATTCTCTGAGCCCATTTAATTTTCAAAGAACTTAATACTTCAGGGGGAATTAGTAAAATCTTTAGGGAAAAATGTGAATGGAAGTTAATTATTTGACCTTGTTTTGCTTGAATTGCATCAAGTGAAATGTTTGCCTTGCACTTGTGATAAAAGCATTTCAGAGACATTATCCATCACAAGTAATTCTGCAACACCATCTACCTACCTTGCCTACTTTAGCCTGACATTTTTTCTTCTTTATTAAGGTGCACTTGGACTGGAAAACCCTTATCACACTTTTTATTTTACATATGGAAGTCTATATAAATCTAACCTTATTACATCCAAGGGCTCAAATTAAACTGTTGAGCTCCTTTTCTTCACTCTACCTATCTACTTATCTGCCAAGATTAAACAATTTGGTCAGATTTTATTCTCTATCTCTATAGCATGAAATTGAAAAATGAATGTGCCAAGTTTAAACAATTTGACTCTTCATCAATTGTGGCATAAGTTTAACAAGCTGCACACAATTTCTTATTACAGAAAACAAAATAGTAGTGGCATTTAGACTTGCACACATTCCTAGTCTATTTTTGTTTGGGGTTCATTTCTCTTCACTTTTTTGACCATTTTATTTCTTTTCACCCTTTGATTTTTCTTTTAGGGTATATGCTCTTTAAATTTTAATTTTTTTTTTGTTTTTTTGACAATATGGAAAACCTTTGCAACAAGGAAAGTTATGAACATATTCATAGCTCATCAAGTCAATCATGAAATATGACACCTATTGGTATAGGAGCATAACAGATTGCCTAATGTACAAACAACATTTAGATGTATTGTATTTATTCATTGTCCAATTGTATAATTACTGACGTAGCCATATTTGAATGCCTCTGCCAACTTGAGGTATATGTATATATGACGGAAACCAACATTTAAATTTGTGAGCCATAGAACAAATTACATTTGTGTCGATCCTGTTAGCTCTGCTGTATAACGATGATTTTCTAAAATTAGAGATGATCTTGGTCTACTTGGTTCCGCTAAAACGAAGCTCACAAAGGTCATTTTCTCCTTCCCTTGCACCGCTCATTCTCCCTTCATCAGTCCCAAAAATGATTAATTCCTTTATTGGGTTCGGGTTTAATCACTATCGAAAATCATATCCATGTATGTATCAAGGTCGTGCCCCTTGGCTTCTGCCGTTGCAATATTGCGATGCGATCTGGTCGCAATCGCATCCATGTGTGTATCAAGGCTGTGCCCCTCAGCTTCCGCTGATGCGATATTGCGATGTGATCTGACCGCAATTGCACGTCGCCATAGGTAAAGGCCCAAGATCCAAAAACCCGATCTGATGACTCCCTTCGTGCCCGATAAAGTGACTCGCCCGATCACTCCTTCGCCGCCCGATCAGCTCCTCCAAGATCCAACGGGCCACACTCATTCTGATTCCGCTGCTTCCGATATCCCTCACCAAGCCATCTCCAACGTCTATCCTCCTGATCCAGTGACCGACCCTTCTCCTTCCTCCTACTCATCCACCTGCTATGCAGTCCGCGTCTCTTAACTGTTCCGTGCTCCTGAAGGACGAAGGCGACTAGTATACCAGTACTAGAGTGCATTTCCTCCTCAACAACCGCATTTAACAGACAGTATGGCTAAGAAGGAAAAGGATAGAGATCATTAGATAATCGCATTTATACTGTTAGAGGACTTTATCCCATACGATACTCCAGCCACCTGAGAGGACAACAGAGCGCAGGAAAAAGATCAGAATTATCCTCTGAAGCAAGCAAATGCACCACAGACTCCATCAAGCAGTTAAAGTGGTTGGTGGTCAATTATGACCCCTCCATAATTAGAATGGCCGAGTGCCTTTGTAATGAAACTATATATATATCCAGAAACAAGATATAATCGAGGTTGATGGTTGATGTTTTGATGTAAGGTTCAACTTCTAGAGACTGTGACTATTTTGATACTTGTAGCGTCTCGTCTTCATTTTCAGCTAATACAAGCTTCTTTTGCTGTTAATTGATCACTTTTCATTCTCCTTCTGTTCTAAGCTGTGCCATATAAGTTGTATTTATGAGCTCTTGATATTTAGCATTAGAGGAGCTGTCATCCTACCTCTGTGTTAAAGCCTTGTATGTATCAGTGAATGAGTTATTTAGGTTTCTTTTCACCTAATGCCAGAGAGCTGTCATCCTGTCTGTGTGTTTGGGAATTAGATTTACAGACTTCTTTACTGGTTGTAGCCGGCCATCACATGGTCTTGTGCATCTGCTGGTGTGGTCGGTATTCTCCATATTCACCCAACCCTTAAATTGTGAGTAATTGGTGGTCTAAAGCCTTGTAGTCTAGGGGTGTTCATGCATGTGTAGAGTCAAACAAAGTAGAAGTGGTTATCTGGCTTGAACAAGCATCATCTCTTCCATTCATCCATTTACAATAATAAGTTGAATTTGTAATGTTCCTGAGCATCTCCGAGCTACAACCTAGGAGAGTTTCTTGGGGTGATAACATTAATTGGCACCATTGCTGGGGAGAGGAGATTGAAGCTCAGCTTCCCTGGGAGAGCAACACAGTTCCACGCTTTGATGATAGAAAAAGTTTGGACACATTTCTGGTTGTAATCATTTATCTAGCGACACTACTGGAGGACCAACTTAGTGGCGACTCCACATTACAGTTCTGGCTCAGTTTGTGAGGCATACCCGACGAAAACCTCGAAAATCACCAGTTGACCTAGTGCCTGACCTCGAGAAGATTGCTAAGCAGAGGAAAACATCACAGAAAGGAGCATCAGGGTTAGGTAATCCTAGGAAATCTTATGTATCTCTGTAAGAGAAGATTATAGCTGAGAATATATAGTTTGAAGACATAGAGCCTAGCATTGCTAGTGAAGAAATACCTTTAGAGATTCATAAAGCTCCTTGTTCATTTAGTTCCCCTTTAGATCTTAGTCCAAAGAAAGCCTCCCATATAGTCCATCGTATTCCTTTATCTCTGCCATCTATTTCACTACTCCCTACCATCCAATTTGCTAGTATCCTTCCACCTACCCCTGTCATGGTAGGTCAGCAAGCTCCCACAAAGATGGAAAGAATCATAGCTGCTAGGTATGGACCCCTGGTCTTGTCTGTTCCTTTGAATGCCATGCCTACAGGAAAGTATCAGAAATACATGCCTAAGTTCACTGCTACAGAATGAGTAACAGCCAAAGAACACCTTGAATCTTTTTATAGCTATGCTGATAACCTAGATATCAGTGAAGATGATGTGTGGATGAGAGTATTTTTCCAGAACCTTGATGGAGAGGCTAGAAAGTGGTTCAGGGAACTGACACCTAGATCCATAACAGACATTGAAGTATTAGATGAAGCATTTTTGAAGCATTGGGGGGATAAAAACAACTGGATGTATTACCATACTGAGTTTGGTAATCTAAAGAGGGAGAATGGAGAATCTTTGCGTGATTTTAATAAAATATTTAACCGTATGTATAATAAGATACCAGCTGAAGTAAAGCCCACCCCCACCTCTTCCAAACTCACTTATGTCAATGCTTTTGATTTTGATTTTTTCCTGCTGTTAAGAGAAAGAAGATGTGCCACTCTAGTTGAAATGCAAGATGCAACCCTTGAGGTGGAGTCTAATATCATGGTTGCAGAAAAGCTCAAAAGTCATGTTGACAGAAGGAGGCAGAGAGGCGAGGCTTCTTCTTCCTCTGCTTCATCTTTAGAGCCTAAATTAGACAAAATGACTAAAATGATAGAATCATTGGCTGCTGAGATATCTAAGTTGAAGGTTAAGCAAAGTTCAGGGAAGGCAAGGCTTCCAAACACATTTGCTCCAAGAAATCCAAATCCATTCAGAAGAGAAAATGATCAATTGCAGATCATTCGAAGGGGAAGAGAAGAAAATGAGGAACAAAAGGTTAAAGCCCCTTTCCAAAACATAGTCATGGAGGAGGAGCAGTTTTAAGAAGAAGATGAAATTCATTGCATGGAAGATAAAGGTAATGCTGCCTTTTTGACATTGGTTGCATACGAAGAATCATTGCTGTAGGACCAAACCAGTCAAGAGTGGGACAGGAAAGCTGTCCTGCAAACTGATGAACAACAAGGATATGATATGAGGTCAAAGGCGAGCAATGTCAGGGAGGATCCTACTCAAAAAGCTGTTGTCCCAACAGAGAAACAGAATATCAGGTAGAAAAGACCAGTAGCTGATCCAGTCATCCCCAAAGCACTAGCTCAAGAGGTAAGAGGTCCTGACAAGTCCCCTTCCCATTTCAGTTTTGAATCAGAAGTCCAGAAGTTAAAAATATCCGTGCCTCTGATAGAGCTTGTAAAGAGTGAAGTTTTTAGAAAGCCTTTCCTTGATGCTCTTGAGCTAAAAGCCTCACCATCCTCTACTGACTACGTCAATCTGCAAGATGATAAGCCCGCAGTTGTGCTTAGCCCAATGAATAAACCTGCTGATAATAGCTCCCCATCATTCTATGTCTCCTTGACCATACATGACAAAACCCTCCATAATTGCCTGCTAGACACAGGGGCTAGCCACAATCTGATGCCTAAAGCCGTCATGGAAGAGTTAGGCCTTAATATTACCAGACCATATCATGATTTATTCTCATTTGATTCAAGGAAGTTGAAATTTCTGGGATTAATCAAAGATTTAGCTATTACCCTAACTCAGTTGCCCATGAAGAGCATGATGATGGATATTGTGGTAGTAGATGTCCCTCCTAAGTTTGGCATGCTGCTATCTCGAGAGTGGATTAAGAGACTAGGTGGGACACTACAGAATGATTTATCTTATGCCACTATCCCAGTTTTTGGAGGGGAAAGCAGGAGATTGTACATAGAAGCACAATTGGCCTGCATCATCAGTGATGAAAAGAACCCTTCTAATCATCCCATTTATGCTGTGGATACCAATTTTGGAGCGTGTATCCTCCAAATTGAAGAATCCCAGAGGGCCTCATTGCAGCTCAAGAAACCAATAGTCGAGGCCGAGGGAGAATAAGGAAGTCAGGTTTGGGAAATGTTCTTTAATGGAGCATGTTCAAGAGAGACTGCAGGAGCAGGGGTGGCGCTGATATCTCCAAAACAAGAAAGCACAAATCTGTCTTTTAAGCTGGATTTCCAAGTCACCAACAATATAGCAGAATATGAGGCTCTGATATTGGGCCTTAACGCAGCCAAAGATAGAGAAATCAGAAGCATAAAGGTGTTTGGAGATGCTGATCTTATCATTCGGAAAGTGAATAAAACGTTTCAAGAAAAGCACCCAAGGCTGAAAGCATATAGAGATGAGGTATGGAGACTCAAAGATTCTTTTGATAATTTTTGTATCTCATACATCCCTAGAGCCAAAAATCAGCTTGTTGATTCCCTTGCTGTGTCTGCTAGCATGTTTATCCCTCCCATGCCTCCCAGACTAGTTTATGAAGTTCAGATGAAATATAGACCATCCTTGCCTGATAATGTCCAACATTGGAAAGTTTTTGAAGATGATGATGAAGTGAATAGGTTTCTGCAAGTCATTGACGAATTTTCTGAAATGCAAATTGATCAAGAAAATGAAGCCTTGGAAGAAAATCCCCAGCCTCGGCTTAGAAACAAAATTGGCAAAGATAGCATTGTCCAACTACCCAGCAATCATATACCTAAAGGCCTAGTCCCTTTGGAGAAGCTGTTTGACCAGAATGATGTGCCTTATAAGGCTGACCAAAAAGAAGACCAATTTGTAGTCTGTTAGCGCTCGAATTCGCCTCAGGCTGAGGAAGGCGAAACTCAAGGCAACATCAAACCAAGCTCAGCCTCGTAGCTAGCCCTACGAGGACAGGAGAGGACTCTCTCCGGGTCTATCTCGGCAAGAGGTCTTCAAAGGGGCTGAGAGACCGATATGAATACTGATTTTAGGCTAGTAAATTGATAAGATAGTTTGATTTAAGATTTTTAGGGTTTTGTTGGAAAACAGGGAAAGGCAATTTTGGGTGCGGGGATGTGACACAGTTTTTGCAGAGGTCTTTTTGGGGCAAGGTAGGCAATCGTCCTGATGTCTTTAAAGGAATTGAATGGATAGAAATGACTAGTGAGGAGCTAAGGAGAGCGAGAAAATTTCAGGAGTTCTCCTTAAACAGATGAAAACATAGATATTAAACAAACTTAAAGGCAGAGCATACAAGATTATGAATTCTACCTTAACACTTCATTTGTTTAATTTGCAGAAGAGAATAGTAGGAAAATGATACACATAACAAACTTACAAGTACATGAGAGAAACACACCATCAACACAAATAACCACAGGAATCCTAAATAGTGCTGCAAAACCCTGGTCTTTCCTTTGCCAAAATTGCTGAGATACAATGTGTAATACAGTCTAAGCTTATCCCCCCAAGAGTCCAACCATGAAAATGACTAAGAAAGTACATAATATAGGCAATCTAACACATTTCCTTGCCTATAGGGGTCGATCTCATCATCCTAGGAGCTGTTTCAACCAATTCTAAACTGAGCACTACAATCTAGGCAGTCAAAACAACTTGCCTCTATAAGTTAGGAAACCAATTCATTCATTAATTTTTTGCTATTTTATGAATGAATCTTATAGAATAGGTAAAAAAAATGTCATGTCATCATGAAAATACATTAGTTACATCAAAGAGGGTGAAAAATCCAATGAAAAGTCAAAACTAGTCAAAAGCTGCGTTGTCCTGAGCTGTAGATGAAAAACTGGCAAATTTCCCTGATACGTAGCGCGCCATTTCTCTACGCGTAGCGCGCCTTTGAGCCCACTTTTGGGGAACTTCCCGGCATCCAAATGAGGCTCAAGTGGGCTTGTTGGAAAGGTCTGGATGTCTACTCTCTAGCCCAAGTGGAATTTCTCAATTTTGTGCCCATTTGCCCCTCCAAAAATGCAATCTCCCAAGACTGCTTCCTGTGTGTCCAAAAAGTGGCAGAAGGTCATTTTTTGCTTGGTTTTTGACCTTTTGGGGGCCCAAACCTCAATGAAATGTCTTGGCAGTGGCTGCGCAAGTGTAATTTGTCATGAGAAATCCAAAAATGCAGAGTTTTTATGAAATGGACCTCCCCATCTTCAGGGTAGCGCGCGGCGCGCTACGCGTTGAGGGCAAAAACCTGTTTTTAGCAAAAAAAATAAAAATAAAAAAAAATTCAAAATTGACCAAAATTGCTCCAAATTTTCTAAATTTTGAGCTGGGGGTGTATCATTGAGCACCATGCTCCTTCAAGGAGGCTTCGGCCAAAATCTGAAGTGGATCGGGCCTTTTCCTCCATTTTAGTGCCTTGGCCAATCGTCCTTTGAGTACCTTCATTTTCGCTTTGCACACATGCATTCGGGCCCAATAATGATTCTTCATGTGGCGGAGCATATCTTTGTCCCTGTTTGCCTTGGATAGCAACTTCTCTAAATGAGTGTTCACCCGGATGAGCATAAACCCTTGCTTAATAGGTGTCAAATCACCGGGTCTCTTGCGGGCCAAGTTTCGGTCTTCTCGGATTTGCCGCAACTCATCAAAAGTGTGTTCAGCTTCTAGCTGCTTGTTACGCTGCTCCAAGTAGTTGATTGTCCAATTGGCCGTTTCCAATTTCTGTTGCAACAAGCGATTTTCAGCCTTCTGTTGCTGAATGATCTCCTTTAGCTCCGAGCTAGGAGAACTGATGTCAAGGTCAATAATGTCTATGTCCGGATCACCTGATGGTCCCTCATCAATCATGGGATGCTTGCCTCTCTCCTGTACCTGTGCTGCTGTCGAAAGTGAGGCCCCTTCCACATGGTGTGGAGATAACACTCGCTGTGCTGATGAAGAAGGAGAGATCCCTTCCACCTGGTGTGGAGATAATACTCACCGTGCAGATGCAAATAAGGCCCTGTGGCCTCTCTGATATGTAACACATGTTGGAGTGCTGAAATGCTCGGGCTCTGGAATGTGAAATTGATGTGAAGGCCCTCCCTCATCATGGACAATCTTAGGGGGTGGCTGTGGCACCGTGAAGAAGTCGCGAGAGATGAAATCCTCCCAAGCAATACCCTGCTGTGCCAACTGATGCATCACTATGATCTCAATCAGTGCATAATGATATATACTCTTGTGTTGCTGTGCGGGGTTCTTCCTTTGCACTAAGGGCACCATCCTCTCTATATTTCGGCACATGAAAAATGGAATGTTCATCATTCATACCCAGGTGAAATGCATCAACAAACGGATATGGTACGAATATAAATGTGAAAATCTGCCCTCACAAGTGAAATAGCACATAATGAGCCTCATCAAGGGTGCATACTCATCCCTTAGGAATATGAAGGGAAAAACAGCAGTTAGGTGTCTCATACACCCAGGTTTGATATATGGTTCATAATGAAATCTGTCTAGTTGCTGGCGCTTGTTCCACTCCTCCCCAACATTTGGTATCACGGTGGCTTGAGCAACAATTTCGGGTGATAGGGTGAAGTCCACTCCTGCAAGGTTCACCTGACCATTGTGCAAATGTAGGACAAACAAGCAGACTAGTTCTCTGTGATGTTGAATTTGCGAGATCCGCTCACAATATCCAAAGCATGATTGATACTGAAAACATGTCATTGCAAGTGGACAAGCTTGCAACTGAGCCAAAGAAGTGGGCTCCTCCCTGACATGCCGACCACCTTTACCACCCTTATGATGCCTCCTTGGCACTTCTATCTCCGGTGTCGAATCACTGTCATAACTCTGCTCATAATCTGATTCGGTTTTTGACATGGTTTTGAAGGCAAGATGGCTGAAATGTATTGCTGACTTTGCACCCAATTAACTGCTGTTTGACTTTTTCAAATGCTGTCACCAAGGGGACATAAATACAAGGGGATTGTTAGGGAAAGGGGAACATGAGGGAATTAGGGACAATAAACATAAATAAGGAATTTAGGGAAGGCAACATGGGAAATCATAATATTGTGGGATTTTAAGGTGAAGTAGGGTTTGGGAATTTAGTAGGTTTTAGGGATTTTAGAGAGGAAGATTATAAAATTTTATGGGAAAATTTGAAGGAGAATGTTGGTGAATGTGGGGAAAAAGAAGGATAAAAAATGGGCAACCTTGGACAGCAAAATACTTTGAAACCCTAGCACAACTAAGTCTTTAAATTTTCCACAGCAATTTAGGGTTTTTACTTCTAATTTTCATGGCATCTTTATCATATTTCTTTCACATTCATCTTGCAAAACCAAAACTAGCCATGGAGGAGAGGCCTACCTGAAATTTGCTTGAGAGAAAAGAGGATTTGGTAGCTTGCTGGCAGTTTATTGGGCGAAAAACCCAACGCGTAGCGCACCTTGCCCAACGTGTAGCGCCCCTCTGGTGCGTAGCGCCTGAGTAAAAATGCACTGGAAAAGTCGCGCTGATGCGTAGCGCGCCCTATGTGCGTAGCGTGCCTTTGCTGATGCGTAGCGCGCCCCTGAAGCTGCCCAATTTGCTCAATGACTCTTGAAATCGCCTTTGCAAGGATTCACTTGGCTTGTGAGAGGAAAATGAGTTGCTAATGAAGAGTGATGTGCTTTTATAGGCTCCTTTTTGATTTTTATTTGCCCAAAACCCACTTTATAATGTTTGAGTGTTGACACTTTTTGAATTAATTGGCTCTGACTTCTGGTTTCCTTTTTTTGAAAAACATTGGTTGAAATGATGATTTCTTTTGAAAATTTTTGCAGGGATGGCTTCTGAGATGCTTTGGCAAAGGAGACCAAGGCTGCGCTTCAACATTTGGAGAATTTGAAATTTTGACAATTTTTTACAAAAACGAGATAATGACCTTTGTTTTTCAAAAACAGAGTTTTGAAAACAAGGTGAAAATTTAGCTGTACAATAATGAGAATTATTGAAATGATATTTTATGAAGGACATCCCTCTGGCCTGCTGGTCCTTTATGACCTCTCAAGACAAAAATTGACTCAACCCTAGACCTAAGACCTCGAAATTTAAAACAAGATGAATGACCATTTGAAGATTTTATTTACTTAAACAAACCTGAACCAACAGTGCCAAACAGGAGGGGAATAAAAGACACAAACTCCTCCACCAGAGTTATGGCATGCCTAACGGAATGCAACATGATCACACTGATGGGACACCTAATCATGAAATGCAAAGAGCTTTGATCTCTAGTGGAGGGCTACTAGAACGACTCTAACATAGTCCATAAGCATAACATAGGGAGTCCAGATCAACTAAGGCATAGAAATCTGTCCACCCATCTATCTGCTGCCTAGAGTTCTGAATACTGCAATCTAATGAAGCAATTTGCTGATTTCTTTGCCTGGGAATATAGTGACCTGAAAACATATGACAAAAAGATCATCCAGCTTAAAATCCCTTTAGAGAAAAACACCATCCCTTTTAAGTAGAAACTGAGGCCCATAAATCCCTTGCTCCTTCCTATAATTGAAAAGGAAATCAATAAATTACTGGCTGCCAAAATCATAGTCTTTATAAGATATTCAAAATGGGTAGCCAATTTGGTAGTGGTAAGGAAGAAAAGTGGCGAAATCAGGCTTTGTGTTGATTTCAGAAACTTAAACAGATGCTCTAAGAAAGGCAATTATACTCTACCCAAGATGGAGCATTTGCTGTAGAAAGTCTCAGGAGCCCAAGTAATGTCTTTCCTGGACAAATTTTCAGGGTATAACCAAGTTGCTGTGCATCTAGATGACCAAGAGAAGACTGCATTCACCACTCCTTAGGGCACTTTTATGTATTCCAAGATGCCTTTTGGGTTGATGAATTCTGGAGCCACCTTTCAGAGAGCTATGGATATAGCGTTTGTGGGAGACAGGGATAAGTTTTTCCTTATCTACCTTGATGATATAAGTCTATACTCCAGCAACCATCAAGACCATTTGTAGCATTTGAAGAAAGTGTTCCTGAAGTGCAGAAGGTTTGGGATTTCAGTCGGTCCTAAAAAGTCATAGTTCTCTTTAGAAGAAGGCAAGTTGTTAGGACATGTCATTTCTACTGTAGGTGTCAAAATTGACCTAGAAAGAGTAAGAGCAATACAGACTTTATTTGTCCCAAGATCAAAGAAGGATATCCAATCCTTTCTAGGTAAGATAAATTTTGTAAGGAGGTTTATCCCAAATTTTGCAAAACTTGTAAAGCACATTACCTCCATGTTGAAAAGGGGGTCAGAAGTCAAATGGACTGATGTGGCAAGAGGATCCTTTGAATCCATTAAAAAAGATATTATGGAAGCTCCTACTTTAATCAGCCCAGATTACAACAAGGAGTTCCATATATTTTCATTTTCCTCTGATGACACCCTTACAACAGTTTTGATGCAAGCAGATGAAGAAGGCTAAGAGCATCCAGTGGCATTTTTCAGCAAAACTTTAAGGGATGCTGAGCTGAGGTATGATATCATTGAAAAACATGCATATGCTCTTATCAAATCTTTGAAGGCTTCCAGAATCTACATTTTGCATTCCAAGATAATTGCATATGTACCCTTTGCTTCAATAAAAGATGTTCTAACGTAGCTTGATGCTGATGGAAGAAGGGATAAACGGATTGCAAAGCTTATTGAATTTAACATAGAATTCAAGCCCACCAAGCTTGTTAGGGGTCAGAGCCTTGCCAGATTAATGGCTGAAGAAAATTGCAAAATGCTGGACATAAATCTCATAAACACAATTTCAAAGAAGGTTCAGACAACAGAAGAAACAGTAGAACCAGGGCGAAATAAGTCATTGGTAGAAAATATAGCTTCTTGTGAATGGTATTCCATCGTGGCTCAATTCTTGTTGAATGAAACTAGAAGTCCCTCCAGGCTTTAGTTTGAGCCAAGCCAAAACTATTAAGCTCAGGGCAGCTAAATATTGCATTCATGAAAATCTTCTCTATTGGAGGGACCCCTCTGGAATTCTTTTGAGGTGTTTAGACAAAGAACAATCTGTGGAAGTGATGCAGCAGTTTCATTCCAGCATATGTGGAGGACATCATTATTGGAAAACTACAGCCCATAAAATCCTCAGAGCTGGGTACTATTGGCCCACCTTATTTGCTGATGTTCTTTCATTTGTTAAACCTTGTGAAAGGTGCCAAAGATTTCAAGGGAAGCGGCAATTGAAGTCCCTGCCCTTAAAATCCATACATGCTAGTGGCCCTTTTTAGCAGTGGGGCTTGGATTTCATTGGAGAAATCAATCCACATTCCAGTGGCCAGCACAGATGGATACTAGTAGCCACAGATTACTTCACTAAATGGATTGAGGCCATCCCTACCAAAAAATCTGATCATCATGTGGTCATGAGGTTCTTAACAGAGAATATATTCACTAGGTTTGGCTGTCCATATAAACTGATTATAGACAATGCAACAGTTTTCAGGGAAAAATAATTGGTGGATATGTGCGATTCGATGGGCATTAAGTTGGTTCATTCCACCTCGTATTACCCTCAAGGCAATGGCCTAGCAGAATCTTCCAACAAGAACCTGATAAGGATAATTAAAAAGCTGTTGGAAGACAACAAAAAGAATTGGGATTCTAAGCTCAAGTATGCACTATGGGCTGACAGAGTGACCACCAAGAAATCCATAGCGAATTCTCCATTCAAGTTGGTATATGGCACTGAGGCTATATTATCGATTTAGTTAAGCCTCCCCATGGCAAAGTTCTTGCAAGAAGAGTAGAATGAGGAAGAGGAAATGGAAAAAAGGATCACTGATTTAGCAGAGGTACATCAAATCAGAGAACAGCTGGTTGAAAGATCTGCAACACATCAAAAGAAGATCAATGAAGCTTTTGACAGAAGGACAAAAACAGATAATTTTTAGGTTGGAGACTTGGTTCTTAAGTGGGATGCACTGAAAGAGAAGAAAGGCAACCATGGGAAGTTTGATGCTCTATGGACAGGGCCTTTTATCATTTCTCAGATCCAAGGGAACAATACTTTCATACTGCGAAGTATGGAAGGGGAGGCAGTTTTTGATGGCCCAATTAATGGGTGTTTTCTGAAAGTTTATGTCATTTAAGGCCTTTGGCCATAAGTCTGTAAATATGTTATTTTATCAGTTTTATTGTAGACTCAGTTAGACACCATGCTTAATGGAACACTAGGAAATTTTGCTAATTTGGTTTTCACAGGGAAGGCAACAGTCTGTGGTTCTTGAGTCCTCACAGGGAGGATCTCATCCCCAGAAGGAGCTAGTGTTAGCTCTACTGTATAACGATGATTTTCTAAAGTCAGAGATGATCTTGGTTCGCTTGGTTCCGCTAAAAAGAAGCTCACAATGGTCATTTTCTCCTTCCCTTGCACCGCTCATTCTCCCTTCATCAGTCCCAAAAACGATTAATTCCTTTATCGGGTTCGAGTTTAATTGCTATCGCAAATCACATCCATGTATGTATCAAGGCTGTGCCCCTTGGTTTCCGCCGATGCAATATTGCGATGCGATTTGGTCACGATCACATCCATGTGTGTATCAAGGCTGTGCCCCTCGGCTTCCGCCGATGTGATATTGCGATGCGATCTGATCGCAATCGCACGTCGCACATATGTAAAGGCCCAAGATCCAAAAACCCAATCCGACGACTCCTGTCGTGCCCGATAAAGCGACTCTCCCTATCACTCCTCCGCTACCCGATCAGCTCCGCCAAGATCCAACGGCCCAAGCTCATTCCGTTCTCACTTCTTCTGATATCCCTCGCCAAGCCATCTCCACCATCTATCCTCCTAATCCAACGACCAACCCTTCTCCTTCCTCCTACTCATCCACCTACTGTGTAGTCCGCGTCTCTTAACTGTTCCATGCTCCCAAAGGACGAAGGTGACCAATCTACCAGTACCAGGTGCATTTCCACCTCAACAACTGCATTCAATAGACAGTATGGCCAAGAAGGAAAATGACAGAGCTCGAGTCGATAACCGCATTTAAAAGCTATGGGACTTCATCCCATACGATACTCCACCACCTGAGAGGACAACAGAGCGCAGGAAAAAGATCAAAATTATCCTCTGAAGCAAGTAAATGCACCACAAACTCCATCAAGCAGTTAAAGCGGTTGGTGGTCAATTATGACCCCTCCATACTTAGAATGGCTGAGCGTCTTTGTAATGAAACTCTATATATACCCAGAAACAAGATGTAATCGGGGTTGATGGTTGATGTTTTGATGTAAGGTTCAACTTCTAGAGACTTTGACTATTTTGATACTTGCAGCGTCTCATCTTCATTTTCAGCTAATACAAGCTTCTTTTGCTGTTAATTGCTCACTTTTCATTCTACTTCTGTTCTAAGCTGTGCTTGATATGTTGTATGTCTGAGCTCTTGATATTTAGCATTAGAGGAGCTATCATCCTACCTCTGTGTTAAAGTCTTGTATGTATCAGTGAATGAGTTATTTAGGTTACTTTTCACCTAATGCCAGAGAGTTGTCATCCTATCTGTGTGTTGGGGAATTAGATTTATAGACTTCTTTACTGGTTGCAGCCAACCATCACATGGTCTTGTGCATCTGCTGGTGTGGTCAGTATTCTCCATATTCACCCAATCCTTAAATTGTGAGTAATTGGTGGTCTAAAGCCTTGTAGTCTGGGGGTGTTCACGCATGTCTGGGGTCAACTAAAGTAGAAGTGGTTATCTGGCTTGAAAAAGCATCATCTCTTCCATTCATCCATTTACAACAATAAGTTGAATTTGTAATGTTCCCGAGCATCTCCGAGCTACAACCTAGGAGAGTTTCCTGGGGTGATAACAAATCCGATATCACCAAAAAAACAAAGTCCAATATAAACATTACTTATCACCATATTTTAATGTTATAAACTTGAAAACCCTTAAAAAATAATAGTTTCAATTATGAAGAGTGAATACTTGACCTCTTTCGAACTGGATGTAGTAGCATAGAAAACACATACTTTTGAATTTTGCCAGAATCAACTAAGTTTGAGCCCAAAAAAACACGAAATGAAAAATCATAATCATAGACCATTGGATCATAATAAAAAAAATTCATTATATAAGCCACTTGAATGATGCTTGGATGTCATCGTCATTTCAAACTTTCCACGACAACAAAAAATTATTTATTCACTTCTACCACATAATCTTACGATCCTTTCGAAGGCGTAACCCTTGATCATGATCTTGGTCCTACATATGACAAACAAATCAAAACTTTCTCTAGAACAGGTCATCCACAACAAGCAAAACAATACGATATCAAGGATTTCTAGATGTATTCCATATATTCGACCTTCGAACCATGGCAATTATAGATATAATAGATTTAAAGTGATTTCCAGTGAACTTTCTCATTCTCAAAACATAATAGAGCTTGAGCTTGGACTAGAACTTCATTAGGATGAATCTTGATATTTATGATTGGACTTAGAAAATGAGAAGGGCTAACAGATGACAAATTCAAACAAGATGGATTTTTCAATGCTGCTCTTCCACCCATGCTCTGATACCATGTTGATTTTTCAAGGTCTTCTAATATGATAATTACTTCTAACGGTTTCTTAGTTAAATCCTTCTTGTATTCACATTCATCATTAAGAAACTATTCAAAATATCTCAACATTAGAATAAACAATGAAAGTAAGATCATAAAGAGATAACGAAACAAGAGACACAAATATTTACCCTAGGAAAACCCTCTTCTTGTTAAAAAATGTAACTAGTTTTGGTCTTCATAAATGAGATATGTAATTGTGATTTTATGTAATTGATGAAAAGAAGAAAAATAAAATAATGGGTTTCATGAGCAAGGGATTTTATTTTTAGTAATGGCTCCCATTGTCAGCATTTGAAGCAGAAGGAGGTCCAAGTGGAAGGGGAGCTGAGAAAAAGGAAGGAGCATAAGGTTGAATATCATCAATCGAACTTGTGTCTTGGTCTTGGAGTGGAAAATAGGTCAAGGGGCATGATCTTGGTATTCATCAATTGGAATCTCTATAAGAAGAAGAATTTGTGCGGGTTTTCCTCTCAAGAGTGAGAGGTTTTGTCTCTGGCTGATAGCCTATATGCTATGTCTCTCTTGTCTCTTTATGGTTTATGCTCGGTAGATTCTTGATGAAGAATAACATTATAATAACATAAGTAAAAGAAGATCCTAATCAAGAAGTAAAAAACATTCACAAGCAGTTATCTAACTAAGAGAAATCACCTAATCTCGATGCCCTAGATTTCTCAACATGGTATCAAAGCTAAGGTGAAAATGTCAAGGAAGCGCATCTTATCAAGGGACACTCAAGGATCAAATATCGAGAGAAACATCAAAGAAAAGATCATCTTAAAGCCAAGATCTACAAAGGAAGCATTATAACCCTAGATCAAAGAAGGAGTCTATAAAGAAGTATTGGGATCATAATCAAGAAAAGAAAGCCAAAACCCTACATCTACTTAAGAGATATACGAATCAAGTGTTTTGAAAACTATTCATCCAAAGGAAGCTAGATCAAAAGGCATTGTCATCAAGACTCTAAGGTGATATCTCTCTTGTTGAAGCAAGGTCCTTACCATTGAAGACATGACCAAGAAGTCATGATTGATCTTCATCAACAAAGACATCACCATCAAAGGATCCAAAGAGATCTCACTCTCTGTGGGATCAAGGATCATTCTTGAAGAAAACTACCTTTATCAAGGAGGATTTTTCTATCCTCTATATCATCATCAACATCAAGGAAGAGGAAAGAGGAAGGAGAATCCTATCAAGTAAGTATATTTTTGTCTGCCTATGAATCTGTCAAAATGTATTTTTGCAAGGAAAACAACAAATTGTTTGGGGATTCGAACTATATTGCATGGAAGAAAAGGACATATCTGGATCTCATTGAAAATAAGGTTATGGAACATGTCAAAGGATCTATGACTAAACCAAGAAAGGAAGATGATCAAGCTATTGCAAATTATATGAAAAGGGAAGTTAGGGCTCAAAGGATTCTCATAGAATCTATCAAGGATCCCCTCATCCCATATGTATCCAAACTCAAAACTTCAAAGGAAACCTATGACAAACTGGTAGAGTTGTATTTCGCGAGCACTGCTGGAGAATTCATCTCATTAAAGACAAGAAATATACAAGATGAATATGTCGAGGGAAGATGGAATAGCCTCATACTTTATGAGGATATCTAAAATCCAGGATCAACTACAAGATTTGGGAGAAGTCATGTCTGATAGAGAAATGACTACAGTTGTATTAAATGCACTATCATAGGAGTGAGGTAACTTTACTCCAATTATTTATGGGAAGAAAGAAGCTACTCCATTCCAGGACTGATGGTCACTATGCAAGATTGAATAATCTAGACTAAAGGCCAAATATAATGTGGGAGTAGGTGAGCAAAATTAAGCTTATGTTACAATGACAAAAAGAAAAGGAAAATTTGGGAAGTCTGATTCTCAGAAATAAAAAGAGACGTGGCTAAGATCCAATGCTATGGGTGTCAAGAATATGGACACTACAAAAGATATTTTCCTAAGACCAAGAAGGACAATAAAAAAAGAGGAAGAGAAGAAACCCGTATCACCAAAGAAGTAGAGGAAGCTGAAAAAAAGAAGTTAAAGAAAGAGGAAGTAAGAGATCTCTATTACTGATATAGTCTTCCTCACATAAGTTCTTTTCAATTTCCTAAGTCTTCTGTTGTAAGATATGGCTATCATGATTCACTAAGTAAAATAATGGGATTCATCAAAGCATCATAGAAGCATTGAAAATAAGAGCTCAAGACATCATCATAGAGAAGCATGAAAGATGGTGAGAATCTATGGAATTCAATGATATAGCTCTAGGGAATCTCATTAGGAACATAAGTGGCAAGGTCATCTAGTGCAAGGTTCATCATACATCTGTCAAAAGGAAACATCTATTGATGGAGATACTTTAGATCCTCAAGATTCACTGATGGAATCTTTATTGAAAGGTTCACCGATTATGAGGGGAAGCAAGTGTTTCATCAAAATTACAAACTTGTGGAATTCATGGGATGATGGTATGATGACATAAAATAGGCAGAGAAATGGATTGAATCTTTTTCAATCAAGGGAGCTACTACAGGAAGTCTGGATGACCCAAATGTATTCGATATTGAAGAGTCATGTCATATGATTGCAGGTAATGTGGATCAACATGATCAAAAGAAAAAGTATCTCCTCCTCTGAAAGGATGCAATAAGACACGAGTCACACATTGTCTAGATGAAATCAACATTATATGTCCTCGTATGTAATATGAGCTGGTTGACAACAACTAGAGGAATTCTGATTGGAAATTCCTAGCAATGAAATGTGTGAAGAAAGGAAGGAAGAGATCGTGTAATATGCAACCGTGGTAAAGAAAATCAACATCCGAAAGATAAAGAATATTTCACTAGGATATCTCCATGAAAGATATGAAGATTCTAATGGAGTCTGAAAAATAAAGAGACCCTTGAAAATATATATCTTTGGGAGATGCGTCGATATGTATGCAGGATGTTGATGCAAATTAGAAAGATGTCATGATGAAAGGCCATCACAAAGGTAAATTTGATTTAAATGTTCATTCCTTTATTTTTGAACAAATATCTGGGTGGGTTTATGTAGAGCTGTTGAGGGAAGATCTATGGATATCTTCAACCACCGATGCACATGTAGTAGGATGAAATATCCTTAAGGAAGCATGGCATGAAGGAAGGAAAAATATGGATTGATGGATCAATTTCTGATGATGACATCGCTGAATCATGGATGAAAGTGATGGATGATGCCCTATGAAGAAGTCCCAAACATGAAGACTCCTGGATAACAAAAAGAAGTTCATGACATCGTGAGGAGGAGTTCTTCAAGCAACTGGTTGTCCCATCATCTCCACTCGAGGAGTTGTTGCAGGTACCTGATTAAGAGGGAGCCTAGAAACAATTTTCTTACTTGGATGAAACTTGGAAGAAAAATTCCTAAGCTAAGAGGGATCTTATATACATTCCTCTTGTAGGAATGAGCATATTCCTTTATTGGAATATATATGTCCTTCCTAATTAAGAGGGAGAGATGGACATACCATTCTTGTCTTCACTTGGGAAGACAAAATGGAAGATGGGTAAACATCTGGCATCTGATGCTCTTTGAGGATGTGTTAGGGCATCCAAAACAGAAGTAGTCGTAGAGGACCAACATTCTCTGAGGATTTGGAATCCAAGATAAGAATAGTCCTGTTGGAACACACCCTAAGAACAAGGGTGAGGTATGTTCCAAGAGAGATAATGATGAGGGTGTCTATACATCATTATGCTCAGATCTCGTGGAGAGATGGAGATGTTAGTCAAGGCCTTGCTATGTAACAGTGCTGGTTGATATGATGCTATACAGATGGGTTACCAATCCGACTCTTCTTATGAGAATTCTTCAGATTAAGAATGACCAAGTACCATTATGAATACCTCCCTAGTTAAGAGGGGGTGTTTAAATGTGTAACTAGGTTCGGTCTTTATAAATGAAATATTTAATTGTGATTTTATGTAATTGATGAAAAGAAGAAAAATAAAATTATTATTATGCTTGTCTCATGGGTTTTATGAGAAATCAATTTTATTTTTAGTAATGGCTCCTATTGTGAGCCTTTAGGTTTTGTAATCTAGTCATAAAAGTAAAATTGAGTCAATATGAAGGAACCTTCTTCAGCATGTTACATTTCATACGAGTCATTAAAATAAGCATGAAATCCCTCCAAGACAAGCACACGACCTCTCCTTCAAGTCAGCTCAAGATGAAAGAAAGATAATCTCCAAAAGACATGTTAGTGTTATCTCCAAGTCATGTCAGCTTATTATCATGGGAAAAAAATATAAATAGGCCACTCGACCTCACTTCAGATCAAGAATTTTTGGTCAAGTTCAGAAGTTAATAAGTGGTGTGAAGATTAGTGAAAGGGTCAAGAAAGACAATCCTATATCCAATGAAGTGAAGCAAAGGGAGAGAGAGTTATATGGTATTATTTGGATATGTTTTTGGGCCCATTTTGGGACACACATGCGAAGAAGGAAGAGGACTTTTGCTGCAGAAAGAATCGAGAGAAATTACAATCATCTTAGGTAGCCAAGCTAGAAGTAGTTCAAGTCATAAGGGAGGCCGAGTCAAGCTAGAAGGAGACTCCATCCCAAGTGAAAGAAATCAAGGCCTAAGCAAAAGTCTTAATACAAGTTAGGGTTTCTGAATTAGGATTTCATACCTAATTCAAGGAGACCAAAGGTTTGAAGCAGAAGGAGGTCGAAGTGGAAGAGGAGTCGAGACAAAGCAAGGAGCAGAAGGTTGACTATCATCAAGGGAGATTGTGTCTTGGTCTTGGAGTGGAAAATAGGTCAAGGGTCATGGTATTGGTATTCGTCAATTGGAATGTCTATAAGAAGAAGAATTTTTTCAGGTTTTCCTCTCAAGAGTGAGAGGTTTTGGTCCTGTCTAATAGCCTATATTCGGTGTCTCTTGTCTCTTTATGGTTTATGCTTGGTAGCTATTTGATGAAGAATAACATTATAATAACATAAGTAAAAGAAGATCCTAATAAAGAAGTAAAAAACATTCACAAGAAGTTATCAAACTAAGAGAAATCACCTAATCTCGATGCCTTAGATTTCTCAACACTTCTAGGGAAACACAAAACAAACTTAGTGAAATTATTTAGTTCAACAAGAGATACAATTTGACATTTTCCAATCAAAACAAGGTCAAACTGACCAAAAATAGAACCCAGGTCAAACTTGGTTGAATAGAGATTAGTAACCTCATAAATTTTGGTCAACTATGTCATAGAAAATTCGGTCTGCCTTAGAGATTTCGGTCTATCCATAAATTTGTTTTGGCCATAAACTTGATATGCTATCTCTCTCCCCTTCGCATGAACATAAGAATATGTATATGAAAGAGTGATCCAAATTGGTGCATATAAGAGGAGGAAAAAATAACCTTTATACAATGTCTTAATGAGGTTGAATAGGTGTGTCAACGGGGCAGGCCGACTTGAAACTTTTGGTCACAAAATTTTCATTTCAAAAATTTATTTTCCCTCCTTTTGAAGATGGCTTGAAATTAAATTCATATTTATCATTTCTCTTCATATTTTTAGAACTAGAATAAATTATGATGACTGGCCATAGATACAAAAAAAATTAAACATGTATGATATATCCTCCATCTCTATTTTGTGTTGGTGTCTGCTCATCTAAGATATATTTGGTATTGGAGTTTAATGTTTTCATTGGTTGTTCTGGTATCATTGGGTTTTTATATGCTTTATAATTGAGACACATTTGAAATATGTGCATTACTATATTATTTTAACCATGATGTTTGTGTGAGAGGTGTTGAAGTAAATGTGAGAATAATAATGGTCAATTATATATTAGACATAGGCCTTAATAATTTTTTTTTGACTTTAGGTTATGTTCTATTTTATTTCATTTTAGTGTGTATATTTGTGTGTCATGCATTCATAAAGTAGATTGATTTTTGATCTAGGTGGATATTGGTGGCCACCTGCCAATTCCACTTGGACCACCACCATTGTTTCTTTCAGTTTTCTAGTTTCCTTAATTGTAGCACAGTTTATTATTTTTAGCAGTTTTTCGGGTCCTAAACTTCCAGATCTGTTCTGAGGCCCTAAATTCTGGAGATGAAAGATAGTAATATCATCTCCCAAAATGGGAAATTTATTTTCTTTCTATTTTTCTCTCAAAGTAAGGGGAAGATCATAGCCACATCCATGGTCCCCGGGGAGGGTTCCTCCATGTAGTAGAAATAGGTGGATATGATCATGAAAGGATACAGGGACATCTTCTCCTCATCAACCGGGGTACCATTACACTGTCAGGTCAAGCATTCATTCGATTTGACTCCTGGATCACCTCTACTGAACGGGCCGATATATCGCCCCTCCATTCTCGAAAATGTCAAGTACAAGTAGCGACATGATTAAAATCAGGTGTCACAAAAGTTTAGGGTGGGCGACAAAGTTTGGTTGCATTTGCAGAAAGAATTCCTTACTAGAGCCCATCAGAAGCTCAAACCACTCCGATATGGTCCTTACACTATTAACAAAGATGTGGGAAACAATTCTTTGGAGCACAAAATTCCCCCATTCCTTGGCCTGCACCCAGTGTTTAATTTAGATCGCCTTCGTCCATACTTTCCACCATTACTAGACACATCCGACATTACAAAACAACTCCCACCAACAAAGTTAAATCCAAAATACATGGAATAAGCTATAACTGATCAAATTATGGACATGCAGATCAAGAACACTCGCCAACAGAAGATCCAACTATATCGAGTCATCAAAGCAGACCAACTCCTTCACCAGGGTAAGTGGCTCACCAGGGACCAAGTTCAACAAAAGTTTCCTCATCTCATGGAGGAACTCAACACAATGGGGACCATTGCTTCCTAAGGGGGGAGGAATGATCTAGGTGGATATTAGTGGCCACCCAACAATTCCACTTGGACGACCACCATTGTTTCTTTTAGTTTTTTCAGTTTCCTTAATTGTAGCACAATTTACTATTTTTAGTGGTTTTTTCGGGTCCTAAAATTCCGGAGCCATTTTGAGGCCCTAAATGATGTTTTCTTGGAAATAGACTTCCAACAAATTTTTAAAAGTTGTTTTTTTCGTCGTAGATCTCAAAGAGATATTTCCAACGGGGTATCATGCACGTCAAATGGAGATAATATGACCAAGTCACGACCCCAGGAAGTTGGCTGCCCAACTAACCCCAACAGGGCCCATAAACTCTTGGTGTTACATCTCCTCAAGTTGGGGTTTTGGTTGTTTAGGGTTTTCTCTTATTATTAAATAATAAAAAGGTCCTTGAGCCTCATTGTAACGTAGTCCAGAGGCTTGTAGCTGCCACTTCTCTCCTCAGAGATAAGCTACCATTGCCCGAGCTAGTTTACTTCCATTTCTGTTTGTAAGCATATTTCAGTATTTTACATTAATGAAATGAAGTATTATTTCTGCTGCATCTCTATATTTATGGTTATCTCTTTAATTTTTTGTGTTCCTGTTTAAATTCAGATCAATTCTTCTAGTTTTTAACTCTTTATAAGGAGGCTTTTCACTCATTTTATAAATAGGAATATAGAGAACTCCCTTAAATAATTTGGTTTTTATGTGTTCGATTTGTGCGTTATCATGATATGGTATTAATTTGGTTAGAGATATGGAGTTTGTGAAACTGTGAAGACCGAGGGATCACTGTCGATAGATATAGATTAAGGTATCAATAACATAACACATCAAAAAACCAGAAGGGGTTCATTGAAACTATCAATCTATTTGATTTTATTTATTTAAATTTAAATTATTTCCTTTAAACGGATCTTACAGATATTCATTCCCAATAAATAATTTTAGGTAAATACTATATAGATTGGTTTATACGACTCACACACATAGTTTCCAAGGAGATCTATACACTATTAAAGAGAATCGACCCCCAAATTTAGTTTCATGTTCTGTATGGACAAGCCAACAAGGAAAATCAATCCATTAGCCTACACGTGAGGTTTTGTATCATTGTAACACTAAAATCAAGCCATTAAAGAGAAATAACATTGCATAGATGTTTCTAGAGATTTTTTTAATGTGTAATTCAATTGTATGACTTGTTTGGACAACCAACTAATGAAACTTCTATGTTATTGACAATATGGACTAATTAAGAGTATTGTAAAGGCATATCTACTTGTATTGTTGCCCCTATTTGTAGATCTGTATGATTTAACTATTGTTTTGGTGATTTTCAACAAATGCAAGGTAGATTAACATAAATATGTGTTTTGATGTTGTTTTTGGGAAGATAATTTGTGTGTTTTGGTGTTTCTTGTTTCCATATTTATCAAAATTTGTGTTTTGGCAATTTTTTTTGAATAGATTCATTAAAAATCAATGCTTTTAAATGATATATTCTTTCTACATGTTTTTATAGTTGGTATATAAGTGTTCTTACTTTCATATTTCAAATTGAGAGAGGGAAGAACATGAATTTCAACAATTGATTGTAACTCAATGTATATTTATGCATTTTTGGACTTGTAGAAATGGATTTTTTACTAGACATCATGTTAGAAGGTAGATAGAGATTCTTTGGGAAGAACCACAATATGTGGAAGTAGCATATGTTGGCCATATTCGAGTACATGTGAATGGTTGATATCATTCTAAATAAAGATACACAACCAAAAACTATTCATAGAGACTGTGATAAGTGTGATGAGTGAGATAGATAAGTAATAATGCCAATTACATTGTTTGTGATTGATGAAATAGTCCTTGAAGTATATATAGTGAAGAATTCAACAAAAAATTGGAAGCATTTGTCAGACAATGCATGAGAGTTCAAGCAAGGGTAGATCCTTCTCCCTAGAGAATAAACTATTTTTGATCCTGATGAATGAGAATGCATCATTTTATGAGTATTTAATTCAGATAATGAGTATAAAAAAATAGTGGTTGGAGACTAGTTAGAAAATGGAAGAGGAGAAATGGTGGTAATTGCATTGAAAAGCTAACCACATGTGTATGATAACTCTATCGATACCTTTAACATTGCCACCACAAAATTTGAGATAAAATTTGAAGCATTATGCAATAAGCTCTTACAATATGCCATATGGAAGAAACAATTTGGCAGTAGTTGTTGGAATGACAATTGCCGTTACACCAAAACCTACAAGTTTTAGTAAATGGATGAATCACTAAAGTTAACGGATCCTCGCAAGGCTATTAGGCACATGTACGAAACACATGGGGAGCACTGAATTTTCATCCAAACATATCCTCCCCCAACGTGACTAGGGTGTGTTTCAAACTAGAGACCTTTGGCTATGATACCACTTGTTGGAAGCACGTTTTCCACTACACTGAAAGCTGTAGGTGTTAGTAAATAGATGCATCGCTAGATATAATGGTGTTAGAATATCAGAAAGGCAGAAATATTTTCTTATGTTGATAATTACTTGTGATATCTTTGAGTTCTTATTAACTTTATTATGTTCTTATTTTATATTTGTTTCATCAAGAAGTTATCCAAAGAAAAACATGAATATCAAAGACACCAAATGTAGGCACTCTGCTAGGGATAAAACCCCTCTATAGGGGAAAACCCAGTCAAACTCTTCCACTAGAAAATTCAAGTTGAGATAGACCAAGAACCTAGACCCAAAGACCTTCCTCCTCCACCAAGTCAACCCTTAAATATGATTAAACAACCTTCAATAGTCTCTTATTGTCTAGCAACTACAACCCAACAACAACCCAACAATTTCAACTCTAATAAATCCATAATTTTGGCCCAACATCAGAACTATAGTTTTGGCCCCTCCATCAGCTTAGCAGCTTCACACGTGAGAGAAGGAGAGAGTTTTGACTTCTTATGCTTGATAGAGACCACCTTCTCCTTCGCTAGACTTTTCCTCATATTCTCTTGAATTTCACACTTTTTCTGCCCCCAAAAGTTGTAGATCGAACTTGATGAGTGAGTGCTCCAAATGAGGTCGAGTTGCTGAATTTATATAGGAGATTTTTCTCCTTAGTTTAGGCTGACTTGGTGGAGGAGGCATAAAATACCTAATTTACATCAAAATAATTTGGTTTCTTGATTGATAATTCCCAAGAAGGGTCTATTACATTATGACATGGACAAGGACACTTGACATAAACCCCATAAGCCTATAATGGAGACTTTGACCTATAAACAATTGACCCAAGCATGAAATCCATGCTTTAATAAGTCAAATTCTTTAATATTTTTTTTTCTTTTGACAAATACATTACATCAAGACTCAAATACAATTATGAAGACCGACACTAGTTACATTATTCAACAATCCCTCTTAACTAGGGAGATATTCATAATTACATATATACAGAGGTACATGGAAGATATCAAAATGATATGCTCTATGAAGAGTCACAACACACATAGTTCTACATATTAGATACTTGCCCAGGGTAATCTAATGGGGCGGGACTAAAATGGACCCAAGCTTTAGCCACTCTAGGTACCATCAGGATTTTAAGATCTACCACCAACCCATGGATCTTGGTGTGTATCCAATGTGAGAGGTCTACGAACATTGCCACCCTCCCTACTTCGGGATCTAAACATCAACACATAGGCTGACCAGATTTCCTCCCAAGAATCTTGCCATAAGATGCTTCATCTCTCTTAACCAACTAAATTAGATATATCAAGCAATCCAAGCATGCTTCAAACGTTGAATTTTTATGGATAGATCCTACACAATCAAAACCCAATGAGTAACACACTTTCAAATGTATATATACAAGTAAAGAGAAACCGTTAGGGTCCTCAATCATTCTGATGTTGCTTATATTATCTTCAATCTTATCGGAAGTTTTTCTTTTCCATTTCTTCAACAACACCAAATACAACCTCAATAATTCTCAAGTATTTGTGAACATCTATCTATAATGCCTTCATTCTTACTTCGAGGTATTCATTATGACTATCATAATATTCCCTCCCTCTCAATTGGGGAAATATACCCTTTCTTCTATCCATGCTCCCTCTCAACTTGGGGAGATCAACAACTTGATAACTTTGGAGCAACTTCATTCTTTCAAGACTTCATTTCATTCTTATGGCATCGAGGTCATCTTTATCTTCATCATTCTTATAGCTTACTACATCATGCTCATTATCATATTCAATTACAAACATCTCCAACACCTTGAAGATTATGTACGCGCATATCTTTAACAACAAGTACAACCAAATAAAAATATAGAGAAACACAAAGAAAACTATAATATGTTGATCGTGTCATTACAATGGAAGCATCAAATCATTCTTTCTTTAAATATCTAAACCTAGTTAGGTTCATAATCAATAAGGGTCATATCTTTTATATTATAGACTTCAAATTCTTACTAGGGTTTTGTCATAAACCCTAGACTCCATATTCGTGACACAAAGCCTTAGATATCAACAATTTAATCAAATAAAAATCCTACTATACATCTAAGGTTTCAACAACATAGTTTTATATTTACATGTGAGACTCTAGTGGGGTTTGTTGCACACCCTTAGATTTTATCATCAAGGCTAAATTAATTGATAACAATATCATCATTTCCTAGAATATCAATCTCTACTATGGTTTTGTCACAAACCGTAGATTTCACAAACCAAAACATGAGTGTCAACAATTGCATATACATATCTAGGATTCGTTTCACATCAATAACTACTAGATACACTCTAGACACAAACATCAAACAATTCAAGCTAGGGTTTCGATCAAACAAATGAATATATACCTATGGTTTCATTCATAGGATCCCACTATAACTATTACAAGGATTTTTCTTATAAACCCTAATTTACCAAACCCTAACAATCTAGGGTTTTTATTATATAACTTGAACATTAACAACAAACATTAAAAGGAGTAGGGTTTTTACCACAACATTATCAAAACCTTCAAAAGAATAGGATTTCTAGACTCGATCAAAAATCCCTAACTAGACTAGGGTTTCATTTATTAACATTTACATACCCTTAGAAACAAGAGGCTAGGGTTTTACAATGAACCCTAAGATTTAGGGTTTCACAAGAATGATCAAATGATAGTATAACGAGGGTAGATTCAATTCAATTATTAATCACCCTAACAATAATATTTAATATTTAAAACCCCATACATAACATTGTGAGTAATGTAAAGAAAATTTTAAAAGAGAATGAACATACATTTTCTATGAAGAGAACTTCTTAACAAAACTTGTAGTTTAAGACATACCTTGAATTTTTCTTTAACAAAACTTGTAGGACATCAAATCTTGTTGAACTTACTTTGCAACAAAATTGCTTCCATGCTTTAGGTCTATCGTTTGAAGTCTCCATAACCTCTGAGCATTAAACTAACTTTCCTAACAAAGGATAAAATATAATGAACATGTTCTTCGCATACAATACAAACAAATCTTGATGTGAGGAGGAAACCAAACATGAAAATATGAAACAAAGAACAAAATACTTATCTTTTGGTAAAATGGTGGAGGCTCCCTCTTAATTTAATATTTCTAAGGGACACCTACAACTTATCAAAATAATTCAAAAATGTTCTAACACAACATGTTAGACCTACAAACTCTAGAAATCAAAACATAAAGGAAAAAAATACAAAACTTAGAATAGAAGACTAAGAAGGATATGCAAGAAAGGAATTTGTAGTATAAGTCTTTGACTTCTCATTCTTCAGCCTTATTCTTCTTAGTTGGAGCTTCATTGGTGATATTTTTTTGTCCCCTATCTCTCTTCTTATTTCTTGGATTCTCATGACATTGATTTTTGTAATGACCCATCTTATGACAATTGGAGCATTCAATCTTGGATAGGTCAACTTTATTCTTTGGTCCTTTGAACTTATTGAAGGTTCCCTTCTTCTTGTGATGAGAAGAATAGGCTTTAGAGTTATTTTCTTCTCCATTCTCCTTCTTCATGTTTACTAATGATATTTTGGCTTCTTCTTGACTTCATGCATTCCACATTTGTTTGAATGTTGGAGTATCCTTCCAACTCCTAATTCGTGATGCAAAAGCACTCCAAGTTTTTGGTAGTCCTATAAGAGTAGTAATTACAAGCTCATTTTTTGTACAAATTCATTTATTTCTTGGAGTTCATCTCTTATTCTATATATCCTTACAAATATGATGATACACTATCATCTCTTTTCATCTTTATTGTCCTTAGTTCATTCTTGAGGATTACTATTTCACCAATGTTCTTGATAGTGAACAATTTGGAGAGAGCCTCATACATTTCTTGAGTGGAGTCTATGTTGGATATATATGGAATTAGGTTGTCCTTTACTCCATCTACTATTACATTAATAACCAAGATTTCAGTTTCTCTAAACTTCTCTTTCCCTGCTTCATCTGTAGGCTTCTTGACTTTTCCTTTAACTAGTTCTAACACCTTTTGCTTTGTGAGGATAAGTTCTATCCTCTTTTTCCATGCCCTCTAGTTGGGGGCTCTTTCTAGTTTGTTTTATCCCTTCATTGAGTTTGTCATATTTCTATATTCTACTCCTTGTGACCTTTTTCTTGAAACCATTATATCTCTCTTTTCAATAGATCTTCGATCTGCCTTTTTCCTTCTCCACCTTAGCTCTAATACCATGTTAGAAAATCAGAAAGGTAGAAATATTTTCTTATGTTGATAGTTACTGTGATATCTTAGAGTTCTTATTAAATTTCTTATGCTCTTTTATCTTTGTTTCATCAAGTAATTATCAAAATCAAAACATGAAGACAAAAGACACGAGATGTAGGCACTCTACTAGTGCTAAAACCCATCTATAGGGGAAAACCCAACCAAACTCTTCCACTAGAAAATTCATGTTGAGGTAGACCAAGACCCTAGACCCATACACCTTCCTCCTCCACTAAGTTAGCCCTTCAATATGATTCAACAACCTTCAATAGTATCTTCTTGTACAACAACTACAACCCAACAACAACCTAGAAAATTTTGCCATAATAACTCTAGAATTTTGGCCCAACGTCAGAACTACAATTTCGACCCCTCCAACAACTCAAAAATTTTGCACATGTTTGTGTGAGAGAGAATTTAGACTTCTTGTGCTTGATAGGTACCTCCTTATCCTTCGATAGCCTTTTCCTCCTATTCTCTTGAATTTCACACTTTTTCTCGCCCTAGAAGTTACAGATTGAACTTGATGAGTGAGTGCTCCAAATGAGGTCAAGTTGCTACCTTTATATAGGATATTTTGCCCCTCATTTTAGGCTGACTTGTCCAGACTTGGTGGAGGAGGCCTAGAAGACCTAATTTACATCAAAATAAATTTGTTTCTTGATTCATAATTCCCAAGAAGGGCCTATTACATTATGACATGGACAAGGACACTTGAGATCAATCCAAGAAGCCTACAATAGAGGCTTTGAGCTATAAACAATTGACCTAACCATGAAACCCATGCTTTAATATGTCAATTTCCTTTTCTTTATTTTGACAAAAACATTAAATCAAGACTCAAATAAAGGTCACATCTAAAATAAAATTGATCTTACAACCTACAATGAAGGAGATGTGATGCTTCATGGATGTTTAACATAGACAAAGCTGACATATGGTATTTAAAAAAAAAATACTAATAAAAAAAGTATTCGAGTGTCTCATAGTGGCAAGGCATCAAAGTGGCCCAGTTGTACGTCGTAAATAGTAATGGAGTCTGACTTTATTTGAACCCATAATCAGTCATGGATTCTGACTTTATCAGTCATGGAGTCTATCTTTGTGCATCCCTGTAGGCTTGCACTCACATCCAGGGTCTACACATCAAGTAACATTACATTTAAACAATTTTAGGATTAGTAACGCAATATTATATTAACACAATATTCAAACAATTTTAGGATTAATAACGCACAGATTCAAACAATTTTAGGATTAGTAACACAACTACAACTGAATTAGTAACATTTTTCTTTACGATAATCTATCTTGTCCATTGCCTGCAGGTTTCAAGAAGCACCACCATCGTCTATGTCTATCACAAAAGATATCAACAAAGGAAAATGCACAACACTAATATGAGGTTCGAAGCAATCATTGATATAAAAAAAAACATATTCCAAAAAGAAAGAAATGAAACGGTGAAGAAAACTAGCCGAGGTGAAAGTATAAATAGATTAGAAAGGGCAAGAGTTGGGAGTTATTGGAACTAGAGTTGGGAGTTACCATAATCGGAGTTGGGAATTAAATATGATATTAATGCTAGTCCAAAGTCAAATATAACCTAGTACACGAAATATTAAATCTTGAAACATCACCAAATTTTAAATCTGGATTTTTTTATTGCATTATTAGTGGTACTTTACGACAACACCATTATTTTAAATATGCCAAATATGCAGTTAAAAAACCATTTTAACTGCAAGAAATCAAGATTTAACCTCAATTTCTTCCGCCGGATTCCGTCACCGGAATCTCCAAAAAGTCGCATTATAGACAACTCCTTTTTAAATGCAGTTGTCTATAACGCGACTTTTTGAAAGCCTTTCCGGCGGTTTTTTCCGGTCGAAATCCGGCAGGAATTTATTGGAATCGCAAGTTTGATAACTAGTTTCTGCACAGTCAAAGCGCCCCAGGGGTTTTTCAGGGTGCTGAATCCAAATATGCAGTTAAAAAACCATTTTAACTGCAAGAAATCAAGATTTAACCTCAATTTCTTCCGCCGGATTCCGTCACCGGAATCTCCAAAAAGTCGCATTATAGACAACTCCTTTTTAAATGCAGTTGTCTATAACGCGACTTTTTGAAAGCCTTTCCGGCGGTTTTTTCCGGTCGAAATCCGGCAGGAATTTATTGGAATCGCAAGCTTGATAGCTAGTTTCTGCACAGTCAAAGCGCCCCAGGGGTTTTTCAGGGTGCTAAATCCAAATATGTAGTTAAAAAACCATTTTAACTGCAAGAAATCAAGATTTAACCTCAATTTCTTCCGCCGGATTCCGTCACCGGAATCTCCAAAAAGTCGCATTATAGACAACTCCTTTTTAAATGCAGTTGTCTATAACGCGACTTTTTGAAAGCCTTTCCGGCGGTTTTTTCTGGTCGAAATCCGGTAGGAATTTATTGGAATCGCAAGTTTGATAGCTAGTTTCTGCACAGTCAAAGCGCCCCAGGGGTTTTTCAGGGTGCTGAATCCAAATATGCAGTTAAAAAACCATTTTAACTGCAAGAAATCAAGATTTAACCTCAATTTCTTCCGCCGGATTCCGTCACCGGAATCTCCAAAAAGTCGCATTATAGACAACTCCTTTTTAAATGCAGTTGTATATAACGCAACTTTTTGAAAGCCTTTCCGACGGTTTTTTCCGGTCGAAATCCGGCAGGAATTTATTGGAATCGCAAGTTTGATAGCTAGTTTCTGCACAGTCAAAGCGCCCCAGGGGTTTTTCAAGGTGCTGAATCCAAATATGCAGTTAAAAAACCATTTTAACTGCAAGAAATCAAGATTTAACCTCAATTTCTTCCGCCGGATTCCGTCACCGGAATCTCCAAAAAGTCGCATTATAGACAACTCCTTTTTAAATGCAGTTGTCTATAACGCGACTTTTTGAAAGCCTTTCCGGCGGTTTTTTCCGGTAGAAATCCGGCAGGAATTTATTGGAATCGCAAGTTTGATAGCTAGTTTCTGCACAGTCAAAGCGCCCCAGGGGTTTTTCAGGGTGCTGAATCCAAATATGCAGTTAAAAAACCATTTTAACTGCAAGAAATCAAGATTTAACCTCAATTTCTTCCGCCGGATTCCGTCACCGGAATCTCCAAAAAGTCGCATTATAGACAACTCCAAAACAATATGCCATTTTTATTAATAGTACAATTAATAGTAAAAATATAAAATAGTAATAATGAAACACAATAATACTATAAAAAAATTCCCCAAAAAAGAAATGAAACAATGAAGAAAACTAGCTAGGTTAAAGTAAAAGTAGATCAGATAGGGTCGGAGTTGGGAGTTACACAAACCAGAGTTGGGAATTAAATATGTTATTTGTGCTAGTCCAAATTTACATCATATAAAATCAAAGATGGCCGATACAATCTCTAGCGAGACGTTTTGGAATTTCTCCAAAATCCAAAAGGAATTTATTGAAGGTTTTTGCAGTCTAATTTCTCTAAAATCTTGCATGAATTTATTGAAATCACAAGGTTGATGGGTAACCCCTGCACAATCAAATTACCCTAGGGGTTTTTCAAGGAACTGAATCCATATATACAATAAAAAAACTAGTTTAAATAACACAAACCAACATTTCAACTCAATTTTTTCCACAGGATTTCAATACATGAAAGTCAAAAACTCACACTAAATCAACTCCAATATTAAATCTTGAAACATCACCAAATTTTAAATATGCAATTTTTATTGCCTTAGAAGTGGTGCTTTACGGCCAACAACATTATTTTAAATCTTGCATTTTTATTGCTTTAGAAGTGGTGCTTTACTACTAGCAACATTTGCAATGTTATAGGGTATTTAATACACCCTTTAAGACATCAGTCACCCATACAACATGCATACATACCTATATAACATACATACATATCCATACATTATAATTATTTAATTTTTAATGCTTTTGAAAAAAAATAGACATTTGAAATGGCCAAAACCTTGAAGAGTTGCCCCCTAAATTTTGGTGTTTCTAAAATTGTATAGCAAAGCCCTAAAATTATTGTTTTGTAACATTACTTGAATATATAGGTCTTTCTTATTTGAATGCTTTTATATTTAGTGTGATTTTGAAAAATATTTTATATAATGGCTATAAATTGATACTTAAATATTTGAAATATTGAATTTATAGTTATTAAATGTATTTGTAAAAATTCAATATAAATTTATTATAATAATTTTGTAGTGTGTAAAATTGTATATATTATTTTAGATATACATTTTTATATAAACATATTAATATTAATAATAAAATAAAAATAATTTATCTTTATTAATTAAAATTAAAATTAAATATATGTTGGATGTGTTTCAAACTCTTTTGGTTTATGCATTGTGAAACATCTATATGTATCAAGGGTTTTGGAATTTTCTACATCTAACTACATGATTAGAAATGAGTTTACAAAAAAATGTATATGAAATTTTGATTTTGAATAGTATTTGAATGTGTAGTACAAATTTTGAGGAATTGAATGTGATTTTTATTATAATATTTATAAAATGTAAAAAATGATTTAAAAAAAATTATAATTGTATATTTTATTTTTGAGAGAGGTTAGATTTAACATGATTTGACTTTCTATTTTTATAATTTGACTATAAAGCTTTACAAAATTCTTGCAAATTATCTACTTTCTAACAAATACAAGGATTGGATCTCACAAAAAAACATAAATTGAATATACTTTAAAATATGATTTAAGATAGAACAAAAATATGGAGAACAATAAGATTCACAGATTAATATGATTGTTACAAATTAAAAGTGGAACTCCATAGCTTGTCTCTACAAACTAGCATGATTGTTATCAATTAAAAGACAAATTATTAAAGAAAGAACTCCATATCTTCAGACTCTCAAATAATTGATATAAGTAAAAAAAAATCCGAAGGAAGTAAGAGTGTTCTTTAACATTTTGATTCAATTCTTTGTATATATGTTTAAAGGAATACTAGTGAAAATATGAGAAGATGAAAGAATGTCCCAAAACAATAAGCCAAAGTATACATTTTCCACCACAATATGCTTACAAGTAGAGTTTATAATTGTTTTCAAGTTCACCATCATTTGAATCTTTGATGTCTTTTTTATATGAAATTTAAAGAGAGGCCATAGAGTTTAGAATATCCTTGATGTCTTTTTTATATGAAATTGAAAGAGATACCATAGAGTTTAGAATTTCACAGTAATGAATGTGAAATTAATGATTTTGATTCAAGAGTAGAACCACTCCAACCCCATCTATGGATAGGTCACCTTGGGTTGGTCCATCCAAGAACCCCCATGGGATATCAAAATTAATAAAAGGCATTTCAAGAGTGCTTTGCTTCTTTTTCCTAGGCTTAATTCCATATTCTTTGGTGAGCTTATTAAGAGAGACCATTAACATTGCCTCAATCACTCACATCACTAGAAAATACCATTGTTTTAGGCCACCCAAATAAATAAACCATGAAACTTATAAATGAGCCATACTCGTGAATTTCACCTTCATGTTTTGAGTGTTGTATATATTCCTCTAGAGAATATTTCTTCTAGTGTTGACTTTTATATTTTTATAATTTGACTATAAAGCTTTACAAAATTCTTGCAAATTATCTACTTTCTAATGAATACAAAGATTGGATCTCAAAAAAAAAAACATAAATTGAATATACTTTAAAATAGGCTTTAAGACAAAACAAAAATATGGAGAACAATAATATTCAAGGATTAACATGATTGTTACCAATTAAAAGACAAAATTAAAGTTGAACACCATAGCTTGTCTTTACAAACTAGCATGATTGTTATCAATTAAAAGACAAATTATTAAAGAAATAACTCCAAATTATTTTATTTGGGTGTTTTGGGCCACACAAATAAAATAAACCATGAAACTTGGAAATGAGCCATACTTCTGAATTTCACCTTCATATTTCGAGTGTTGTACACACTCCTCTAGAGAATATTTCTTCTAGGTTACCATTGGGCTACATAAGGAAAATAAATGAATAAATGAGAAATTGAATCTATGTTAATTTTACAAAGGGTTGCATAAGGACAAGAAATGAATAAATGAGAAATTGAATCTATGTTAATTTTACAAAGGGTATATCTATTGGACATAACCATCCTTTCTTAACATCATTGTCCTATTACATTATTTGAATATATAGGTCTTTCTTATTTGAATGTTTTTACATTTAGTGTACCTTTGTCATAACTTATGTTTTATATAATAGACCCACCAAAAAAAATATTTTATATAATGGATATAAATTTATACTTAAATCTTCGAAATATTGAAATCTCATAAGTTCCGAGTCGTTCACTTTTAAAGTTATTAAATGTATTTGTAAAAGGTCAATATAAAATCAATTAAGGTATACATTTATTATGATAAATTTGTGATGTGTAAAAATGTGTCTATTACTTTAAATAACATTTTTATATTCACAATCAATGTAGACTCTATATTTTAAATGATAAGCACCACCATTTCCAATAAGAAGATATTCAACTACTAAATTTTGTAACATTAACAATTATCAAACTTACGAGCCTAATTCCAAAATCTGTTAAACAACTGTTACAAAAAAGAAATTTGCAATACTTATCTAATTCTTCATTATTGGGCATGGCCCAACTTGGTCCAAATTTTTGGTAAAAGACCTTGCGAAACAAGGAGCGAGCCACATAGAGATGGCGAAGAAATATTCATCGTGCAGACTTTTAGGGCATTAGAGATGGGATAGAGCCCTTATTTGTAATGAGTATTGGGTAGTAGTCCTTGGCTTTATGGATCCATGGTATGTGGACCATGGTTTTTGTATAGATGAATTGTATAAAAGGATATGTAATACTTTGTAATCGGGGAATTAGAAGATCTAAATGATAGAAGCATAAGTGAATCTCTGTTTTTGCATCTATAGTGTGTAGTTTTGAGAAGGCTCTGGAGTTGAGTGCAAGGATACCTTGAAGAGTCTATAGCTGAGTGCACACATTGCCTGCAACTGAGTGCATAGGTCAGAGAAGTGAATGTAATTGAAAGATCTATTTAATAAAGAAGAAGTTTTGTGAAGTATTGAACCTCTGTACTTGTTATTTGTCTATTGTTCTATATCTGGTCATGTGTGCTTTTTACTGAATTATGAAAAGAACTATAAGATATATCATTATGTGTTTTTTTATATTAATAATCTGCGCAAAGTTATTATGCATGCAAATTTATAAGATTGGTATATAATAGAAGTAATTGCACGACACCACTTTGCAGATATCCCTTCAGTTGCGGAAGCCTGGTTCTGAAACCTCCCATAATTATTTCGGGTGAGACTGCTATCTGTTTGCAGGTTGTTGCCGAAAGGGCGAATAATTGAGGGTTTTGTTGGTGCGCAACATAATCTGAACTTGGGTCAAGCCCCATCAACCAACAAATGGTTCCATTGCTGGGGCCGAGATCTGCTTAAGGGATATGTTTTGGTGTCCATCAAGGAAAGAACTCCAGGAGTGGGTTGAACAGAATGAAAGGGAATTTGCAAGAAAAGAGAACAAAAACTTGATATTATCAATTAAATATTGGTTGTATAGATGTATTTTTGAAGAACAATATGAGATTTTCTTTGGTTCGTTCCACATTGAATTGCTTGAGTGGATATCTAGGTTGGACGAGTGTAACAATTGCTTCTAAGGCAATGAACCTAAGGAGTGGAATCTTGATTTGACACAATGACTCAAGAGGATCGATAATAGTATCTCAAGGGCTATTGATTTCTGGATCGTGGTTTAGCAGCTATAACCACCCTCCAAAATTTTGGCTCGCATGCAAATTTTGGAGCCTGCCTTGGATCCTACGATCAATCATTCTTGGTCACTTGTTGGTAAGATGATGATCTCAAGCTTCCCATCCTTGATCTTAAGAGTTTTTCTTGTTATCATATTTATGCAGCATGTGTCATATTTGGGCATAAGGATTATTGTTTGTCATGCAGAGGGAATGTTGTTTTACTTCAAGGGAAAGCATGCACAAATGAGTTGTTATCATCACATAGACATGTTTCACACTCACTTCATGCACTATTGTCATGAAGGTTGTTGCATCAAGAAGAGTATGTTTTATACATTCTGGATGGTCTATGTTGTATCACTAAGTGTTCGTGTATGATCATAGTCACTTCCTATCCCCATTTACATCTGTGTCATTGATCTCAAACTTATCCATTTCCCAAGCAACCTAGCCTCATCCAGCTTCCTGGAACTGTGCACTTTTCTTATGTAACCCTTAAGATTTCTCCCTTGCCTGTTGGAAATGCACAGAATGCAAATACCTTGACCTCTCTTGGCATCCAAAACTGCGTAGTGATTTACTCCAGTGCCTTTCCCCCAGCTGGAACCTGTTGTCTTCAGAAATTGTGTAGTATTGTCCCTCAGCTACTCAGTCTTCCTTATAACTTGAAACTGCACAGATGTGTCCTTCCAGAACCCATCCCATAGCAGTGCCTTGCATCTAGAAACTGTGCAATGTTGTCTGAGCTGCCCTATCTATCTTGCTTTCAGAAACCACGTAGATAGGCCTCCTAGGGCTTCATCCCAGCTGCAGTCACTACCTGCTAAAACTGCGCTGATCTATCTCTTAGTGACTACAGGAAAATGTGACATGCTGAGATCACTCCCAAGGAGTTAAGGAGAAGGACCAAGAGACCAAGTGATGGAAAAATATTAGGACCACATGCAAACTTTTTCAAATGCATGATCATCTCGACGGTAAGTATGGTAAGTAAAGAACACCTTTCGAAGCACACCACTTAGTTGAGTTTGCAGGACTGCTTGTCATTGTCATATCATCCTGTCTTCAGCAACATGCATGGGTGAAAACACTAAAAGTCATTTCATGTGTTTCCTCTAAATGTCTTGCTTCCTTTTCACTTGTTTGAAAAACTGTCATCTTCAACATGTTGATTGCTATGTCATGCTTGCGATCTTGTTCTAGTGATGTTGAAGGTTTGTCTTTGTGTGTATGTGTTGTGTTCGCTATGTAAACATCTATCTCAGTCACAAATGAAGTTGTAAACAATGTCGTGCAAGTTTCGTCATGATCGTTCGATGATCTATCTCAAGTGTCACATTTGTTGCTCTCAACCTTTAGACAGTCACACTTAGACATGTTATCTTGTTGGTTTGAGGTGTCTTGTCGTCGAGTCATGTTGAGTTTGTGTTTGCAAGGTCATGTATACAAGAGTTCACTCACTCACACACTTAGTCATTTTTCTGAAAATCTGTCAACCGAACAACCCTCCATTAGCTAGACTTCCACTTAGCTACACTACATAGTCTCAACCCTCAGTGACCAATCGATGTTGCCTAAAACTACGAAGAGCTTGAGGCTCCCCTACGAGCAGTCTTTAATGCACAATTCTGGAATCAACCCATCTGGCTGTCTCCCAGAATGATGCATAAGTTTCCCAAGAAGCCATATCAGTCCGCGCTCCCTGCAAGCCTATCCATCAAGCCTCTCGCTGGTCAACTAGAGAATTTGACTTGAGAAGTGACCCAGGTCTGCACTCATCTCCAAAACTGTGTAGAAGATGTCTAGCTTGCCTGCTTACACTGCCTGAAGAAATTTCACAGACATGAGGGATAAGCACTCGTTTCTTGTCGCTGCATTGTCCTGGGAAATTGTGCATTTTTCTAGGCAGTACCCTTGCTGGCCTGCTCTCCATTCCTCTCGAAAAATGAACAATTTTCATTGATAGTCCACCTGTTGCCCGACAGCCCGCTCAACCCAGAAACTATGCAGTCATATCTTGGTTGATTGCCTCCCAAAACTATGCAGTTCTGACCAATAGACTCCTGCAGCCTGATCCCGGCCTGCTTTGGAAAAATGCAAAATTTTCACTGCCAGTGGCCCCTACTGCCCATGCTACCTTCCCTAGAAAATCTACGCAATTCTTTCTCTCAGTTGAGCCATCTCCCGCAGATGTCACTGCTGTCTTAGACCGCTCAACCCAACCTCCTAGTGACCTCTATGCAGTTTTCCCCGATAGTGTCTTCGAGCCTCACATCCCAGCCTGACATGTGCTATGCACTATTTCAGATCCTTGTCCTCTCTCTCTGTGACCTACACCCAGAAATGAAAGACAATGCATAATGGTAGACTAGGAGATTTATGGATTTGATGTCATCTCGTCATGAGTGATTGCAGTGATAGGTACATGGATGAGACATGGGGTGATGACGAACGGGATGAATAAGGAGCACATGCTAGAAGACTTGCTTGTGGTTGGACGAACACATGAAGCATACCAAGTAGCAAGCAAAGGAGACACATGCACATGCATGAACCATCAAGCGAACACTAAGACCAGGGAAGACTCCGTGCACTTTGCCATGCAGAGGTGAAGCTATGATACACCACAAGCACACTCATCCCTGAGTAGCACAAAATCTTGACACAAACATCATAGCCATCATGTGCATACTAGCATTGTCATGTCGAGTTGTGTCATGAATTGCCTCAACCACATCACTAATTTGGGTTATACTTTTTTAATCAATGTAATGTAACGTGGAAGTCCAAGAGACCCACGTATGAAGTTAAAGAGTCATGTAAGTCGAACAGTCATGAGGGAAGTTGAAGAGTCACAAGGGTCAAGTTCACCCTTGGCTATATATACCCCTCATTTGTACATGCACAAGACTTTTCACCTTGGCTCCTCCCACATAGCCTTGAGAGTCTGTAATGTTTTCTTTGAGGAGCGAGCAATGGCTCAAATGCTCCACTACTGGGATTAGTGATGTATGGTGTACGAATGTGTCTTAGAACTTTCACTTAACTTAGAATCCTGTTATAGGCTAGCACGTTTTCACACATGTAATGTATTCATTTGTAATACTATTCTTTGGACGATTGTAATGCATGTTGCTTTAAATTGTACTAAGATAGTTGAACTATTTCGGTTGTTTTAGTGCATACGTTGTTGGAAATGTGTTGTATCAGTTGTTATTGCTTCCTCACCCATGTGGACTACTCCGCCAGACACTATATAGACTCATTCTTGTAAAATTTGTTATAACGACCGTCGCACTCGTGTGGACTACACCGCTGGGTGTTGTACATGCTATCTGTTCACCTTTGTGTATGTGACTACCGCATCTGTGTGGACTACTCTGCCGGAAGCTGCACAGATCTTGTTGTGTGGTGTGCCTTACCCTGAGTTGGGACTACTCCCTTTCGACTTGAGACTCACTCTTACCTTCCCCCTTTGCAGTCAAAGAACTTTGACACAAGTTACACTAAGCACTCACCAGGCACACAAACCTCGCTGTTTGAAGACTAAGTATACCACTCTCATGTGTTGACAAGCAAGAGCTAAGGCATATCTTTAAGATAATGGTAACTGGGCTATTATACCGGATGGGACTCCTACACCAAATGGTGTGATTTCTAGTTGGGACTTCATATCAAGGAGATCCCATGAATGTTGGCAGGTCCAACACCGTCAAAAAATTGATAGCATTTTGGGAGGATTCATCACTGAGTTTGCAATCGACGAGGTCATATCCTATAGCGAAGCTGAACAAATATTCTTCAAAGGACCATGAGGTAAGTTCTTGAATTTTCTGAAGCTCTGGATTAAGATGTTATTGTGTGAAAAGGGGATTCTGCGGATGCAATCAGATTGATGTTTGGGCAAAGAATAAATAAGCTGGAAATAGGAACTACGCAAAGTGGAAAATGATACAGAATAGATTTGAAAAAGTTTGTTGAGACTGGTTATAGTCCTCTGTTAAGATCTGAAGGCGAAGAAGAAAGAAGTAACCCTACAACCCCCACCCACCCTAAAGGTGTGTCAAAGTAAATAGCTGAGCATAATCAGGGCGTCTTTGGGATCCCTCATCCACCCCCCCCACCCCCCCCCACACCCCATCCCCATCCTCATACTTCACCTCCACCCCCACCTCCACCTCCACCTTTTCCTCCACCTAGCTCATTGAGAAGAAGAAGAATGCATGACGACATTAAGCTACCTGCCTTTAGGTGACTGGGATCAGAAGACCCTAACCAGTTTTGGTTCATAGCTAATGTAGTATGGATAATGAGACAAGTTAATACTGATGATGTGAAGAGGGTGCAACTCATAATGTCACTACGGGAAAGAGCGCTAACATGGTATATGAAGCACTCCACAAAGTAACCCAAATTCTACAATTAATGAGATCAAGAAAGAATTGGTCACAGAGTTTAAGAAGCCAAAATCATGGTCGCAGTGTATTACAGAGCTCAAGGAAATCAATCAAACAGTGACTGAGTTTGTGTGGGAATTGGATCAGAGATTCAAGGTGTTGATGGATCAAGTGAGGTTCGATATACCCCCACAAAAGCATAAAGACTAATTTATAGCCACGCTATTGCCACATATATGGTTGCCATTAACACAACATAAGATAGGGACACAAGCTGAAGCACTGGAAATTGGGATAAAGTTGGAAGCTTCACTGATCGGAGATACTCACGCATGAGTACAACATATACAGAATAACCTAGCTACGTTGACCTTAGAATTATAGGATCTGAAGAAAGGTAAAGAAGTCAGACCAAAAAGATCAGAAGTTTGTTGTGCAAAGTGCAAAGCGGAAGCTCACTATAAGGATCAATGCCCAATATTCAAATATTATATTGCAAGCAGAGCACTTGATCCAGTAAATCCAGGTTTGTGGTGCAAGATTTACTGGACATGAGGTCACCATCACTTTGAAGACTACTATCTTTTACAAAAATATATACAGACCTTGAAACAATTGTTTTGTATCTTCTGTAGATTAGTAGGCCATGATGAAAAAAATTGTGAAATTTATGACTTAATGATGGAGCGCACTGCTGATAATTATAGATTGCAAGCCTAAGGAAGAACATGAAGAGCAAGGCCAACATGGTGTTCAAGGAGGATTACAAGGATGAGGAGGATGAGCTGGTCAAGGTCATGGCCATATTATCTATTACAACTATGGACAGGTTGGACACTTTGCGAGAGATTGTCAAAACTTGATGACAACCTATAATTACTATAAGACTTTTGATCATGTCATAGAAGGATGTCCCATCCTCATTGTGAAGATGCAGAAAAAAAGAAACAAAAACCTGCAATGAATGTTTAGATGATGATCACTGAGCCAAGAGAAGATCAACTGCGCGTTGACATTATAACAAGGAGTGGAACTACGACCGGGAATGATAAGGCTGCTGGGAAGAAGGAAGTAGAAGAAACATGGGTGAGGAAGACTGCTGAAAAAGTGCTTGCATTTGATGTCCTGAAGGAAAATAAAGTATCCATGGAGGTGAGGCGAAGTTTTATGGATGATGGGACCTCGACCTCTACTACGCAACCAACTCAGAACGACAACTGCGAGATAGTACCTGTTATGACACAAGAGGTGGATCTGAATATCTTGAAGTTCTTTCTATAGATCTGTATAAAGCTATTAAGGAATCAAAAGTTCGTAGAGAGATTACATGAGTTGATAGATTCTTGTGCTTCTAAGGAAGTACTGCAGAGTGAGATGCGCACAATGAATAACCTGCATAGGCACAAGAAGAGAAGGGGAAAATAAATGAGGCTTATAGTGTAGATTGGAGAATATGATATGGACCAGGTAATCTTGGACTTGGGGTTTGATGCCAATGTATTGCCAACATAGACTTGGAAATTGATGGGGAAGACAAAGCTGCAATGGTCTACTATTCAATTGAAGATTAAAAATCAACATAAAATCTTACCCCTAGGAAGGTTGTCTAATGTCAGAGTGGACATTGACGAAGTGCGCACTACCACTATATTTGAAGTAATTGAGATTGTAGATGATAGTAATCCTTACCCCATGTTGCTAGGATTGGATTGGGTGTTTTCCAATATGGCTATCATTAATCTGAAGAAAAGGAAGATGATATTCAAAAGCAATAATATGAGAGTTATTGTTCCATAGGATCCATCAGAAGATGCGGGGTATATAGAGCCTGCTGTTGGCTTAGTGGGGCTTGACCCAGGTTCAAAAGTGATTTAGCCAAGAAAATACCGGTACTACTGGCCCTTTCGGCAATAGTCCGAGGAGCACGGACTGAGGTATCACCCGAAGTAGTATGGGAGGGTGCTAGAACCAAGTTTTTGCACCCTGGGGATGTCTGATATGAGATGATTTGTATGCGGCCCAACCTTCACACTTACCGTGCTACACGCAACTGTGGGCACCCTGTGCCCTGTGATACTATCTTCACGCAGTTCTAACTGCAGCGCGACCTGTGTTATTTATCCAAGTCTTCCTTAATTAGGTTCTGTTAGCTGATTACTTAGATTCTTTTCATGTATAAGCATCCATACAAGTATATATCAATTTGCGCGCAGTAAATAAATAAAGTAAAAGTAATTCACAACATCAAAGTACAGATTCAAGAATAGATGCACAGAGTAAACTTCTCTTTATTATCTTTTAATCCCATTACAGACCTGGCTCCACCATGTGCACTCAGCTATAGGGGTCCGCGGACTCAGCTACAGACTCTATTAGGCCTCTACACACTCAGCTGCAGAGCCTCTACCTACTACTATGACCCAGTACACTTCAGATCCAACCTTAACCTCGAACCATGCCTTTGCTATTCTATCTATTCTTACTTCTCTACCTTTACACTTAGAGCCTCACTCTATTTGTACAATCCCATGGTCGTAGACCATGGTAGGTCGACACAAATTTACATTAAATTACAATATTTTAGGGTGGATAGCCCTACGACTCATCCTAGACCTCGCCCTCTGCGCCTGCAATTCGCGAAGTCTTACAACATTATTGACCAAAACTTGGGCTTTGAGCCCCAAAACATGCTGCGGGGGATCCCATGCCCAATAGGCCCCCAACACAATCATCGTGACTCATCCTGGGTCACTCTACTGGTGCGACGATCTTGGCACGGAGCCTCTCGAACTGTGCCTGTGCTGCGTGAAGGTCCGCATTGCACTGTTCTGCCGTCTGCTGAATTTTCTCCATTCCTGCTTCTGAATCATGTGCGTCTGACTCATGTCTCTTCTTTGGTATTGACTTTTGGTGCTTGTGTTTATAGTCCCGCGACCTTGTTTGGCTCCTCGGGTTGCAAAGACTGTGCTTCAGTTGGTTAGTCAGATAGCTAGCCCACCCGTGTAGGGCTTCAGGCGACTGCCGTTTACTTTTCTTGGGAAGGGTTCTCCATTAAGTTTGACTAACTAGACCACGCCTCCGTTTATGACCTCTTTTACCACATATGGTCCCAACTGGTGCATTCTAATCTTTCTAGGAAATTTTTCAAAATTGCTATCATACAATAGCACTAAGTCGTTTACCTTGAAGGTGAAAAACTTGATATGGCAGTCATGCCAGGTTTTTCACACTGCTTTTGTACTTGTTGGTGAAATCCAGCCATAAATCGTTCTTCCTTGAGTTCTTCTACTTGCACGAGCCTTTCTTCCAGAGCTTTGCGGTCCGTCATGTCTGTGAGCACTGCTATTCGTAGAATAGGTACGATGTATTCCATTGGCATGACTGCTTCTGTACCATAGACCAACCAGAATGGTGTCTGTCTCGTCAATTTCTTGCACGTAATGGGTATGCACAGGTCCCAGTCATCCTGCTGTATGTTACATACTTTGGTCAGCACGGTCTCCAGTATTTTATTGAATTCTTCTACTGTTCCATTAGCCTGTGGGTGGTATGGTGTACTTTTCTAGTGATAAACCTAGAACTATTCTATAAGCACCCTAATGGTTTCATTCAAGAAATGTGTTCCATGATCGCTCATTAAGATTTTTGGGTAGCCAAATCATGTCAACATGTTTTCAAACAAAAAATTTGTAGTCATGGCAGCCATGCAGTCCTTGACTGGTTGTGCTTTTGCCCATCATGTCAGGTACTCCGTCGCAGTGATGATGTAGCGCACACCCCTCTTTCCCTAAGGTTTGATTGGGCCCACAAAGTCAATTGCCCATTTCTCAAATGGCTGCAGTGTCATTTGGGAATTTAGTGGCATCTCATCCCTTCGTGATGGTTTTATCGTCCTTTGACATATATCACAGGCCTTACAAAGCGATTTCGAATCCTGGTATAGGGTTGGCCACCATAACCCTACGCGAAGAATCTTTTGTGCGCTCATGCGTCCTGCATAGTGTCCTTCTACAACACCCCCATGTGCTTCCGTGAGGATCTAACCTCGTTCAAATTTAGGTACGTATCTTCACAATATCTCATCATTGCCCATCTTGTAGAGGTGCCCCACAATGACAGAAAATTCTGTTGTGCGCACCACCAATTCCTTCTTCTATTGGATTGAGTACTCCTTCGGTGCAGTCCCTGTTGTTAAAAAATGGATTATATCTTCGAAGTGTCTATCTGCGATGCGTACTGCAAAGAGCTATGCATCAAGTAGTCCCTCCTCCAAATTTTTTGATTCCTCACCCATCTCAATTCGTGACAAGTGGTCTAGTCCTGCGTTTAAGAGTCCTGGCTTGACTATGACCTCAAAATCATATTCTTGAAACAGTAACAACCATCTGCATATGCGCCCCCCTGATAAAGGCTTGTTCACCAAGTATTTCAACACAGAATGGTCGGTATACATCTTGAAATGTTCGCCAAGTAAATAGTGTTGGTAGTTATGGAGCACATACACCTTTGCCAACCCCTCGCGTTCGATGCTGGAGTAGTTCTTTTCTGCTTTGGAAAATCTTCGACTCGCAAACGCGATCAAGTGATCCACACCCTCCGCGCCCTCCTATGTGAGTACGACTCCCAATGCGATACACGATGTATCAACATGTACATGAAATTCCACGTCCCATTTTGGGAAGACAAAAATTGGCGTGGAGGCTAATTTTCCCTTTAGGACATCCAAATTCTTCATGCAATCATCATTCCAACAATATGTCACATCGTTTTTCAATGTCTTTTCCATCGGCGCGGTTATTTGGGCATAACTCTTGATAAATTTCCTATAGTAGCTAGTGTGCCCCAAAATAGTGCGTAATTGTTTGACATTGCGCAGTGCTTCTAGATTTAGAATCATAGCATCTTCGTAGGGTCCACCATCAAGCCTTGTTTGTAGACCACATGACCTAGTAGGTTTCCAAAGGGAACGAGGAAGGTGCACTTTTTAAGGTTCAACGCAATCTGGTGTCAGGGGCAAGTATCCAACATCAAACGTAAACTCGCTACATGGTGCTTAGCTAATCCATAGACAGTCCAATCATCCAGATAGACCTCTAAGAACATGTGGATGTATTCTTTGAACGTCGCCACCACTATGCGTGAAAATATTTCTGGCGCGTTCTTCAGTCCAAAGGGCATAACAGTGTACTAAAAATAGACCCATTCTGTTGTGAAGGTTTTTTTTCTCCTACCTTCTGGCACGATCTTAATTTGATGGTACCCTGAGAAGCCATCTGTAAATGAGTAAGCTTCCTGACCACCAACATTATCCAATACTTCATCTGTGAATGGTGTCAGGAATGGATCATGAACACAGGTGTCGTTGAGCTTCCTAAGGTCCACACATATTTTTATTTCACCTTTCTGTTTTTTCTCCTGCACTACCATAGAACTCACCCAATCAGATTCTTCCACTAGTTCAATAATTCTGGCTGCAAGCATTTTGTCTAATTCGTCGCGGAACTTTTCTTTATACTTTGGGTTCAAGCGGTAAGGCCGCTGCTTAACTGGCTTTGTGTCTGGTTTCAGAGTGATCTTCAACATCCCTAAGTCACCAATGATCCCTTTTAAGTTCGTGGTTTTGGCCAGGAACAAGTCTTGGTATTCGCGAAGTAACTCAACGACCTTATCTACCGTAGCATCGTCCCAATAGTCCCCAAGTGTTGCATACTTCGACTCTGCTTCTATGCCAATGTTTACCTGCTTTGTTTTTAGCAGTGCGGTGATGTCGGGATCCTCAATTGATGGTCCTCGAACCTCATGACAGCCTTCGGTTTTTGGAATATTAATATTTCTAGGGTCGTCATCATCCTCCTCCACCTGCATGTTATAACACTCCATTGCGCTACTTAACTGTACCATCCATTTAGCCTGAAGTACTTCCATTGGTTGTTGTGGTATTTTAAAGATAGTAGATTTCATTGCTTGTAGCACATCGTCCACAGTATCTGATCAACGATCTTCAAATGTGAATTTTAACAAGAATCCCTCGCGTAAGACATCCCATTCACCCATGCCATGTCAGAGTTCTGTCTCAGTATACCAGTTCATGGGTATGACATCCAGGGTATGGTAGAATAAGTGTACCCATTCAGGCTGTGGTTCTTCCCCATAGACTCTTGGTTTCATGAGGTGTGTGTGTGGTTCATCTCATCCATTGTATTTTTCTTCTAACCATAGTTGCGGTTTCACAAATCGTAGGCGCATCATCCTTTTGCATCTGCGCCAGTCCTCAAAATTTCCTTGATGTATACCCCACCATCGTACGGGTGTTGTGTGTAGTGCCCACTTCAACGCATCGAACCGCTTCTGTTCCGGTACTGTGCTTTCAAATTTGCTTAGGAATTCATCCTCCACTGTCAATCCATCATATGGTGGTAGTTCTTTTGCCTCTATTGTCATGCAACGCAGTGATCTAACCATCATGTTACAATTCAGTGTCATCACTTCGTGCAACCAATTCTGCCATCACTCTACTTCTTCGTCTGAATTTGAAGTGTAGGAGCTTTCGTGCTCCCACGAGATCCTCCCATCTGTAGTCGAATTCACCCAATCTTGGTCTCGCATAGTTATCTTGTAAATACAATCAAGATCATTGTCGTTATCATCGTCGCACACTGGTTCAGTGTAGCACGCTCCTTCTGTTGGGTCCAGTAGGACTACTATGGGTAGTGACTTTTTCTCAAAGGTCATTTTGCACTTCTTCAGGTTGATAACTCCATTCATATCGGTGGCCCAGTCTATTCCTAACAATGCGGGATAGGGATTGTTGTCATAAAAAATCTCTATTACTTCAAAATCCGCCTGCGTGCTCGCGCCTTCAATATCAATTGTTACCCCTTGCAACCTCCCCATGGGAAAAATCTTCTGTTGGTTCACCATTCGTACTTGAATAGGGGACCATTGTAACATGGGCCTGCCCATGCATTCCCATGTTTGCTTCGATAATACATTCGCATCCGAACCCAGATCTAGGATTATCTGATCCATTTCATATTCACTAATCTGTGGAGTGAACCTCATTTCCCTTCTAGTGCGCAATGCATGCTTCCCCAATTTCTGGACTACATGTAGTTCTCCTGACCCTGCACACCTGGTGGTCAATTCCTGTAGTCCTTTAACTGCCTTGTTGTCATGCAGAAGTTTCATGCATGTCTCCAGAAAGATAGTGAGCATAGAATGATCCATTCCTGGCTCTGGTTGATCCTTACTACCCAAAGTGGAGGCCTCCGTGAAGCTCTTCTTAGCTTCCATGATTGTCTCCTTTGCACGTGCTAAGTCAAACTCAGGTTCCTTCGTAGGAGTCTTGTGAACCCATGTACTTTCCTCTGGTTGCTTCCCTATATCATCTCCCATGGCCGTACCGCTTCTGAGCATCATGTTTACGTTTGGGTCCTCTTCGTGCAATTTAGACCTCATCATTTGCATATTCTGAGTCAGAGGAGGCTAGAATGCCCCTTTTTCACGCATCCTTGTAATCAACATAGGACAGTCTATTGTTTCATGATCAAAATGAGCATAATACATACAGGATATCCTCATTGGGTTGGTACAGTCGTGAGCATAGTGCCCTGGTCCTCCACAATTGTAACAAATTAATTGTCTACGGCCCCTTCCTGGTCCCATTCCACCTCGTCCTCGACCTCACCCCTGAAATCCAGCACGCACCATCCCTGCATCTGGGTTGAGGGCTCGCATTTCGGTCTGCATCCTATAGGCAGGGGTCCAATCCATCATTAGCTCATAACTGTGGCAAGTGCGCTCATCATGGCCTACTGACCTACAAAAATTACAAAACAATTTCTGGGGTGTATGGGTATAATTTTGCAACAATTGATAATTATCCGTCGTGTGTTTCCCTCCTATCTGACAGATCGCACACCATAAAGTGGGTGTCGCGCTTGGTCCTATATGTGCCTTCGGCCTCAACGACATTGGCCCTCCTACCAAGTAGTTCGCGAACACTAGACAATGATCCTTGTCATGTCCCTGGCCTTTGCATTTTATGCACCATACTTCCTCGTGTGCCTTTGGCCGCGGTGTCCTATCCTGCTTCAAACTTTGCATTTCTAAACATAGATTCTGTAGTTGCGTGTGGATTTGTTGAATTCCCAACCCAGGGTCTTGTATTAGGGTCTCATGTAATCTCATTGCCATTTCCAACGCTTTGGCCTAGGTAGAAAGTTTTTGCTATGACAACACCGTCCTCAAGTGTGGTGTCAGAGATGCTGCAAACCATGCGTGATGTTGTCCATCTGTCAACATCATATTGGCTTCACAGATCGTACTCTTCAGCCATTGATCCAGATCCCAAGGAGTCTCGCTTGGGAGCATCGCGATTTCTTTAAACTCGATGATTGATTGTGTTTCTGACTTTGGCCAGCTAAATTCCCTGTTCAGCGTGTTTTGTATCTCTACTATCCCTGTGTTTGGGTGGTTGTTAGAGTGCTTGATATACCATGTTAGTGTGCGATCCTGCAGTGCACTCACCAATGTAGCCTTCTTAATATTGTCGTTCGTGACACCTTATGCTTCCCGTACTGCTCTTACCATGAACCAGAATTGGTTCGAGTCTTCATTCCCTACCCCTCTAAATACTGGTAGTTTGATCGCTCTCGCAATACTGCACTATGGAGGTGGTGGAGGTGGAGTGGGTGGAGATGGAGGTGAGGGTGGTAAAGTGGGTGGAGGTGGTAACCACGGGATGTGCTGCCTTATCAAACTAACCGCGCTTCTCGGAGAGACCTTAGTGAACTCCTCCTCGCTTTCTTGCGAGGGTGAAATTAAGGGTCTGCTTTCGAATTCTTTGCTACTTTTGTAGATTTTTCTGCTCTGCATAGTCCCAAACATTAATGCATTCACATGACCCATTTTTCACTCAATCGCATCTTAATCTAGGTATTCAAAGATTTAATATATTTACCTTGCAGTCCCTTGAGGAAGCGTCGCTTTGCCTCGCTATAGCTCACAGTCATGTCTACTGCAAACTCAGTGATAAATCCCCCCATTATCTGGTTGAGTCAATGGTCCACAGCTTGCACGATATTATCTTCTGATGCTCCTAGTCTGCGCACTAATTTCGGATTCCACACTATCGGTTGGTCGAGCCTACACCTTCCCTGGATGTTGGCTAACCTTGCGATCCACTCATACATCTTAGATGGAAAGGATGTAAATAAAATCTTGTGGATTTCCGTATACACGTAGTGATCCAACCACTTTTCCTTAGATACTTATGGAGTTCTGTTTTCTTGTGTCATGAACTCATGAATCTTCTTGTCCAACCACACTTCAATTTCCTTCTTTGTTGGGTTCCAGTGGCACAACATCAGACATCCCTTATGCAGATCCCGGTCCTGGCAACAGAACCATGTTTTGGCTTAGTGGGGCCTGACCCAAGTTTAGAAGTGATTTAGCCAAGCAAATCCTAGTACTACTGGCCCTTTCGGCAACAGTCCACGGAGCGTGGACTGAGGCCTCACCCGAAGTAGTATGGGAGGGTGCTAGAACCAGGTTTCCTCACGCTGGGGATGTCTGATATGAGATGATTTGTACGCGGCCCAACATTCGCACTTACCGTGCTACGTGCACCTACAGGCACCCAACACCCTGTGATACTATCTTCACGTAGTTCTAACCATAGTGCAACCCATGTTATTTATCCAAGTCTTCCTTAATTAGGTTCTGTTAGCTGATTACTGATTCTTTTCATGTATAAGCATCCATACAAGTATATATCAATTTGCATGTAGTAAATAAACAGAGTAAAGGTAATTCACAACATCAAAGTACAGATTCAAGAATAGATGCACAAAGTAAATTTCTCTTTATTATCTTTCAATCCCATTACAGATTCGACTCCACCCTGCACACTCAGCTGCAGGGGTCCGTGCACTCAGTTGCAGACTCTATTAGGCCTTTGCGCACTCAGCTGCAAAGCCTCTACCTACTACTATGACCCAGTACACTTCAGATCCAACCTTAAACTCGAACCATGCATTCGTTATTCTATCTATTCTTACTTCTCTACCTTTACACTTAGAGCCTCACTCTATTTATTACAATCCCATGGTCCACGAACCATGGGTAGGCCGACACAAATTTACATTAAATTACAATATTTTAGGGTGGACAACCCTATGATTCATTCTAGACCTCATGCTCTGCGCCCGTGATTCGTGGAGTCTAACAATCTTATTGACCAAAACTTGGGCTTTAAGCCCCAAAACATGCTACGAGGGATCCCATGCCCAACACCTATCAAGGAAGAGTATGACATGAATGACATTGATCATATTTATCAGATCATAACAAAGGAAGAGGATTGGATCAATCCTACTGAAGACGTGAAGTTGACCTGGGAGCAAGATAGTTCCTTCCCTTCAGATTTAAACGAGGAGTTGGAGAACTGAAAAAACATGTTTCATGAAGTATCGACTAGGTGATGTGCAAGAATCACTAAGGTACTGCACTTCAGGACAACCGAGGTATGTGATTTACCTATGTATGATGGATTGGGTGATATAATTGTGTTCCTTAGAGATTATGAGAGTCGGGTACTAGAAGATTAGAGATTGTTAACTCTGAATCATGCATTAAAATATACTCATTCCATATGGTGGGGTGCTCACAAGAATAATATCGTAGACTGGAAAAAATGTAGGAGATTGATGTACGTAAGCTTTGGTCAATTAGACACGCAACTTGTTGATAAATATGATGGTAAAACTGTTAATTAGGTATGTTCTATGCTTAGATCAATTTATTTCAATTTTCACATTTAGCTCAATATCTTTTCCAGATTAGCAATCACATCAGCATTAAAGTAAACTGCAGATAGAACATAAACATAAATCACAGAAGACAAGCCAAGACAAGAGGACACAATATGTGGCGCTAGCTAGGGACAAACCCCACAATGTGGGGCAACCCTTGATCAATTTTTCTTTTATGTTCTTCAAATTTCAGCAGAGAAAGTGAGAGAGATAATACATTTACAATAGAAGTCAACACTTTGAATTTTGATATCTACAGAGATCAGTTGAAGACATATTGCTTCAACTGATTCTCTAAGGTGACTTCTTCATCTATCATAGTGCTGTATCTCATCCATTTGCTGCACCTTACTGTGTAGCATCATCATGCTGCATCATGCATCATCATGTTGCTCATGATCACTATGCTGCCCATATATCACGCTGCCCATGATCTCATACATCATGCTGCCCATGATCTCATCTATCACGCTGACCATGATCTCATCTATCATGCTAGCCATTCATCATGCTGCCCATGATCTCATACATCATGCTTCCCATGATCTCATCTATCATGCTGCCCATGATCATTATGCTTCATGCTGCCCATGATCATTATGCTTCATGCTGCCCATTCATCATGGTGCCCATGATCATTGTTATCTTGATACTAGATCTGAATATAGTAATGACTGTTGAGACTGTATGTCTCCTTTTACAGGTATGAGAAACAATGAAACTTATTGAGATGACACCCAACGTAATCCTCATTACTGTTTTTTACAGCATCCTCATCACACCTCCTAGGTTAGGTTACGACTGTACCTCAAAGACATCCGAGACTGATAACCAAAGTGACCTTGCTGCTGCCTTAATTCATTCAAGAACAATAGATCAGGCCGATTTTTGTGTTACCATTCATTGGGTGCGTTGTACAACGTATAAGGTCTCCTCCATTTTCTACGTATATGTATCTTCATGACCTGTGCATATATATATATATATATATATATATATATATATATATATATATATATATATATATATATATATGCTGCATATGTTGTGCGTATATATCTTCTATGTAAGGTCTCCATCTATTAATTTTATAAGGTCTCCCAGCTGTTCATACATATATTGCTTCATGACCTGTGCATATAGATGGAGACCTTATGAAATTAATAGATGGAGACCTTACATAGAAGATATATACGCACAACGTACGCAACAATATATATATATATATATATATATATATATATATATATATATATATATATATATATATATATATATATATATATATATATATATATATAGAGAGAGAGAGAGAGAGAGAGAGAGATATTGTTGCGTATGCTGTCTCAATGACCAGCGTATTAGGCTTGATGTTACTGCAGCTAGGTGTCTTCCATGATCAGCATATATTTTGTTACTTGCATGTATATATATTGCCATGCTATAATATATCATTGCCATATTGTAATATATCATTTCCACGACCTCTGCATCTAGTGTATTAGGCCTCTCCTACTAGCGTATACAACGTATAAAGTCTCCACCAATTGCTGTGGATATGAGTCTTCTTTTACAATGTGTAAATGTCTTCCTTGACCTACGGCTAAGTGTCTCCATTATTGTGTTGGATTAGGGCATCATCTTAGGGCATCCTTCATTAGTGTTTTTCCTTCTCCAAAAACCCAAGATGTGGAGAGGAGATCACATGAAGAATGTGTCTCTAAGTGACCTTAAATCCTCTTCTATTTATACTAAAAATTAGATGATGAATGGACATGAATATTGGGCTTCCGAGCCTACGTAAGATGCTGGCCGAGTTGACAATTTGTCATATAATACAAATAAATTCATAACTTCATAAATACTTATCGGAATTGGATGATCTTTATATCAATCCTACACCTCTTGATGAGAGGGATCCAATAAAAATATCAGCTTCGATAAATAAGTTGACCCACATGGAGTTTGGCCCTAGTTGCCAATTTTAACAAAAACAGATCCAAGGGATCATATACATCTCTGTATGATGGCTTGGGAAGACATTATGTGAGAGGAATGGGTGCATGTCTTTATACACACACTGGAGATAATCTCGAAGAACTGGTATTTGGAGATTGAACTTCGACATGGCCCTACTAGCTAGATGAAGATGGTGGATGGATTTGTGATGATGTTTAGATTTGAAGATGACTATCCACATATAGATGTAGTCCTGAGTATAGTTAAGAAGAAGATTTTTTAAAATGAAGTTTTGATTATTTGGAAACCTGATTAGGCTAGGTAGATTCGAGATGTGATAGAATATTATAATCTCACTACGGAAGAGGATGAAGATCCTTGCAACATTGATATCGAGGAGTCAGAAGGTCATCGCGAAGTGAGTGGGCTAGAAATAGATATGTCAGATATAACACAACCACTAAAATAAAAAAAGTAAATATAGGGACAAAAGTTGAACCAAAGTATGCGACCATAGGAGATTACTGGGATGAAGACACTGTCAGTGAGATAATAGACTTGCTGCATGAATATCAAGAGATGTTTCCGTCTAAATTTTCAGATATGAAAGGCATTCTAGGGGATTTTGGAGTTATGAGGATTCCTCTGAAGCCTAATGAAAATATAGTTAAGCAGAGGCGTTATAGACTAAACCAAAAATATAAGGAAAAGGTAAGAGAATATTTGGACAAGATGTTAGCAGTAGGGATAATTAAACCTGTCGAAGAGTCTAAATGGGTAAGTCCCATGGTAGTTCAAGAGAAGAAGGCGAAAGGGGAAATAAGGATCCGTGTGGAAGGAAGTTGAATGATGCATGCCTACATAAACCTTTTCCCACCCCATTTACAAATGAAGTGCTAGATAATGTAGGAGGACAAGAGGTTTACTCTTATACAGATGGATTCTCAAGATATCACCAGATCAGAATTACATTAGAAGACAAACATAAAACAACATTTTCTAGAGAGTGGAGGTCCTATTAGTACACATTGATGCTGTTTGGATTGAAGAATGCACCTCCCATTTTTTCCAGACTTGTAATTGAAACTTTGAAGGAGCATATACAAAAGTTTATGGAAGTTTACTTCTATGATTGGACAATGTTCGAAATATTAAAAAAGCATGTGGCGAGCTTAAGATTGATGTTGGTTACATGTAGGGAGTATCAAATATCAGTGAACTTGAAGAATTACATCTTCTATGCACCATTTGGAATATTTTTGGGGCATGTGGTTTGTAAACAGGGATTGATGGTGGACCCGATGAAGATCACAGTCATTGTGAACCTGCCAGCTATTAGGGTCTTATAATTTATAGGATCTCAAGGTGATTGAGCATTTCACAATTTTCAGATTTCAAATTGATCATAGATTTCAATATTCAATTGATTTCACACAAAAAAAGAGAAAATAAAAGAAATGAAAAGATGGTATACAAAAAGAAAGAGAAAAATAACAAAAGAAAAAAATGAGAAGAAAAGAAAACCCCAAATGTTGTTCAATTCATGTAGTCTAAGCATGATTGAACAAATTTCAATTTCTATTGATAGGGTAGAAAATAAAGATCTACCAAACAGTTCAATCTTGGAAAATCGGTAGCTAGGTAGAAATGAAATTGGTTCAACTGTTCAATCTGGACCAATGGAAGAGATAAATGATAGAGTAGGTTAGAAATAAAAAGAGAAAGTGAAAAAGGGTCTGCAAGTCCAAATGCACCCTGCCAATGCAAAAAGAAAAAAAATGTTAGATTAGAAAAATAAAGGGTAGGTAGGTTGAAAAGAATTACAAAGGAAAAAGACATGAAAAGCTCTTTAAAGTTTTATGACATAGCTCATGTTTTTTCCTAATGTTGGAAAAAGAAATTAAAAAGGGAAAGGGGTCTCATATCATTATTCCTAACTTTATCCTATACTCCTATACCTCGCTCCCCTATTAATTTTCCTACCCCACCACTCACCTACCCGTCACATCAAATGTTACTCACCCCTCACCTCTCATCTAATCTTTGCAGCCCTCATATGATTTAACAGCCAATATGACTTTCTGGCCCCCCCCAACCCTTCGAAGGTTAATTCCACGGGGGGGGAGGGGGTTTTGAAATCAGTGGTTTTAGACTGCTTATGTGTCACAATTTCCAGATTTCGCACCCCGCCCCGCCACCCCCCCCTCCCCCCCCTGCTCCTTTCGCTTACCACTCCAAAGAACCCCCAAAAAGTGGTTTCTGCATTTCATCAAACCACCTTCCTCCATTATGATCGTTCACCAAGCTCGCCACTCTATCCCGTCCACCTATCACCTCCTTTCCTATGCTATGCCGTTGTGCATTTAATTGGCTGGACCATTAGCCAACAGACTCCCACCACTTCAAGCCAATCCAACAAAAATTATCCTAAAGCTACAAATGCACCATTTCCCACCCATTTACAATTTTTAATGTGCTCTCTCTACTTACAAGTGAAAGTCAAGATTCATTCAGGAATACATAGAGAAAACAACAAGCACACTGAAAGAACAACACAGTTGCAAAAGGCTCCATTTTTTTGCATTGATCAAACATTCCCCTTCTTGAATCCCACTTCTTGTTCATTCCCTTTATTTTTCCCTCTCCGAGTTCCCATTTCTTCTCATCCCTTTCTGTTGTAGTTCAACTGCAAATTCAACATAATTCAGGTTTAAAATTTGTAGAAGACAACCATGCCACCAAGGAGGAAAGAACATGAGGTGTTCAATCCAATGGTGCACCCACCAATGGACTTGGACCACATTCCACTGGCAAACAGAGACTTTAAAATACATGAGACACTCTCAGAATTTGATCTATTTGACATCTACTACTGGCGGGAGGACAAATTTGTTGATGAAGTGGATGACATAGGGCTCTAGGACACCAATTTTCCTTTCTATATCTTTCAAAAACCCATAGATTCCCAGAACTAAAAAAAATGCCACTCATGCTATAACCCACATCAAAGGGCAGTAATAGCCCCAACAAGAGACATACTGTTTTGCCATTGATGCCAAATCTATAATGCAGATGATGCACACTTCTATCATTGAACGAAACACTCCCTTTTCCCATGAGATCCTCAGTGAAATGTATCAGAGGCTAGACTTCACCAAAAGAGCTAAAACCTTAGAACTCTTCATGACTGAGAAAACCCCACTACCTAGCAAGAATCCTCCTTATTCCTCCTCTTCTTTCCCTGATAGGACCAGACATATAATCACTGTACTTTCATATTTTCTAGGCTATTATTCAGATTAGTGGCTTGATGAGGCTATTATAGGTTTCCTGTCCATCTTATCAGCAGAATCAAAGCCCTCTGTCCTATTCAATTTCAGTCAATTCCTGGCAGATTCCATCCATGAGCAATTTGTAAATTTCCTCATAGAGGAAGTTTTTCAGTACTCTTCAGTACTTGTATATATGTTTGTTTATTTTCAGGAAGACATATTTTAGTTTACAATGAGTAAGTTAAATGAAGAAGATGAACCCCAATCTGTTATTTTCTGGACAACCTTAGTGATGAAGGATCAAAATGACTTCACCTAAAAAACATTTGTATAAATTTTTGTTCATCCATCTATGAGCCTCCTCAGTGGGACTGCAGAACCCATAATCAGTGAAAACATTAAAAGGATCATGCAGTTGACAGACCAAGCAAGAATAGGAGATTGGTACTTGTACAAACATTACACAGAATTAAGAGTATATGGATGTGAGTTGGCTCCTTACAAGCTACCAAATCTCCTCCCAATGAGGATCTTTGTACTTGAATATATCAGGCAGATGACCTGAAATAAATTTTGTAGCAGCAAAGAAAAAGTCACAATTTAGGATCAAATCCCAGTTTGGTCCTTTCATTTGCAAAAGCAGGGTAGTAGGTGAAGAGGCAGGTAAGAAATTGAAGGAAATGAAGTTCACTCATAGTTTTACATGGTCCTATTACCCATGGGGCATCATCTACAAGAAAAGGGTAGAGAACAAATAAACACCATACATTCACACTCAAAGGCATTAAATAGAGAAATTTATGAACCAGATTGAGTGGATGCCTGACACACTGCAAGAGGCTGAGGAACAAGTAATTTCTTCTTCAAGTGCACAGACTCCTAGGCAATAGGAAAGAAAAAGTACAGAAGACACATCAGACAAGGGCAAGGAACAAGCAAAGGAAGAAATTGGGAAAAGGCCAAGAGAAGACTAGTCACCAGGGACTGATACTTCTATGAAAGAATTCAAATTGAAATTTAGAAAAAGATCCAGGATGCACATGGACATATGCAAGGAATCACCACAAAAAATAGTCATTAATCTCAGTGATATTCCTGATTCATCCCCAATTGGAGGTCAATCTCTTCTTGCCACTCCAATCTCAGAAAGGCAATAGTCTCTTCAAGTTTCCACATCTACCAATGTAACTGGAGAAAAGGAGGAGACCATCTTTGACACTTTCAGGGAAATTAAGATCAGAAATGAGATGTTGAAAAAGAGTACTTATGCTCAATTTTGAAAGCAAAGTGCAACTTCTCAAGGTAGAATCCCCTCAACGTTTGATTCAGAAAAAGGAAAAATGCATATGGAATTCTTGGAAGCACGGATAGCAGAGCCAAAAACTCCAGCTGATTGCAAACATACCCCTTTTGAGTTTGATGCCAAGAACGTTCATCCTATTGATCAAATGGAAATGTACAAGCAAATAGGTGAAATGATCTCCTCTACTCTAACCATTACCTCCATGAGTTTGTTTAAAATGCAGGTGGTCTTGTCAAATGCCTAATCTCAGCTAAAGATGGAAAAAATTTCATCCCAATCAAAGGACAACAGAATTAAGTCTTTGGAAGACTTAGTAGTGAGAATTGGATATGATCCCTCAGATGTAAAAGTAGCAGAAGAAATAATTAAGAAAAAGGAGATGGATATAGCAGATTTGAAGAAGTTGCTCAAAATACCTGTAACACATGATCCCTTGACCAAAGAGATAGAGGAAACAGAAAGTCAGAAGGCCAAAATGATGAAATTAATAATGGATTAGTCAATCCAAATAAAACAAATGGAAGCAGAGATGGAGAAGATAGTACAAGAAAAGGAAAAGGTAGCAAAGTCGGCCAAAACCACAAAGGAGGCTCTTCCTCTTGCAACTATTCATACAACCACTCCAACAACAACTGCTATAGGGACAGGAAGCCGTACAGAACAACTAGCCAGGTCCATGGAAATCATGAATCTTTAGACTTAGGAGATCAAGAGACTAGAAACCCAAGTGACTTTTCTGCAGGACCAAATCAAAAGAGCTGAAAGTACACACTCAGTGGAGATGGAGAGGACGTGGACCTTAATCGAAAATTTGCATAAATTTCAAAAGGAATAATCTGTTAGTAACTCTCTAGGAAGGGTGAAAGAGATCGTCTGGAACAACATCATTAATGGCATGAATGAAATATGGCCCAGCATCCAAATTATATTTGAACAGAAGGAGTTAGTGGAAAAAGCTAAAGAAGCTATTTCATCTACTAATCTAGAGTTGGGAGACATGCCAGCAACAACCAACAGAATTATTAAATTTCTCAATTCAAGGAATAGGTATGAGCTAGAAGAGTTGGGAGTAGCAGACAGGACATAAACTATTCTATAGGTGAAAAAGGTATTGACTAAGAAGAACCTGAATGTACAGCTTGAGGAAAAATGCCAAAATTTGGAGCTTATAGTGAACAGGTTTTTCAACAGAATTGAGCCTTTCACACAGAAAGGTCTTCCTTCTCTGTTTGTCGTTAATGAAAAACTCATGGCCAGATAATATTATGTCAAGAGGCTCTAAGGCATAGCCCAAGATGCTGTGAATATCTCCAACATTAAAGTCAACATTACAGGAAAAGCATTACTGGAAGCTATCAACAATCCAATCTATATCGAGCATGAAATGAAGCACTTTTTTATAGTCAAAACCACTTTTTCATGGTACTGAAGGTGATGAAATATACCGTAGGTTAATCAAGGTCAAGATTCCAGATGAAGAAGCATGGAGTGACTTGTGTGATTACCAAGAGGAATAGGACAAAGAGGATTGAAGGAACAATGCAGAGCTGAGTCAGCACCCAACCAAGTCAACAAAGCCACTACAACAAAATCAATTACTCAGCAACAACATCCTGAAAAAAGGGGACCAGATGTCCAATTTATCTGATCGTGGGCAGTTTGTGGTTACACTAGTCAAATTTTCTTTCATTGTAATTAATAACAAATTGCCAAGTGTACAAGGCAATGATTGTAGGTTTTTGTTAAATACTTCATGCATTGGAAGTATTAGGGGTTGGACCCAAGCTATTTGAATAATCTTTGTTTTGGAGCACTGTAATTTTTGAGCTGGAGCATCAATAATAAAAGACCGTTTGAAAGGTACTTGAGCTGTTTTAAACCTAGTATTGTCTTCTTTCTGTGTCAAATATATTCCTATTTTATTCATTATGCATCATTAAACCTTATTGTAAAATAGAAACTCTAGATTAAGATATACTGTTGGAGCACCTTACTTCTATTTGTGTTTACAATCTAAATGTTTTCCTCTGATGTATGGTTAAGAAATACTTAATTTCTTTTTAATCATTATTAATTTCACTATTCTGTCATCCCATTTTTCATTCTGCTTGAAGATCTAGTAAAGATAGTTAGCTTGCCTTGCAAATGCTCTGGAAAAATTGATGTTACCACCCAAACTTGAATCCATAGCCCAATGGAAAGGATTTAAAAATGACCTACCCTAACTAAACAAACAACCAAGCAATAAAGTAATAAACCTCTTTCACTATTATATCTAGCCTAACACTTTGAAACACTAGAACTAAAATTAAAATCTTAAATATACAGAGAGAGACCTCTCTAAGTCTAGGAGGGCTAGATCTTAGACTCTTAAGTGGTTTGATGTATCCTTTATGATTTTGTCTTGACAATATTCAAAATCATAGAGCGACAACATAGTGGAAACCATACTAGGGAACCTATTGAAAATTTATCATTTCATTCGAATTTAGAGTAGCCAGTTAAAATATTTATAGGATAAGATTATTCCTAAAATTGGTTTCCTTTCTACTCTTGTGTATATTCAGTTTGTCAGTGTTTTAGATCTGAACATTGGATCCCAAAAGAATCTCTACTAGATTCCATCCCGATCCAAATCCTCCTACCATAGTGGACAATCCTGAAAAGATCTTAAGGAAAACCCATAGAACTAAGAGTCAGATAAGCAACATATTTCTTCACAGAGCTAACTCACTCCCTAAAAACTTCATTGCCTTTCAAGATATCCAGTTTGATTTACACTTTGAACAAGGCTTATTTCAGGACTAAATCAAAGAATTAGAAATATCATATTATCTTTGATCCATCAATCTTACCAAAGAGCCCAGTGAGACAACTTTCTTCACAAACTAAATAAGATATTCAAATCTTACAACATTTTAACACTCTACAAGATCTAGTGACAGATCTCACCTCCAAAATCGATGATGCTTACCTTCAACATTCAGTAGAATTAACCACTTTAAACACAACAACTTCTTCCCTCACATCTCAACCTGCACATATTAAGCCACCAAGTCCTACTGCCTCCATAATTCCCACCCCTTCTTTTATCCTTCAACATAAGGTTACTCAAACTCCTCCACTCTCATTTCCACCTAGTACTAGTCCAACCATATCCACTATTCAACTTCCTTCAAGTGGCCCTCCACCACCACCAATCATGGCAGCCAGGTATGCTCCTTTGGTGTTGCCAACACCATTGGCCAATATGCCACAAGACTATCAGTCTAAAATCACACTATTTGATGGGACATGTCCTTTAACTACCCAAAAACATGTGGATAAAATGAATGATTGTTTTGACTTGCAAGAGGTAGACGAAGAAAGTGTTATGCTCAGAATCTTTGCTCAAAGTTTAAATCTTTTCCTGCAAATAGTATAAATGATCTCCCTACGTTCCACCAAACCTTTCTTAATAGATGGGAAGTAAAAAAGAACCCTCTACAAATTCTATCAGAATATCAAAATATTAAAAGGGAAGTAGGTGAAAGTATTCAGGACTAATGTGCTAGATTTAACAATACCTATAATGCAATACCTGTAAATCTTAAACCACCTCAGGATTTAGCCTTGATAAAGTTCCCAGATGGCTTTGATATAGATATTTCATACCAGCTTAGGGAAAGGAATTCTCCAACATTAGAAGTGATGCAAAGAGATGTCGTGAGTGTAGAAGCAAATTTACAAGCAAAAAGAGCTAGGATGAAAACTGAAAGAAGGGTGACAATAAGAGAAGAAGCTTCAACTTCTGTAGTAGATGCTAATATTGATTCTTTAGTAAGGACCATGGAAATAATGATGGAGAGGATAATTTTGAATGAGAGAAGTGTCCCTAGGGAAAACCAACCTGTTCCAAAGAACCAAAATCCAAATATGATAAGAAACACTCCACAAATCAGACAAAGAGATCAAAGAGCCCTAGATCAACAAATTAGGCCTCCATTTCAAGAAAATTATGCTGATAAAGAAGTAGGTGTGGTTGAATAAGTAGAAGAAAATCAAATTAATTTAATGGGGAAAAATAAGGATAGATATGTTTTTCTTACTTAAGAAGAACATGAACTGTTCTTGTTATCTCAAACAAAGTTGGAATTTGAAGAATCTGATGACTATAAACATGGATTTGAGAATGCCATATTAGAAGTCCACAGAAAATATAATCTTAGAAGTAAGAAAAATAATGATAACTCAAACAAAAAGAATACCGCTGAACCTGATCTCAAGAAAACAGCTGAAAGCTCTAAGAAAAATCTAAACAGTTCAGAAAATAAGAACACAGAGAATGTTACTAGGAAAACCATTGATGTTTTTACTAAAACTATCCAAACTAATATCCCAAGTACAAGTAAAAAGGCTAAACCTATGACCAAGGTAGTGGATGAAAGAGCTATTTTCTCAAATCTGCTTAAAACTCAAACACCATTCAGTATTGAGAATGAACTTGCCAAACTCAAAATTTCTATCCCTCTCACTAAACTGATAAACAAGAATGTGTATAGGTCTCAAGTCATAAAGGTACTCGACATAGGAGAAAACACTGATACAATGAACTTGAATGATGACCAGCCTGAACTTTCTTTTGGACCAGAAGTTGATGGAAAACCTCAAGAAGGAGGTGTTCCTCCATTTTATGTAAGCCTGAATATTCATGACAAAATCCTCCATAATGCCATGTTGGATTCAGGTGCATCACATAATCTCATGCTAAAGACTATTATGGAAAATATTGGACTTGAAATCACCATACCATACAAAGATCTATACTCTTTCACTTTAGCAAGGTTAGGTGTCTAGGTCTTATCAAGGACATTTGCATCACATTAGCCCAGATATGAGCAAAAAGTTTAGTGATGGACATAGTAGTAACAGACATTCCTCCTAAGTATGGTATTGTTGGAAATAATACTGAGAGGGGGGGGGTGAATCAGTATTATCAGATCAATATAACTTTTCACTTTCCATATTAAGATTCATATGTGATGCAACAAGTATATATCCAGTAAACATATGATTCAGTTAGTTGATCTCTAATGAGTGCATCAGAACATTATTAACCATATGAGCAGTAAATCAGAGTAGTAAAATAGAACAGATCATCACACACAAGAAGCACACATGAACACCATGATGTAAGGTGGAAACCCAATGTGGGTGAAAACCACCTGCTGCAAGTCGTCTCAATCTTCTTTAATAAGAAATACCTTTTACAATAGTTCTGTACTGGTGCAGACTTATACCAGTACACAGGCTTCTACCTGCAGAAGGCTACAACCTTCTCTCGTTCTCCAGACTCTCCTGGAAGGGAGCTACAACCCCCATAGTTCTTGTACTAGCTGATCCATTTACTAGTACGCAGGCTGCTACCTGATACAATGCTCCAAAGTTTTCAACTGCTACTGGAAGGGAGCTACCACCCCCTTAGCTCTTGTACTAGCTAAGATACTAGTACGTAGGCATCGGCCTACAATCTTCTCTCCTCCAGGTACCACGTTTCATACATTTTCAGACTGGATACACTTGAAGCACAACACATAATCTGAAAGGCCATGTTTCATCCAATTTTCATACTGGACCCATTAATATCATTGAAGTACATAATCAATCAATCTTCTGAATCACCCAATCACCAGATCAATACATATACAAGGATAATATGTGTGTTAGCAACCCGATCTAGTCCATTAGATCACATAAATATGAGTCATTATGATCCTGATCCATTATTAGATCTCATCCATCAACACAATCAATCAAACTGAATATGTAGAATACTGACACCATTAAATAGTCATCAGAACACATCAACAACCTGAACCACCTGTAACTTTAAACATCATAGCTCAAATGGTATACGCTACTACAATGAACCAAACCTGCGTACATACGCGCTTTCACCAAAGCCAACCCACGTACAGATCTATAAATATTCAATCATGACTTGCAGCGATTTCAAACTTAAGTTATACCCAGTTCAGATCATTACAAGCGTTAGTATACAGATCTAGAATAAGCATAATCAACTATATAGAGATAGTTCATTTCAAGCCATTTGATCCCGATCTATCCTTAGATCTTGTTCTCCATCAACCGGTGAGATCCCTCTTTAGCTCAGATCCAGATCTGCACCATAACCCAATCACAGTATTCCAGATCTAGCACTTTATCAGATATTCAATAATTCAGATGATGCTTTGCCAAATGATCTCCTTCCTCTTTTATAGCCTTATTCCTTTCTCAATACCACGGTCCAAAACCATAGGATCAAAAAAACTGTTGGACTAATACCATGAACCAACCATGAAAGTGCGTGAGATCAACACTTTTGGATGCAATACCACGGACCAAAACCATAGGATCAAAAACTGTTGGACTAATACCATGAACCAACCATGAAAGTGCGTGAGATCAACACTTTTGGATGCAATACCACGGACGAAAACCATAGGATCAAAAACTGTCGGACTAATACCATGAACCAACCATGAAAGTGTGTGAACTTTTCTCTTGCATGAAAGTGCATAAGCTTTTCTCTACATGAAATAAACTTTTCTCTGCATAAAAGTGCGTGAACATTTCTCTACATGAAATAAACTCTTCTCTGCATAAAAGTGCGTGAACTTTTCTCTACATGAAATAAACTTTTCTCTGCATAAAAGTGCGTGAACTTTTCTCTACATGGAATAAACTTTTCTCTGCATAAAAGTGCGTGAACTTTTCTCTACATGGAATAAACTTTTCTCTGCATAAAAGTGCGTGAACTTTTCTCTACATGAAGGAAACTTTGTTGCACTATAATTTATCAAATAAATTTGCTGCACTATAATTTATCATTTGTGTGATTTGCCATCAAGGACAACACTTGTCTCATAATGCCAACAATCTCCCCCTTTGGACTTGATGGCAACAATACCAAATCACTCTCCCCCTTTGACATCAAGGGCAAAGGGCGAACCAAGATATTCTCTTTCCTAGAAAGTCATTCCGCTGTTCATACTCCCCCTGAGTACCTGTTGAAATCTCTGAATGAGCTCCCCCTTTGTATATGCCAAGGTGTACCAATCTGTTCATGCTACATGCTGAAAGCTCTGCTCTTTTTGAAATGTGCTGTTCATGCTCCCCCTGACTGTAGGAAAGATCTGCAAAAGATGTTCTTCAAGAAGAACCAAGACTTATACATCATGAAAGAGATAGAGACGTATTGCATCATTATTCAGACCAGCATCCATGATCTCCTTCTGTACTTCCTCCATAATGCCAACAATGCATGATATGCTCCCCTTGAACCTGTGCCATTCGATCTTCGACCAATGTACGCATATAATTCAGATGAACCTTGCGTACAACCAACAATCAGAAGAGATTCAACAACAAGATGATACATCAACAACCCCCAGCTTTTGCCTGAGGTATTCAAAGGTCTCCCTAGGCAATGGTTTGGTGAGTATATCAGCAACCTGTTCCTTAGAAGGAACATACTCCAACTTGACCTTTTGTTCAAGCACTTGTTCCCGGAGAAAGTGATACTTGATTGGTATGTGCTTGGTTTTTGAGTGCATGCCTGGGTTCTTTGAAATGCTGATTGCACTTGTATTATCACATAAGATGGAGATAGGTGGTGTACAAGTGATTTGAAAATCCTGCAGGGTCTGCATCATCCAAAGGAGTTGAGTGCAGCAAGATGCAGCAGCAACATATTCTGCTTCAGCTGTAGACAAGGCAATCGAACTCTGTTTCTTGCTGAACCAAGATACTAATCTAGAACCCATAAAGAATGCACCACCACTTGTGCTCTTCCTGTCATCCACGCTTCTGGCCCAATCTGCATCAATATAAGCATGAAGTGTGAGATCTGTATCTCTAGGATACCATAAGCCATAATTTTGAGTCCCTTGAAGATATTTGAAGATTCTCTTTACTGCCTGAAGATGAGTTTCCTTTGGATTTTCCTGAAATCTTCCAACTATTCCCACTGCATGCATGATGTCTGGTCGGGTACCTGTCAAATAAAGTAGACTTCCAATCATAGATCTGTAGGTTGGTTGATGTACTGCTGCTGATTCATCATTTGCACTGAGGCTACATCCTGTGACCATGGGTGTACATACTGGTTTTGCATCTTCCATGCCATATTTCTTCAAAATCTGCTTGAGATACTTGGTTTGAGACAAGAAGATCCCTCCTTCCTTTTGTTGGATTTGCATGCCAAGAAAATATGTCAATTCTCCAAGCAAGGACATTTCAAATTCTTTCTGCATCACCAAGGCAAAGCTTTGACTCATAGATTCTTCATTGCTGCCAAAGATAATGTCATCTACATACACAACAAGTATTAGCAATTTGTCATTTTCAATTTTTATATAAATATTGCTATCTGCTGATCCTTTTGAAAAACCTTGTTGATGAAGATATTTGTCCAAACGATAGTACCAAGCCCTTGGAGCTTGTTTAAGACCATAGAGAGCCTTTTTCAGTCTGCATACAAGATTTGGATCATTTCCAAGAATGAACCCATCTGGCTGCTCAATGTATACTTCTTCTTCTAAGTCTCCATTCAGAAAGGCTGATTTCACGTCCATTTGAAATACTTTGAACTTTTGAAAGCTTGAGAGAGCAAGGAAAATTCGGATGGCCTCAAGTCTTGCAACAGGAGCAAAAGTTTCCTCAAAATCTATTCCTTCTTGCTGCGCATACCCTTTACAAACAAGTCTTGCCTTGTTTCTAATTACTTCCCCATTTTCATTCAACTTATTTTTGAAGACCCATTTTGTCCCTATAACATTCTTATCCTTTGGTCTAGGAACCAACTCCCAAGTGTTGTTCTTTTCAATCTGCTCAAGTTCTTCATCCAATGCTTTGACCCAACATTCATCTTTGCATGCCTCTTTTACATTTTGTGGTTCAGTGGAGGAGAGTAATGCCAAATAGCTTGAAGCTTCTGCAATTGTTCTTCTTGTTTGTACACCTGCTTCTTTCTGCCCCAAAATCTGAGATTCTGGATGATTCTTCTGAACGTACCGGGATGGAGTCTTCTCTTCTATTCTTATCTGTTCCTCTGGTGCTCCTTGAGGTTCTTCTTCTTCATCATTCTGTCTTTGAGGGTAGTCTTAATCTTCTTCGATATTTTCATGATTTACTTGCCTAGGAATGTATCCCTTTTCATCAACCACTACATCAATGCTGTCAACAATTCTTCCAAGTCTTTTATTGTAGCACTTATATGCTTTGCTGTGTGGAGAATAACCAAGAAGAATGCCTTCATCTGCTCTAGTTTCAAGTTTGCCAAGTTGCTCATCAGTATTCTTAATATAGCATTTGCTCCCAAAGATTTTGAAGTGCTTTACCGAAGGAGTCTCACCATGTTACACTAAAAAATGTCACCTTGACTACTTACAGTTAGTATGGCTCAAATCAACAGTCATGCTACCCTCTTAGGCAAGTCTCATGCCTCTGTTATCCATCTCAAACTCAAAGAAAAGAGAAAGTCTTGTAAAAACTATGTTTATCTCTGGGGTCGCAGGTTCTCTCTAGCCTTACCTGCGGGGACGCTGACCATGTTCACAAAATCTGCGTCCATGGACGCTCTGTATGTTAAGGGACAGGTGCGTCCCTCTGTAAAAGGCAAAATGCGCGAGTTTTATCTTGAAAAAGTTACTTGTGGTTACTTCTAGAACATTCTAGAGGTCGGTTTGATGAAATGGATGCGCCTCCAGTTGGTTCATGTATCTCTATTAAGGGGGAACTTATCCCATCAATAAGGGAGCTATCCCACCCAAAGAGGGGGATGATCCCATTGATAGTGGACCTGAATAACCTCTTTACAGCACTATAAATAAAGACATTGAGCCAGAGGGAGAGGAGGTTGGAGCTATACATTTTCTTTGGGTAAATGCTGCAGGATTTAGGTCTTCCATTAGAGCCTTTGTGAGGAGAGATTGTCTTTACTTGATTCTACTTGGAAGAGGGTGAGCTTTGTCAAAGTAGAGGAAAACCCTTGATGGACCCTAGGAGGAACTTGCACAACACCAAGGCTAGGTTGTAAGAGTTTCTTTGTTTCGTTATTAATACAAACTGGTTTATTTTTCTCAATAGCTTGTGTTAATGAGTTATTTCATGTGTTCCTTGGTCTGCATGTTGAATATATGTTTTATTATATGAAATGCAAGTGCTTGGTAATTGTTTGATTGTTTGTGGTTGCAGGAATTGACTTGAAGGAGGAGCTCATCCGGATCGTCAAGAACGGACTTCAACAACAGCGTTTTGGAATAAGGTAAGCCTAAACACTTGTAGTTTTCATGTTGTAAAAGGTGTATTTAGAGAAAGATCACTCCATTTTGTCTTGTTTGTCATTAGAATGTCTTAGACTTCTAGGAAGGTCAGCTGTGTCCGCACCCTTGACCAATTCCGTGTGACAAATTGGCGACTCCATTAATGAGAGAGTCTTTTCCTTTATGTGAACTTTGCTTTGAGAAAATCATTTTTATTTTCTGGTTTTTGACTGTGAGAATTAGTATTTGGGTGGCTTAGCTTTAGATTTAGTTAGATTTGGTTTTTCTTCATTTTTCCAGAAGGACGCACCCTCTGAGTACTGCACAGTGCGTCTTTGGACGCGCTGTTGCCGTTTGCACAGAGCGGGCCCGCACCTGTGATAACGGGTGGCCTGCGTCTTCCTGTAAAATTTAAGAAAATTCCATTTTTGCTTTAAATTGCTTTTAGATTTTGATTTTCCTTAGTTTTTTCTGCCCAGATCCTTTAGTACCCTGTCAAGAATTTTCACCTGAACTTGTTTTGTGAGCTTTGAGTGTTTTAGTGGTTTTCAACGAAGTTTAGACCTAGGGTTTGATTTTTGGATAGGTTTTGTAGTGACTTTGATAGTAGAAAGTTGTCCAGCCTTAGATCTCTCTGGTTAGTCAACCTTCTTAGAAGTCGGGCCTGTCGTAAAGTCTCCTTGTGTGAGCAACTTGCCATTTGAGTTGTTTTGGGTCAAATTTCGATTTGCTTGTTTATAAAGTATTGATTTCCATTTTACAAAGAGAACAAAAAGATTAGAGTTTTGTTTTGACTAGTTTTTGGTTCTGCAATAAGCTAGTCCTTGATTTGATTGTGATCAAGTAAAACACTTTAGAATAATCATTGTTAGTTTTGGCCTCGTTAAACTTGCTTAGAATAAATTTGCCTTTAGTTTGCTTATGAGTGGATTTTCATAGATTTTAATAGTCGTTAAGATTGATTTTTGGTTACGTTAGATTTATTTGCTTTATTAAAAGAAAAATACAAAAACATCTTCTTTAAAAAGTCTTGTTTCAAGTAGCTTTTTGTTTTTGAAAGAAGAAAAGAGTTTTTTCGTGCATGTAAAGAGAGGTTATGTTTTTATGCTTGGAAAAGAAAAACGAATTGTTTCTTTGATTGTCTTCAATTAAGAAGTTGCTTTTATAAAGATTGCATTCTCTCAACTTTTTAGTTAAGCAATTCATCGAAAAAGTAAAGTAGTGGGTAAATCATTCTAGGTGCATTTTGTAGTGGTTTCGAGTCGAGTCAACACACCACTGGTTTCACTTCCATCACCTTTTGACTTAAGAAACAACCTTAAAAGTAACGCTTAAATTAAAATCAATCTAGTAATTTTTATTTTTCTAGGGCTCTGAAACACCAACATAGCTTAGGCTAGGGTCTTGGAGTAGGTGAGTACTTAACTCTCCAAGACTACAAAACCAAACAGATAGTCTATCTTGAGTAGAACAAATCCAATTGTTTCAGTTACATTCTGGGAAAGCTCCTCTTAAAGGAGAAGCACGAGCTCGTGTCCGAACCAGTGAGGGGATCATTCCTCCCTTGTTGGGAACGACGCCAGACAGTACGTATTAAAAACGGTAAACCTCGGATTAACCATTGTCGAGGAGCCAGGGGTCACTTATCGGTAAACCTTGGATTACTGTCAAGGAGCCGGTAAGGGGATTGAGCTTGTTACTCTGCCCTTGCGTGCTGTCGGAGTTTAGACTGTTCCCCCAGGTGTAATTGTTGTGATTGGTAACCTTAGTGGCCATAATATCTAGGATTCTACCCAAGGTGACGGTGGAGGGAAGGTCCCACTGTACCTGGAGCAGACGTCGGCTATACTCACTTGGATTTTCTGGGGGGTTCGCTTCACTTCGAGACGGTTAAAGTGGAGAAACTTGGTCCAGTCTATTCATTAAGCAGGTTGTCGGCGTAACTGTTCCACCCACCATTTCTGTACTGAATCCTGCGAGGTTGGACCTAATCACCAACTAGCGCTTTTGGTCCGGAAGATACTGTTTGTGTGTGCTTTGACGCTCTAGATTATTTAGGTGTGTGCTTCAAATTTGTTTGGTTCTTTAGAAGACTTTAGGTGGTTTGATTTGAAATTTTTACTTTGTTTTCGTGTGTTGTAGTTAAAAATCATTAATTGTGGCGGAATTACCGAGACGGTCCCGTCGAATTGCGGGCCAGTCTCCTGAAGTTGTTTCTGTGGCCGAATTGTTGAGAAGATCCCGTAGACTTAGGGGATCCCCTCCTCGAGACGACCCAGGTAATTTAGAAGGGTTAAAGGTCCTTGTAACTCCTCCTAGTGACAGTAGAGTAGGCTCACCTGAAGAAGGAGAATCTTCCTTGGTAGTCCATCCAGATTACCAAAGTTTAGAAACAGGTTACAATCCCGAAGCTGTTACAGTTTCCGAGCTTGCTGGTAGTTTTTCATCTGCCAGTGAAACAGGCGAAGAACCTGAAATTTCCGAACCTGTTACTCCAACTCCTAGTGTTCCTGATTCACCAAGAATAGAAAGAATTATCACCGAAAATCTTCCTGTTGGATTAATTGCTATAGAAGAACTTGTTCCAGAAGAAGAAATAGGCGTTTCTGATTCTGAAGATCTAATTACCCTTGATCTAAGGGAGCGTGAATCCATCTTTTACAGTCCTCCTAGAAGTGAATCTTGGTACCTTGCATTAACCAATTTTTTAGACAACTCAGTAGGTTTTTCTACACCTCGTACTCCTTTTCCACCTAGAGGAATTCATTCTCCTGTAAATATGTCTGGTCAGTCATCTGTGTTTTCGCAAAGTCCCGAATCATTTTTACATGGCGGTCCTTCTGTTCCTACTGGGTATCAATCACTTTCTGGTACCTTTGCGGGAGCATCTCCTCAACCCATTGATCATGGGTTATTAGTTGGAAACAGTGGTAATGTACCATTGAGTATAGGTGACGTTTATATGATGTCAGGTTCAACTCCCATTAACCAACCTCAAGGTGGCCAATTACCGCCTGGGGGGCAACCTTCGTTAATGCCTGGGGGGCAACCTCAAGGTACTTCATTCGTGACTGGGGGGCAACCTCAAGGGTATCAACCCCAGCCTCAATATGTACCCCAAAGTCAACCTCAGTATCAATATCAACCTCAAGGATGGCAACCTCAAGGATGGCAACCCCAAGGGTATCAACCTCAAGGATAGCTCCCTTATTGATGGGATAAGTTCCCCCTTAATAGAGATACATGAACCAACTGGAGGCGCATCCATTTCATCAAACCGACCTCTAGAATGTTCTAGAAGTAACCACAAGTAACTTTTTCAAGATAAAACTCGCGCATTTTGCCTTTTACAGAGGGACGCACCTGTCCCTTAACATACAGAGCGTCCATGGACGCAGATTTTGTGAACATGGTCAGCGTCCCCGCAGGTAAGGCTAGAGAGAACCTGCGACCCCAGAGATAAACATAGTTTTTACAAGACTTTCTCTCTTCTTTGAGTTTGAGATGGATAACAGAGGCATGAGACTTGCCTAAGAGGGTAGCATGACTGTTGATTTGAGCCATACTAACTGTAAGTAGTCAAGGTGACATTTTTTAGTGTAACAGATTGCCCCCTAAAGTGCGAAGCCTAGAATAGAGTAGGGTTTTGTAATTCTAGGAAGGGTGAAGCGCTTTATCATTTCAAGGATTGTCTTGTGGATGGCCTGGTTGGAACCTGCAATTTTCAACACAAAATACATGGATAAGATTATATCATCACTGAGGTAGGCATTCCCATACTCAGATTCAAAACTTTAACTAATGGACTAACTATTCTGATACAGGAATGATCTTGCAGTACATCATTTTTATAGACTTTTGTAGACACAGTATGGACGCAGCCATCTGTTTATGATTAGTCTACATAGATAATGAATACAAAACTCCTCGCAGCCTGGATGGTAGAAACTAGATCCAGGGTCTTCACTTCTACTTCCCGAATTGGTACGATTCTAGCCATGTGATTAAATGATTCGATGTCGAACATGTTAGAAACCACTTGATTACCAGTCGATGATGCAAACTGTTAACAAGCGTGAGAGAAACCACCAGTAATGTCAATGGTTCTCAAAGTACCAAGCACAACCCGTGAAATGTGAATAGATGTTTTGATGTCGAACACTTCACGGAATCCTTTGATCGAAAGTCAATGATGTAAACTGACGTCAAAGGCGAGAAACCTGCCATTGATGCATGCAGACTTCAAGGTACTGTCGATTCCTAAGTCATCTTTCTAGATAATGTGTCGATGTCGATAGAAAGCAACCCGTTGCAGGCAAGCCCACAACACGAAATCATTGTTCAAGTTGAAGAAATGTTGCTGTAAGGACTGACTCAGGGATGGTCAAATGGATGACAAGTATTTTGCAGATGAAAGTTTTTCTTGCAGACCTCTTGAACACATAACGACACAACAGATGGCTTGGTGACGAATAACTCAAAGTTAATCCCCGGAACCCGGTTAAAGACTTTCAAAGTGGTTTGGTCAACTGTGAGGTAAAAGATTTCCCAACCCAGGTGAATGAAAAGTGTCGTGTTCAAGAGTGGTAATAAAGTTTCTTCTGAGACAAAAGGTGACAAACAGGTTCATTCTTCTCTCTTTTCCCCTACCATTTCTGGCAAGTACCTCTTTATTTTTAACAAGCTTGAGGAGGATAACATATGCTTGATTATAAGCTCATCCTTCGGACGAGTCCAACCTAGTTTAAATTCGAACCCTAGGAAGGAGTGGTTCGTTCCTGTTTGTAATTGAACAGGTCCTTTACTGTAAAAGTTTAACGAGCCCAGTATAGGAGAAACTCGGCGTTTTTCAATTTTAGAGAGTCTGAAAAAACTTAAGGAAACTCCACGTTGAACTTTTTCGTAAATTTGTGTCCCTCAAGCCCGAAAAAGTATAAAATAATACCTGGGGGAACCGCTTGATCTTGCGACCAAGGAGTACTTTCATAATAGTGTCGTTGACCTGAAAAGTAAAAAGCGATCAAGGACACGTCGTTTTATTTCCTTATCGAGTTTGAAACGACAAAAACCCGACAATCTTTTCCTGATTTTACGGTCAGAAAAGAGCTAAAAGGGGACCGTCTTTTAATTCCGTTTTAACGAGTGTAAAAGAAACGCTCGGCGATCTTTTCATTTTTTAGGAGTCAGAAAAGGGCTTAAAAGATGACTCTGATATTTTGTTTGTGAAAAAATTACAATTTCCCTCGAAATCCCTTTGTCCTGCACAAAAGCAACACATTACTCATACCTGTTTAAAATAGGCAAAAATACATTAAAAAACATCTTTTCATGGTAAAAAATGAACTAATTCATCCAAAAAACCTATAAAAAGACCTTTTACCATGTCATTTTTACCGTTTCACTGTTGAAGTTGAAAAAGGAGCTTTTGACAAGAAACTTCCCGTGGTCGCTGCGGAAAATCTGACCGTCGGAATCGAACGCCGTTTCATCCAGGTATTTTACACATCCTACTCTGCATTTCTATCTGTTTAGAATTAATTTTTAGGTTTTAGTTTTATTTTTTGGGGGGGTTTTGGTTTTGGAATGCGCCTCTCGGCGGACGCAGGTGCCCTTCGGGTGACCTGCGTCCCCCGACTTTTTCTCATACGGGAAAACGGTCGGGGGACGCAGCCTGCCTTCAGGCCAGCTGCGTCCGGACGCCCTGTGCTACAAAGCTGGGGTGCGTCTTCCGAGAAACGCGCATTTCAAAACCCCAACTCCCCCAAAAAGCTACCAAAAATCCTCAAATCAATTTCTAATTTCCTTTTTTGATATGCAGGGCATTAATCATGTTAGACTGGAGAGAGAGAGAGCATGTAGAGGAAGATGAAGCTGCAATAAATCATCAACCTTCTCTGGATGCCCTAAGAGCATGCGGATTATACAAATATTGGACCATACCGGGCATGAGGGGCCAGGTAAGATTCTTGGAATGGCTGGTTGAGCGATGGAACGTTCAAGAACAATGCTTTTACATAGGAGGGCACCAGCTCGAGATAGAGCCCTCGGATGTATACTTTCTCACTGGCTTGCCAAACAGAGGTGAGCAACTCAGTCTTGCGGGGACTAGGCCGGGTGGCCAATCCCTTGATAGTCTCCGCGAGGATTGGTGCACACGTGGGGCTCACCATTCAAAAGGCATAGAGATAAAACACATCACTCTACCGGAACTCAAAGTCATAGCGTTCACGGTTACCAGAATTTGCGGCGCGGCCGCTTTGCACATTGCTTCCGGATCCCAAATGCGGATGGCAATTGACTGTTACCAAGGCACCATTTTCAACTGGTGTGAAGCCGTGTCGGCTCATATGAAGAGCCAACTGACCAAGGCAAAGAACGGACGACTAAAGACTTTTGGATATGGGCCTATAGTCGTGAGCTTTGCCTTGGAGAGAATTCCAATGCTGATCCCTCAGCAACTCACTGTTGATATCTTGGGTCCTCGGGAGCCAAAGCTGATTCGATGGGTTGCGGTGATGGCCCGGCATCCTGACGAGGGTGCGGCAGTGGTTCGATTCTCAGAAAGTTATTTTGACTGGTTAGAGGGCCAGCTTTTTGTGATACAGGACTTTCCGTATGCCGGAATGGATTTTAGAGGTGATCCGGACATGGTTCTTCCACAGGGAGAACAATGGGACGACAGAGGTACTTTTATTTTCACAAGTTTCCTAATTATGTATTTTTTGTAGTTTTTATATATATCGTCTCAAAACTAATAGTAAAACTTTTTCAAAATGCAGATGTTGGTCCACAGCGTCCAGCCAACCTCCGGCCTTATGATAGACTACATCCAGCTGCACCGGTACCGGTCCCACAGGACGCGACAGCAGAAGTACTAGCTGAGTTGGAGCATGATCTAGAGCGTCTCACGGCAGATATACCTGAGACTACTATGGACGACATTCCTATCAGGCTTCAGCGTTTCGTAGTCGCGGTCCCTGGACCGTTTAGGAGATTTTTGCGTAAGGTAGCCCGCGCAGTGGTGTCGTACAGAGAGCACCACCAGTGATTGACTAGTCACTTTTGTAGTCACATGTGACATTTTTGACTTTTTGCACTATCATTTTGCCGATTATAAGGTGTTTTCAACCTATGATCGAAGACGATGTATATATATATTTTTTTGACACACTTCTATCTATATATATCACTATTACCGGCTTATCTTGTTTAACATGTATGATGAAATGTTTTTAAATTTACTTGCATGATTATTATAAATGTCTGTCCAACACTCGAGAAGCAATTGCATCTGCCAATGTATTCAGGGACCTTGGAATATGTTGATATTCAATGTAATCAAATTCACGTTCCAAGAGACGCACTCTCAAAAACAACCTTAATAACACAGGATTTCTAATGGCATAAACTCTATTAAGCTGTAATACAACAAGTTCAGAATCTAACCTCACTATCAAACGTCGAATTCCAAATGAAATAGATTCGGATAATAATTCAACCACTGCACTGTATTCTGCAATGTTATTCGTTGTTTGACCGAGGCTTACCCCATGCATAGAAACTAACTCGTCAGAGGGCGAATAGATAACCCAAGCTGCGGAAGAGATATTCCGTGTATTACGACAAGCACCATCAGCAAATCCAATGTATGTTTGGAGAGGCGTCGACATCTACAATACCAAGATAAGCCAGAATAATGACGAAAAACCACACTCGCTAAGCTAAGCACACTGGCTAAACTAACACACTTGCTAGCTAAAATGGAAATCTAACCTATCTAAAAATTTCTCCATACCCATCATTTTAAGCATAATACCTCTTTAGGTAAAGTCCATTTCTGGGTTTACCCAAAGAGTCCCCATCAAAATCAACTAACTCATAAGCCCCTTTTGCTAGCTTTCGCTTTACAATGTAGGGCCCATGCCACATGGGAACGAATTTTCCGGCACCTAGCTTATCGTTAGCTTGATCATATAATAGTACTAGGTCTCCTTCCGAAAAACTTCGAGGGGTTACATTTTTATCGTACTGAGCTTTCATTCATTTCGCGTGAGTCTCGATAGCTAAAGTAGCGTCACGTCGAGTCTCATCTAATTTAGCCAAGTATAATAACCGTTTCTCCTCTTCGGAAGTGGCTGGAAGTAATTCGACAGCCATTTGAAGTGATGGGATTTCGCATTCAATAGGTAACACAGCTTCTAAGCCATAAACTAGCTGGAAAGGGGTGAAACCTGTTGAATTTTTCACTGAAGTTCGATATGCCCATAGCGCCGAAAATAACATGTTATGCCAATTCGTTCGATGGATACCAATGATCCGTCGAATCATGATGACTAGAACTTTGTTGATTGACTCAACCAAACCGTTGGCTTGCGGATAATAAGGAGTAGAGCTATCGTGGCGCAAACCAAGCTGGCTTGTTAGTTCAGTCATCATGATGTTTCGAAAGTGGCTTCCATGGTCAGTGATGATTGCTTGTGGGACACCAAACCTAGTTATGATATGATTGAATACGAAAACTGCAGCTGTCTTGCCGCTTGCGTCGAATGTAGGCATCGCCTCGGCCCATTTTGTAAAATAATCAACCGCGAGGATGATATACGCATGCCCCCCGGCCGAGTGAGGGTTACAAGTAATAAAGTCAATGCCCCATTTGGCGAATGGACCAGCGGCAATTATAGGGTGGAGAGGAGCAGGTGGAGCGCGCATCTTTCGATCAAACACTTGACAGTTGTGGCATTTTCTGACGGCAAGGATACAATCTTTAAACATAGACGGCCAGAAATAGCCAGCGCGCAACACCTTCTGAGCTGTGGCATACCCAGACATATGACCGCCACATGCTCCAGAGTGACAATCATTCAAAACTCTCTCAGCCTCTTCGTGAGTTAAACAACGTCGAAAAACTAAGTCTGCCCCCCGGCGATAAAGTGTATCTCCGATAATTCTGTATTGCTGGGATCGAAACCGAATTTTTCGACGGTCTTCCTTGGAAGCTTCAGGCCGAAAGGTTTGGGTTTGGAGATAGATGATTATATCCCCATACCACGGATCTAAAGTGCTAATAAGAAACAAAGATTCGTCCGCAATGGACTCTTCTGCCACAGTCTCTGTGTCAGCACTCGGGAAATCACACATCAATTCCGCAAAAACTAAAGATTTCTTAGACTTGGACTTCTCAAACTCCAAGTCGAACTCTTGCAGGATGACAATCCATTTAGAGTACTTGCCCCCTAGCAGTTGTTTTGTCAAAATATAAATCATAGGGTTGCAATCCGAAATAACCGTAGTTTTGCGAAGAAGAATGTAGTGACGAAAACGCTGGACAGCTTGAACGGCTGCCAGGGCCAATTTCTCCACATGCGAATATTTTAGCTCAGTTGGATTCAAGGTCCTACTAAGATAATATATCACATGCTCCGCTCCGAATTCATCTTCTTGAACTAACACCATTCCAATGGTGGAATGCGAAGCTGCGAGGTATAAGAAGTAGTCTTGGTTGTAGTTGGGAGGATGCAATAACGGTGCATGGGTCAACGCGTGTTTTAATGCATCAAAAGATTGTTGGGCAATCTCGTCCCAAAAGAATTGTGCGTTCTGTTTCAACAACCGTGTAAAACCTTTAGTGACCTCGGCGTAGTTTGGGATGAATCGGCGTAAAAAGTTCGCTTTCCCTTGCAAACTTTGGAGTTGGCGCAAACTCGAAGGAGGAGGCAATTTGATGATAGCCTCGACTTTCGAGGGATCGACGCGAATGCCGGCTTTTGAAACAACAAATCCCAGCAATCGACCTGTTTCTATACAGAAAACACACTTGTGGGGATTCAACCGAATTCGATAATGCCTACACCTCATAAAGATTGCTCGTAGGTGGACAAGGTGATCAGCTCGATGTAAAGAATGAGCAGGCAAATCATCGAGATAGGGTTGCACAATGTGCTTGATGTCATGAAATGCATAAGACATCGCCCGTTGAAAAGTAGCGCCGGCGTTCTTAAGCCCAAAAGGTAATTTGCAATAAGCAAATGTCCCCCATGGACAAATGAAGGCCGTTTTTGGTTGATCGGCAGGTAGAATATTGATTTGATTATAGCCTGAGAAACCATCCATGAAGGAAAACATCTCACTTCCGGCACAATCATCAATTATTTGATCGATATAAGGCGTAGGATAGTTGTCTTTTGGACAAGCTCGATTGATATCCCTATAGTCGATATAGATTCTTATTGTTCCTTGTTTTTTATTGACGGGAACAATATTCGATACCCAATCCGTTAACGGGATCGGATAAATGAAACCTGCTTTCAACAGCTTTTCGACTTCTGCTTTAATCGCAGCTGCTTTTCGAGGGTGAATCTGACGCAACCGTTGCCGAATGGGTTTAGCATCCGGGTAGGTTTTGATTTCATGAACAACAATGGCAGGATCGATTCCTGGCATTTCCTCGTAAGACCAGGCAAACACGTCGCGGAATTCTTGGAAAAGGGCCTTGTAAGTTTGGATTTCTTCTAAATACACCTTTTACAACATGAAAACTACAAGTGTTTAGGCTTACCTTATTCCAAAACGCTGTTGTTGAAGTCCGTTCTTGACGATCCGGATGAGCTCCTCCTTCAAGTCAATTCCTGCAACCACAAACAATCAAACAATTACCAAGCACTTGCATTTCATATAATAAAACATATATTCAACATGCAGACCAAGGAACACATGAAATAACTCATTAACACAAGCTATTGAGAAAAATAAACCAGTTTGTATTAATAACGAAACAAAGAAACTCTTACAACCTGGCCTTGGTGTTGTGCAAGTTCCTCCCAGGGTCCATCAAGGGTTTTCCTCTACTTTGACAAAGCTCACCCTCTTCCAAGTAGAATCAAGTAAAGACAATCTCTCCTCACAAAGGCTCTAATGGAAGACCTAAATCCTGCAGCATTTACCCAAAGAAAATGTATAGCTCCAACCTCCTCTCCCTCTGGCTCAATGTCTTTATTTATAGTGCTATAAAGAGGTTATTCAGGTCCACTATCAATGGGATCATCCCCCTCTTTGGGTGGGATAGCTCCCTTATTGATGGGATAAGTTCCCCCTTAATAGAGATACATGAACCAACTGGAGGCGCATCCATTTCATCAAACCGACCTCTAGAATGTTCTAGAAGTAACCACAAGTAACTTTTTCAAGATAAAACTCGCGCATTTTGCCTTTTACAGAGGGACGCACCTGTCCCTTAACATACAGAGCGTCCATGGACGCAGATTTTGTGAACATGGTCAGCATCCCCGCAGGTAAGGCTAGAGAGAACCTGCGACCCCAGAGATAAACATAGTTTTTACAAGACTTTCTCTCTTCTTTGAGTTTGAGATGGATAACAGAGGCATGAGACTTGCCTAAGAGGGTAGCATGACTGTTGATTTGAGCCATACTAACTGTAAGTAGTCAAGGTGACATTTTTTAGTGTAACAGATTGCCCCCTAAAGTGCGAAGCCTGGAATAGAGTAGGGTTTTGTAATTCTAGGAAGGGTGAAGCGCTTTATCATTTCAAGGATTGTCTTGTGGATGGCCTGGTTGGAACCTGCAATTTTCAACACAAAATACATGGATAAGATTATATCATCACTGAGGTAGGCATTCCCATACTCAGATTCAAAACTTTAACTAATGGACTAACTATTCTGATACAGGAATGATCTTGCAGTACATCATTTTTATAGACTTTTGTAGACACAGTATGGACGCAGCCATCTGTTTATGATTAGTCTACATAGATAATGAATACAAAACTCCTCGCAGCCTGGATGGTAGAAACTAGATCCAGGGTCTTCACTTCTACTTCGCGAATTGGTACGATTCTAGCCATGTGATTAAATGATTCGATGTTGAACATGTTAGAAACCACTTGATTACCAGTCGATGATGCAAACTGTTAACAAGCGTGAGAGAAACCACCAGTAATGTCAATGGTTCTCAAAGTACCAAGCACAACCCGTGAAATGTGAATAGATGTTTTGATGTCGAACACTTCACGGAATCCTTTGATCGAAAGTCAATGATGTAAACTGACGTCAAAGGCGAGAAACCTGCCATTGATGCATGCAGACTTCAAGGTACTGTCGATTCCTAAGTCATATTTCTAGATAATGTGTCGATGTCGATAGAAAGCAACCCGTTGCAGGCAAGCCCACAACACGAAATCATTGTTCAAGTTGAAGAAATGTTGCTGTAAGGACTACCTTAGTGATGATATAATCTTATCCATGTATTTTGTGTTGAAAATTGCAGGTTCCAACCAGGCCATCCACAAGACAATCCTTGAAATGATAAAGCGCTTCACCCTTCCTAGAATTACAAAACCCTACTCTATTCCAGGCTTCGCACTTTAGGGGGCAATCTGTTACACTAAAAAATGTCACCTTGACTACTTACAGTTAGTATGGCTCAAATCAACAGTCATGCTACCCTCTTAGGCAAGTCTCATGCCTCTGTTATCCATCTCAAACTCAAAGAAGAGAGAAAGTCTTGTAAAAACTATGTTTATCTCTGGGGTCGCAGGTTCTCTCTAGCCTTACCTGCGGGGACGCTGACCATGTTCACAAAATCTGCGTCCATGGACGCTCTGTATGTTAAGGGACAGGTGCGTCCCTCTGTAAAAGGCAAAATGCGCGAGTTTTAACTTGAAAAAGTTACTTGTGGTTACTTCTAGAACATTCTAGAGGTCGGTTTGATGAAATGGATGCGCCTCCAGTTGGTTCATGTATCTCTATTAAGGGGGAACTTATCCCATCAATAAGGGAGCTATCCCACCCAAAGAGGGGGATGATCCCATTGATAGTGGACCTGAATAACCTCTTTACAGCACTATAAATAAAGACATTGAGCCAGAGGGAGAGGAGGTTGGAGCTATACATTTTCTTTGGGTAAATGCTGCAGGATTTAGGTCTTCCATTAGAGCCTTTGTGAGGAGAGATTGTCTTTACTTGATTCTACTTGGAAGAGGGTGAGCTTTGTCAAAGTAGAGGAAAACCCTTGATGGACCCTGGGAGGAACTTGCACAACACCAAGGCCAGGTTGTAAGAGTTTCTTTGTTTCGTTATTAATACAAACTGGTTTATTTTTCTCAATAGCTTGTGTTAATGAGTTATTTCATGTGTTCCTTGGTCTGCATGTTGAATATATGTTTTATTATATGAAATGCAAGTGCTTGGTAATTGTTTGATTGTTTGTGGTTGCAGGAATTGACTTGAAGGAGGAGCTCATCCGGATCGTCAAGAACGGACTTCAACAACAGCATTTTGGAATAAGGTAAGCCTAAACACTTGTAGTTTTCATCTTGTAAAAGGTGTATTTAGAGAAAGATCACTCCATTTTGTCTTGTTTGTCATTAGAATGTCTTAGACTTCTAGGAAGGTCAGCTGTGTCCGCACCCTTGACCAATTCCGTGTGACACACCATACCAGAGCTCATGAGGAGTTTGAGTGCTGTTCACTCGGACATTTGTTTTGTTGAGAATAACAACTGCAACATATGCGGCTTCACCCCAGAAAGTTGCGGGAGTTCCAGACTCATCCAGCATAGCACGAGCCATTTGTTGGACTGTTCTGTTCATCCTTTCCACCACTCCATTTTGCTGAGGAGTTATAGCTGTAGAGAATTCTCTTCTTATCCCATTTTCTTCACAGAAATCGAAAAATTAATTTGAGGTAAACTCCCCACCTCTGTCAGACCTGAGGCACTTAATTTTGTAACCTGATTCATTTTCAACCAAGGCTTTGAAGGATTTGAATTTCTCGAATGCTTCGTCTTTATGCTTCATAAGTCCTAACCAAACAAACCTGGAGAAATCGTCAATGAATAATATCAAGTATTCTTCTCTTCGAGGTGTCTTTTTCCTAAATGGACCACATACATCTGTATGGACTAGCTCAAGAGGCATGCTAGCTGATCCTTCCTTCTCTGGAAAGTTAGTTCTGGTTTTCTTTCCAAACTGACATGATTTGCATATGGTGTTGTCTGGAATTTTGATATCTGGAAGACCACGAACTGCCTGATATTTGCATGCTTTCCTTATTTGTGAAAAGCTTAGATGCCCCAACCTTCGGTGCCATAACCAGTGTTCATCATCCTTGCTCAAATAGCATTGTTGTTGTCCTTCTTCAAATATGTATAGATTATTTGGAGTTCTTCTACCTTTGATCACTGTTTCACCTGTATCAAGATCACGAACACGACATCCGTTTGATCTAAATATCACCTCGGTTCCTTGATCACACATCTGGCTGACACTTAGAAGATTATGCTTCAATCCATCAACATACAAAACATTTCCAGCTTTGACCTTTTCTTTTAACTGAGCAGTGCCTTTTCCTTTTATAGCTGCAGGAGTATCATTTCCAAAAGAAACTTCTTTCCCTTTTCTAAAGCAGAATATGATTCAAGTTTTTCTTTATCACCTGTCATATGTTTCGAACATCCACTGTCAATGTACCATAGATTTTCTTGTCCTTCTGCATAAAATGCTATCCCACATCTTTCTGTTTGTGGTTCCTTTATTCTCCATGTTCTGGTGCTTGAGGCTTGTTCCTTTGTCTGCTGAAACCTGCTCCTGCATTCAGAATCTTCATGACCAAATTTATTGCAAATAGAACATTCAACTTCATTTTCAAGAGCCGAAAAGTTGTTATAGGTCCTTTTTGTAATCCCGATCATACTTCTTTGTTTTTGAGCTTCTCTAGTCATGATTGTTTTATATGCAACACATTGAGCTACTTTGTGACCGAAGTTATGGCAAGAGAAACATTGCCCATTGAAGAAACTTCTGCGATTATCAAATCTATCGGCCAAATGATTGTAATTTCTATTGTCATCCATTCTTGAAGCAAATTGAGAAGATTTTACCTGTGGCTGGTTGTAGCTTTTGTTCATCCTTAAGACAGATTGCCCCTGGTTTACCTGATAGTCTTTGTTCGTTCTTGATGTAATTCGTCCTTGCTTTACCTGGTGCTCTCCATTATGCTTTTGCTCATTCCTTCTTGCTGCATCAAGATAACTCTTTGAGGTGGATGCTTGAGATGTTTCTCCATTATACCCTAGACCTGTCTTGTTTAGCGGAGAACGCTGTACATTGATGATCTCATCTAGAGTTTCAGATCCTTTGACAAAGTTAAGATTAATAGCCTTTGTTTTCTCAATTTCTTTTCTAAGGTCAACAATTTCACCTTCTAACTTTTCAAGGTATTTTTATTTTTCATCAATTTGAAATTGTAGAGTATCAATGATCATATTCTTTTCTTCTATACATGTCTTAAGTCTAGAAATATCTTCATAAAAACTATCCACATCTATAGCATCCATGTAATCATCATCTTCAAATGCCATTAAAAGTTTATAGTCATTACCTCGTTCATCTTCATCACTATTTGATAGACCATCACTGTCTTCATGAGTGTAGTAGCTTTTCTTGTTTGCATTCTGTTTCTTGTTCCATCTAGCAGGTTCCTTTCCTTTGTCAATCTTATCCTTATGAGGACATTTGGCAACATAATGACCTACTCTTCCACAAGCAAAACATTTAAAAGGTAGCTTACCTCTGAACCTTCCAGTACCGCGTTGAAGATTTCTGACAAAATTTGATTCTTCTTCTTCTTCTGGCACGTGACTTGATTCATAGTAGTCTCCTTTTCCTGAAGCCTTAAAAGCAGCTTCTCTCCTGTCTGATGGACCTCCTTTTCTCATTTCATAAGCAGTTAGAATTCCGTGTAGCTGAGACATAGTAAGAGTTCGTAGATTTTCCTTTTCTTCTATTGCAGATACTTTAGATTCAAACTTGGGGGACAATGATCTTAGGACTTTTTCAACCACAACAACCTCTTTTATTTCTTCACCCAAGTTTTTCATACAATTAACAATCTCATCTACCCGAAGGAAATAGTTAGCCACACTTTCATCATTATACATTCTGAGATTCTCATACTGAATCCTAAGGGTTTGAAGTTTTTCACGTTTTACCTGTTCATCTCCTTCGTAGCTCAAAACAATCTTGTCCCATATTTCTTTTGCAGATTTATATTGCATAACCTTCACGAATTCAGATTGAGATAGACATCCTAGAAGAGTATTAACTGCCTTTGCATTTGTTTCATATTTATTCTTCTCAGCTCAATCTGTAGGAGTAGCTGATGGAAAAGTATACCCTGTTTCTATAATGTCCCATACTTCTGTACCCAAAGATTGAAGATAGGCAGTAACTCTTACCTTCCAATATACGAAGTTTGTCCCATCAAAAATCGGTGGCCTGATTGATGCTTCCCTCTCGTAGTTGCTCATGATGTTAGATCTTCCTTCAAGCGATCAAGCTTCTTCAGCAGGACCTGCTCTGATACCAATTGTTGGAAATAATACTGAGAGGGGGGGGGGGGTGAATCAGTATTATCAGATCAATATAACTTTTCACTTTCCATATTAAGATTCATATGTGATGCAACAAGTATATATCCAGTAAACATATGCTTCAGTTAGTTGATCTCTAATGAGTGCATCAGAACATTATTAACTATATGAGCAGTAAATCGAAGCAGTAAAATAGAACAGATCATCACACACAAGAAGCACACATGAACACCATGATGTAAGGTGGAAACCCAATGTGGGTGAAAACCACCTGCTGCAAGTCGTCTCAATCTTATTTAATAAGAAATACCTTTTACAATAGTTCTGTACTGGTGCAGACTTATACCAGTACATAGGCTTCTACCTGCAGAAGGCTACAACCTTCTCTCGTTCTCCAGACTCTCCTGGAAGGGAGCTACAACCCCCATAGTTCTTGTACTAGCCGATCCATTTACTAGTACGCAGGCTGCTACCTGATACAATGCTCCAAAGTTTTCAACTGCTACTGGAAGGGAGCTACCACCCCCTTAGCTCTTGTACTAGCTAAGATACTAGTACGTAGGCGCCGGCCTACAATCTTCTCTCCTCCAGGTACCACGTTTCATACATTTTCAGACTGGATACACCTGAAGCACAACACATAATCTGAAAGGCCACGTTTCATCCAATTTTCATATTGGACCCATTAATATCATTGAAGTACATAATCAATCAATCTTCTGAATCACCTAATCACCAGATCAATACATATACAAGGATAATATGTGTGTTAGCAACCCGATCTAGTCCAATAGATCACATAAGTATGAGTCATTATGATCCTGATCCATTATTAGATCTCATTCATCAACACAATCAATCAAACTGAATATGTAGAATACTGACACCATTAAATAGTCATCAGAAAACATCAACAACCTGAACCACCTGTAACTTTAAACACCATAGCTCAAATGGTATACGCTACTACAATGAACCAAACCTTCGTACATACGCGCTTTCACCAAAGCCAACCCACGTACAGATATATAAATATTCAATCATGACTTGCAGCGATTTCAAACTTAAGTTATACCCAGTTCAGATCATTACAAGCGTTAGTATACAGATCTAGAATAAGCATAATCAACTATATAGAGATAGTTCATTTCAAGCCATTTGATCCCGATCTATCCTTAGATCTAGTTCTCCATCAACTGGTGAGATCCCTCTTTAACTCAGATCCAGATCTGCACCATAACCCAATCACAGTATTCCAGATCTAGCACTTTATCAGATATTCAATAATTCAGATGATGCTTTGCCAAATGATCTCCTTCCTCTTTTATAGCCTTAGTCCTTTCTCAATACCACGGTCCAAAACCATAGGATCAAAAAAACTGTTGGACTAATACCATGAACCAACCATGAAAGTGCGTGAGATCAACACTTTTGGATGCAATACCACGGACCAAAACCATAGGATCAAAAACTGTCGGACTAATACCATGAACCAACCATGAAAGTGCGTGAGATCAACACTTTTGGATGCAATACCACGGACCAAAACCATAGGATCAAAAACTGTCGGACTAATACCATGAACCAACCATGAAAGTGTGTGAACTTTTCTCTTGCATGAAAGTGCATAAACTTTTCTCTACATGAAATAAACTTTTCTCTACATAAAAGTGCGTGAACATTTCTCTACATGAAATAAACTCTTCTCTGCATAAAAGTGCGTGAACTTTTCTCTACATGAAATAAACTTTTCTCTGCATAAAAGTGCGTGAACTTTTCTCTACATGGAATAAACTTTTCTCTGCATAAAAGTGCGTGAACTTTTCTCTACATGGAATAAACTTTTCTCTGCCTAAAAGTGCGTGAACTTTTCTCTACATGAAGGAAACTTTGTTGCACTATAATTTATCAAATAAATTTGCTGCACTATAATTTATCATTTGTGTGATTTGCCATCAAGGACAACACTTGTCTCATAATGCCAACAGGTATGCCATTGTCACGTTCTTGGGGGGCTAAGTTACAAGGTACACTTCAAATGGATATGATGTATGCTACAATACCAATATTTGGCCAACCAAGGAGATTGTATAGAGAAACCTTAATGAAATATATGGTGAGTAGCCAAGAAAAGCTAGACAATTACCCCCTCTACTCTGTCCATACTAATCTTGATTCCTTCATACTATACAATGATGGAGACATAGATAAGCAGGTCACTTAGGAAGAAAGTGATCTTAATAAATGACATAACACATAAATACCCATTATCTAACATGACCCTGAAACATAACCACTCTGGAATATGAATTTTAATGGCTCATGTGGTAAAGCAGGATTAGGAGTAGGAGTCTGGTTGTACTATTCAAAAACTAATAAGGCTGAAGGTCATTCTTACAAATTAAGCTTTCTATGTACAAACAACATAGCAGAATATGAGGAATTATTTTTAGGCTTGAAACTGCTTAAAAAAGTAGGTGCTAAGAGAATTTATGTTCAAGGAGATTCAAAACTGATCATAAAACAAATTAAAGGACAATACTCTGCAAAACATCCTAGATTGAGAGAATATTGAAATGCTATGATTGATTTTATCAAAGCATTAGAAGAGTATGACCTTGCTATTATCCCTAGGCTCTAGAATTCCCTGGCCAATGGATTAGCTTTTTCAGTCAGCACCTGCAAATTACCTCATCCAATAAACAATACACAATTGAAGTGAAACACCATCCTGTAGTGCTTGATAACATGAGATACTGACAAGTTTTTGGAAATGATAAAAAAATTGAGAGTTTTCTACAATCAAAAGATGAACTTGAGGATAGCAACATAGATCTGGAATATGAACTAGAAAGTCAAACTGATGTACATATTAGTATAGAACAACCTGCTGTTTCTGATGGGAAAATTTCTATAAATAAAACTCTACATAAAACTGAAATACATAAAGATCCAGAAAATGAAGAATTCAAAGTACTTCAACTCAAGGATAATGTTTTACCTAGAGGGCTTGCCCCTTTGGAGGAGTTGTTTGACTTTAATGATGTTGCTAGAAAGCCAAAAATGGAACCAACAGGAACAAACATTGAGGAATGCAACATAGGCAGTGAACAAAATATCAAAATTATAAAATTGTCAAAGGTATATATCTCTATTCAAAGAATTCATAGATGTATTTGCTCGGAGCTATGAGAATTTAAAAGCTTATGATACTAGCATTATAAAACATAAAATTCCAATCAGAGAAGACCAAAAACCATTTAAGCAAAAATTGCGTAGGATAAACCCTGTCCTAACGCCCTTGATTGAAAAGGAAATCAAGAAAACGTATGAGGCTAAGATCATAGTCCCAATTAGATATACTAAATGGGTATCCAATATTGTGCCTACAAGGAAGAAAATTGGTGAAATAAGATTGCGCATTAACTTTAGGAATTTAAACAAGGTTTCCCTTAAGGACAACTATCCCTTACCAAAGATGGATCATATACTACAAAGGGTAGTGCATTCTAGTAGGATTTCCTTGTTAGATGGGTTTTCAGGGTATAATCAAGTTTTGGTGCATCTTGATGATCAAGATAAAATTTCTTTTACTATTCCTTGGGGAACTTTCATATATGTGAAAATGGCCTTTGGATTAATGAATGCTGGTGGTACTTTCCAGAGAGCAATGGAAATTTCTTTTTCAGATGAAATTGGGCATTTCATTGTGATTTATCTTGATGATATCATTGTTTTTCAAAGACTGATGAAGAACACCTAGCCCATCTAAGAAGAGTATTTGAAAAATGTAGAAATTTTGGTGTCTCACTAAATCCCAAGAAAACATTGTTTGGTCTTGAAGAAGGAAAACTTTTAGGCCACATCTTCTCCAAATATGGAATCATAATTGGCCCCAATAGGATTGAAGGTATACTTAAAATAAGTCATCCAAGAAACATGAAATAACTTCAATCTTTTATTGGAAAAAACATTTTTTTGAGAAGATTTATACCAAATCTTGCTGAACTACTCAGAAATATAACAAATATGCTTAAAAAAGACACAAAAATGAAATGGATTGTTGTAGCCAAACAATATTTTGATCTAGTCAAACATGCATTAACACAATCTCTAGTTTTGATCAGCCCAGATTTCACAAAAGATTTTATTATCTTTTCTTTTGCATCTGGACATACTATTGTTGCTGTGCTATTATAGAAAAATAAAGAAGGATATGAACAACCAATAGAATTCTTTAGAAAAGCTCTAAGAGATGCTTATTTGAAGTACAATATCATGGAGAAGAAGGAATTTTATCTAGTCAAAGCAATAAAATATTTCAGAGTTTACATTTTACATTCTCATATCATTGCTTATGTGCCCAATATAGTTGTCAAAGATATTCTCACACAAAATGGACCTGATGGGAAGAGAGGCAAATGGATAGCTGTGATCCTGGAATATGAAATAGAAATCAAGCCCACCAAGTTGATCAAAGGACAGGGATTAGCCAAATTGATGGCTGAATCAAATTTCAATGCATTAGACATCAACATGGTATTTTTTTTGGACGATCTTGAGGAACTAGTGACTCCACCAATAGATGAAGCATATATAAACTCCCCTTGGTATGCAGACCTTTCATATATTCTATTCAATTTGAATGATCCTCTTGGATTATCCAAAGCAAAGGCCATATTTCTAAAATTAAAAGCAGTTAAGTTTTGCATTATTGATAGTACATTATATTGGAAAGAAGCCGGAGGTGTCTTACTCAGATGTTTGTTAAAGGATGATGCTAACAAAGTTATGCAAGAATTACATGAAGGTGACTGTGGAGGCCATCTTTTTTGGAAAACAACTGCTAACAAAATCCTTAGGGATGGTTTCTATTGGCCTACACTTTTCTCAGACATCCATAAAATGGTAACTGCTTGCCATAAATTCCAAATCTTTGAAGGGAAGAGAAAATTATTACCCTTTCCCTGAAACCCATCTCTGTTGAAAGTCCTTTCCAATAGTGGGGATTGGATTTCATTGGTGAAATTCATCCTCCATCCTCTGCCCAACACAAATGGATCCTGACTGCCACAGACTACTTTACCAAATGGATAGAAGCCATCCCTTCAAGAGCTGCTACTGATTCTGTCATCATAAAATTCCTTGAAACCAATATCCTTTCCAGATTTGGCTGTCCTAGGAAATTGATCACTGATAATGTTGTAACTTTCAAATCAAAGAAGATGGTGGGATTTTGCCACAAATACCATATCTCTTTGAGTCATTCAACAACCTATTACCCTCAAGGTAATGGGTTGGATGAATCCTCAAACAAAATTTTGGTAAACATCCTTAAGAAGACATTGGAAGAAAATAAGAAGTCATGGCATAATAAACTGATCTATGCATTATGGGCTAATAGATTGACTACAAAGAAATCCATTGGCATGTCCCCATTTCAACTGTTTTATGGAATAGATGCAGTTTTCCCTTCTTCCATGGGAGTGCTAGTCATGAAGATATTTCAAGAGATACAAATTGAGCCCAATGATATACAAAGAAGGATAAATCAGACAATTCAATTGCAGTAGTCTAGAGAAGAGGTATACAATAGAACTCAGGTTGTCCAAGAAAACATAAAGATTTTTTTGACAAAAGAACCATCACTGATGATTTCAACTTGGGAGACAAAGTGCTAAAATGGGACTCAAGAAGAGAAGATAAAGGAAAGCATGGAAAATTTGAAAATCTTTGGAAGGGTCCATATATTATTTCTACTTTTAGAGGGAATAATTCATTTTTCCTCAAAGAATTGGATGGAACAGAATTGCCAGGAGGTCCTGTCAATGGCAGGATGCTGAAGCATTACTTTTCATGAGCACATGAATTTCCTCAATCCATTGTAAATATCACAATGTTTTAGGTTTTTAGTTGAATAATTCATTTGAAAAAAGGAAATAAGATTGAAGATAATGTATATATGGAGGACTCAAGGCTACTGGTCATGTGTTCTTGACACTTCAAACTAAGAAGTGCCATCCCCAGCTAGAGCCAATTTTAGGGTCATATCATTTATAGGATCTCAAGGTGATTGAGTATTTCACAGTTTGTAGATTTGAAATTGATCATAGATTTCAATATTCAATTTATTTCACAAAAAAAAGGAGAAAAGAAAAGAAATGAAAAGAGGGTATAAAAAAAAAAGAAAGAGAAAAAAACAAAAGAAAAATGAGAAGAAAAGAAAACCCCAAATGTTGTTCAATTCATACAGTCTAAGCATGATTGAACAAATTTCAATTTTTGTTGATAGGGTAGAAAATAAATATTTGCCAAATAGTTTAAGCTTGGCAAATCAGTAGCTAGGTAGAAATGAAATTGGTTCAATTGTTCAATCTGGACGAATGGAAGAGATAAGTGATAGAGTAGTTTAGAAATAAAAAGAGAAAGTGAAAAAAGGTGTGCAAGTCCAAATGCACCCTGCCAATGAAAAAAAAAAATGTTAGATTAGAAAAATAAAGGGTAGGTAGGTTGAAAAGAATTACAAAGGAAAAAGACATGAAAATCTCTTTAAAGTTTTATGACATATCTCATGTTTTTTCCTAATGTTGGAAAAAGAAATTAAAAAGGGCAAGGGATCTCATATCATTATTCCTAACTTTATCCTATACTCCTATACCCCACTCCCCTATTAATTTTCCTACCCCACCACTCACCTACCCGTCACATAAAATGTTACTCACCCCTCACCTCTCATCTAATCTCCACACCCGTCATACAATCTAATGACCCATATGACTTTCCGACCCCCCCTCACCCTCCGAAGGTTAATGTCGGGGGTGGGGGGGGGGTGTCCAAAAACAGTAGTTTCAGACCACTTATATGTCACACTCTTGGGATTTCGCACCCCCCTGCTCATTCCACTTACCACTCCAAAGTCCCCCTAGAAAGTGGTTTCCGCATTTCATCAAACCACCTTCCTCCTTTATGACAGTTCACCAAGCTTGCCACCCTATGATGCCACTCTGTCCCATTCTGCTATCACCTCCATTCCCATGCTATGCCATTGCGCATTCAATTGGCTATACTCTTAGCCAAAAAACTCGCGCCACTTCAGGTCAATCCAACGGAAATTCTCTGAAAGATAAAAATGCACGATTTCCCACCCATTTACAAATTTTAATGTGCTCTCTCTACTTACAGGTGCAAGTCAAGATTCATTCAGGCATATATAGAGAAAGCAATGAGTACATTGAAAAAAAAAACATAGTTGCAGAAGGCTCCATTTTTCTGCATTGATCAAACATTCCCCTTCTTGAATCCCACTTCCTGTTCATTCACTTTCTTTTTCCCTCTTTGAGTTCCTGTTTCTTCTCATCCCTTTCTATTGCAGTTCAACTGCAAATTCAACACAATTCAGGTTTAAAATTTGAAGAAGACAATGATGCCACCAAAGAGGAAAGAACAGGAGGTGTTCAATCCAATGGTGCACCCACCAGTGGACTTAGACCACATTCCAATGGCAAACAAAGACTTCAAAATACATGAGACACTCTCAGAATTTGATCTATTTGACATCTACTACCGGTGGGAGGAAAAATTTGTTGATGAAGTGGATGACATAGGGCTCTGGGACACCAATTTTCCTTTCTATATCTTTCCAAAAACCCATAGCTACCCAGAGCTAATAAGAAAATGCCACTCATGCTATAACCCACATCAAAGGGCAGTAATAGCCCCAACAGTTTACCATTTATGCCAAATCTATAATGAAGATGATGCAGGCTCCTATCATTGAAGGAACCACTCCCTTTTCCCATGAGATCCTTAGTGAAATGCATCAGAGGCTAGACTTCACCAAAAGAGCTAAAACCTTAGAACTCTTCATGACTGAGCAAACCCCACTGCCTAGAAAGAATCCTCCTTATTCCTCCTCTACTTTCCCTGATAGGACTAGACATATAATAACTGTACTTTCATATTTTATGGCTATTATTCAGATCAATGGATTGAAGAGGCTATTATAGGCTTCCTATCCATCTTATCAGCAGAATCAAAGGCCTCTGTCCTATTCAATTTCAGTTAATTCCTGGCAGATGCCATCCATGAGAAATTTGTAAATTTCCTCACAGAGGAAGTTTTTCAGTACTCTTTAGTACTTGTATATATGTTTGTTTATTTTTAGGAAGACATATTTTAGTTTGCAATGAGCAAGTTAAATGAAGAAGGTGAACCCAAATCTGTTATTTTCTGTACAACCTTAGTGATGAAGGATCAAAAGGACTTCACCTACAAAACATTTTTTGAAATTTTTGTTCACTCAACTATGAGCCTCCTCAGTGGGACTGCAGAACACAGAATCACTGAAGAAATTAAAAGGATCATGCAATTGACAGACCAAGCAAGAGCAAGAGATTGGTACTTGTACCAAAATTACACAGAATTAAGAGTATATGGATATGAGTTGGATCCTTACAAGCTGCCAAAGTTCCTCCCAATGAGGATATTTGCACTTGAATATATCAGGATGATCAATGCAGATGAAATACATTTTGTAGCAGCAAAGAAAAAGTCACAATTTAGGATCAAATCCCAGATTGGTCCTTTCATTTGCAACAGAAGGGCAACAGGTGAAGAGGCAAACAAGAAATTGAAGGAAATGAAGTTCACTCATAGTTTTACATGGTCTAGTGACCCATGGGGCATCATCTCCAAGAAAAGGGTAGAGAACAAATCAACACCCTACATTCACACTCAAAGGCCTGAAATAGAGAAATTTATGAACCAAATTGAGTGAATACTTGACACACTGCAATAGGTTGTAGGACAAGTAATTTCTTCTTCAAGTGCATAGACTCCTAGGCATCAAGAATGACAGAGTACAAAATACACATCAGATAGGGAAAGGAACAAGAAAAGGGAGTAATTGGGAAAATGCCAAGAGAAGATCAGTCACCAGGGACTGATACTTCTATGAAATAATTCAAATTGAAATTTAGAAAAAGAGCCAGGATGCACATGGACATAGGCAAGGAATCAACACAACAAACAATCATTAATCTCAGTGATATTCCTAATTCATCCCCAACTAGAGGTCAATCTCTTCCTGCCACTCCAATCTCAGAAAGGAAAGAATCTCTTCAAGTTTCCAGATCTATCAATGTAACTGAAGAAAAGGAGGAGACAATCTTTGACACTTTCAGGGAAATTAAGATAAAAAATGAGATATTGAAAAAGAGTACTTATGCTCAATTATGGAAGAAAAGTTCAACTTCTCAAGGCAGACTCCTCTTAGCATTTGATTCAGAAAAAGGCAAAATGCATATGGAATTCTTGGAAGCACAGATAGTAGAGCCAAAATCTCCAGCTAATTACAAACATAACTCTTTTGAGTTTCATGCCAAGAACATTCATCCTATTTATCAGTTGTAAATGCACAAGAAAATAGGTGAAATGATATCCTCTACTCTAACCAGTACCCCCATGAATTTGTTTAAAATGCAGGTGGCCTTGTCAAATGCCCAATCTCAGCTAAAGATGGAAAATATTTCATCCCAATAAAAGGACAACAGAATTAATTCTTTGGAAGACTTAGTAGTAAGAATTGGATATGATCCCTTAGATGTAAAAGTAGCAGAAGAAATAATTAAGAAAATGAGGTGGATATAGCAACTTTGAAGAAGCAGCTCAAAATACCTACAACACATGATCACTTGACCAAATAGATAGAGGAAATAAGAAGTCAGAAGGCTGAAATGATGAAATTAATAATGGAGTAGTCACTCCAAATAAAACAAGTGGAAGTAGAGATGGAGAAGATGGTACAAGAGAAGGAAAAGGCAGCAAAGTCGGCCAACACCACTATGGAGGCTCTTCCTCTTGCAACTATTCCTACAACCACTCCAGCAACAACTACTATAGGGATAGGAAGCAGTAAGAACAACTAGCCAGGTCTATGGAAAGCATGAATCTTCAAACTAAGGAGATCAAGAGACTAGAAACCCAAGTCAGTGTTCTGCAGGACCAAATCAAAAGAGCCAAAAGTACATACTCAGTGGAGATGCAGAGGACGCAGACCTTAATTGAAAAGTTGCAGAAATATGAAAAGGAACCATCCATTGGTAACACCCTAGGAAGGGTGAAAGAGATCATCTGGCACAACATCATCAATGGCATGAATGAAATCTGGCCCAACATCCAAATTATATTTGAACAAGAGTTAGTGGAAAAATCTAAAGAAGCCATTTCATCTACTAATCTAGAGCTGGGAGAGATGACAGCAACAACCAACAGAATTATTAAATTTCTCAATTCAAGGAATAGGTATGATCTAGAAGAGCTGGGAGTAGTAGTCATGACATAAACTATTATACAGGTGAAAAAGGTATTGACCAGGAAGAACCTGAATGCACAACTTCAGGAAAAATGCAAAAATTTGGAGCTCACAGTGAACAGGTTTTTCAACAGAATTGAGCCTTTAACACAGAAAGGTCTCCCTTCTCTATTTGTCATTAATGAAAAACTCATGGCCAGAGAAGATTATGTCAAGAGGTTGCAAGGCATAGCCCAGGATGCTGTGAATCTCTCCAAAATTAAAGGCAACATTATAGGAAAAGAATTGTTGGAAGCTATCAACAATCTAATCTATATCGAGCATGAACTGAAGCACATTTTCAAAATCAAACCCACTTTTGCATGGTACACTGAAGTTGATGAAATATACCGTAGGTTAATCAGGGTCAAGATTCCAGATGAAGAAGCATGGAGTGACTTGTGCGATTACCAAGAGGACCAAGACAAAGAAGATTGAAGGAACAACGTAGAGCTGAGTTAACACCCAACCAAGTCAATAGAGCCACTATAGAAAAATTAATTACTTAGCAACAACATCTAGAAAAAAGTGGACCAGATGTCCAAGTTATCTCATCATGGCCACTTCGTGGTTACACTGGTCAAATTTTCTTTCATTATAATCAATAACAAATTGCCAAGTGTACAAGGTAGTCGTTGTAGGTTTTTGTTAAATACTTCAGGCATTGGAAGTATTAGGGGTTGGACCCGAGTTATTTGAACAATATTTCTTTTGGAGCACTATAATTTTTGAGCTGGAGCATCAATAATAAAAGACCATTTGAAAGATACTTGAGCTATTTTAAACCTAGCGATGTCTTATTTATGTGTCAAATATATTCCAGTTTTATTCATTATGCATCATTAAATCTTATTGTAAAATAGAAATTCTAGATTAAGATATGTTGTTGGAGCACCTTACTTCTATCTGTGTTTACAATCTAAATGTTTTCCTCTAATGTATGGTTAAGAAATACTTAATTTATTTTTAATCATTATTGATTTCACTGTTCTGTCATCCTAGTTTTCATTATGCTTTAAGATCCAGTAAATATAGTTAACTTGCCTTGAAAATTCTCTGGAAAAATTGATGTTACCACCTAGCGTTGACTCCATAGCCCAATGGAAAGGATTTAAAAATGACCTACCCCAACCAAACAAACAACTAAGCAATCAAGTAATAAATATCTTTCACTATTATATCTAGCCTGACACTTTGAAACACTAGAACTAAATTTAAAATCTTAAATATACAGAGAGAGCCCTCTCTGAGTCTAGGAGGGCTAGATCCTAGAATCCTAAGTGGTTTGATGTTTCCTTTATGATTTTATCTTGCCAATATTTAAAATCATAGAGCGATAACACCAACACCAAAAACAGTAAGACAATTACGTATGATGCTAGGAAACACGGGCTACTACAGGAAGTTTATTAAAGGGTACACGCAGATAACTACGCCAATGGATACGTTTCTAAAGAAGGATGTGACCTTCCAGTGGGATGAAGAATGCCAGAAGAGCCTAAACACACTAATAGAAAAGATGGTAACTATGCCAATTCTAGTTTTCCTGGATTGGAAGAAAGAGTTTCATGTGCACGTTGATGCATCTTGCATAGCATTGGGTATAATATTAGTGCAACAAGGGGCAGGAGATATTAATCATTCCATAGAATTTGTAAGTAGGAAGATTTCTAAGGTAGAAAATAATTACAATATGATAGAAAGGGAGGGTTTTGCTATGGTGTACATGCTATAGAAGTTCAGACATTACTTGTTGGGAGGACACTTTAAGATGTTCACAGATCATTCCGTACTGAAGGATTTAGTAAATAAGCCTGTTCTAGGAGGGAAGATCTATTGGTGGATGTTATTATTCCAAGGATATGATTTTGAAGTTATAGTGAAGCTAGGAAGATTGAATGATGGGCCTGATCATCTATCCAGGATAGAGACAAGAGAATAACCTACAAGACTTGAAGATAACCTACCCGATGCACAACTGTTTGCAATTAAAGTTGTATATGATCACTTCACGGGTATTATCCAGTTTTTATCCACATGAATGGTGCCCATGGAGTACACTATAAAGAAAAAGAAGGAATTAGTGGTTAGAGAATCTGACTTTTCACCAATTGTGGGACACTTATATAAAATGGGACAGGATGAAGTATTGTGAAGATACATCCCTGAGCATGAAAGACAGAGAATTCTGGTAGAATCTCATGGAGGAGTTGCAGGTGGCCATTATACAAGAAAATCCACTGTGCAGAATATTCCAAGAGCCGAGCTATGGTGGCCTACAATACATATGGATGCGAAGGACTATTGCCAAGCATGTGATGTATGTCAAAGGATAGGAAAGAAATCCAGAAGAGATGAAATACCCCTAGTACCAAGTGACGTTGCAAGATTTTCACAAATGGGAAATTGACTTTGTTGGACTCATTAGTCCACCAGGGAAAAGGACTAGTGCAAGATATATCATCACCGTGGCAGATTATTTGACAAGGTGGGACGAGGTGAAGTTGGTGAAAGGTTGCAACACATAAACCGCTGGGAAGTTTATCTTTGAATATATATTATCTATATTTGGTTGTTTGAAGATATTAAGGAGCGATCAAGGGACACACCTTTTGAATAAGAAAATTGAAGCACTGATTGTGGAATTTTAGGTTTACCATCAGAAGATCACACTCTATCATCCTTAGGAAAACAAGATAGTGGAATATTTTAATAAGATTCTAGAGAATTCATTGACCAAGGTGCGCAATGTAAACATAGATGACTGATATTTGAGGATTCCAAAAATGTTGTGGGCATATAGAATGACTTGAAAGAAACTAACAGGACAAACACCTTTCAGGATGATATATGGACAAGAAGCTATTATTCCTATGGAATATATTATGCCAAGCCTGAGAATGGAAGCTATCACATATATGGAAGAATTTGACATGATGAAGGAAAGAATGTCATAGATACTAGCTTCAGAAGAAGACATATTCATAATAGGATTCCATCAGCAAGTGCAAAAAGTAAGGGAGAAATCTTGGCATGATAGGGACATAAAAAGGAAGACATTTTAGGAGGGGGGTCTTGTATTATTATATGACCATAAGTTCACGAAGTTCTCGAGGAAATTTAAGGCGCATTGGTTGGGGCCATATATTGTCAATAACATTACAGATGGTGGAGCTCTTTAGCTCACAAAGTTGAATGGATAGAGGATTCCTGGGTGAGCGAATGGTAGTAGAATAAAGATATACAGGGATGATTATGTCCCTAGACCATCACACTAAAAAAATGAAGGGGATAAAGCCTTAGTGCCACCTGTAGTTGAAAGTGGGCATGAGACTATAAAGTACTCTGCAGGAAGGGACCTCGTCGAAGGAAGAATATTACATGATACTTAGGAGTATGGAAAAGTTCGAGGGATCTACGACGAAGAAGAGATGATTGTGCCATAGATGAAATATGACGAAGTTAGCCAGAAATATGATCGTTGGAAGGAAAAAGGGCATTGTTAATTTTTTTTAACCGTTGAAGGGCATGGAAGAAAAGCATTTATGAAGCATTGCTGGATGTATCTAACCCATACCTACATTGATGAATCAAATATAGAGCTAATCAAGAGTCTGGGAATTAAAAATTGTTATAAAAACCACACCCCGTGCCACTTTTTACACATGTTTCCTGGAGAGATCATAAATTGCACCTAAGTAGAGAAATGATATTGCATGTTTGAGTGGAGCTAGGAAGAGTTGGTCAAGATATTTAAGAAGAAGGGGCTAACTGGAATTATGGAGTCACAAGTTGGAAAGACTGAAGGACCAAATGTTCCTATGTCCCTGATGCATTTAAGTTCTCCAAGAAAGGTGCACATGCAGCCGCAGGTATAGTCACAGTCACAACCATAGAAGATGAAGGAGAAGAGTCCAACTGAGGTCTTTGCAGTAGAATTGAGAACATCACCATGAAAGAAGACGTAGAAGGAAGTGTGGTAGAAAAACACAGAGGATAAGGGAAAAAAGCCCATGTAGAAAGGGAAGAAACCTGTACAATAGGAGGGACCCCATCAGGTCCATGATAGTGAAGAAGAAGCTGAGTTCCACAGGAAGGAGATGGAGGATGTGGATATTTCCTCTGTGCTCCCAGCATATATGCCATCAAGAAAGTCAGGCTTGACGTCGGTCAAGGAGCCAAAAGAAGGAAAATTTTCTACGTATACACCACTGTTTCCAGAAGAGGTGCCGATTGAAGGAGAAGTGTTGGGGAATATTCCCCAACTCAAATTGGAAGATTGAGATTTCAATGACTGAAGTAAATACCCACAATTCAAGCCCAGTAGGTACTTGAACAAAGTTCACTACCCAGAGAGCAGAGTTACAATATTAGAGTTGTAACAATGGGTTGCAGGAGTGGGAAGAGAAGGAATTATGCACATGATGAATGTGCTGCACTTCAATCGAAGCCCATTTAGTATAAATTGAGTGCGACAACTCCTTGAAATAGTGCATGATGATTGTATTTGGCTAGGGACGAGGATCCCAATTGATGAAATTCTCATTATAAGAATATAAACATTTCCATACCAGGGAAAGGACCCCATGTATGAATTCATGGGTAAAAACAAAGACAAAGAAATGACCCAGATGATGAAAGACAAGTTCAGGTTGGTGAAGAAATCCCGTGAATATGAGATAAATTTTATTGAAGATCAAGTTGTGCGCTTCACAACACATATCCTAGCGGAGAAGAATATGAGGAAGTGTAGGGCCAATGAGGTGCCTATGGCAGTGGTATCATTGGCAGAGCAGTGCGTGCCGAAGGAGCCCAGTTCAACTGGCTTCTTATTTATGCAAGGAATTTTTGATGAATTACAGGGAAGCACAGGAAGAAGGTAAGACCTTGCACTATGCTTGGATGTTTATTCTTATTGCACTTATTTCATGGAAGGAGCTAGAATATTGTCAATTTCCAACTGTGGAGGTAGATGTGTGCGAAACAATGAGGTATGCTTTGCTATGGTTTACAATGGAGCCAACCCGCGCAATAGAGAATTAAATATTTTTTTTGTTGATGCAGATGGATTTACATACAGTGGTAAATCAGTATCCTAGACTATCACTGAGCATGTACAAGCAATATTGTCATATAGCGGAGTTTAAGGTAGACTTTAATAGGGCATATGTGAAAGTGACAAAGGACCCAACAAAGACATGATGTCCATAGCCATAACTAGTAATAAAATATGACCTCCTCTCGATAATGCATAGTTGGATAGAGGAGTGGATGAATCCATTTGGTGGAGTAGTTGGAGGAGATGACACAGAAATAGGTACCTCGCAGGGTGTGGGTACAAGTAAGAAACATGTCGTCGAAGAGCCATAAGAAATAAAAGGAACAGGGCAGGAATATGAAGAACACCACAATGATGCAGAAGTATCAAAAGATTCACCCTTTCTGATAAAGATGCGGCTAAGAAAGAGGCAGAAGACAGATAAAGAAAGGTTACAGTGCCGCTTGTCCTCACTAATGGGGACATTGATGAGATAACAGAAAAAATCCAGGAGATTAACAAAGAGACCTAGGATAAGATTGATGATCATTGTAAAGAGATCTTGGTTGAGGTGGTGCAGGGCATCATAGAGCTAAAGACGTTTCCACAAGCAGAAAAGGTAGCCCAATCATCGTAACAAGATAAAAGATTGGAAACAAGTTTCATGATGAGGATGTTACATGTGCCAGTTGGGGCATTGAAGTTTGAAGTGGTAGCAGATAAAGAGCAAGCCAAGACTTGGAGCAGTGTCCAGCTAAATGTCGATGCGTTACCTCTTCAAGTGTTGTATGAATTTCATCTAGGAATCACCGTAGAGATGCAGGAATGAGAGAAGCGTATGATGTTAATGAAAGAAAAGGTGGATTCAGAGAAAGAAACAATACAAAAGGAGTTGAAGCAAGTTTCTAAGGAAATGGAGGAAGCAATGCAGCAACATGAACATTTGGAGAAGGCCATTTCCGTAACCTACAGTATAGTTCCGAACTTGAAGGTATGCGATGATGAAGCACCAACATAAAAGGTTGTGAAGCTTATGATTGTGATTAAAGACTCAAATATTTCCATCACCAAATTAAAATTCAACTATGAGGTACATATATAGGAGCTGAAGATAAGATTGCAGCCAAGTACGCCACCAAAAGTTTGGGAGCAGAGACAAAAGGACATCAACGCAGTAATGAAAGGTATATCAGATACAATGGTAGATTGAGGGAAGTTGCTCAATGATACAATGCAAATTTGGACCTCACTATAGGAGGATCCAAAGTTCATGAATATTGAGGAGAACTATAGGCTAAGTAGAAGCGACGCGATGAGATCCTGGAAGCTGTAAAGACCCTACTAGTCTTGCAGATATTTGCCAACATTTCTGAAGGGAAGAACCTCCAGGTACAAAATGGATGTTCTACGGGAGAAAGCATAGATATTATAGGTGAGGACTTAGATGTGATAGGAGGAAGCCTTGAAACTGTCGCAGGAAGTGGATGAACGACTGAACAAATTAAAGAAAAGGGAAGCAGAGCTCCTACAGAAGACCATTGGCCCTGCTACAGAAGCTTTGCTGAAGGAAACGCAACAAGAAAAGAAGTCAATTGTAGAAAAACTCCAACAGTAAAACACAATATACAATGGAATCGTAGCGAAGATCAAGGGCATCGAAGCTGAGTGACCCAGGACGAGTCATAGGTGAGTGTTGGGGGCCTGTTAGGCATGGCCCAACTTGGTCCAAATTTTGGTAAAAGACCCCGTGAAACAAGGAGAGCACTACGCGAAGCTAGAGAAGAAATATTCATCATGTAGAATTTTAGGGCCTTAGGGATGGGATAGATCCCTTATTTTGTAACAGGTATTGGGTAGTAGTCCTTGTTTTAATGGATCGATGGTATGTGGGCCATGGTTTTTGTACAGATGAATTATATATGAAGATATGAAATACTTTGTAATCAGAGAATTAAAATATTTGAATGAAAGAAGCATAAGTGAATCTCTATTTTCGCATCTGTAGTCTGTACTTTGAGAAGGCTCCATAGCTGAGTGTGCGGAGACCTTGAATAGTTTGCAGCTGAGTGTGCATACCACTTGTAGCTGAGTGCGCAGGTCAGAAAAGTGAATGTAATTGAAAGATCTGTTTAATAAAGAAAAAGTTTTGTGAAGTATTAAACCTCTATACTTGTTATTTGTCTACTGTTCTATATCTGGTCATGTGTGCTTTTTACTATATTATGTAAAGAAATATAAGATATACCATTATGTTTTGAAGTTTTTGTGTTTTTTTATATTAATCATCTGCGTGAAGTTATTATCCATGTGAAGTTATAAGATTGGTATATAATAGAAGTAATTGCACGATGCCACTTCACGGATATCCCTTCGGTTGTGGAAGCCTGGTTATGAAACCTCCCATAACTGCATCTAGTGAGACTACGATCTTCTTGCAGGTCGTTGCTGAAAGGGCTAATAGTTGAGGGTTTTGCTGGTGTGCAACACAATCTGAACCTCGGTCAAGCCCCCTAAAACCAACATTCATACTTATCTAATTCTTCAGTCTAAGATTGGGTCTACAACAATCACAAAATCTTTGGGTACACAGAGCTCCTCCCAACCAACAAGACCACTCTTATATTGCATCCCCCCTCCCCACTGAGCTTGTTCCACACCTAGTGTAGTTCCAGGGTAGTTATCAATTCAGATTGTTTCCTCCAATGACCATCTCATCTCAACCAGACTTGGTCGATAAAATTTAACTGAACACTCAAGTCTGAGATGGACTCCACTTGCCAACCAGCTCTGGAATCCTTTTAGCACACTCTTCTTCCTTTCAAATATTTCCTTTGTTTTTCCTCTCTTTTTCACCTTAGGTTCCTCAACCCTATTGGCTTCTTTTGGAAGGATTATTATTTCCAAGGAAGAACTTGGGCAGGTAACCGCCTAGCCCATAATTGTCCAACTACTTATGTGTGAACCTCTTTTAGCACTCTGTCCCATCCCAATTTTTTTATCATTGCAACATCATTATAACACTAATAATTAACAAAATAAAATAAAATATCCATTCATGTAAAATATTATTTTACCTTTTTTCTAAAGCCCATAAAGTAAAATAGAGTCTTTAACTACAGTGAATTAGAATCAATTAACATTACCAGGGGATATCACATCTCCCCCCTTGAATGAAACACTATGGTGGTGTTTTCCAAGCTCTCATAACAGACTAGGATATACTTCTTTTATAAATTTCTCATCTTCCTAGGAAGCCTCCTCTGGGCTAAAGTGCTCCACTACAGTCTAACCTCGGTGATAACTCATCTATGTAGCATTGCTTCTCTCCGAACAAGTATACATGGGAGTTTGACCATAAATGTACTATCTGGTTTGACCTATAGTTACAACCAATGGGTCATCATCAGTTCATACATGCTAAAATAATGACCATACATATATATGCAATCTTATAAATTGTCTTACTTGTATATCTTTCCAATTAATAATGTGTGTGGGATCATAAATATATTTCTTTAATAATGATACATGAAAGACATTATGCACACATATATGGTTGGGTAGGGCTAGATGATAAGCTACTGGGCCAATTCGAGTTAAAATTTGGAATGGGACATAACACTAGGGGGGTAATTCGGCACAACCTCCCCAACAATAGGTACTTATTTTAGGTTTCACCCGTAGATACACATGATCCCCAACTTGAAATTCTCGATAATTTTGCTTCATATCAGTGTAAGTCTTCTTCATGTCCTGTGAAACCTATAGATTCATCATCATCCTTTTCACCATGGCCTCCATTTCTTTTAACATATCTAGCCCTAACATGAATTTATCTTTAGGGTTGTTCCAATTAAGGGGTGTTCTACATTTATGTCCATATATCACCCCAAATGGACTCATCTTTAAGGAGGTATGATAGTTGTCGTAGGAAAAATCTACTAAGTAAATGTAGTTTTCCCACTTACTTGGTTGTTGTATCACATACATTCGTACCATATCCTTCATCACTTTGGTCACCCGGTTGGTTTTCCCATTCATTTTGAGATGATAGGCATTACTGAAGTATACCTATGTGCCCAATTCAGTGAATAAGGCATTCCAAAAGGAACATGTGAACTTTACATCCCTATCTGATATTACCACCTTAGGTATTCCATGTAGTCTAATGATTTCCCTCATAAAATATCAACAATATGTACTATTTTGAAGGTAGATTGGACTAGTATAAAATGTGCAACTTTACTTAATTTATTCACCACTACCATTATAGAATCATTCTACCTAATTTTTTTAGGTAGTCTAATAGTAAAATTGAATGTGATGGCTTCCCGTTCCATTAAGGAATGGCTAGTGGATGAAGCAAGACGGTTGGGTGTTGATGTTCAACTCTTACTACTTGACATTCTAAATTCTTACTCATGTATTCCACGACTTCTTTTTTCATGACTGGCCAAAAATAGTCTTTCTTAAGAGAAATAAGCAATTTTTGATATGCCACTGAGCCGCATATGGGCTCTTACGACATTCATTCGGAATTAATTATTTCAATTCCTGCTGATTTGTTATATAAAATCTGCATCTATACATCAACACCTTGTCTTCATTTATTTCATAACCCAACCTTTTTTCATTTCCATATTATACTCTGCTTGTCATCACAAAAATCGGTACTCTGGGTTCCTAATTCCAATGTTCTGAATTTCTTTTATGAAATCAGTCTTAACTAAGATGAATGAAATTTTGTACAAAAACTTTAGTTTTCTACTCAAGGCATCTGCTACTCGATTCTCTTTGCCTTTAAGATGCTTAATGTGAAAGTAGAATTCACTAAAAAAGGAAGCCCATCAATCGTGTCGCACATTTAACATGGGTCATTTAAAATAATTTGTTAAACTACTGTGATCTATCATTAATTTAATTTTCTTTCCAAGTAGATAATGTCGCCACATTTTTAGAGCGTGGACTATTGTTGCCAATTACAAATCTTAAGTGGAATATTTATTTTGTGTTCTTTTATTTTTTGAAACTCATAGACAAAAAATTTTCCCTCTTGATTTAGAACACCTCCAAATCCATCCTTACTAGTGTCTGTGCAAACCATAAACTCCTTCTCTGGATCAACAATTCTTAAAATGGTGGTTGTGGTGAGTAAATGTTTCAGTTGGTCAAAACTATTTTGACACTCAACTATCCACTGGAAAGTCCTTCCCTTTTTTGTATAGAATTAATGGGGTAGGCTACCCTTGATAATCCTTCAATAAAGCATCAAGAATATCTGACTAACCCCATAAAATATCTAATATCAACCACATTTTTTGGGATAGGCCAATCCATTATGGTATTAATCTTTTCTGGATCTACTGCAATTCCATCCTGAGTTATGACATGACCCAAATATTGAATTTGATCCTTATAGAACTCACACTTGCTATACTTCGCGTATAATTGGTGTCCCCTTAATATTTCTAGAACAATCTCTAGATGTTTCTTATGCTCTTCTAGATTTTTCGAGAAGGTAAGAATGTCATTGATGAAAATCAGTACAAATTTAGCGAGATACTGGTGGAATATACTATTCATAAGTAACATGAAGGTTGTTGGAGAGTTAGTGGGTCCAAAGGGAAGAACTATGAACTCATAATCCCATAGCAAGTTCTGAAAGTTGTCTTGCATATATCTTCCTTATTTATTCTAATTTGGTGATATGCAAAATGTAAATCAATCTTTGGAAACAAAGACGCACCTTTTACCTGATCAAATAGATAACTGATTCTAGGTAGCAGGTATTTATTTTTAATAATAATTTATTTAACTAGCTATAGTTAATGCACATCCATAAGGTATCATCTTTTTTCTTATTATTTGAAATACATCCTGATTTGTTTTACTTAATTGACATTCCAAACACTTACTCAAGTACTCCGCAACCTACTTTTTCATGCCTGGCCAAAAATAGTCTTTCTTCATGAAGGTAAGTAATATTTGGTATCCCAGTTACTCAATATTTGGTATCCCCGTGAGTAACATATGGGCTCTTATGAAATTCATCCAGAATTAACTATTTTAATTCTTGCTGATTTGGGACATAATGCCTTTATACATCAACACCTTGTCTTCATTTATTTCATAACCCAACCTTTTTTCATTGCTATCTTGTAACTCTACTTTTCGCCATAAAAATTGGTACTCTAGTTTCCTTAGGCTAGAATTTTGAATTTCTTTTATGAAATTAGTCTTAATTGAGATGAATGAAATTTCATATAGAAATTTTAGTTTTCTGTTCAAGGCATCCACTACCCCATTCTCTTTGCCTTTAAGATGTTTAATTTCAAAGTCGAATTCACTCAAAAATGCAGCCCATCAATCTTGTCGTGAATTTAACATGGGTTGTTTATAATAATTTGTTAAACTACTATGGTTTGTCATTAATTTAAATTTATTTCCAAGTAGATAATGTCACCACATTTTCAGAGCATGGACTACTGCTACCAATTTCAAATCGCAAGAAGAACATATTTTTTTTCATTTTCTTTTAATTTCTGATACTCTTAGGTGAAAACTCATCCCTCTTGCATTAGAATGTCTCCCACTCCTTCCTTACTAGCGTCTATGCAAACCACAAACTCCTTCTCTGGATCAAAAATTCTTAAAATGGGGGTTGTGGTGAGTAAATGTTTCAGCTGGTCAAAACTATTTTGGCACTTAGTTATCCACCGAAAAGTCCTTCCCTTTTTCTATAAAGAAGTAATGGGGTAGGCTACCCTTGAGAATCCTTCAATAAAGCATCGATAATATCTTGCTAACCCCATAAAATATCTAATATCAACCATGTTTTTTGGGGCAGGCCAATCCATTATGGTATTAATCTTTTTTGGATCTTTTGCAATTCCATACTGAGTTATGACATGACCCAAATATTGAATTTGATCCTTATAAAACTCACACTTTCTATACTTCATGTATAATTGATGTTCCCTTAATATTTTTAGAACAATCTGGAGATGTTTCTTATCCCCCTCTATATTTTTCGAGTAGATAAGAATGTCATCAATGAAAATCAATACAAATTTATTGAGATACTAGTGGAATATACTATTCATAAGGCACATGAAGGTTTCTGGAGCGTTAGTGAGTCCAAAGGGAAGAACTATGAACTCATAGTGCCCATAGCAAGTTCTGAAAGTTAGCTTGCATATATATATATATATATATATATATATATATATATATATATATATATATATATATATATATATATATATATATATATATATATATATATATATATATATATTCCTCCTTTATTCTAATTTGGTGATACCTAGAACGTAAATCAATCTTTGAAAACACAGTCACACCTTTTACCTAATCAAATAGATCATCAATTCTAGGCAACATGTATTTATTTTTAACAATTAATTAATTTAATTGCCTATAATCATTACACAATCGTAAGGTACCAAATTTTTTCTTAACAAACAGTACATGAGCTCCCCACGAAGACACATTGGGGTGAATATATTTTTCTCTGACAACTCCTATAGCTGCATTTTTAACTCTATTAATTTTGGTATAGCCATATGATATGGTGCTCTAGATACTAAAGTAGCTCCCGGGATCAATTTAATTGTAAAGTGTATGTCCCATGTTGGGAAAAATACTAAGAGGGGGGTGAATCAATATTTAAAAAAATAAAACTCACAATAATAATTTTCTTTTCTGAAATGTATACACGACTTGACTGAACCCAAGTAGCGTATATACATGACTGTTGTAAAAGAAACTAACGTATGCTAAGTAAACTTGTAAAAAAAATAGTTCTTTATATGTTGAACTTGAACTAGAATGTAAGATATTTATCTGGCATTTGATAAGCAGTAAAAATTAAGAACATAATAAAGGATCACACATAAGTAACACACATGAACACCAGGATTTAAGGTAGAAACCCAATGTGGGAGAAAACCACCGCTACTATCATCTCAGTGTTCAGAACTTATTAATATCAAAAACTTCTTACATTCTTGTACGGATGCAGACTCATACCATTATGCAAGCACCACCTACTGAAGGATACAACCTTCACTCATTTTACATCTCCTACTAGAAGGGAGCTCCAACCAACTAATCTGATCACCAACTACTACTAGCAGGAAGCTTCAACTTCCTCACTGAAGGCTCCAACCCTCAGTAACATCCATGGACCACATTTCATAGATTTTCACACTAGATCCAATATCAACACTTATGCTCAATCATCACTGTAATACAATCATCAATCTCTCACATGCAGAACCAACTAATCATTGAAACCCAATAAAATGACACTTAATTAAAACTCAACCAATCAAATGGAATAGTAAGATCACTATAACCAGTAGACAGAACTGAACTCAGAATACTGCATCAACACACAAAATCAACTACACCCTGATCATTCAAATGTCAAAATGTGTACGCTACTTTGCTTAAGGAAACTCGTGTGTATACGCACTTTTCTGTAGATAAACCTGCATACAAATTTTAATATGATGAAAACTAAAAAATTGACTACTACAATTCTGAAAATGAACACTCAGTCATATTCAAATCTACTACAACACTCTGAACCAATCACAAAACTGTCTCTGATCTTCAATCACAATTAGCAAGTAATCTTGACATTCTTCAATCAATCCATAACCAGATTCAAATTCATCATTCAATCATTTCTACTTCAGACATTATCACTTAACCCAGATCAATCATGAGGACATCATTGAAAAACAATAAAGAAGAAGTAACATTGATTAGGTTGATCAGTCATTTATGAACATAAACCCTTACTTTGTATACGGTACTTTGAAGAAGCGAACCCGTGTGTATACACACTTTTCCTCAGAACAACCAGCCTATAGATCTGCAAATTTTGACTTAAAATTGTGTAGCTCTTCAGAACTTCAGAAAGATCCAGATCATAGTATTTAGAGATAAACACATGCATCAGTACTTAGATCTAGTCAATCCATGCGCATATCGTATAATGAAAATTCATTTTAGGTCTCATGATCCTGATCCATCAATGTGCTACTAAATCAACTCCCTTTTGATAAGGACAATTTTTAACATAGCGGGGTCCTCCACATCCCCATCACTATAGTGGGGGTTTTGCTGCTTGATAAAATTAAAATTTATTATGTTGTTCAATAGGCTTTGGCTCACCTTGTAATTTGGATTTTTGCTGCAACATCCCATAATGTTTATTTTCCTGATTTGTATATTGACCTTTGAAACTTGCAAAAAATTACGCCTTTTATATTTTGCGAATGTTTTTGCCCATTTTTATCAACCCATTTTTTAGTATTATCCCCTTTCTGTTTCATATGTTGGTAGCATATATGGGCCTTCCGAATATCCTCATCCATTATTTTTGGGCTGTCAAATTATATCCGATCCTTCATGTATGTCAAAAAACTACTAATGAATCATTGTACTTTTTCTTTCTACTCTCCTATACAAGGAAAATACCTTAGTAATAATTTAAAGTTTGTGATAAAATCATCCATAATAAGCTATCCCAGTTTAAGGTCATGGAACTCTTTTTCTTTTCCATCATAAAATCATTTTGTTAATTATTTATCTTTGAAATGTCCTTGGAAGGTTTCCCATGTTACTTCTTGCTCATTAATACTTCATAGTGTTTTAATATCTTCCCACCATAAGGTGGCTTTGCCTTGCAACTAATAGATTACCAACCGAGCTTTCAAATTGTTATCATATTCATAAATCTAGAAATATTTATTCATATTTATTAACCACACTTGAACAACTTCTTCTACATCACCATCAAATATAGGGGGATTAAATTTCTTGAATTCTCCATGTAGTTCAGTTTTCTATCTCTTTTATCCTTTGTGATCCGACACATTTCCATATTTTTCCTCGTTATCTTCTGGACAACCTTCAGACTCTGGGCTATCATCTCTGAGCCTATGTGCCCCAGACCCATTCCCATGATCAGGACTTTGGTTGGGAGTTCTATAATTCTGTTGTTTAGACAAACCTTTATTTTTCATCTCTTAGTCTTTCCATCTCATCTTTTAATTGCTGGGTTGTGTCAAATAACATAACATTTTTATTTCGAGTTTCTTCTCCTAATATGACCCACATTTTTGGGGTTTTAGTGAAAGATTGTGGTCCTTCTCCCATCTATGGTTGGATGGGGGGTGTAATTTGACCTCCTCTCCTCATAATGCTTCCTCTCTGTACACGTGAACACATTTTATTATTCTACAAATCACCCAACCAGGCCATATTATTGGAACTTAGCTCTGATAACACCTGTAACATATCTCAGAATTTTTTTGGTTTAGTATAAAATATCATATAAAGGAAATAAATTTGCAATACTTATCTAATTATTTAGGCTAAGACTCGTCGTGCAACATTTACAAAATATTTGGGTACAAAGAGCTTCTCCCAACCAATAAGACCAGTCTTACACTGCATCTGCCCCCAAGCTTGTTCCACACTGAGTATATTTCCACAACAGTTATCAATTCATATTGTTTCCTCTAATGACCATCTGGTCCCAACAAAACTTGGTCGATAAAAATTAACTGAGCACTCAAGTCTCAGATGGACTCCACTTGCCAACTAGCTCTCGAATCCCTTTAGCACACTTTTCTTCCTTTGAGATCTTTCCTCTGTTTTTCCTCTCTTTTTCACCTTAGGTTCCTCAAACCTTTTGGCTTATTTTGGAAGGATTATTATTTACATAGAAGAACTTGGCAAGTAACCGCCTAGCCCAAAATTGTCTAACTACTTGGGTGTTAACCTCTTTTAAGGATTTTATGATCATTGAAACATCATTATGACATTGATAATTAACAAAATAAAATAAAATATCCATCCATGTCAAATGTTATTTTAGCCTTTTTCCAAGGCCAATAAAGTAAAATAGAGTCTTTAACTACAGTAAATTAGAATCAACAAACTTTACTATGGTATATCACAAAAATGTAAAGATTTTTTCTTTAATTTAGCTCTATTTAAACTAAGAGACTAGCTACTATGTAGTAATTGTTTAATATAGATATTGAAATATTTTATTTATGGTTTTTAAAAATGTTTTTATGTTATTAATATATTTTTCTCATAAATATTACATGTCATCTAAACATAAATTATTTTATTTTTAAAAGTAATTTTTTTTTTTTTTTTTACTTTCAATTACTTTATCTCTATATAAAGTTGATTTAAATTTAAGCTCAAAATTAAAGATTATTGATTTATTTTTTTATTGCTACTTTTTAATTTGTTAATGTAAGTGTTATTTTATTATTTTTAATGTAACTTTATGTAACAACATCTCCCTGATATGTGGTTGTGGAACATGTCTAGGCATAACCAATAAGAGGGACATATAATTATGTAATGTTACATTTAAAAATAATAAAATAATACTTACAACAACAAATTAACAAAATAGTAATAACTAAAAAAAATTAATTTCAACCATATATAAAATGCTCCAATTTTCATCTTAATTTTACACCCACTTTATATAGAAATAAAGTAATTGAAACTCAAGAAAAAATAATAATTTACTTTTTCATGTTAAAGAGATATGCCAATCCTTCTTTAATATGGAGTTGATAGAACCCTTGTAAAAATAATATAATTCATATTAATTGATAAGTATTTTTTTGGCTTCAACTAAAAATATTAAAATATATTAATAGTAAAAATATATTTCATAGTTAGCCATAAATAAAATATTATATCAATATTATATAAATAAAAACAAACTAATTTAAATTATGTAGACCTAAGTAATTTAGGTTGTCTTAAATTAAGATGGATATAGACTCATTATATAGATGGGTGTTTGTTTTGGAATACGATTTATAATATAATATAATATTATAATATTATACTATATTATAAATCATATTATTTAAATGAGAGTTATATTAGGAATTTTTTTTGATATTAAAATAAAAATATATCTAATATTATAATAACTAATTAATTATATATAGGTAGACAACATTTTTAATAAAATAAATAGGGATTTAATTTGAAATATGATTTATAATATAATATTATAAATCATATTATATAATTGACTCCAGTAGTTTATCTCCACGGGACGCCTGTAACTTAATCATTTCCTCGGATCCTCTTTCTCATCGTACATGTATCTTTTCGAGAGAAATTTTATGTTATAATTTTTTAGTGAGCCTTATTTCCACCCTTATAGGTTATTTAATGAGCAGTATCTTTGACATGACTTTTTAGTGAGCCTTATTTCCACCCTTATAGGTTATTTAATGAGCCTTAAGTATCTTTGACATGACACTCCTGCATCGGAAGGGATGCTACATATCCATGAGTTTCATACATGTCCATGGACTTTCCCGCAACTCGGTCACTCTACCTCCCGCAAGCTCCACTCTTCAATGTAATTAATGCATATTTTGTCTTTACAGTACTTGCCGATGGTTCAACACTCAAAACTCTCCGCCTTGACGTCATCTAGCAGCAATACTACTTTGGCTCTGAAGACGAGGTTCATTCAGTCATTTTTCTCCTAGGGTTAAGCCCTCTGCAACCTGCATGTTTGGTTTCCATGGCGTAGGAGGCTTTGGTTCAGGGGAGGTTGTCTCGTTTGTAGGTTTCCACAGCATAGGAAGGTTTCGTTCACGGGAGGTTGTCTCGTTTGCAGGTACACAGAGTATGTTGACTGCTGTATATTTTGAAGAGATTAGGCTTCCTGCTTTTTCCCTCGTTGACGGTTATATCTATATAGAAGCCCTAATTTGTTGCACAATCAATGCAGGTGGTTCTTACAGGTTTCGGCCTTGCATCCACAGGTGAAGGAAAGGCTATGGTCAACTTCCTTCCTTAGGTAATTGTTGGAAACCATTTTCTCTGGAAAAAGTATCGAATCCTTTGCAAAAGAAAGGAAACTGATAAATGCTTATGGAATTTAATTACAGAGTCTTGTTTCACTCACTCAGGCGTGCATTGTGACCCCAACACCACTCTACAGGTACTATATTGTTACAAGCGTGTTTTTCTTTGCTTCCTTAACTGTCTCTGCTGGAGATTTCTTTGCTTCCTTAACTGTCTCTGCTGGAATTCTCTAACTCAACTCTTAAATCTGATGGCAGGTTAAGTATCGCCCAACAACTCCTTTTCTCAACAATTCGGAACCAGGTAGTGGCATCCACTTATGATTTTTCTCTTCCATGCTCCATGTTGGTTACTCTAGTCACTAAGGGTTTTGCTTTACGCAAGGTCACCTTTTGAACTTCCGAACATGATTAAATAGAGTTAATCTATGGCCAGTCTTGTCGACATTTCAATTGATAATGTTGTTCTGCATCTAGCTTAGGGTTACAAGACAATGATTGTATGAACTGAGAACCGAATAGGTGATTCGGCTCCCATATTACTCTCATTACTGGAATGAGCAATCCTGTTGAAATGTATTTTAAACAATACAAATGAATCTATCTTTCCCCTTCTCTATATGGTAATTTTTTCTGGGTCTAGCCCCAATTCGTTCTTACGGGTTTCAATTATAGCATGTATTAAAGTTTTCTCATGCATATGAGAGCGGATTCTTGAAATGTTGAGGGTTCAATCCACATATGTTTGACTGTTTTCTCACAAAATTGATTTCAATTGGGTTTCCTGTATTTTTCTGAGTTAGGTATGTTTATATGATTTCAGTAAGTTTCCTCTATTTGTTTGTTTTAACAGACAAGTATCAGATGTGTAAATCCCAAACAAGTTGAAAGAATTAGAATTTTCTGACGGTAATGAAAAAGAGCAGTAATCAAAAGTGTCTTACGGGCAGGGTTGGAATTTGGATTCCTCTTTACCCATCGTACAATTTTTTTTGACATTTTAGGTCTTTATGCTGCCCTTCAAGAAACGTTATTTTTAAAATTTTTCCCTTCCAAAGGTGATGTTTTGATAATAAATTAATGCTTCACTAATAAAGGTTTCATTAAAAACACATATCTATCATAAGAAAAGAAAAAACAAAATGACCATAACACATAAATGACTTATTGAATTCTGAAATTTGGTTTGAAATTATATGAAACACTCACAATAAAATCTGCATAACTCTGAAATCAAATGTCCTTGACTCAGACATGCCATAACATGATATTACTAAGGAGTTCTTATGGGACGTATAAGATGACCAACAAAGTAAAACTATGAGATGGACTATCCTCTGCATCCTCTCCATGATCATAATCACATGGAATCAATGTGAGGGTCCACCGTGGAGAGTTTGTAGTCAAATAAGTACAATGTATAAAAAGTGTTCTAGTATTTCATAAGCTTCATGAGCCATATCTTTCAAATCTTTTAAGTGATATGTTGAGACACTCGATATCTGGTGCAAATTGTAGTCGAAGCGACACTTCCACTGTTCCATAGGTGATATTGTGACATAGGATAACTTTCATAAGTGAGTGGTGAGTCGGTGACACTGTGACAGACCTCTGGCCCAAACAATTCAATAAAGGTGGGTGGCCAATACACTCAGGGAGAGTAAGTGGGAACAAGCAAGATTGTGGTCCAAAATTATTGTGACAAGGAAGAGGTTTTGTTCTTTTAGCTATGTAGGTTCAATGATGCACTAACACACTCATGGATTGATTGTTTGATTCATTCAAGTGAGAATTTTAATGATGTTTTCATAAGAGGTAGATACATATTCATTGGATTTCAAGGAAACTATTTGGACTTAGATTCTAATCCAACTTACCCTAATCAAATGAACGAATTGTGAGTTATTGAACAACATTCCTTCTAAGGAGTATGGAATATATATGTTTTCTTCCCCTTGTACCTTCTAGGTGACACTTATGGGAATTCAATCATATTAAGATTGAGCATCTGAAGAGATCTCATCATGAACAAAACATTTCAAACCAAGCCAAATTTGTTGTGTTGTGGGCATATATATATATATATATATATATATATATATATATATATATATATATATATATATATATAAAGTCTCTATTAGACTAGATGCTTATTGATCACTTAGTTTTGTAGACATATATTTAAGGAGACTAGGTAATAACCTTTGTTGAATGGTCTCAAATCCATTTTCCTGGTTGTGTGTCCTTAGGCTTTAGGTGCTTTTGTGCTAGTTGTAAGTATCGTAATTCCTACTTTAATAAAAATATGTTTCACTTTCTATGTGTGTGCATATTCGAATTCACTTGAGAGCTCTCTTCAATTGGCATGGTCCACTCACATGCACCTCAAGCTCATCAACAAGAAAGCAAATCAATGAAGGTGAAAAGGGGCCTAAATGGATTTACCCATGGAAAATTGAAATCTTGCAAAATTAATGGCACAAAAGAAAATAGAGAAAGACCGAGAATGTGAAGCCTAGGAATAAAAATACGCAACATTGTTATCTATAAGTTTATAATTTCTATTTGTAATCATTCCTAAAGTATAAAAGAGCCAAACAAAGGTCATTTCTAGAAGGTTTTGTTAAAAAAAGGTTTCCAAGGTAAGATATCTACATTATCATGTTTACAATTGAGTTCTTCAACACCATTTCTACATTTATTAATTCTAATAAATTAAAAAATAGTTTTCAGTGATGTTTTAGACTCGTTTCATTCTGATGGTATTGTACAATTAATAAATTAGGTTTTGTTTTACTTGAACCCACTTAACGTATTACAAGTATGTGTTTCAATAACACACCTTGTTGGTGATGGATTTTGTAAAACATAAACCATTAAATATACACACACTTCTTACAAATTTTTAAAAGAATTGTGTTTATAAATTGGAATTGTTGACAATTTTTTTTTAGTTCTATGGTATGCCTTAAAATTGCTTTTGTTTGGCTAAGAGTTTGATTTCATGGAATGTAAGGAAATAGGTTAATAGGCCAAGACTAAGATATATTTGGTAAGAGTGAAAGTCAAACTCGGACTCGGAGTAGGGTAATTCTAGGGAGTGGGGTAATTCCAGGGAGTGGTTTTTCTATAATAACCATGACGAGTCAACCTGCATTATGGATAGCTGCGAGTGAAACCATGATGATTCAACCTGCATTATGGATAGCTCCTAGTGATGATTGTCCCCAATGTGAATTTCACCACTGAATTATAATCATTTTTCCCAATATTTGAAAAAAAGAGAAAAAGAAACAAAAAATATTAAAATATTATAGAAAGCAATTCACTAAATTCACTTAATATATTTCAAGTATATTTTTAACTAAAACATCATAAAAAACACTAAACTTTTTAAAAAAATTATATTTATCAAATTTTAATTATTTAAAATTGGAGAGATTTTTAAATATACTTAATTAATTTAGACATTAAAAAAATAAAAATATTTAATCCACACAAATCTACAATTTCTTACAATTTCTTTAAAAGGTACTATACCTAATTCCAATCCAAAAAAAACCATAAAAATCTAAAATACTTAATAATAACCAAGCTCTGAATAGCGGGATGGTCATGAATAATATCTTTCAGCGAGTCTTATCGAAACCACAATCACGGAACTTATAATGCATACTAACTAATGTCGAGAAAACTGCCCTCTAAAGCACCTGGTTTTTTTCTAAAGTTCATTTGTTGATAAGATGATTATCGATTTATTATAGTGTTCCAAGTTGAAGTGGAAAGGTGTCACTCTTGGGATATGATATTAATAACTTTTTCAAAAAAACCTTTAACCGTCAAAAATACGTTTTGCATCCTTCCCAACACGTCAGGTCAGACGGTTATTTAAAAAAATTCAACGTATTTTACGGGTAAACTTGTTGGTGCCCTCTCCACAGGCCACATTGTTAGGAAACAAGAAAGAGAAACAAAAGCAAGAAACTAAATAGGCTTTATTTCTATTGAAATTTTGTTTTTGAAATAGAACATCGTGTGAATCGATTGTTCTTAGGGAGCCATATTGTGTGAACCGAAATTGTCGTCAAGAACCATATCTTTCGTTGTACGAAGTCAACTCTAATCGTCAATAGTCCAATCACTACGTGACAAATGAACTTCCACTCAATCAATGTGCAGGGATTTCCTCATATATTTCTTAGGCAACTCCAGTAAATGATATTATATTTCTGATTTTATGATATTATATTTCTGATTTTGTCCTAGGCAATTCGATGCCACTTTGGCCAAAAATCAAAGTTGAGTAAATGAGATTTTATTTATTGGACAGATTACAACAGTTCAGGGTATATTACCGCAGAGTTCAGCGCAATTAACTATCTGTTTGAATGACTGGGCAGGATTGAGTCCATTCTTGTGCTTCAAGAAAGCACGCATCAGTTACATTACAAATTATAAATGCAATGTTCACTCTCAAAACCGTTATTGTCTAAATCCATTTTAGAATGATAAGCTTTCCGCAATTTTATTTTAAGATTTTTTTTCGTTTGTTTATTATAACTTTTAGTATTTTAATAATTAATATTACCCTGAATATACCATTGAATCAGTAACAACCTATAATGACGTTGGCCTTTCATTAAATTATCTATATTCCATACACAATTAATAATCCATGGTTTAATGAATTTGATCAATATTCCCTACACAGTAAAGAATTCATGGCTCAATGAATTTGAAATCACAGAAACAGCCTTGCTAATTACATTGGTTCAATGAATTTGAAATCACAGAAACAACCTTGCTAATTACATATTTGCATATAGTCTTAAAAAAGAGTGTTTACATATACTGATAATTGAGCAGAACGAAACCCTAGGAGAAACATAAATTCTGATAGTGTACGAGAGAGAAAACGCATGATATCCATGTGCTCGCTTACAAGGCATCACGAACTGCGGGTGCAAAAGAGAACATGTTCATGTCGACGTCATAGAGAATTTGGTAGTTGTGCTGTTGAAGATTGCCTAATATGGACATGTTTGGACTAGGTAGCATTGCCAGGCAGATAACACCACTGGTATCAACGTACATGTAGTTTTCTGGCTCCACATTATAATCTGCTCCCTCGAAGTGGAATGTTAAAGTGGGAAAGTTAAAATCGTTATTAGCTGGAAAGTTAAAACAGAGGTCTAGTCTAATTTCAGACCCATCCAATTGCTGCAAGTGACTAGAAGAAGAGATTAAGGATTTCCTCAAAACTTGATATGCACCGTCATACAGAAATGTGAAAGTGGTTCCAGAGTCTATCACAAATCCACCACTACCTGGGAAAAGGGGGATTTATTTACCTGGGCATTCTCTGCACAAGACCTTCCCCAAAATGATTAAATGCAATTGTGACCTGCATGTTAACATCGGGAGTATAGCTATCACTGCAATAATGATATGTATTAGGAGCAATCCTGTAATAGTTTCTGATTTTTAGACTTTTTTGATTTTTTGATTTGGGGTCTTGTGCTTTTGTATTTGAATTTTCTGCAAACTAACCATATGGTTGGTTTCTTTCTTTCTTTTTCTTTTTTTATTTTTATTTTTATTTTTTCTACTCTTTTGGGTTGTTGTTATGGTTTTCGTTTGTCTTGAGGAGTGAATTACACTAGCTGTCTCTCTCAGAACCCGATCCCCTGGTAGGTGCAAAATTTATTTTGTTGATAAGTATTAAATTTCTATGTTCTGTGTTTGTGTGGGAGGAGTTAATAGCACGGATTTTATTTCAGCCGGGTTGGTTGAAAAAGTGTAAGAAATTAAACTATTTTGGCAGAGTATTTGATCTGGTTTGCTCAATTATTTGATCCTATCAGGTTATTGAATGTGTAGGGAATTGAGAATATGGAGGAAAATCAACATGAATGGAATGTTATTGTGCAAGGTAACAAATATATTTTTTCTGGTTTAATCGGTGATTGTGTCGGTATATTCACTCCATTTAATCTGACACTCACTGCCTTCATCGAACTTTCAACCGAACCGGAACCAATATTTACGGATTTACCCTATATTCGTTCCCCGCATGCTTCCAGGGTCCATATTGATTATATCATAAGCTATTTCGGTGATCTTTTGCCTGCCTATCGAGGCACGCAAACTCCCCTCGTGTCCGAGATCACATTCTGTAGATCTAAAGGGGTACTCATCAATACAACTTAATCACCATTGCATAATGATGCACAATCTCCATCCTATTCCTCCATGTCCAAGACGGAGACAAAGAGACCAGAATGCTAGACACGGGGTCGCCAAGCAAGATTAGAAAACAGAATAAAAAGATAAAATATGATGTAGATGCAAGGTTATGTCGTGGATGCAAACAATCATATAAAAGATTCATCCATGAAGAAATTATTTCCACTATAAGTATTTATTGGCATGGTTATGTGTATCTTGTTATAATAACATAAATTTATAATTACATATTAAATTTGTTGAATGTTTTATACAGTTTCTACGATTGATGAGTTTGATGATGCCTCAAAACTCAAAATCAAAAAGCCCATAGAAATTGTTTTGCAACAAAAAGAAAGAGAAAGGATTTTTAATGATGTAGGGAAAAGGAAGTAGATGCACGTTCACATAAGTATAATTTTTGCTTGGTTTTATTTCCAAGACATTTTCACCCTAAATGACATGTTTATTTTTATTATCAATTGTATACTAATTTTCCATTTTTATTGATATTTTTAGCATAATGATAATTCCATAGAGATGTCTCCACATTAATTGGGCATTGATTTTAAATCTAGTAACTTGGAAACCCAACACACATCAAGTTGTGAACCATTGTGACATTCACCTAGATTTCAACAGGTTTTGGAAGAAGAAAGTTTTGTTTCCATACAAACTATTTCACATCAACATTAGCATACACATTAATGAATTTTACTAGGATGACATGCAAGAAAACAAATATTTTATTTTTTAGATTTCTTTTCTTATTTTTTATTATATTTTACTAGGATGATAATAAGGAAAATGGATGTAGGTACCGTTTTTGGAACCATTACAATCATTTGAAACACCATTTGAAACACCAGAACATGATAATGGTCTTTAAAAGAACTTAAGTGAGATGGATTAAGTATTTATTTAAATAATTCTTTATGATTGTTAATTAGTTTTTACATTTAATTTGGTTTGAGATTCATAATTATATATCTCTACTTACTCTCTTGTGTCTAGAATAAAGAATATGCATCTCCTCAAAGCCATCCACATATAATAGATAGCAAGCAAGTGTTGCATCCAAAGCCACATTGTTCGCAACAATTACGATGTTCACCTCGTCTTCAAGGGAATTTGGGAGAAGTTGTATACCCTATACCATAACTCATAATATATTGACATATAATTTATCATACATTATAATTGCATAGCTTTTCAATGCATTGTGTCTTCTTCCATTTTGCATGGTGCCCATCTATTAATTATTTCCATACTATATTACATATTTTAAACCCATTTTTCTATTATGTTGATATCAATTTGCATATTATTGATTATGTTCTAACTTTTGCAGAAGGTAAAAAGGGAAAATGATCTTGGGATGATGAAAAGAACGAAAATTACGCCAAAAGACTTGAAAGCATGAGGGTTCAAGTCTGGAAAACAATACATAAAGCATATATGCTCAACTAGTATTGCTCTTAGTAAACCCACTAAGCTTACCACTATGAAAACTAAAACAATTCACCACATTTAAGTAACTTGAACATGTTAGAGCTATAATTAGTGTTTTGTGTAAAAGGAAAGTTTCTAATTTTGTAATGAATAATATATTTTTAAATGATAGAGTAAACTTTGTGTCGATATAGGATATAGGATGGTGTATTAGAGAAGTGTTTTTCCAAACCAAAAAACAATAAAAATAAATATAATAGGATGAAACGTGGTTGCATCATTATGAAACGTGTGGCAGTGAGTTATATTTTGAAACGTATGCATTTACAAAGTTTGAAACGTATGCGTTTATAAAATTTGAAATTTGTCGGTTTCGGAAGCCACACAGAGAGTAACTTTTCATATCTCTGTTCCTATTTATGCCTTATACTTTGGCTTTTTCTGTTTTACTTTCAATTATGAAATGAGAAGCTATTTTTTTTTTGAAATTTCATTTATCTAAATGTTTTTAGTGGTTTGAAAATTTACGTTGGTTGCTAGGCTACTTATAGTTTGAAAGGAGTCTTATCCATATTTTTTCTCCCTCAGTTTTAATGTTCACTTAACGAGTTTTAATGGAGATCTTTATAGGTTTTTTCTTTATAAGTTATGAGTATATAATTTGTATAATAGATTCATAAGTTATCAATCCATAACATGTATTTAAATTATTTTAAAGGGTTCTGAATTTATAATACTTAGTGTGGATTTTTTTTGTAATGAGGATTGTTTGTTGTAGTTGAGGGTTACTTTTTAATAACTAGAGTTTTCGACAGAGCTTTATAATTTATTATGAATATTGTATTGCTTTATATTTTATCATAAGTTTATTAATGGTTAAAATAATTGTAGAGATAAATTTATTAAGATAATTAAATGATATAAGGAAGGGACAAATTTATATTTGAAATAAATAAATTAATAATTAATTCTATGTAGTTGAAATGTTTTAAGTTACAATTGATAATGTCATGTTTTAAATCCTAGTTGCTTTGGATTTCCTGTTTTTGTATCCTTCCCTTTTAGTTATTTTTATTGACCTTTAAGATACAAAATATTTTTTCATTTTTCCTTTTGATTGATTTTATATAGATAAATGTGAGTTTTTAAAAAGGAAATAGCTACCTTATTTTAGGAATTATTTCATATAAGAATTATAAACCCAACAACAATCATAGTGATTTCTAAATTTTTGGCCATATCTTCACTAAAAAAAGTCACCTGATTTGAAATATAGTATACATAATCTAGTATTACTTTTATCTACAGTTTGTCTTAACTAATCTAGCAATAGTAGTTTTACCCAAAGTCCGTCTCAAATGAGATTTTCGAGTGTATTCTTGGCATATGGACACTAGTAGAAAGCATTATAGTGTAGAAGATAAAATATTTATAGAATAAAAGATTATTTTTGTCATTATAGTAACAAATTATGCAAAGAAATTTAAAATGATGTATAAGTAGAAGTATTGTCATTATAAATAAATTTCTCATAAATAACCTCAACTACTTTTCCCTTCATTATCTTAGAATTAACTAGTTAACTTTAAAGTTATATATATTTTTCCCCTTTCAAATATTTTTCTCTTTGTTATTATAGTAACAAATTTTACAATAAAATTTAAAACCATGAAAATTTAAAACCATATACCCCATAAAAACATTATCATCATAAAAATAATTAGGGTTTCTGATATTCAATACATCTTTCATGAATCAACTTAGCTATCATTTTTTTAGAACATCTTAGAATCTACGATGCTTGAATGTTAAGGTCACTTGAATATTAGAAGTAGATAGCAGTTTATTTTAAGATGTCTTTTTCTTTTTCTTGCCTCCTCTAAACATGATGTTTTTTTTAATACTCAATATTAAATAGAGTAAGAAAATAATAAATTACATTGTTTTTATGTTTATTATATGTTTTAATGTATTTTAAAAATTTATTTCACTTTTGCATCACTTCTCTAAAAAAAAATCAACAATTAATTTAAACTCTTCCTAAAAGCATATATATATTTTTACACAATTGTGTTTATACTAATGATGGAGAGAAGAACAGCGACGCATCATGAGACACAAAACCAAAAAAACGTTCTGCGAAAATTGGATGAAAGAGAACTCAGGGTTGGATTAGATCATTATATGGCATTTAAACTATTTTTCGTAGGATTTATATGAAGCTCTACATTATTCATATTAAGTGCTAAAAAATCGATTAGGTTATGGTTTATTCATTTACATTATATTTTTTCTTTTGTCTTTCGTGGGTTACATTTCGTTATATGGTTGTTTTTTTGTTTTTTATTAAATTATATGGTGTTATATGGTTGTTTTTTTTGGGTTTTTTTTGGTCTTAAGTTATGCTTTATTCATTTATATTATACTTTTTTTAGTTTTATTTTTTAGTTACTGTTTGTTATATTGATGTTTATTTGGATTTTTTTATTATAAGAATTTTTATTTTTAAAAGGCTATAATTTATTTATTAGTTTTTTAATGAGGTTATGCTATATTTATATATATATATATAATTTTATATTATAATATTAAATTTTATATTTTAGTCATTTACATTATAATCTTTATCGTTTTATTTTTTTTGTTTGTTACATTATTTGTTGTATTAAATATATTGTTATGCAATGGTGTTTTAAGAGGTACTTCAAGTTTTCTGTGTGTTTTTTAAGCATTGCACATCTAAAAAAACAAATTAGTAGTAACACAGCCACATTTACCAATATGGTATTAAATATTTGTGTTTTTAATATTAAGATACATTGTGTTTGATTCATGACTATCGGTAATAAAATGTATTTTGAGTGAACATTAAAATTTGAGTAAGTAATTAACTGTAACAATAAAAAATTAATCATAATATAAAGCTGTCATTAGAAAATAATAATAATTCTATAAAATTACTGTTTATATTTATAGATTAATAATGTTAAGGTTAATATTATTGTTTATAGAGCTAATGAAATTATTATAAAGTTAATAACATGATAGTATAAAGTTAATAATACTGATATTATAAAGTTAATAACATTGATATTATGAAGGTGCCTTATTGGAGTTGGACACTTTAATGATTTTTCTAATTAATCTTTTCCATAACCAATGGCTCATTAATATTACCACTTATAATAAAATATTTAAAATAAACCCTTTATTATAAAGCCTAATATTAAACTCAATGTTATAATCATTTCATTAGATTTATAAACAATAATATTAACCTTAACATTATTGATATTTATAAATGTTAATAGACCTAGCCATTGGAATGGTTAATATTAAATAACAATTTTATTAACCATTAAATTAACCATAAATAATAATGGTTAATAACATTATTATTTTTTAGTTTTTATAAATTATTATAAAAAATAAATAATAATGTTACTAACCATTATTATACTAATCTAATATTATTATAACACAATAATTCCTAGGGTTTATAAAGATGGTTAACCTTATAATAACCAATAATAACCAACAATATTAAGTTTATATTATTGTTTATAGAGCTAACAAAATTAACTAATAATATGAAACTTAATATTATAATTCTTAGGATTTATAATCACTCTCAACCATAATGTCAAAATATTATTAAAAATAATAAAAAATAATGTTATTAACCATTATTATAATAATATAATATTTATAATACATAGGATTTCTAGTATTAATTCCTTTGGTTTATAATGTTAATCATTTGCTTTAATATAAATCCCTAGGGTTTATAATCTTGGTCAACCATGGTCCAATGTCACATTCTAACAAATATTTTCTCAAAAAGAAAATCAGCAATGGTTTAGCATCGCATTGTTACAAAGATTGTCTCAATATGAAAATCAATTACAGTCAACCATGGTCCAACATCGCATTGTGACAAAGATTGCCTCACTATTAAAATCATCCTTGGTAAACCATGGTGAACGATGATTATTTTATGGTTTATAATATTTATCTTAGGGTTTATATACCTTGATTTTATAATATTAATCCTTTGGGTTTAATATTATTCCCTTGGGTTTATAATCCCTAAGGTTTTTAGTATTAATCCCTTGGGCTTATAATATTAATTCTTGGTTTTATTATAAACCCTAGGGTTTATAATCATGGTCAACCATGTTCCAATGTCACATTTTGAAAAACATTTTCTCAAAATGAAAATAAACCATGGTGTAACGTCATATTGTGCAAATATTATCTCCATATGAAAATCAATCATGATCAACCATGGTCCAATGTTGCGTTGGGACAAAGATTGCATCAATATGAAAACAATCCTTGGTAAACCATGGTGAGCCATGCTTATTTTAGGGTTTATAATATTTATCTTAGGGTTTATATACCTTAGGTTTATAATATTAATCCCTTGGGTTTAATATTATTTCCTTGAGTTTTTAGTATTGATCCCTTTGGTTTGTTATTCCATAGGGTTTATAATATCAATCCCTTGTTTTTTAGCATAAATCCCTTGGGTTTATTATTCCCTTAGGTTATAATATGAATACCTTAGGTTTATTCATCTAAGGTTTCATATTAATAGGGTATAATATTACTCATAGGATTTATAATCTTAATTCATGGCTTCAATTGATCCATAAAATGTTGTGGATATTCCACTAGACAGTTTGTCACAACAGGTGTAATAATGTTATATTAAAATACTAAAATTTTACACTATTACAGTTTATTAAACTTTACTATCTTTGGATTTAACTATAATTAGTGCATGCATGTGAATATGAATTATGCAGAAAAGTAGAGAACGACAAAATAGGCTCACACACACATAAGGCACTAGATATGCTCCATGGGAAACCCTTTCAGGAGAAAACCCAACTGGAAGGCGAGGTCACTTTGCTCCCTTTCTGTGTCTAGAAATATGTAATTCCCATGGCCTATGGGCTGCTACAGTGCACATATCCTCTCCATGTTCTCTATCTCCTATCTCTCATGACTATCTTTGGTCAACTATAGAACAAAATTCTCTCGAAAGAATGGAATGCCTCTTCTTCTGAGTGGCCCGGCTAATGGTAGTTAATGGTGTTATCGCCATCATGCACACGAACCTCACTCTACAATTACAGATACACCTAATTGAAGTCCTCATCTTCTGAATATGCCTCTTTGTATGTTGTTGAGAAATCTAAGGAATCAAGTATTAGGTAATTTCTCTTCAATTAGTAACTGATCATGGGTTCTTTTTACAAATCTAGATTAGAATAATATTTTCCTAAGTTATTAATGTTCTTGTTCATTAAACAACAACAAATTCATGAACAAAAATAGACAAGAGACACATATTGTAGGCTATGAGTCAGGACCAAAACCTCTCACTCTCTGAAAGGAAAACCTGCAAAAATTCTTCTTATAGAGATTCAAATTAACGAATACCAAGACCAAGGTCCTTTACCTATTTTCCACTCCAAGACTAAGACACTAGTTCTATTGACTATCAATATTATTCTCTTTTCTTCCTCTTGAATTCCCTTCTACTTCAACCTCCTTAACACCGAGATATCATCATCACCGAGATTGAGATCTCTTTACTTGCTGTGACCTTTTCTCTATGGTAGTATAGAGACTTCCTCACTACGTAATATTGCAATATAATGGCACCTAAGTTATGAGGCATCAAACCCTTCTCACTGTGGTAGCATTAAAGTGTAATGATACCAAATTATGAGACCTTCAAACTCTTCTTGTTGTGGTAGCTCTGAATTGTGGTAACATTGAAGTTGTCATTATAATTGTTATCTGAATCTCAGAGGTATACCCGAACTCCTTGACTGTGAGATAACACCAAACTTACCTATGAAATATTATATCTTTATCCAAGCTCCTTTAGCGAACTTGCCTCTGCAATCCCGTAGCTTATCTGAGCTTCTTCACTGAACTGATATTCAAACTTGTCTCGTGTGGAAATGCAAAGACCCTTCACACACATATATAGTGGCTTTTCTATATAGATAAGTCGACATGTTTATATGAATATGTGTGTCTCCATAAGGTGAAGCCCACATGAGTTATTCACTTTATCTAGAGGTCGAATTGAAGAGGAGAACTTGTGCCTGTCTTTGGAGGGCTACTCGACCATTCTATTGACTCATATACATTTGTAACAGGACCAAGAATGGTTCTTCATACATGAAATTGACTCTATTTGACTCTTATGACAAATCCTAAAGGCTCTTAATGGGATCCATCTAAAAAGAAAACTTCTTTCTCATGAAACCCATGAGTCAAGCATACAATCATTTTATTTTTCTTCTTTACATAAATTACACAAAAAACATAATTACACATGTCATTATGAAGACCGAACCTAGTTACACTTTTCAACACTTCCTCTTAACTAGGGAGGTATTCATAATGGTACTTGGCCATTCTCAATGAAGAATTTCTCATAAGAAGAATCATATTGGTATCCCATCTTTATAGCATCATATCAACCAACACTGTCACATAGAAAAGCCTTGACTAATAGCTCTATCTCTCCACAGGATCTAAGCTCAATGTTGGCGAGACCAATGATTTATAGACACTCTCATCATTATCTCTCCCTGGACATACCCCACCTGAGTTCTTAGGCTATGTTCCATTAGGACTATTCTTATCTTAGATTCCAAATCCTCAAAGAATACAGGTCATCTACGACTATTTATCATGGATGCCTTATCTCATCTTTAAAGAGGATCGGATGCCAGATATTTAACCAGTCCTTCATTCTTTCTTCCTAATGAAGACAATAATGATGTGTCTATCTATCCCTATTAATTATGGAGGACATATCTATTCCAATAAAGGAATGTACTCATTCTTACAGAAGGAATGTACTCATTCTTACAGAAGGAATGTACCTAAGCTCCCTCTTGGCTTAGGAATTTCTAAGTTTATTCCAATTAAGAAACTTTCTTCCATGATCCTTCTTAATTAGGACCTACAACAACTACTCAAGTGTAGATGGAAACAAAACCAATCGCTTGAAGATATCCTTCCTTTGATGTCATGAATTTATTTGTCAAGTAGTCTTCATCTTTTGGGACATCTTCATATGTCACAAACCATGCATCACTTTCATCCATGAGTCAGTCATGTCATCATTCATTTCATCAGAAAGTGATCCATCAGTCAAGTTGCTTTCTTCATGCTATCTTATTTGAAAGGATCTTACACCCTTCTACATGGCATTCTTGGAAGACCTACATAAGACCATCCAGATATTGTTAAAAAATATGAAATGAACACTTAAATCAAAATCACCTTTGTGATGATGTTTCATCATGACATCTTCATTTTGGCATTAACATCCTTCTTACATGTTCACACATCTCTTATATATATATATATATATATATATATATATTGTCAAGGATCTCTATCTTTTGCAGACTTCCATTAGATTATCCATATCTTTCAGGGATGTTTCATAGTCAAATCTTTCACTTCTTGGAATATGTTGACTGCCTTCTTCCATGGTTGCATAGTCTATGTTCTCTTCATTTCTTTCTTCACACATGACATTCCTAGGAACTTCCAATCAGAGTTCCTCTAGTTGCTGTCAACCACCTTAAATTCCATATGAGGACATATTATGTTGATTTCATCTAGTGTGACACATGCCTTACGGCATCTAATTTCATGGGAGGAGATTCCTTTTCTTTGATCATGCTTCTCAAGATAGAGTAGTGATCCATGTTACCTACAACCATACAAAATGACTTTATAATATTGAATACAAGCATACATATCTTTTTTACCTTTACGTTATCTATAATTATTTCAACAGCTTCCTTGATTGAAAAGAGCTTCAACTCCTTGATTTTCTTAATCTCTTATGCCATGATAGCATTATCCTATGAATTCCACAAGTTGGAGTTCTTGATGAAACACTTGCTTCCTCTCTATATTGGCAAAACTTATAATATATGCACAACTTCTGTATATGCGTATATCTTTCGTATATGTGAAGCTTTTGTACATGCACATATCTTTCATATATGCACATACACATGTACAACTGTAACCTTCATATATACACAACTCCAATATATATGTGTATTTTCCATATGCGCACAACTTCTGTGTATACACATATACAGAGGTTGTACACTTTAGAGAAGGTATGCACATTTACAAAAGATACACACATATACAGATTTTTTTTTGCATATATGCCTATATGGAGGATATGCGTATATACGAAAGTTGCACATGCACATGATATATGCACATATCTTCCGTATATGTGTAACTTTCATATATATGTTTCAAGTATATGTGCATATCTTCTGAATATGCGTATATACAGAAGATATGTGAATATACGTAAGATACACAAATAGAGAGAATATGCACACATATAAAAGTTCTGCATATACGGAAGATATGTGCAGGTAGAGAAGTTGAGCATATATATGGAAGTTGTGCACAACTTATTTATATACTTAGCTTTTGTATATGTGCATATACAGAAGTTTCACATATATAGAGCATATATGCATATACAGAAGTTGTGCATATATGAAAGATATGCACAACCTCCGTATATACATAGCTTCCATATATGCACATATACAAAAGTTGAGAATAACTTCAACCTTCTTATATACTCAACTTTAACCTCCATATATATGTGGATATTCTGTTTATGTGCATATACGGAAGATATGCACATACATATAAGTTGTGCACATACGGAAGATATGCGATACGAGATATGTACATATACAGAAGTTGCGCTACTTCCGTATACAAAATTTATGCTTCTTTCGTAAATACACACATCTTCTATATATGTTCAAATCTTCCATAACTATGCATAACTTCTATATATGTGCACATCTTCCGTATATGCACAACTTCCATATATGCGTATATCTTTCGTATATGTGAAGATTTTGTATATGCGCATATTTTTCATATATGCACATACACATGTACAACTGCAACCTTCATATATACACAACTCCAATATATATGCGTATTTTCCATATGCGCACAACTTCTGTGTATACGCATATACAGAGGTTGTGCACTGTAGAGAAGGTATGCACATTTACAAAAGATACGCACATATACAAATTTTGTTTTTTGCATATACGGGAAAAAATGCACAGATACGGAAGATATGTGCATATACAGAAGTTGTGCAGAACTCTAGCCTCCATATATGTGCATGTCTTCCATATATACACTTCTTCAGTATAGGCACATAAGATATGTGCATATGGAGGCTGTCAGATATGCCTATATGGAGGATATGCGTATATACGGAAGTTGCACATGCACATGATATATGCACATATCTTCCGTATATGTGTAGCTTTCATATATACGTTTCAAGTATATGTGAATATTCTATGAATATGCATATATACGGAAGATATGTGAATATACGTAAGATACACATATAGAGAGAATATGCACACATATAAACGTTCTGCATATACGGAAGATATGTGCAGGTAGAGAAGTTGAACATATATATGGACTGTTGTGTATGCATATTATGGAAGTTGTGCACAAATTCTTTTTATACTTAGCTTTTGTATATGTGCATATACGGAAGTTTCACATATATAGATGATATACGCATATACAAAAGTTGTGCATATACAAAAGATATGCACAACTTCCATATATACGTAGCTTCCATACATGCGCATATACAAAAGTTGAGAAAAACTTCAACCTTCTTATATACTCAACTTTAACCTCCATATATATGTGGATCTTTTGTTTATGTGCATATACGGAAGATATGTACATACATATAAGTTGTGCACATACAGAAGATATGCAATACAAAATATGCACATATACAGAAGTTGTGCTACCTCCATATATAAAATTTATGCTTCTTTCGTAAATACACATATTTTCTATACATGTTCAAATCTTTCGTAAATATGCATAACTTCTGTATATGTGCACATCTTTCATATATGCGCAAATTTCGTATATGCGTATATCTTTTGTATATGTGCATATTTTTTGAATATGCACATACACATGTACAACTGCAACCTTCATATATACACAACTCCAATATATATGCGTATTTTCCATATGCGCACAACTTCTATATATACGCATATATAGAGGTTGTACACTGTAGAGAAGGTATTCACATTTACAAAAGATATGCACATATACGAATTTTGTTGTTGTTGCATATACGGAAGATATGCACATATATAAAAGTTGTGCATAACTCTAGTCTCCATATATGTGCATGTCTTTTGTATATGCACTTATTCAGTATAGGCACATAAGATATGCGCATATGGAGGCTGTCAGATATGCCTATATGGAGGATATGCATATATACGGAAGTTGCACATGCACATGATATATGCACATATATTTCGTATATGTGTAGCTTTCATATATACGTTTCAAGTATATGTGCATATCTTCTGAACATGCGTATATACGGAAGATATGTGAATATACGTAAGATACACATATAGAGAGAATATGCACACATATAAAAGTTTTGCATATACGGAAGATATGTGCAGGTAGAGAAGTTGAGCATATATATGGACTATTGTGTATGCATATTATGGAAGTTGTGCACAACTTCTTTATATACTTAGCTTTTGTATATGTGCATATACGGAAGTTTCACCTATATAGAGGATATACGCATATACAGAAGTTGTGCATATACGGAAGATATGCACATACATATAAGTTGTGTACATACAGAAGATATGCGATACAAAATATGCGCATATACAGAAGTTGTGCTACCTGCGTACATAAAATTTATACTTCTTTTGTAAATACACATATCTTCTATATATGTTCAAATCTTCCGTAAATACACATAACTTCTGTATATGTGCACATCTTTCGTATATGCGCAACTTCCGTATATGCATATATCTTTCGTATATGCGTATATCTTTCGTATATGTGAAGCTTTTTTATATGCGCATATTTTTCGTATATGCACATACACATGTACAACTGCAACCTTCATATATACACATCTCCAATATATATGCGTATTTTCTATATGCCCACAAATTTTGTGTATACACATATACAGAGGTTATGCACTGTAGAGAAGGTATGAACATTTACAAAAGATACACACATATACGAAATTTTGTTTTTGCATATATATCTATATGGAGGATATGCGTATATATGGAAGTTGCACATGCACATGATATATGCACATATCTTCCGTATAGGCGTAGCTTTGATATATACGTTTCAATTATATGTGCATATCTTCTGAATATGCGTATATACGGAGGATATGTGAATATATGTAAGATACACATATAGAGAGAATATGCACACATAAAAGTTCTGAATATATGGAAGATATGTGCAGGTAGAGAAGTTGAGCATATATATGGACTGTTGTATATGCATATTATGGAAGTTGTGCACAACTTATTTATATACTTAGCTTTTGTATATGTGCATATACGGAAGTTTTACATATATAGAGGATATATGCATATACAAAAGTTGTGCATATATGGAAGATACGCACAACTTCCGTATATACATAGCTTCCATATATGCGCATATACAAAAGTTGAGAATAACTTCAACCTTATTATATACTCAACTTTAACCTCCATATATATGTGGATCTTCTGTTTATGTGCATATACGGAAGATATGCACATACATATAAGTTGTGCACATACGGAAGATATGCGATATGAAATATGCACATATACAGAAGTTGTGCTATATCCATATATAAAATTTATGTTTCTTTCGTAAATGCACATATCTTCTATATATGTTCAAATCTTCCATAAATACGCATAAATTTTGTATATGTGCGCATCTTCCGTATATGGGCAACTTCCGTATATGTGTATATCTTTCGTATATGTGAAGCTTTTGTATATGCGTATGTTTTTCGTATATGCACATACACATGTACAACTGCAACCTTCATATATACACAACTCCAATATATATGCGTATTTTCCATATGCACACAACTTCTGTGTATACGCATATACAGAGGTTGTGCACTGTAGAGAAGGTATGCACATTTACAAAAGATACGCACATATACGGGAAAAACTTTTTTTTGCATATATGGAAAAAAATGCGCATATACGGAAGATATGCGCACATACAAAAGTTGTGTAGAACTCTAGCCTCCATATATGTGCATGTCTTCTGCATATGCACTTCTTCAGTATAGGCACATAAGATATGCACATATGGAGGTTGTCAGATATGCCTATATGGAGGATATGCGTATATACGGAAGTTGCAAATGCACATGATATATGCACATATCTTTCGTATATGTGTAGATTTCATATATACGTTTCAAGTATATGTGCATATCTTCTGAATGTGTATGTATATGAAAGATATGTGAATATATGTAAGATACAAATATAGAGAGAATATGCTCACATATAAAAGTTCTGCATATACGAAAGATATGTGTAGGTAGAGAAGTTGAGCATATATAAGGACTGTTGTGTATGCATATTATGGAAGTTGTGCACAACTTCTTTATATACTTAGCTTTTGTATATGTGCAAATACGGAAGCTTCACATATACAGAGGATATACGCATATACAAAGGTTGTACATATATAGAAGATATGCACAACTTCCGTATATATGTAGATTCCATATATGCGCATGTACAAAAGTTGAGAATAACTTCAACCTTCTTATATACTCAACTTTAACCTCCATATATATGTGGATCTTCTGTTTATGTGCATATACGAAAGATATGCACATACATATAAATTTTGCACATACAGAAGATATGCGATACGAAATATGCACATAAACAGAAGTTTTGCTACCTCCGTATATAAAATTTATGCTTCTTTCGTAAATACACATATCTTCTATATATGTTCAAATCTTTCGTAAATATGGATAACTTCTGTATATGTGCACATCTTCTGTATATACGCAACTTCTGTATATACGTATATCTTTTGTGTATGTTAAGCTTTTGTATATGCACATATTTTTCGTATATGCGCATACACATGTACAACTGCAACCTTCATATATACACAAGTCCAATATATATGCATTTTTTCCATATGTGCACAAATTCTTTGTATACTCATATACAGAGGTTGTGCACTATAGAGAAGGTATTCACATTTACAAAAGATACGCATATATATGGAATTTTTTTTGCTATATGGAAAAAAAAGTGCATAGACGAAAGATATGCGCATATACAGAAGTTGTGCAAAACTCTAGCCTCCATATATGTGCATGTATTCCGTATATGCATTTCTTCAATATAGGCACATAAGATATGTGCATATGGAGGCTACCAGATATGCCTATATGGAGGATATGCATATATACTGAAGTTGCACATGCACATGATATATGCACATATCTTCCGTATATGTGTAGCTTTCATATATATGTTTCAAGTATATGTGAATATCTTTTGAATATGCGTATATACGGAAGATATGTGAATATATGTAAGATACACATATAGAGAGAATATGCACACATATAAAAGTTCTGCATATACGGAAGATATGTGAAGGTAGAGAAGTTGAGCATATATATGGACTATTGTGTATGCATATTATGGAAGTTGTGCACAACTTATTTATATACTTAGCTTTTGTATATGTGCATATATGGAAGTTTCACATATATAGAGGATATACGCATATAAAGAAGTTGTGCATATACGGAAGATATGCACAACTTCCATATATATGTAGCTTCCATATATGCGCATATACAAAAGTTGAGAATAACTTCAACCTTGTTATATACTTAACTTTAACCTCCATATATATGTATATCTTCTCTTTATGTGCATATACGAAAGATATGCACATACATATAAGTTGTGCACATACGGAATATATGTGATACAAAATATGCACATATACAAAAGTTGTGCTACCTCCGTATATAAAATTTATGCTTCTTTCATAAATACACATATCTTCTATATATGTTCAAATCTTCCGTAAATACGCATAGCTTCTGTATATGTGCACATCTTCCGTATATGAGCAACTTTTGTATATGCGTATATCTTTTGTATATCTGAAGCTTTTTTATATGTGCAAATTTTTTGTATATGCACATATACGGAAAAAAATAAATGCATATAAGGAAAAAAATTGTGCATTTACAGAAGATATGCGCATATGTAGAAGCTGTGCAGAACTCTAGCCTCTATACGTATGTTTTGTGCACTATACTTTGTGTCTTTTCATAATTTATTAAAACAAGAGGTTGATTCATGGTAATGATATGTTCATCCATGCATGCAACATCAAATAAGATATAAATATAAAAGTAACTTAATTTGTAAACTTGATAATTTGTAAATAATAAAAGAAAAATCCATTACAACTACATTCATCAAAAGTAATGTAACATTGATATAATATAACATCACATCCACATAAGGATTTAAAATTCAATGAATATGTTGTCATAAAAACAAGTCTAAATTTATGTATTTTTATTCAAAATTGGTCCAACTATACATTTTTCTTTTTTCACAAAATAGAACTTCATTTCCAACATAGATAATGGAATCTCATGCCCATAAATGACATAATGGAAAAACAACATCATGATCGATCTAAAGTATGGGTCTATAAGTCACCCTTGTCCCTCTTGGCACTCCCAGGTGGATTTCCAAATTGATATCTCTACAAAAATTACAATAATCAATTAGTTGTAAAAATTGAAAGGCATAGAATCAATTTCATTAATTCATGATGATATTTTGATCAAATACTCATTCTCACCATGAGGATATGAGGCAATGGAGAAGACAACCCTTCCTAGGTAGATGGTGGAGCACTTGGTGATGGATATAGGCATGGTTTAGGGGTGCTGGATAAAGGCATGGTGGAAGTGAAATAGGGAAAAGGTAGTGGGTGTGGGCAATGATACACCCCCACTAGTTGTACGATAGTGGGAATCACTGTAGGCCGAGGGATTAACCTAGGGGGGGAATTGGAATGTTAAGGGTGGATGATTGAAAAAATGAGAATGGTGGATGACTAAAGGGTAGGGGTGAGCATTGGGAAGGACAGAGGTGGTTATAGGAATGGAAGAATTTATGAAGGAAAAAGGTGATGGGTGTGGGCGATGATACATCCTAATTGGTTGTACAATAGGGTGAAACACCCTTGGGGAGGATATTGGGATGTTAATGGTTGAAGCAGTGTTCCCAATGCTAGATATTTTTTCAATAGCATGTTCATCAAATAAATGAATTCGACAATTTGGAATGTTGTGAGATGTGGGTCCCTTAGCTGTAACAATAAAAAAAAGTTCATATAGTTATGAAAATGTATTGAACATGATAATATATTGCATTTAATGTAAAACAATGCATAGCATGAAATTTCCATACCAATGTTGGGTATAATAGAATCTTGCATTATCTCAGGTGCGTGTTCCACATTTCTTTGTTTTTGAGAAGATAACTCCAATTGTTCATCCATTCTTTTTTGCCTTGCATGAACTCGTCCAACCCTTTCAAATTGTAGTTTATCTGTCGCTGATTTTGACTTGCGATCACATCGCCTCTTTTTATTTACTGGACTCAAGAAACTATGTTTTCTCTTGGTAGTGATCTTGGATGGAGTTATAGTATTGAAAAACATTTTGTTATATTCTTGACATGCTTTGTTTACCAAGTTGTTCAATGCATATGCCTGTTCCAAATTTGTAGGTATTATGGATCTCAATTTCTCATTAGTTTATGAGTTAAAATGTTTCATCTCATCATCTTCAGAGAGTGCACTATCTTGCTGTACATTGGTTGATTCAACATTATATGAGAAATTCTCTAAATCATTAATGCTTGTTTCATTATGATAATTCAGATTGGGAGGAGAATCAAAGCATGGCGAAAGCTCTGTTTGGATTTCTGGGCCCAATATAGGTGTTTCATTCAAATCAAATAAAATTCTAGGCCTTTCTGTAGTGGGATCAGTGACACCAGGTGGTACATTTTCACCCAAAATAGTGTTACTCACTAACATCTCAACTTTCAATACATGTTTACAGATATTTCCATTCAGGGCCCAATTGCAATTGCAGAAGTGTAGATTAGAACCCTTATATATGACATTGTACCAAATGTCACGAGTATCCTTATTTTGGCTACGAACCCAATAATCATTACTCTTTTCATTAGGCACACAATCTTCATTTGGGATTTTCTTAGCTCTACACTTGGATGAATTCAATTGTTCCTGGATTTTTCTGGGTTGTACAAAACCAACGTCTTTAAACGATGCATATGATTGTAATATAATACAACCTTTGTCAACAAAACATAGATTAACCAATCAACCCTTCTATGACAGGCATTGTTCTTCTCACATAGGCACCTTTCCTTGATATATCTATGGTAAGATTCAATTGCATTGTTCATATCTTGATTGGAATGTGGAAAATTTCTGTATGCTTTTGCCCACATATCTGTAGAAAGAAATTTATTAGTTATATATTAATAAGTATACATATGACATGAAAAATAGAGTCATTAAAATCACCAATAAGTAGCTTACATATTTTGTTGTTGGCTAACCAAGTAGTTCTAAAATATTCCAAAAGCCTTTTTTGTTCACTGAATTCTTCAAATAAGCTTTCAACTTCCTTTTTCACAGATTCATCATCTTTACACGTGTGCATGATTTCTCCTAAACCACGAAAAGTGTGTATTTGGTTTTCCCTTCCTTGGATCTTGTTTCCAACATTCTTCAACCATGCACGACGAACATGCCACACACATAATAATACTTTACACTTGATTGAAGACCCGGAATAACATAATTTTTAGAGAGATTATACATTAACAATATTTTTTATGCCTCTTATAAAAATAATAAACACATCACCTTAATTCTTCAATTTCGGCAGTAGCATCATCTGTGATGAAGGCAAGAACATGAAAATCTAGTTGCTCTTTGTTTCCAATTGCAAATAAGGCCAACATCCATTTAGAAAGATCAGCTATAGTATTGTGTGATGATATCACCCAAGCTATTAGAACCCTATTGTGATGTTTTTCGAAAGCCATTAAGGTGTAAAGTTGATACTGCATTACAAAAAATGTGCATAGTTATATTTATATAAGATACATGCATTAGTATGAGGTTAAATAAATGAATCAGATTTAGGATAAATATGTACTCACCTTGTACTTATTTGTACCAAATGTTGAATCCATTGAGATAATATTATTATGAGAGTATGTCAACATCATTGAACACATCCACTTTGTTTTTATGCCTATGATAAAAGGGATATTTTCAACAAGATCTTGTTTTTGGTCGAAGAAAAAACTCTCTGGGTGATCCTTATACCAGCATTCTACACTGTTTGGATCACTTTGATATTTAACATACTCTAGCCTTATGGTATCATTGGAAATGTTTAATATATCTTATCTTGTCATGTATGTATCTTGAGATATCTCCATGTATAACTCACCAGATCCATCCTTCACATTAGAGATGAACTTGTCCCATACCATTGTAACATTAAAACCTCTTTTAATGAAATGTTGGACACTAGATCACATATCACTTGTTAAATGTGGTGCATAATTGAATCTCATGGGCCTACCGATTGATCTGTCCCATGACAAATAACATTGTATTTATCAATATACCTACATGCAGTATATATTATTACAACATCATCTGGTCTAATTTGAAGTCGTCACACAAAGAAGTGACATTGGCAACCAACTTTAATACTTTCATGTCAATTGCGGTTTGTCTTTGGATCTGAGGATGCACTCCTAATTATCCTTTTCGACTGTGGACCATATGAACAATAATAACTGTACGTAAAAAAATTACTACAAATTAGATATAATATCTATGCATATTGAGAAAATTATACGTATCCTAAAAAAGCATATAGAGACTCACACAACGTACTCCAGATATGTTGAGTAATAGGTGTGTTTGATATCCTCTATTTTTTGACTTCGATGACACTTAAGAAGAAATTGAGTGGGTGCACTTTCATTTGATTCCTCTCCACTTATGAAATCATCAAGTCGACAATATGGAATAACTGCAACTTGGTCCCCATCAATCTCTGTCCATGTAAGTCTTCTGCTGAAAATTGTATCATATCTTCCAGGTCTTCAACTTCCAACTCTTTAATCCTCTCCCACTTAGTAATTCTTAAAATACATATAAAAATTGCATTGAAAATAATTTAGTTTGAGTAAATATTATGGTATTCATTAATGCATAGAATACTAAGCATGGAAGTCTCATTTTTAGGTAAATATTTTATACTTTTCATGTAAACCACTTTGGGATTAAGTAATATTGAGGGGATCTTAGATGACATTGTACGATAAGTAAGATCATAAGATATTGGGTCATTAATAAGCTTAAATATTTCTGACAAATTTAGACTAACCATGTATGACATATGAATTCTTTTTGGATGTGGTGCCACCATGTTATTGTCAAGGGGCAACTTGTGATGAGTCACTGAGCTGGAAGGGGTCAAAGGGAACTTCCTAACACTGACACATGAGATGGTGCGTGAATGGGTCCCTTCAAAGAGGGATGAAAGGGAGAGACATAAAACCTCTCCCCAACAAACCCCCCAATATCAAGAGTAAAACCACTAAAAAACTTTGTGAATTAAGACAAGAGAAAATCCCCTCTATTAAGTCTTCTTTGAGAAAAAAATACACGGTGGTGGTGACTTAGTAATGTTATAGAATAGGATAGGGACTCAACTAGGATAGAATAGGATCAACTAGCTCAAAAAGACAAGACTCACCAAACCACACCTCATTTTCCAATCTAGTTCCTCTAGCTAAAAAGCCAAAGCCTATAACCATCATCCTTGAAGAATAAAGGGTGGCACCTCTCACCAAATCAAAATTGTGTGAAACCAAATAGTTGCTCATGTAAGCAATGAGGGGATTTGGGTATCTTCACATTACATGCCCCACAATATGATTATTAGATTTACTGTGCCTCCATAAATAAGAGATACATGTCTTGTCCTTTATGAGAAACTTAGGGAATGTGGTAAATGCCCAACTTATCATTAATAATCAATCCCCCCTCTCATTTAGTAATAATGCATTGATTTGCATATATATTGATCAAATAATTATTCTCCCTTAAAGCATCCATGAAGTTAACCCTAGATAGTTTTTGGATACCTCCTTCACCCACTTTAGTATTAGAGCCAAAAGAGTGTTCAATGGAGGAATGTGAACGATATGCCTTGTTACATTCTAAAAATTCATCACCACCTTCAAATTTTGAAAACCAAAGTAAAATGAAGCCTTAAAAACTTCAAATAGTGCACAAGATTCAACATAATTAATTATTGAAATATCAAGAACCCAAAGAAATGCACTTTCAATTAATCCTATAAGATATGTAATAACCCTTCTATCACCCACCACCCCACTTTATAACATGATAATTAGTGAGTTAAGAAAATTAGTAGAGTTTTTGCAATTTTAATTGAATCATTAATAATTATTAATGGTAAGGATTTAATATTCTAGAATTTTTATGTTCTTTTTGTCTTTTTAATCAAATTGACTAATTAAAAAAATGCCACATAACCAAGTGTCATATAAAACAAGTTATGGTTTCAGGTCATGTAGTATTGATAAGTATTCATGGTAAAGTGAGTGTGAATCTCAATTACTAAAAACCTTGTTACCTGTTTTTCTAAATGTATATAGTTTTAATTTTTGTATTACTTGTTTTTTATAATTAATAATAATAATAAGAATTTAAAAATAAAATTATAATTTAGCTAATTCTTTTTTTTTTTTAAATCTTAATAATATGAGATATATTAAAGTAGAGTGTTTTGTTATTGATTATGAATTGATGTCTATAAATATTTATTAGTCATCTAATTTATATGGTTGCACTAATTTTACTGAACTTTTCTAATCAAACATTTTTTTCCAAAAACAAGAACATTGGAAGTAAAATTTATACTTTGATATATATATATATATATATATATATATATATATATATATATATATATATATATATATATATATATATAGAGAGAGAGAGAGAGAGAAACATGTCTCCTAAGAATTATAGTCCTACTTCTGTCACTACATTTGATGAATTCAATAGGTTATTTATTCAATATACCGTTCATTTTTTAAACGATGTTAGCTATATTTTTTTTCCTCTTAATAAAAAATGTTAAGAACATTGCTTTGGCTCCTAAGACATAAAAATTAATAAACCGTAACTGGTTATATATCATTTAGTAACAAATATCAAAATCTCAATGATTATTGTTTACATTATAATTAATAGTAATAACAATAATTTAAAATAAAATTATAATTTAGTTGATTTTAATGTTTTTTTAAATCTTAATAAGATGAGCTATAGTGAAAGATGTGTTTTGTTATTAATTACAAATTGATCTCCTTTTCAAAATTATAGTCTCACCACACTTGCATATTCTCTATGGCCTTTTCAAAGTGGGGAAATTAAGTAATAAAAGGTGGCCGCAAGATCGAGCTCACTGAATGTTCAGATCTTGCTTTATCATGCACCTTTATTATTCACCTTGCCCAACTCCGTGCCTCAAGTGAAAAGGGGATTTTTTAAGTCGATCAAATCATTCTTTAAATTTTAAATAAATGTTTTATCATTAAAACTAAATAGAAATTCCTAATTGGTTTTCCATGAGTGAGATTGTGAAATCCGTAATTAAGTGAAAACATTTACATTAAAATAAAGCAATGGTTGCTGCCAAAAACGATCATGTTGGATGTGGCCATCTAGTTTTTAAAAATCATATATCCCTCACAATAAATTTTGTATAAAAAATTTGATGACAACATCCCTCGCCTTCATCATTCATAATTCTGGTCTTTACATAAAATTACATTACGTTTCTCATGCGGGAAAATTCATACAAACATGCAACGGGAGACTTACCTGGTCTGAATGAGGAGGGTGGAAAAGGAGGCTAAGATTCCAGTGACGAGTGAAACAATCCAAAGTTCATATGGTGCCACACTACAAAAAAACAAAAAACATCATAAAAGATTAAAAAAAAATCATAAAAATTAAAAAAACATCATAATTTTTTCATAAAAACATAATTAAATTATGACCTTAATGGCTTCGACTCAGCTTCCACTCAGCTCAATATACCTCAGCTTCCACTCGACTCAATAGAGCTTGTCTTACAGTGCTCATCTTCCACTCGGCTCAACAGACCACAGATAGAAATCAACAGCGCTCGGCTTCCACTCGGCTAAACAGATGTTGGCTTACAACATTCAAATTCCACTTAGCTCGATAGGCCACAAACATAAATCAACAACATAGAAAACTATGTAGCAACTTCTGACATGTCATATATATAAACATTTTTTTTCGTCTGGATAAATAATTTGGCCGAAAACCCTAGTTTGGTCAAACAAATAGTTCGGTCGAATTATTTATTTGGTCGAATTTCGTTTAACGATCGACGTTAGTTTAAATGGCCAAAATTTCTGCCGAGAATTTGTATAATAGTTCGGCTGAAAAAGAAAAAGAAATAAATAAATAAAATTAAAAAAATTTAAAAAAATTGTTCGGCCAAGAAATTAAGATTGTGAATTTTTCGGGGGTGTTTCTCACAAAAGTGTAACCCATCTTCATGTTTTCACCTACCCCTGTATGTTGGTGGTTTCTATCACCATCAACAACACCCCACTAAATATTTAGTATTTTTCACATTATCAACTTGAAAAGTATCATACACACCTCGAATGAAACCTCCTTTCTTTCCAAAGATGAATATGCTAACATATTAGATAATGTTGGGCCTAAGTTTGGTATCTTTTGCAAACCCTAGGTTTGTGTATAGCCATTAACTTTCCCCTCTATATTGCACCATTTCCATAACATTAATACTATTTTTCGCATAAGCATGATACTCTTCCTCACTCAAATATGCCTATTTTTCTCCAAATGCAAAACACTATCAATACTTAATGTGCATTGACTTTAAAATTAAGCTAAGCATATGATGTTCACACTTTAACAACATTGATAGTGTTAGACTTGCCTTCGTTAATTTGCACCTAATCTACCCCTAATCTACCCATTAGTACCATTTTTCTACCCATTAGTTCATTAGTTAATTTATTAATTTTCTAAGTAATAAAAATCATTTTTAAATAATAATAACATAATTCAAAAACATAATATAATTAGAAACTAAATATTAACATATAAGACCTCATGTGTGAGATAAACAACTCTTTCCATACAAAAATTTCACTACTTAATTTATAAAATAAAAGTATACATATCTTCCACTCTATATTCAAATATAAAACATATAAAATAAAAAACACATAATGTTTAACCAACATATTGGAGTTATAATTAACTAGTAATTAGGCCGATAGGCCTTCCTTTGAGTGAGCTTTTCGTCGTCCTTTTGTTTCTATGCTTGACCGCTGGTGTGCACCTTCAGCGGGCAAATTGTTGACATCTGTCGTGCAATTTCTATTTCTCCTCTTCATCTTTTTGCTCTTCCTGTTTTCTTCCACGACCATTTCTGTTCCTCCTGTTTCCATTTTCTACTCTTCCTGTTCTCTTTGACGCCCTACTGCAATAATGTTGTCGTGCTCTTCCACTTACTGCTGCAATAATGTGTCCCGTTTCTGCTGTGCAATCTGTTGTGAACGAACTAGCCCTTGGTTATTCAGTATACACTATTTACACCTCTGTTTTACTGTTCAGAAATTGTTTGCTCAGGTGCTCAAAGTTTTTCTGTTCAAATTTCAGGTTAGTGCTCTCAAAAATGGGTTTTCTGATCCCATTCTCTCTCATTTTGCTTCCAATGTTTTAATCTTAGTTCAGTGTTTTCTTATGGGTTTTTTTTATGGCAGGTACGGCTCTGTTTTCCTATTTAGAAATTGTTCGCTCAGGTGCTCAGAATTCTTCTGTTCAAATTTCAGGTTAGTGCTCTCAAAAATGGGTTTTCTGATCCCATTCTCTCTCATTTTCCTTGTTTTTTCCTGGTTCCTGGTTGTATTAAGTATTTGCTTGGCATCTGCACTCTGAATATTAATAGTATTGAAATTTTCATTAAAACCTTTAAACCTTTGACTGTCGATGGTGACATATCTCTGTGTATAATGCGAATATCGGAATCCTCATGTAAATATGCAAGTCTTCATGCGTTAACCTAACATACTCATACTGGTGAAATCGTTACCAAGGATATCCAAGGAAATAGTGTGACAAAGAGTACCCTGTTCTAGATTGTAGAGGAAATCTGCACAAAGGGGGTCAGAATCCAAACTTTAAATTCATTAGCCATGGTAGCCATAAGGAGAGATAACTAGATGGATTCCAACATGAAGAAATTAAATGAAATTACATAGCCTCGAAGGAAGATTTACCATTGTTGAAGTGGGATAAGGAAGATTTACCATTGTTGAAGTGGGATAAGTGGGATAAGTATTTGTTGAAAGAGATGACCACAGAGGTTCAGAGAAGAAACCACCAAACACCAAGGCCTTTTGTAGGCCGCTCTTCCCCATCTGAAATCCACATCCCTGAAGCCGATTTTGGTAACGTCCGGAATCAGAAAGGCTCCCGCCACTGTAAAGTGAGGGCACCCTTCCAATTCCATCAAATCTATCACCGATCGCATATACTGGTCATTCACAGCCGTTTTCCCTTCGTTTATCAATTTCAAAGCGAAAGACAACGGTTTTTTGGCCAGCTCTCTTGCTATCATCTTTGCGCATGCAAAGCTGATCCCATTCTCGTAGAAGATTTTAGGGAGCAGTGGGTGGAATTTCGTTCGAGTGTCCAGGGGAAATATTAAATGAACTTCTGTTCTGAAGGCAGTTGGAGAGCCCTGGTTCTCAAACGCCACAAAAACACTGATAAAACTTTGAATGTCAGGTGCTTCATGCCATGGCTTACTGCTTGGCTCTTCAACGACTCCATACGTAGTGAACTCACTTGGAGTTGACACATAACGGACCAAGGAAGCATAGTGGTGAAGGGTTAGGGTTTGAATGTCTAGGGATAACCATTTGATTACCTCGAGTAATCTGGATCATTCACTAAAACCCAAGAATGATGCCCACCTTACTCCATGTGACCAACATGTGGTAGAGGGTGTGTGGCAGAAGGGGAGTTGCCATGCAACAACCCAGGTGTACGCCCTTTCCATTATATGTCAGGTGCATGAATGGATGGTGTTTAACAAGTGGAAATGTGATTTAAATACAATAAACTGAGTTAAATACACGGTTAATGATAAATGTCCAAGGTACTTAAGGACAACTATCATATTAATTTGTTTTAATAGTGCTTCCCTGTTTTACAAGCGTCATTGTAATTCTGCGGCAGAAATGACACTTAATTCCGGTATATCGAAAATTCTTCCTCAGGCGAACGTCTCTGATCTTGAATTTGATCCTTGTGGTTACTCCATGAATTCTATTGAAGGACCTGCTTTATCTACAATTCATGTAACTCTGGAAGATGGTTTCAGTTATGCAAGTTTTGAAGCCATGGGTTATGATCCTAAGGATTATGATCTGCAAGAATTGGTGGAGAGGCTGTTAAGTTGTTTCAAGCGTATGGTATTCTCTATTGCAGTTCATGTCAATGCTGGCACTTGTCAATCTTCATGGACCAAACCAATTTGTCTACAGGGGTATACTTGTGAATTGATAGCTCAATAGGAGCTTACAAAGAAGGGTAGTGTTATATATTTCACTTACAAAATTTGAATTTCTGCTTATGAAATGCTTACCGCTTTTGGGGGCTGTCCGTCTCTGGAAGGATTCATATTAGGTGGATGTGAACTCTTTGAGAATCAGAGGTCTAATTGGAGATGGATATCTTGCTTCACTTCTGTTGGGTCACAGTTTCCAAGATTCTCATTTAGGTGCAAGTTAGTTCAGGTGCATGTTAGTTCAGCCAAGTTTGGATATTTTCCAATAAGAACTGGAAATCTGGGGATGTTTTCATAGCATGGAAGCCCACAAGATGTCAAAGGGAGGTTCCTTAATATTTTGTAAATCTGACCATAGTTGAATGCTTTTGTATAATAATTATATGGTAAATAAGGCATATTATACACCGTAGCTCCTGTTGTTTTAACTTTAACAATTTAGCTCCTATTATTTAACAATTTTTTTTGGAGAAATCTATCCTTGCAAATGATTCTGCTCTAATGCTACTCCAGGCCATGAAAATACTGCATGCTTCGGCGGCTCTCTATATCAGTTGTGTCATGTATGAGACAAGATTTTTCCTGTCACAATTCAGTGTTAATGCACTTGTCTTTCATTGGAGCAATATCATTTAAAACTTGATAACGTTTGGACACGTGATTCATGCTGGCTCAGTTGAGTCCTGAACAGGCTCTGTTTTTTTTTGTAGGCGCCCTGGTGAGGAGAGTGATGCAAGTGATGATTATAGAGATACAGGTAGTGAAGGTAGTAGTAGTAGTGATGAAGCAGAGCGAGACTCAAAATATGGCGGGGCAATACACTGGAGAAATTCCAATGCATTTGATTGTAATTTGGATTCTAATAATACGTTTGATAGATTAACATTAAGAAGTCACTCTAAAGCTGCACAAGAAGGCTTTTCTAGTGATGATGGTGAAGGAAGCAATTGCCCTTCATTTCAAAATTTTGAGCGAGCAACTCCATATAGTTGTGAACCTCTGGCTGACAAGGTAAGATCCGGTTATGCATGTATTTTGAGGAATGTTTTATTTCATGGTGTAGTTTCAACTGCGAGGTTAAAATTAATATCTGTTAACTGGATGTTGTAGATTGGAGATCTTGCCAAGGACTTTCCACAGCTGAAAACCTTAAGAGGTATTGATCTGTCACCAACCACTTGGCCATCGGTTGCATGGTATGCCATCAATTATACTTGTGCAATCCTTGATTAAGTTGGTGTGGAGGCCAGTTAGTTATTAAGCATTCCTGTTCTATTGGATATTGTTCAATGCGATCAGTAACGTCTAGATGAATGTTAATTATCTATTGCTATCTAATTAAAACAAGAATTTCCTTACAGGTACCCGATATAAAGGATAACAACAGGTCCAACCTTGCGAGACCTGGCTGCTTGCTTCCTAACTTTTCATTCGCTTTCAACTCCACTGAAAGGTTTGATTCATCTGTTTTCTATTTTCGTTGATTCATCTGTTTTCTATTTTTGTTCCCTCCATCTTGTTGCTAGTTTGTTCACATAGTTTTCATATCAGTAAAGCATATTGATGCTTTTTGAATTTTGATTTTCTCACTCCGCATTTGATCTCTAATTGATGTTTTGGCAGATGGTGGCAGTATTCATGTAAGTACTGGAGGGAAAAGTGTTCTTGTCACTCCGATAAGCAATTCTGGGGGTTCTCCAAAGATAGCTTTACCAATATTTGGTCCCCCTTCTTACAAGTTGAAGGGGACAATGTGGAGTACTAATGGCAACTGTGAATGACAACAAGCTAACTCTTTGTTTCAGTTAGCTAATCAATGGCTGAGATTACATCAGGTGAAACATCCAGATTATGATTTTTTCCTTTCACATGGTTCTTCATATGGAGGATGAACTAGAGACATCCATAACAATGGGGTTTTTGTTGAAACGAAAGAATCAGTTGGGTTATGAATGGCTTTTTTTTATTACAGCCATTAGTAAGGCCAAATACTAGGAGTCAGTGGAGTGTGTGAACAAGCAAGTTGAGGGCTGTTCACAAATCTTCGTCTATGATATCCTCAATATAGTCAAAAGATAAAAATATAAACATTCTCAAAAAGTTCTGCAATAGAAAATGAAAAAATGCAAGTCAAAACTCATACCAAATGGGTATATTTAAGAGAGAATGGGTTTTTGGGTAAACCTTTGGCTTGTCTGCTGTAAGAGAAAATTGATGGAAAAAAAGTGAAAAGAAAAAAAGAATTTCCATTTGTGAAATAGGAGGAAGAGGAAATGCTGAAGGAGATGAAATGTTCTACATTCCAAACTCTATGTCAGTACAGGAATGTCATAAACCATTATAGGTTGAATTTTAAGTCGTGCAGTTTTTTCTCTTCCTTTGATTTCAATTCAGGTACGCTTGTTATCTGGGACGAAAGTTCTTGGATGTGGTTGCAGACGACTTATCATCCAATGTAGACTGCCTGAGTAGATATTTAATTTAAATCCAAACTTTTGACATGAAAACAGTGATTTGTGATGATGGGCTGACAATGGATATTGTATAGAGTGGTTTCTGAAAAGCTACGTGCCCAGTGGTGGCAATTTCTATTACTGTGAGAGCAGTCGTTGGTTTTTGAGTAATTGTTGAGAGCATTTGAGTATTTTCTCCAAGGGATTTCGCTACATTAAAACAAATTGTGGCTAGTGTAGGATCAACTTTTGTCCTATCAGGTTCTCTTTGGAGTTGACGAATTAAGTAAATAAGAAAAAAATTAAAAGAAAACCTTTGATTCTGAGTCAATATTAAGATATTTTGTGTCAATTTTCTTCCAATGGTTGATGAATGATTTGATTTTCTTCAACGTGATTAGAAAAGTAGTTATCAATATTTTCCCAGTAGTGATCCAAGCATGACGCGAGTTATCTAATTATTTTTTCAAGATTTCCATTAGTTAATTATTGGGGATGACTAAGTTGCAGAGAGAGCTTTATGTTGATCATATGATTGTTATTGTGTTATACGTCAAGGTGGGAGAAAAAGAAAAGTAAAAGATCAAAATTATGAGAATTTAGCATGAACATTATTTTCATTTTTTTGAGTTGTATGATCAACTATTGTTAGGTGAGTGTTTTCATAGTTGACTGTAAAGATGGTTGAAGTAGTGGGCTTAATGGCTTGCAATGTTTGTATTGCTTTGATATATATTTGAAATTATTCAGTGCTGTTCATTTGTCATACTTTGGACATACCTTGGGGGTATATATTCTTCAAGGAAATGTTTAGGAAAAGTATTATGTTGCTAGAGTTGTGAATTGAGATTTTAAGAAGTTGTTTGGGGTTATTGTGGATATAATAAATTATAATGATAGTTTGGAATGTACAGGAATTTTGCTTTAGAAACATAGAATAGATGTGGTATCTCCAACCCAGAGTGATGCCCATGGATTCTCGATCTATAACCAATTTCATGCTTTCTCATCTCATGAATACCGTAGGCCTAGAGTAGGTGGAACTTTCTAATTGGGTCTGTAATTACATTTTAATTAAACTGTGGTCACCCCTCTTGGCATGATCTGGTTCTTCTTTCATTGGATGATCACATTTTCACTATCAAAGTGGTAATGTTGAATCAAGACTTTCTGTTCTAAAGATCTCCTTCGTTGTCCATGGCTGGATGCCATGTGCATGATGGTGTCACCCAGTGTAAAGACCCCTACAACCCTCTGGACTACGCTTCAAACAAACTTGTGACCAATATTACAAGTTAATGATTATGAAACTTGCATTTTTATTATTCTAGGGAGTTTTTAACAAAAAGTAAAAGATCAAAATTTTGATAATTTAACATGAACATTATTTTCATTTTTTTGAGTTGTATGATCAACTATTGTTAGGTGAGTGTTCTCATAGTTGACTGTAAAGATGGTTGAAGTAGTGAGTGTTCTCATAGTTGACTATAAAGATGGTTGAAGTAGTGGGCCTAGTGGCTCGCCAAGTTTGTATTGCTTTGATATATATTTGAAATTATTCAGTGTTGTTCATTTGTCATACTTTGGACATACCTTGGGCGGATGTATCTTTTCATTCAAGGAAATGTTTAGGAAAAGTATTATGTTGCTCGAGTTGTGAATTGAGATTTTAAGAAATTGCTTGGGGCTATTGTGAATATAATAAATTATACTGATAGTGTGGAATGTGCAGGAATTTTTCTTTAGAAACATAGAATAGAGGTAGCGGTATCTCCAACCTGGAGTGATTATGAGAATATATTGCTGATTGATTTCTTGCCGTCAAATTATGGTGGTATCTCCAACCCAGAGTTATTATGAGAATATATTCATGTTTCAATTATTTACTTTGTGCATCTTTATATATGTGCTAGAGCTGTAATGGAATGGTAGAAACCAAGAATAATAATTTGTATAATTTTGATTAAGGATTTATTTTATTTTGGGCAATTTATTGACTAGGTTTAGTTTGAATGACTGAATTATTATAATATTTATTATTTTGAACCAAAATACAATTCTTTCAATTTAACATTTCTATCTGCCTCTCTTTGCACCTTTTGGAGCAATTGCTAGTAATTTAATTAGGGCGTTAGTCCTTCCTTTTGAATCAGTGGACCTTAGGTTTTCGTTTAGCTTTTCGATTTAAGCTCGACATCTGTGAACCATATAATCTTGACATCTGTGACATTTCTGTTAAGTGCGGGGTTTGCCGTGGTTGATCCCTGGAAGTCACAGTGTTTGCAGGTGTCGATCTCTATACCTGGAAGTCACCGCTCACATCGCCTTTTCTCATCTCCACCTGACATATGTGCCACTCGTTTTACACCGGAGTATTTTAGGCAGGAGTTCTAGGACAATTCATTTCAGTGTTTCGTGGAGTTTATGGCATTGAATATGAGTTTTAAGGTGCACCACTGAGACTCTCTCAATGGCATGAACGGTAATAGCATAATATTTACTATGAAGTCCAAATCGACAATCCTTTCATGCATACTCTAGACACCCTACTCACAAATCTGGAACAAAACACTGGCTTCGTTGCTTTCCTTTTCTTTAATGGCAGTGACCACCAATGCCATAATCTTTACTACCAATTCCAAATGGAAAATCCTTTCATGCATACTCTCGACACCCTGTTCGCAAATCTTGATCAAAACAAGGGCTTCATTGCTTTCCTTTTCTTTAGGGTTTCCATATAAATTCTAACTGAACATCTTCTTGATCGATTCCTTCATTTCTGCAATTTCTCTTTTTGAAAGGAAATCAAGTAGTGCAGATGTTAATTTCAGTATGATCCCAACAATATTCTCCGAGGAAGAGGACTAGGACGGCCCACAAACCCATGACATTTGCGATCCCCGAAAATTTTCAGTTCATCCATGAGAGTATAAAGGATTCCTTCAGTAAAGCCCACAATGATGTCAAATTGAAAGATGCATTGTCTGATATAAAGGGGAGAAGCCTCGATTTTTAGCCACTTAGAGTCCATGGAGGAGACGAGACGATGGAAGGCTCTGGTGCTAGAACAATCGAAGGCTTTGGGTGGTGCGCTAGGTCGGATTTTCGGCAGTTGAGGTGAAGATAAAGTCCAATGATTTCATATCTCGTCATCTTGGAGAAGAAAAGTCAGAGAAGCTCAGCGACCTTGAATTTCTCCCTAAGGTCTGGAGCTCCCATCCTTGATGGTTTGCAATAATATAATATCCATGTGAGTCTATTTCTAGGGTTTAAGCTTTGAAAATTAGTAGATAAGTACTGGTAGTACTTAAGGATTTTATCTTTTTAATATTTTTGGGTTCTCGTAAATGTTAGAATGAATATACTTGTTTTGCAGATAGTTTTTCTGCAAACAATCCTGTTAATAGACTCTTATTTTCATGAACATACATGTTTTGGAGATAGTTTTCCTGTAAACAATCCTGTTAACAGACTCGTATTTTCATATGGAATTGTATTACCAACTCTAGTTTTGGATTCTATTTAAAGGCAATTATTGTTTCTTCAATGTTCTGCGAGTTTATAATTTCCATTCTGTGTGGTTATGCATGGTGAAATGCATTCATATGGATTGAGAAAGCTTGTGAAATATTCTCACCTTGTTGATTGCAATTGTTATTTGAGATTTGTTAGTCGGGGTTCTGAAAATTTTTGTCATTTGGAAGATAAAATAAATGGGTAGTACGGGTTTGCAGAAGGGCAAACTAGGTACCAAGAAATCACTATTGCAGATATTTTCACCGTCACTATGCCCTCCTCAATAGAATGTGAGGAAGCAAAGATCGAAGTCCTTTGCTCAGGAGTAGAGATCGCAGTCCTTTGCTGACATGGCGTAAAATCCATCCCCATGTATGTTATCTTTCCTTCTATGATTGCATTAAACCAAAAATTTTGTAGGGTTTTGTTTCGTTCTATTTTTTTTTAAGAGTATTGGATTAATTTATTAAACCTCTATCCATGAAAAGGAATTCCTTTGTATTATTCCTATGTATTCTTTCTTGCTAATATTATTTTGGTAATATTATTTTGAAATGTGGGAGGCTGAAGTTTTTTACATAGACTTATTGTTCCTCTATGTTCTTTCTTTCCTGGTAATATTATTTTGAAGTGGGGGAAGCTGGAGTTTTTTACATAGATTTATTATTCCTCTTATTCTTTCTTGGTAATATTATTTTGAAGTGTGGGAGGCTGGAGTTTTTGACACATATTTATTATGTTACTATTATGTACTGATCTAAATTCTTAGACATAAAATTTGCCCATGATTAAAATCCTGGGCATTATGGTGAAATTTTAATGGAAAGTTAAATATTTAACCTCATGCTTTAACTTACAATGCCACTATATAGCAATTTTTATTAATTAAAAAAAGATATAAATGCATTTTATATCATATTTAAATAAATAGTCACTTACAATGCCACTATATAATCTTTATTAAATAAAAAAGATATAAATGCATTTTATATCATATTTAAATAAATAGTCAGGTTCTGCTTTACATCAGGCCCAAATAAATAGTAAGTTTTACCTAGTTTTCCTATTAATTATTTTGAGAGTTCCAAATATCCACATAGTAAGAAGATTAAAACTTATAATAAAAAGTTTTTAATGGGTTCAAATAAATAGTAGCTTTCCAATTAATTATTTTGAGAGTTCCAAATATCCACCTCGTAAGAAGATTAAAACTTATAATAAAAAGTTTTCAATGGTGAGTTTGTTAATATTTTGGAACCAATTATATTTTTAAAATTAAATTAGGCTTAAAAATATAATAAAAAGTTTTTAATTTAATATTTTTTAACAAATTATATTTTTAAAATAAAATAAATCAAATTTTAATGTGTGTATTATTTATTTGAAATTAAAAAATAATAATAACTATTATTATTTTAAAATATTTTTTTAAAACAAGTAGAGTTATATATATATTAAAGTTTTAGTTTAATTTATAAATAAAAGATTTTTTTTCAAAAAATTTGAGGATATAAGTGTAAGCAAGATTGTGATTTTTTAATGTTTAAAATACGTTTTTGAATACATAAATTTGTTTATATAATTATTTTTTTTAAAGATTAAAAATTTATTTGTTTAAATTTTTATAACATGAAATACTTTAAAAAAAATTGAGGTTTTTTGTTTGGTTTTGGTAAGTGACCAACATCATATTTTGCTTGTGTTAATAAAAATCTAAGAGTTATACATCGAAATCATTATTTTGTAATGATATTGTAAATAGGTTTTAAATTTTTCACATATATTTTAATATTATAATTTTTAAGATTTCAAAATTCATATATATATATATATATATATATGAGTGGGTTATTTTAATTGTTTTTTTTTTATTTTTAAATTTTTTATTAAATATTATTAAAAAAAATATTCTCTTCACTTTATTTTTTAAATGCTTCTATCTAATTAATTTTTTTATTTGAGTAAAAAATTATTAATAATGTTAATAATTTTTAACAATATTCATCTTATCATTAATGTTAAAATCTTTAACAATATTCATTTCACAATTAGTTAACAATTTTTTTTACTAGAACAAGTTGGCCTAACAATATTCATCTAATGTATAAAGTTATCAATCTTGAACATCTAATTAATTTAATGACCATTAATTTTCTATCAAGGTTTCTTTAAATTATTTGACACAACATCTCAAACTCTCTCCATAAATTTCTGCTAGTTTAATAATTTTGTATTTAATTTCCGTGACATGAAGTTTATGTTCGATAGATCATAAAAAACACTATTTAAGTTATTTGTTTCTTTTAAATGGTACGGTCTAATAATTTATATTTACTCTCCTTGGCATGGAATTTACATTCAAATTTTCTATTGTTTTAATAATTTGGTAATTAGATTTGCAAAGTACATGATAATGGATTAGTTTAGGTTCTTTTCTTTTCTTTGCTAAAACACTTATAAAATTTCAGCGTGTTTAATAATTTTTCCAATGGGGAATTTCAGCTAGTTTAATAATTTTTCAATGCCCGAAACGAATCTGGTTGAATTTGTGCCTATGCACATTGACATCACATGCAATATTATAGAATAGTGGTGTTACATTGAGTTTATGGATTTATATTTAAACAATAATTATAAATTATTTTAATTAGTTAATTATATTTTATATTTCTTATAATATAAACTTTAAATTCTTTGATGAAAGTTAAAATGTGAAAAAAAGAAGAGAGAATGAATGGCTACATTATTTTATATAAAATAAAATAATTTATAACACTCCCAAACAATAGTTTTATTTTAAATTAAAATGTATAAATATTAAAGAAAAACATAAATATAATTTTTATAGTTTTCAATTGGGGCATGGATAATAGTTAAATTCAATTAAAGGCTAGATCTAATGCATCACTTTTCGTCTTCAAAATTTGACCTTGCTAGTTTCCTAAATGCAAAACATATGGCATACATGTCTATAAATACCTTTCTTATACAAATTTTCCAAATTAACAACTTTTTGTCTTCAAAAGTTGACCTTGCTACTTTCTAAAATGCAAAACATATGGCATACATGTCTATAGATACATTTCTTATGCAAATTTTCCAAATTAACAAGCCTATGGCCTCTTTTTGCACTTTTGGGGCAATTGCTAGTAAAATAATTGATTAAATATTTAAAATATTTAATTATTAAGGAGTTTACAATTCTACACTTAGGCATTCAATTATGTCACAAAGGTGAAACAATCCTTCATGCTAATGGACCCATTTAAGCATCTTTCATGAGATATTTGGGAACAATCACTTATACCAACGATTGATGGTCCCCAAAACTATAATTAGTACAATTTCCATGTTTTGTCATTTAAGAATGAAGCATCTAATAAATTAAGTTAGTCGTCCCCATAATATTATTACTCACCCTAGCTTACATACTTAATATTAAACAATATCATTGCTCACCCTAGCTTAGATACTTAATATTAAACAATGAACCAACTTAACATAAGTTGATGCACCCCACATCTTTGCTTTATTAGAAGCATAAGTTGAGGCTTATTTAGCCTAATAACACCCCTCTTTTTTAATTAAGTAGATTATGGAGAGTCCTTTACCAGATCTCAAGGTATGTGGTTAAAGATGATAATGAGTCATTGAGAAAGGTAACTTTCAAGTGTAAAAGCATAGGTTGAGGCTTCTTGAGTCTAATAATACCCCTCATTTTTTACATAAGTAGATTGGAGAGGTCTTCACCATGAGATGTCATGGTATTGAAAGTTGAGAATGAATTATTCAAAAAGTAATATTAAGTTTAAGTTATTGTGAAACAATATATAAATTATTGTAGATATTCACTTGAAATACTTTATTATAGCTTACATTGTCATTTTTTAATTTTTATTATTTAATTTATTTTTTGAATTTGAATTTTGTTTATTATTTTATTATTCAAATATTTAAAAATAATTGAAATAAAAAATAAGTAAATGGAAATATTAGTTATATGATTTAATAAAAGATGTAATTTATAAAATATGATATCAGAGAAATCGAATAAAAAAGCAGACTTATATTCTATTATCTTTTATTTAATTATGAAACTATACATACATTGTATTCTAAATGGTTCTTATCTTATGCTCTTAAATCTAACTCTTAAATGCTCTACTCAACCACGAGACAATACAACGCTAGAAAGATGGAACCCCCTCTCTTTCTAGTGACCTGGTGTTTAACATAGCTTGATAATGATTTTAGATTAGGGTTTTCACATGTCTCAACACTTCGTTAGTGCTAAATACATAGAAATATTGAAACCCATAAAAGAAAAAAATGTAAATGAATATGGAAATAATATAATTTAATACAAGATATAACTTAGGGAATGTCATATCAGAGAAAACCTAATTAGAAGGTGAGGCTTATACTCTACTCTTTTTTATTTAACTATAGAAATACAAATACAAAGAAAGGGGTATTGACTATCGAGTTGCCTATGACATTGTTGTCTATATGGTTGTTGCAAATTATCTTTCTCCTTTGTTTTGATCTCAAATCCCCCTCCTAGATGTTGTGCTCAACTATGTTTTAATACAATCCTAAAAAGATGGAACCCCTTCTCTTCCTAGTGATGTAGTGTTTAACATAGCTTGGAAACTATTTAAGGTTTATGGTTTTCACATTTTTCAAGTCACTATTAGTGTTAAGGTTTTGGACCTTTTAGGATCTTCTTGAATGTCCACACATGACTAACTCCACATATCTAAGTAATGGCGTTGATGCAGCATCCACTTGGTACCACCGTGTGAACAAGTTAGCTCAACTTGTGGGAGGCATAACTTCTGCATATGAAATTTGATTAAGGTGATTTTCACATTGTTTGAAAGCTAGAATTGGTGTGTAAAATGACATCAAGAGGCAGAGAGCTATGCTCACAAAATTTTCACTCATTTCATATCCCAAAATAACTTTAGAGGGATTTAAATTCTAAATCTCAAAATTAAAACATATCATAAAATATGTCACAAAAGATAATTCCTCTAATTTTCTACCCAAAAATATCAAAATAAGTAACAAATTATCTAATAATTCATTTTAAATAAGATAAAAAAATGTTTCGTTTCAATTTTTATTTGTAGAATTTATTTTAATGTATATTCAGGTGAAACAAGAATTGGAATGTTTTGTTTAGCATTGTCTTGTTATTCTTAATATGAAAAAGTAAAGTATTTATGTATTCTTAAAATGGAATGTGTGTCACTTTTGTGGTGAGGGGAGGCATATGTATAAAAAGAAATTACATACATAAAGTAAAATGAAAAATAAAGTGTTACTTTCCCTTTAAGTTAGCTATTTGATCAGTCAAACAAGGAAAATGGTTTTAGTTTATTTTGTGTATAATAAAAGGTCCTATGAAAACCTATTCGTCCTTTCCACTGTACAAGTACTTGGGCCTTGTAGAGATATCTTTTATGATGGGTACTGTTGAGTCTTGAAAATGTCATTAATTTCCACTACACTTTCACTATTATGTCCATTATATCACCTCCATTTCACCTCCATTTCACTACTATGTCGCCACATTCATCCCACTTTCATTATCATTGGGCCACATTTATGCTTTTCCAAACTTTATTAATTCTAAGCCTTTTAAGTGAATTTGTGGTTAAAAATTAGAAAATAATGTGCATATGCTTATACCTAACAAATGGGTTGAGATTGTTGACATGTGTAGGTTGAAAGGAGGCTTCTAGAAGACCCTTATGTGGCACTCTAAGGCCAAATTCGAATTTGAGTGGAAAGAATCATGGGATCATGAGGATATGTGTCACATCTCGTAATTATATTGTAACTCTAAGAAGACATGTGTCTTATTAGTTCCTATTTTGATTAGGACTCTAGAGGTAGAGGGAGAGATTCATGGACTCTCATTAATGAGATGGCTTCTCATCTTTTTGTATAAATAGGAGATCTCTCTCTTTCATTTGTTAGTCTTTTAGCTTGTGAGTCTTAGCTTGTTAGCTTGTGAGATGACTTTGGAGAGCTTTGTTGTACTTTGTAATTTTGAAGAATTTGAATAAAGCTTTGACGTTCTCAACATGGAAGGAGATGTGAAGTAGATGTCATGGAGCATATTAGAATGTAAGGTAGAGTAGATTTCATTTTGTAATTTTTCTTTGATTTCATTATGTCATTTGATTGCTTTCAAGTTTGATAAATTAGATTTTCCATTCATGCAATTTTAATTCATGTAAGTGTGTTCAACCGGTTGATTGTAGATTAGTTTTTCTTTACATGTTTTTCCATCAAATAGTGACATGAGATTTACCTCTCTGCTAACTTTGTTTTTTTTTAGCTTTTCAATTTCAGTTATGCTTTGATTTCAGTCTTATTCATTTGATTTTTTAGTTAGTTTAGATATCAGATTGCTCAAGTTATTGATAATTACCTCCGAAAGCCATAGCGAGACTAATTGGCAAGGGGTCAAACTATGAATTGATGTGATTTGATTTTAAGTTTCCTTTTCTGCAATTATATATCAGATTGCTCAAGTTGTTAATGATTACCTCCGAAAGCCATAGCGAGACTAACTGGCGAGGGATCAGACTATGAATTGATGTGATTTGGTTTTAGTTTTCCTTTTCTGCAATTAGATATTAGATTGCTCATATCATTGACGGTTACCTCCGAAAGACATAGCAGGACTACTGGCGAGGGATCGAATTATGAATGTGTAATTTGATTTTAGTTTTACTTTTCTGTAATTAGATATTAAATTGCTCATATCATTGACGGTTACCTCTGAAAGCCATAGCGGGACTACTGGCGAGGGATCGAATTATGAATGTGTAATTTGATTTTAGTTTTACTTTCCTTGCAATTTTTGATTTCTTTGAGTGCAATAACTTAACTTTTATTTCCGTATTTAGACAAGTAGCAGAGACAGTGATTTCATGATCAATATTTCACCTTTTGTTTGATTGAAGTAGCTGCATACTTACACTTTTGTTTAAGTACTAATTCCATCAATAACATGTTTTGAGATCTTTTGAAGTGCTAAGTTTTGGAAGTTACCATTAGGGACATAGACCTTGTCTTGAAATCTACATCCATACTTGACCTTTAAAAGTATTCTTAAGGCCTTAGAATAGGATTTCCATTTGCATTAGACACTTTAGGAGATCAACAAAAACAAAACCCCAAAACAAAATAAAATCTATAAAACAACGAAGTAAGAAAAATGTTAACTAAGCACATATGGTGCACCACACTTCATCAGTTTACGATACCTAGATTGATAATTTATGTAGAGCAATTTAAGACGTTAAATTGACTAGACATTTTGGCGTCGTTGCCGGGGAAGTGTAATTAGGAAACATTATTCTTACATCTAAAAAAAAAATTAATAATTCTTGAGTATGCTCTCCTCCTGCACTTTGTGTGATCTAGAGGATCAAAAAAAGGATTGTTATGTAAAAAAAAATTAATTAATAATTCTTGAGTATGCTCTCCTCTTGCACTTTCTGTGATTTGGAGGATCAGAAAAAGGATTGTTATGTAAAAAAGAAAAAAGAAAAGAAAAGAAAAGAAAAAAAGGGAAACAAAATAAACTTCATCATTTCATTTGATTCAATAGAGAAAAGAAAAAAAAAGTAAAAAAAAAATGAAAGCCAACTACTTTGATAGGTTCAAACTATCTAATATTGACTTGTTATGGTTTGTATTGGTCCTCAAAACACTGTATCCTATTTTAATAAGGTTTTGCAACTTAGCTGTGGAATGTAGCCTGATTCCGTAGCTAGTTGAGAATTCCGCAACTAATTTCAAGGTTTAGCAGGTTACAGGTGTCCAATGAAGAAACCGACCACATGGGCATCTCCAGAATTGTCCTAACATGGATCCTATCCTAATTTCCTAGCCGAGATTGATAAAAAAAATCAACCTAAGACATCAATCAAAGTCCTGCTTTTAGCATGTTTTCCTTGAAGTATTTGCTGCCTGAAATTGAAAATCATTAATCCTTGTGATAAAATTTACAATTTCAGAGAGGAAAAAAGAAAAACAATCAATGGCTATCTTGAATCATAGATTTCACTGTGGCTTCAACAAGAAAATCTGCATCCCTGTTCAAGTTTTGACCTTAAAACAAACCTGCAAAAACATTAAAAAATAATAATAATAATAATAAAATCTGCAAAAGTCTCCTCTAGTTGTTTGCCTGACTCTTGTAATCAGCAGGGAAAATCCTTCATATAGCCAAAACATCCGAACTGAGAACATACCTATGTGGAGATGCCTACTAACTTTTATAAGAAAGTCACGACCTTTATGGAGTGCCATCTCTACTAGATTGTCCATACTTTTTGAAAAAGCGCGGCTTATCTGTTAGTGTTAAAATTGGGTTGGGTTTCTCTGCTGCACTGCTTTTTATAATGCTGCTCTTAGTATTGTATTGGTACTTCATACGGAGGCACGGAAATGACTATGACTTTGGTCTTTGCCTGCCACATGATCTTATCTCAAAGACCAATAAAAGAAATAGGATGGTTTTTTTACTCCATAAATCAGAACTTGAAGTCTTTTCCAACCTCACACAGATTTGCATCAAATTTGAATCCACTGTTTCTTTAGCAAGAGTTTGAAACAAACTTCTGAGCTACTCCAGCTAGAATAGATCTCAGAACTTGCTTAATATGATAGGAAACATTTTTAATGGTGTCCTCTCCCTGAAACTGACTAATTCATTTGCTGTTGATTGCATCTGAAAACAATTTTTTCCCAGAAATCGAATTTATAGGCCAAATGCAACAACTCAGGAAAAACATAAACATAGAAAAATGTCAAACTTTGAGAGAAAGATTTGGCCAAATGGAGACGAATTTGAAAAAACTAAAACATGATTTTTTTCGCCAGTAGGGTCAATTAGATAACCCAGAAACTGTTTTAAGAAATTCATGGCGGTTTGGGAGAAATTCTTGGTTCTTTGGAGCCCATTTTTGCAGGCCGCAAGAAAAAAAACGAAATTTTAATTAATGAATAGGCTGTGATTTAATTCGGCGTGCCTGAGAAAGGGGAATTCTAATTTGATTATGTGCTGGCACTTACTCTACCACGTCTTCTGCTCTTAATGCCACCCGTTTGTAACTCATTAACACCTGTTAACAAGCAATCTCAATTGAATATGACTCTGTTTAACTCCATTACGTGAGCCAGTTGTATACGAATCTTCACAGCCGATTAATAGGACGTGGCAAATTATTCAACATGGCAATATATTCAAAGTCACTGTTAAGGATCCCAAGGTGGATGCCGTGGTCTAACTAATCCATGGATAGTTTTTTTTTTTTTTTCCAGATAGTTGCATGTTGCATATATTAACGCTGTGTCAAATCCTTTCCATGTACCAGGAAAGAGAATCACCTCACAAGTGGACGCTGCATATGTGATTTTGCTGAAAGAGTCAGTACGATAGTGAGATCGTTTGGGACATCAACAACAATATAGGCTTCCCTATCCGTCCTATTTGAGCTTCTCTCAAGTTCAGATGATTGGTTAAGGCATTTCCGCTTCATTGAATTTTAGCCTCTGTCATGCCTTCACAGTATTTTTCCTTGTTTGCATTCTGAGTGCATGCATATTCTTCATAGTAAGACTTTATTCTACCCTAACTTCACCACACGGATAGGTTTCTATTGACGATTTTGAAATGTGAGCAGCTTGAAACTAAAATATGTTTGAGATTTGTGGAGTTTAAATTTGATCATTGGTCATGGGATGGGAAGACTTCAACACCTTGACTTTCTTTTGGTTGATGGTATAAACTATAAATGTCACATGCAAAAAATTTAAATCTGTGTTCAATGGATTTGTATTATATGAATATCAAAAGGCATGCGATGATATAAAATATGTCAGCATAGTTAAAAATAAAATAAAATAAAATAAAATCTGTGATTCATATACGCACTCTCAATTCACATCTAATGTCATGAGACCACTTCAGATTGAACAATTAATGTAGTAAATCTTTTTGGTAGAGAATTACAGAGAGTTGTAAATGCATACATGGATTCAAAACAATGTAATGTTGCAGCATGAGGCTGCACAAATAGTCCAGTCCTTGCTCAGGCCAAACAGTGATGTTATTATCAAGCACGACCTTGGTATCCTTGATTATTTATCAGAACTTATCTGCTGTTTGTATGGGAAGCTAGGGGATTGTTTTGTAGTAACATTGGCATTTTCAGTTAGAGAAGGGATCAATATCATTTTGGTTGGTTTTGTTTCAACTGAAAATCTCCGTTTTAAAGATGAATCACTCACTTTTAAGGTTGCAGAAACTCCACAAGAAAGTGCAGAAGAGATAAAAAGCTATGCATGACTCAAGTATCCAAAATATGTGTAGAACTGATGGTTGATTGTTTCATCCACTTTCCGCAGTTGATTCAACTTTTCGTAGCTGGTTCAACTTTTCACAGCTGTTTTTGTTAAACTCTAGGTTGCAGGTGTCATCAAGCAAAAAAAGCCACATGGGTAGCTGGGGGAATGTCAGTACATGGATGGTGTCCTATTCATTTGATCCAATTCGATGAAAAAGACCCCAGTCAAAGAGAATTCAAGTTGTGTGTTATCACTAAGTCGCCACACTAAGTCACTGCATGTTAAGAAAAAATAATAATTTTGAATCAATGAAATGAATAAGTTATTTGTTCACTTTTCTAAAGGTATTGATTAATTTTGGACTGATGATGAAAGATGAATGGCTAACTTTGTATTCAAGATTTTTAGCTCCAGAAACTGTGCACATTCTGCAGCTGAAGTCTAATTCCGCAGACTGAAAAAAACCTCATTGTTTAAATCAGCCTAAATTTCTCATACAAAATCAGATTTTGATGATTTAAGTACTGTTGGAAAGATCTCAACAAGATCTAGACAATGAGAAATCCATCATTAGAGTTTGAAATGGAAAATAATGAAATAAATTGTTGAAATGAAGCAACATTCAACTTGGGGCACCAATTCCAAAGTAGGCATAAATTCTTTTGATTTTTCCTTTGAAGACTTGTTTCATTAATACAAATTCTTAGTTTTGTGTGTAAATATCATAACTAGAGAGATTGATCACCAATCTCCTTTGATAACCTTACATTCATTGCAGAAGAAGTATTAGTTTTTTTGTAGGTTCCAGGAGGAAGGACAAATGACTACAAGAGAATGGTGTCTCTCTAAGAGACCAATTTGTTTCATAAGAGGATGATCAACAACAAAGAGGAAATATGCTGATGCAAAATCAGATCCAAACACTTGACAAACCTTTAGATACTACTGTATCCATCACATCCATACCTCATAATAAACCATTCATCTCATTTTCCTCCATATTTTCCATTTACATTCACATACACTTTCCATCTCTTTTTGTCCATTCATAACCCACAAATAAAACAAGAGGCTCATTCACATGCTTATTTCCCATTGCCATTTCTATTCTCCATTGCCATCTTCCATTTCCTGTCATTTTCATTCCGTAAATAAGCCTTGCTTCAATGCAAATTATTGAGTCCATAGTCCTTTGAGTCTAATTTCTTTGTAAAAACACCTTGAGGCTTGCATGCCTTAATGGAAAGTACTCAGGTACTGGGACTACATCCCAAAAGAACTGGTGACGCTTCCAGCAGCCAAAAAATGATGGGTGCTGGGGCTACGTCTCGAAAGAACTAGTGACGCTTCTAGCAGCCAAAAATGATGGGTATTGGGGCTACGTCTCGAAAGAACTGGTAACGCTTCCAGTAGCCAAAAGAATCAACCAAGGTATTGAATGAGGCTTTAGTGCTTCCCACACCTCCACCTATAGGGAAAGATGCCCTAAAATTTGGCCAATAGGATACCTTCGTCTCATGGAGGTAGTCGAATCTTTAGCTTCTTGGTAATCGGTTATCAGTACTGAGCACTATACAGGTCGAGTAGCCCCATATAGTACCGCACGCATTGAGCCTAAGCCGAACCCCCTCTGAATTGGGTCTTTGTGCTGCCTGGGTAGTCTTTTCCATGGGATGATTGAAGGATTTGAAGCACCCTAAAAGAAAACTTCTATCTTTCAAAATGTAACACGACCATGGCGGCTTATTGGATGCCTACCCCCAACAATCCTAACCTAAACTATAAATTATTTTGTGGCCCATGTGGGGAAATTTAGTTTGTTCAAGTTATAATTTCTTTTAGGTGTCTTCCTTCACTTATGGTGTGAAAAATTGAGCTTAAATAAACTAAGTACAAAAGGTCCTTACACTTGATTCCCTTTGTTCAAAGTTTAGAGTAGCTTAGTGTGTGTAGTGAAATGTGTGTGCAAGTGACAATGTGAACATACAAAGTTTGTAGTCATGTGGATATGCGATGATCCTTTACAAAATCGTCTACTTACACTAAGTTATGTTTGTTCCTTACCTGCAAAGAAAATAATGTGTGGTTGATGGGCCACTTACTTCCTTCCTATTACACTATGTGAGCCAAAAAAGGGAGATGGAAAAATCAGTGCTTTGAGAAAGATTTCAGATGCAAGCTCAGGATCATCTAAAAGATGCAAGGGAAGCAGGGGCTACTCCCTTTCTTTAATAACACCAGTTCCTAGTCCCAATGCTAATGAAGTAAAAATGCTTTGGTTAGTAAAAAATATGAGTGGATTATGGGCCACTTACTCCTTTGCTAATTAAGCTATGTGACTTGGGTAAAATAGCAAAACAAATTGAAAAAATGTGTGGATTATGGCCACTTACTTTTCCCCTTAATTAAGCTATGTGTGAAATGTAAAAATTTTAAAGTAAAGGCTAAGTGATTTCCCTACTAATACTAATTATTAAAAAAATTTAAACCATCTGGAAAAAAATTGCAGAGGTAAAGGCAATTCACTAAAGGTTGCCAGTCACCCACGAAAGAAAAATTACAATGATTTTTTTTGTTCTCTATAAACCGTGGGGTTAGGCTCTACACAAGTGAGCGAACCATGTGTCAATATGCAAGAAGATGATAAGTGTTAAGCAAAATTATAGATATTAAGAGTGAGAATGATTATAAGTGTTATCAATGTTCTAAATTTAAACTTATATGATTAAGGAACAACGTATTTTATAAATGATACTATACTACAAATAATTTAATTAAAATTTACAATCTCACTAAAACAAATTAGTATTGAAGAACTAAAGGCAAAATTTATACCTTTATCATAAATTCAGTTAAATCAATTGACATCGTAAGCAATAACACAAGGCCCTGTGCAAGAAAATTAAAGTAGAGTATAAAGAAATATCAAAGTACTTTGCAAAATAAATGTAGAGATAAAAAATTATACTAATTATATGTTATTAGTTAATCCAAAATGCGTTATGTAATATTTTTTCTCAAAACTTTGGAAATGAGTGGATATTTATGGTAGGAATGTAGCTCGAATACAAAAGAGGAATAATCAAGAAACCAAGTCTACTAGAACCATTGTCCATACTATGTGAGTGTTGGCAAGAGGCCATAATGGATTTTATTACAATTATACCAAAGTATGAAGGAACAAATTTCATTATGGTTTTGGTGTTTTGACTCATAAAGTATGTCCACTTTTGTCTAAAAGAAGCATCAAAATGGTTTCTGAAGAACAATATGCAAAGGAAGAAAATCACTGTCAAAGTAGAAACCCACCATGAAAAGCACTGTAGACATGATGAGCAGGAGAAAACCTTTAGAATAGACTCATTCACCCCTTATTGCTCACTCAACTTTATTGTGACACAAACACGTAATGTAGAAATGTCAAATGTAAGGAAAAAAGGAAAAAACATAATGGTATCCATCAATAAGATAACTATATATATATAATGGTATATATATATATATATATATAAGATAACTATCTTCGTCAATAAGAGAAAAGTGGATAAAGTCACCATATAAGATGACTCATCAATAGTATAATGATATATCTTATATATCTTATATATCATTAAATCAACAAATCAGAACAAGATCCAATAAGACCCATGGATAGTTGGTTCACTCATATTAATTTTGAAGCAGGAAATGTTCAAATAAAAGAATTATATTTTTTGAGGCCTAGCTTAAAGAGATAATTTTTTAGTATGACCCATGATGAAGTTGTAATGTTCCATCATTTAAATTATATATTTAAATATGATATAGATTTAATACATTAAAATTTTTATGATATATTCCATTAAATAAATTCAATAATTTAAAATTATAATTATCTCAATTTCACACACTGAATTAAAAAATCTTAAAAAACAAAAAATATGATTAAATATAAAATAGATTTAATGCATCAAAGAAATTATGATGCATTCCATTAAATAAACTTAACAACTTAAAATTATAATTATCTCAGTTTCACAAACTGAATTCAAAAATCTTTAAAAAAATAAAAAAAATAATAGCATTAAACTACACTTCATGTTAAAATTTATAATGAATTATATAAATATCATTAAAGTCGTCATAGAATTTAGGTAAAGAATTAAAAAATTAAAAGAAGAAACAGCTCGTAAAATTTAATAATTTTAATAATTACCTTGTTAATTTTGGACAATCTCTTGACCGTATTTAACGGAGGAGGAATTGCACACTATGAATCCTTAGTATCCTATCCATGTTGGAGAGGGAAAAAAAAAGTTCTGTTCAAATTTCTAGCACTTTTCTTTTGATTGCTCCTACTGATGGGGATGAACAAAAATGAGTCTAATCCTATATCCAATATAATTCTATGTACAGTATTCAGAACTGTCAATGTAAGAAGTGTATGTATGAATTTGGGGTTATACTTTGAAAAACTGAAGGCACTGTTCTTTGTCTTGTAAACTTCACATGATTTGTCTATATATTTCTGTAGATCTTCCAGTGTACCATCCACCATAGTTGTAGAATTTTAGTGCCAATAGTAACCCAAAAATGTCTTTGCACCATCCACACTAGGGAAATAAGGTGGTTCAAAATATATATGACACAGGGCATCACAAGCACCTAGATATGATGGACCCTTCATTTTAATGCTACCCATGGTTGCTACTACCAGCTGTTGATATGAGAAGAAAAACCTTTTCACCACGGCTTCTATTTCCTGGAAGGCCAACAGAACATGTATTGTTGCAGCATGATAAGCACCTGAAGTGATATGTGAGGGAAGTCCATGTGAATGAAACAAATGCATAAGTGCCTCCTGTAGCCTTGGTCCACCCTTTGGATTAGCCTCAACACCCATGAATTTGGGCACCAGATGCCTTAGTTCCTTGCATGCATTTGTAAGGTCTCTAAGGGGGGCAGACCGAAGGCAATATGCGCCTGCAAGTGTACTGGTGCTGCTAATTGCCAACTAGTGTTTAAGGTGAAGGAAATCATTTGGGTCCATCACTAGAAGCAAATTCACAATTTCTGTGAGCATCTTCCATATCCTTTCAACCATACAATAGTTTGCGGATGCTCCTACGAAATCCCCAGAGTCTATTCTTTGATATATTCTATGCAACAATTCTTGGGCTACAAATACCCAGGCCTCAAAGATCTGGAGGACATTTTAGAGTGTGGCATATTCGGGATTATGGAACTGTTTATGTTGTTTTAAAGAGTGCAAATAGCTTGGCTTGCATATTCTATCATATTCAAGAATAGGCTTACTTGACATATTTGGTTCCCCTAGATCTAAAGTGAAGGGAGTCCTCTGCATATGGCCTTCAATGGCAAGCCATATTCTAGAAACCATAGCTTCAACTCTTTTCCATGTACCCAAATGAGGAATTAAGCTCTCTTCACTTGTTCTGCTAACCATAGGTAAAGCACTAGGTCTTTGCCATACCTCCTGGGCAACTTTCGTAGCAAGAACACCACTACTTACTGACAACTGAACAATGGGAACCTGCTTGTCATCTTCACAAATCATTGAAATCAACTCAATCTAGGAACCAATTAAGGATTCAAGCCTTCTCTTCCATTCCTCTTTGTCAATGTAAGTCCTTGTGTCAGAGAGGATAGACGAAACAAACCGAAAAGTAATCTCCAATGACTGTAAGACAGGCTTTACCAACCCCTCTCTAACCAACCAAGACATTCCTTGAATTTCCACATGGCGCTGAGCTCGGGGAGATGCACATACTACTCATAACCCACACACTCCATGGGGAGGGATCTATGGACTCTTCAACAAAGGCAAAATAGGATGCCATTTATTTACAAGACACATTCTCTAACTCAACTCGAGAATTCCAGCAGAGACAGTTAAGGAAGCAAAGAATTCTCCAGCAGAGACAGTTAAGGAAGCAAAGAAAAACATGCCTGTAACAATATAGTACCTGTAGAGTGCTGTTGGGGTCACAATGCATGCCCCTGTGAGTGAAACAAGACTTTGTAACTAAATTCAATAAGCATTTATCAGTTTCCTTTCTTTTGCAAAGGATTCGATACTTTTTCCAGAGAAAATGGTTTCCAACAGTTACCTGAGGAAGGAAGTTGACCATAACCTTTCCTTCACCTGTGGATGCAAGGCTGAAACCTGTAAGAACCACCTATATTGACAGTGCAACAAATTAGGGCTTCTATATAGATATAACCGTCAACGAGGGAAAAAGCAGGAAGCCTAATCTCTTCAAAATATATAGTAGTCAACATACTCTGTGTACTTGCAAACGAGACAACTTCCTGTGAACGAAACCATCCTACGCCATGGAAACCTACAAACGAGACAACCTCCCGTGAACGAAACCCTCCTATGCCATGGAAACCAAACATGCAGGTTGCAGAAGGCTTAACCCCAGGAGAAAAATGACTAAATGAAGCTCGTCTTCAGAGCCGGAGTAGTATTGCTGCCAGATGACGTCAAGGTGGAGAGTTTCGAGAGTCGAATCATCGGAAGGTACTATAAGGACAAAATATGCATTAATTACATTGAAGATTGGAGCTTGTCGGAGGTAGAGTGATCGAGTTGCCGGAAAGTCCATGGACATGTATGGCACTCATGGATATGTAGCATCCCTGCCGATGTAGGAGTGCCATGTCAAAGGTAGTTAAGGCTCATTAAATAACCTATAGGGGTGGAAATAAGGGTCGCCTAATTTTTTAGCATTTGTTCCTCTTTCTTCCCTAATAAATATACTTGCATTTGTTGAAATTTATTTCTAGATGTGTGTGATACAAACAATATAAATTGATAATCATGCATTTAGGTTTCCTAGTCAATTACTGGGGTTTCGTTTCTCTTTTCCTCCCAAGTAAGAGAATGAGATATTTTCTTCGTTGGTCTATTACTTCCTTTGGTGATTGGAATTTCATAGTCTGTTATAGATTTTTACATAATGTTTTTTTCTTTTTTTTTTTCATGTTTCATTTTTTTTCCGTTTCACATTCTACAATGAAATGTATACTCTATGTTTTCTTTGGTGAGTGGTCTCTCATGTTTTTTGTTTTTGTTTTTATACTATAATATCCAAACTATGTCGAGTATGGTTTGTAATAGCTAAATAGATTTTTCATTTAATTGATTCCTCTTACTTATTAATTTACTTGTTGGTTAGTTAAAGTAACATATATGGCCTATGGAGCACCCTAGCAATTCAAGGTATTTTTTATGGAGTGATTATTCAAGGTAAGCATTTTACTACTCTCAAATTTCCTTGACTTAATTATTTATTTTATTTGGATTGTGATAATGACATATCTGCAAGGTAAATAAATCAATTTTTAGAATTCTTTTTATTGAATTTGAACCATACATTTCGACATGTGTAATCTTCCATTTAAGACTAATTTAATTAATAACAGTTCACACCCCAGAGCTCTAGGGGTTTCAAATGTCCCCTATCTCTATCTCACATTTTTTTTAGCTTTATGGCTGTAAGCTTCCATTTAGGTTCTTAGATATAGTGTTAATTTAATTAATACTAGTTCACACCCTCGAGCTGTAGGGGTTTTGAGTGTCCCCTATCTCTATCTCACAATTTTTTTAGCTTTATGGCTTTAATGTTCGACTAATTTTTTAGAGGAGGACAATGTACTTATTCTTATATATTCTTATTCTCATTATTAATCCTTTTTTTTGTGTATACATTTAGTAGTTATTCAAGGGATTTAAATCTTCATTGGTTAATGCTTGTTCAAGGTACAATGCTTAGAATTTACAAAACAATAATTTTTTAGAGGAGGACTCTGTACTTATTTTATTTTTTTTTTTTTTTTTTTTTTTTTGCTGAAGCAAGAGTCGTACCTTCTATTTCATTAAATCGGAAAACAAATTACATAAAATACAACATTCCCAAAGGAACTATGGGCCAAAGAAAAAACTATCCTCTTAAAACCGAGGGCACCGAGCTAAAGGCTTAAACATTGAGCCAAGGTCCTGCAAACAAAACTAACATACCCTCGAAAAACAGACAAAGCCGAGACCGTTCGATCTCCCCTCAGAGATCTGACGGATGAGGCTCAAATCGGGCCGGAAACAAGAAAACACTTTAAAATTAGAATCAGACCCGATGAGGAAATAGGGACCAATCTAAAAGGATTACGGATCAGAATGGGGGGATAACCCTCGAGCATGTAGATCGCGTGAAATCCATCGATTCCCATCTTGAAGTGAAACAAGCACGGAAGATATTCCTCACCCAGACCTGCATACTTTTTCTTAACCATCGAATCTCCTCGCCAGATCCAATGGCGGAGGATGATATCACAATGCTGAGAAGTACGGTGATTTACCATGCAATAAACAACCTGGACCCACCAACATGCTCGCTTATTCTTGATTGTAGATCCATCTTGCTTGATCCGATGGCTGAGGATCATATCGCACGAGCCAAAAGCACTGAGAATTACTACGTGATATCATGCCAAGAACATTCATCCTATATATCAGTTGGAAATGCACAAGAAAACAGGTGAAATGATATCCTCTACTCTAACCAGTACCTCCATGAATTTGTTTAAAATGCAGGTGGCCTTGTCAAATTCCCAATCTCAGCTAAAGATGGAAAATATTTCATCCCAATAAAAGGACAACAGAATTAATTCTTTGGAAGACTTAGTAGTGAGAATTGGATATGATCCCTTAGATGTAAAAGTAGTAGAAGAAATAATTAAGAAAAATGAGGTGGATATAACAAGTTTGAAGAAGCAGCTCAAAATACCTGCAACACATGATCACTTGACCAAATAGATAGAGGAAATAGGAAGTCAGAAGGCTGAAATGATGAAATTAATAATGGCGCAGTCACTCCAAATAAAACAAGTGGAAATAGAGATGGAGAAGATGGTACAAGAGAAGGAAAAGGCAGCAAAGTCGGCCAACACCACTATGGAGGCTCTTCCTCTTGCAACTATTCCTACCACCACTCTAGCAACAACTACTATAGGAATAGGAAGCAGTAAGAAAAACTAGCCAAGTCTATGGAAAGCATAAATCTTCAGACTAAGGAGATCAAGAGACTAGAAACCCAAGTCAGTGTTTTGCAGGAACAAATCAAAAGAGCCAAAAGTACACACTCAGTGGAGATGCAGAGGATGCAGACCTTAATTGAAAAGTTACAGAAATCTAAAAAGGAACCATCCATTGGTAACACCCTAGGAAGGGTGAAAGAGATCATCTGGCACAACATCATCAATGGCATGAATGAAATCTGGCCCAACATCCAAATTATATTTGAACAAGAGTTAGTGGAAAAATCTAAAGAAGCTATTTCATCTACTAATCTAGAGCTGGGAGAGATTATAGCAACAACCAACAGAATTATTAAATTTCTCAATTCAAGGAATAGGTATGATCGAGAAGAGCTGGGAGTAGTAGTCATGACATAAACTATTATACAGGTGAAAAAGGTATTGACCAGGAAGAACCTGAATGCACAACTTCAGGAAAAATGCAAAAATTTGGAGCTCACAGTGAACAGGTTTTTCAATAGAATTGAGCCTTTAACAAAGAAAGGTCTCCCTTCTCTATTTGTCATTAATGAAAAACTCATGGCCAGAGAAGATTATGTCAAGAGGTTGCAAGGCATAGCCCAGGATGCTGTGAATCTCTCCAACATTAAAGGCAACATTATAGGAAAAGAATTGTTGGAAGCTATCAACAATCTAATCTATATCGAGCATGAACTGAAGCACATTTTTAAAATGAAACCCACTTTTGCATGGTACACTGAAGTTGATGAAATATACCGTAGGTTAATCAGGGTCAAGATTCCAGATGAAGAAGCATGAAGTGACTTGTGCGATTACCAAGAAGACCAAGACAAAGAAGATTGAAGGAACAACGTAGAGCTGAGTCAACACCCAACCATGTCAGTAGAGCCACTATAGAAAAATTAATTACTTAGCAACAACATCCAGAAAAAAGTGGACCAGATGTCCAAGTTATCTCATCATGGCCACTTCGTGGTTACACTGGTCAAATTTTCTTTCATTATAATCAATAACAAATTGCCAAGTGTACAAGGTAGTCGTTGTAGGTTTTTGTTAAATACTTCAGGCATTGGAAGTATTAGGGGTTGGACCCAAGTTATTTGAACAATCTTTCTTTTGGAGCACTATAATTTTTGAGCTGGAGCATCAATAATAAAAGACCATTTGAAAGATACTTGAGCTGTTTTAAACCTAGCGATGTCTTATTTATGTGTCAAATATATTCCATTTTTATTCATTATGCATCATTAAATCTTATTGTAAAATAGAAATTCTAGATTAAGATATGTTGTTGGAGCACCTTACTTCTATTTGTGTTTACAATCTAAATGTTTTCCTCTAATGTATGGTTAAGAAATACTTAATTTATTTTTAATCATTATTGATTTCACTGTTCTGTCATCCCAATTTTCATTATGCTCTAAGATCCAGTAAAGATAGTTAGCTTGCCTTGAAAATTCTCTGGAAAAATTGATGTTACCACCTAGTGTTGACTCCATAGCCCAATGGAAAGGATTTAAAAATGACCTACCCCAACCAAACAAACAACTAAGCAATCAAGTAATAAATCTCTTTCACTATTATATCTAGCCTAACACTTTGAAACACTAGAACTAAATTTAAAATCTTAAATATACAGAGAGAGCCCTCTCTGAGTCTAGGAGGGCTAGATCCTAGAATCCTAAGTGGTTTGATGTTTCCTTTATGATTTTATCTTGCCAATATTTAAAATCATAGAGCGATAACACCAACACCAAAAATAGTAAGACAATTACGTATGACGCTAGGACACACGGGCTACTACAGGAAGTTTATTAAAGGGTACGCGTAGATAACTACGCCAATGGATACGTTTCTAAAGAAGGATGTGACCTTCCAGTGGGATGAAGAATGCCAGAAGAGCCTAAACACACTGAAAGAAAAGATGGTAACTACGCCAATTCTAATTTTCCCGGATTGGAAGAAAGAGTTTCATGTTCACGTTGATGCATCTTGCATAGCATTGGGTATAATATTAGTGCAACAAGGGGCAGGAGATATTAATCATCCCATAGAATTTGTAAGTAGGAAGATGTCTAAGGTAGAAAATAATTACAATATGATAGAAAGTGAGGGTTTGGCTATGGTGTACATGCTATATAAGTTCATACATTACTTGTTGGGAGGACACTTTGAGATGTTCACAGATCATTCCGTACTGAAGGATTTAGTAAATAAGCATGTTCTAGGAGGGAAGATCTATTGGTGGATGTTATTATTCCAAGGATATGATTTTGAAGTTATAGTGAAGCCAGGAAGATTGAATGATGGGCCTGATCATCTATCCAGGATAGAGACAAGAGAATAACCTACAAGACTTGAAGATAACCTACCCGATGCACAACTGTTTGCAATTAAAGTCGTATATAATCACTTCGCGGGTATTATCCAGTTTTTGTCCACATGAATGGTGCCTACGGAGTACACTATAAAGAAAAAGAAGGAATTAGTGGTTAGAGAATCTAACTTTTCACTAATTGTGGGACACTTATATAAAATGGGACATGATGAAGTATTGTGAAGATACATCCCTGAGCATGAAAGACAGAGAATTTTGGTAGAAGCTCATGGAGGAGTAGCAGGTGTCCATTATGCAAGAAAATCCATTGTGCAGAAGATTCTGAGAGCCGGGATATGGTGGCCTACAATACATAATGATGTGAAGGACTATTGCCAAGCATGTGATGTATGTGAAAGGATAGGAAAGAAATCCAGAAGAGATGAAATACCCCTAGTACCAAGTGACGTTGCAAGATTTTCACAAATGGGAAATTGACTTTGTTGGACTCATTAGTCCACCAGGGAAAAAGACCAGTGCAAGATATATCATCACCATGACAGATTATTTGACAAGGTGGGACGAGGTGAAGTTGGTGAAAGGTTGCAACACATAAACCGTTGGGAATTTTATCTTTGAATATATATTATCTATATTTGGTTGTTTGAAGATATTGAGGAGCGATCAAGGGACACACCTTTTGAATAAGACAATTGAAGCACTGATTGTGGAATTTTAGGTTTACCATCAGAAGATCACACTCTATCATCCTTAGGAAAAGAAGATAGTGGAATATTTTAATAAGATTCTAGAGAATGCATTGACCAAGGTGCGCAATGTAAACATAGATGACTGATATTTGAGGATTCCAAAAATGTTGTGGGCATATAGAATGACCTGAAAGAAACTAACAGGACAAACACCTTTCAGGATGATATATGGACAAGAAGCTGTTATTCCTATGGAATATATTATGCCAAGCCTGAGAATGGAAGCTATCACATATATGGAAGAATTTGACATGATGAAGGAAAGAATGTCATAGATACTAGCTTCAGAAGAAGACATATTCATAATAGGATTCCATCAACAAGTGCAAAAAGTAAGGGAGAAATCTTGGCATGATAGGGACATAAAAAGGAAGACATTTTAGGAGGGGGGTCTTGTATTATTATATGACCATAAGTTCACGAAGTTCTTGAGGAAATTCAAGGCGCATTGGTTGGGGCCATATATTGTCAATAACATTACAGATGGCAGAGCTCTTCAGCTCACAAAGTTGAATGGATAGAGGATTCCTGGGTGAGCGAATGGTAGTAGAATAAAGATATACAGGGATGATTATGTCCCTAGACCATCACGCTAAAAAAAATGAAGGGGATAAAGTCTTAGTGCCACCTGTAGTTGAAAGTGGGCATGAGACTATAAACTACTCTGCAGGAAGGGACCTCGTCGAAGGAAGAATATTACATGATACTTAGGAGTATGGAAAAGTTCGATGGATCTACGACGAAGAAGAGATGACTGTGCCATAGATGAAATATGACGAAGTTAGCCAGAAATATGATCGTTGGAAGAAAAAAGGGCATTGTTAATTTTTTTTAACCGTTGAAGGGCATGGAAGAAAAGCATTTATGAAGCATTTTTGGATGTATCTAACCCATACCTACATTGATGAATCAAATATAGAGCCAATCAAGAGTCTGGGAATTAAAAATTGTTATAAAAACCACACCCCGTGCCACTTTTTACACATGTTTCCTGGAGAGATCATAAATTGCACCTAAGTAGAGAAATGATATTGCATGTCTGAGTGGAGCTAGGAAGAGTTGGTCAAGATATTTAAGAAGAAGGGGCTAACTGGAATTATGGAGTCACAAGTTGGAAAGACTGTAAGACCAAATGTTCCTATGTCCCTGATGCATTTAAGTTCTCCAAGAAAGGTGCACATGTAGCCGCAGGTATAGCCACAGTCACAACCATAGAAGATGAAGGAGAAGAGTCCAACTGAGGTCTTTGTAGTAGAATTGAGAACATCACCATGAAAGAAGACGTAGAAGGAAGTGCGGTTGAAAAACACGGAGGATAAGGGAAAAAAGCCCATGTAGAAAGGGAAGAAACCTGTACAATAGGAGGGACCCCATCAGGTCCATGATAGTGAAGAAGAAGCTGAGTTCCACAGGAAGGAGATGGAGGATGTGGATATTTCCTCTGTGCTCCTAGCATATATGCCATCAAGAAAGTCGGGCTTGACGTCGGTCAAGGAGCCAAAAGAAGGAAAATTTTCTACGTATACACCACTGTTTCCAGAAGAGGTGCCGATTGAAGGAGAACTGTTGGGGAATATTCCCCAACTCAAATTGGAAGACTGAGATTTCAACGACCGAAGTAAATACCCACAGTTCAAGCCCAGTAGGTACTTGAACAAAGTTCACTACCCAGAGAGCAGAGTTACAATATTAGAGTTGTAACAATGAGTTGCGGGAGTGGGAAGAGAAGGAATTATGCACATGCTAAATGTGCTGCACTTCAATCGAAGCCCATTTAGTATAAATTGAGTGCGACAACTCCTTGAAATAGTGCATGATGATTGTATTTGGCTAGGGAAGAGGATCCCAATTGATGAAATTCTCATTAGAAGAATATAAACATTTCCATACCAGGGAAAGGACCCCATGTATGAATTCATGGGTAAAAACAAAGACAAAGAAATGGCCCAGATGATGAAAGACAAGTTCAGGTTGGTGAATAAATCCCGTGAATATGAGATAAATTTTATCGAAGATCAAGTTGTGCGCTTCACAACACATATCCTAGCGGAGAAGAATATGAGGAAGTGTAGGGCCAATGAGGTGCCTATGGCAGTGGTATCATTGGCAGAGCAGTGCGTGCCGAAGGAGCCCAGTTCAACTGGCTTCTTATTTATGCAAGGAATTTTTGATGAATTACAGGGAAGCATAGGAAGAAGGTAAGACCTTGCACTATGCTTGGATGTTTATTCTTATTGCACTTATTTCATGGAAGGAGCTAGAATATTGTCAATTTCCAACTGTGGAGGTAGATGTGTGCGAAACAATGAGGTATGCTTTGCTATGGTTTACAAAGGAGCCAACCCGCGCAATAGAGAATTAAATATTTTTTGTGTTGATGCAGATGGATTTACATATGGTGGTAAATCAGTATCCTAGACTATCACTGAGCGTGTACAAGCAATATTGTCATATAGCGGAGTTTAAGGTAGACTTTAATAGGGCATATGTGAAAGTGACGAAGGAACCAACAAAGACATGACGTCCATAGCCATAGCTAGTAATAAAAGATGACCTCCTCTCGATAATTCATAGTTGGATAGAGGAGTGGATGACTCCATTTGGTGGAGTACTTGGAGGAGATGACACAGAAATAGGTACTTCGCAGGGTGCGGGTACAAGTAAGAAACATGTCGTCGAAGAGCCATAAGAAATAAAAGGAACAGGGCAGGAATATGACGAACACCACAATGATGTAGAAGTATCAAAAGATTCACCCTTTCTGATAAAGATGCGGCTAAGAAAGAGGCAGAAGACAGATAAAGAAAGGGCATAGTGCTGCTTGTCCTCACTAATGGGGACATTGATGAGATAATAGAAAAAATCGAGGAGATTAACAAAGAGATCTAGGATAAGTTTGATGATCACTGTAAAGAGATCTTGGTTGAGGTGGTGCTGGGCATCATAGAACTGAAGACGTTTCCACAAGCAGAAAAGGTAGCCCAATCATCGTAACAAGATAAAAGATTGGAAACAAGTTTCATGATGAGGATGTTACATGTGCCAGTTGGGGCATTGAAGTTTGAAGTGGTAGCAAATAAAGAGCAAGCCAAGACATGGTGCAGTGTCTAGCTAAATGTCGATGCGTTACCTCTTCAAGTGTTGTATGAATTTCATCTAGGAATCACCGTAGAGATGCAGGAATGAGAGAAGTGTATGATGTTAATGAAAGAAAAGGTGGAGTTAGAGAAAGAAACAATACAAAAGGAGTTGAAGCAAGTTTCTAAGGAAATGGAGGAAGCAAGGCAGCAACATGAACATTTGGAGAATGCCATTTACGAAACCTACAGTATAGTTCCGAACGTGAAGGTATGCGATGATGAAGCACCAACATAAAAGGTTGTGAAGCTTTTGATTGTGATTAAAGACTCAAATATTTCCATCACCAAATTAAAATTCAACTATGAGGTACATATATAGGAGCTGAAGATAAGATTGCAGCCAAGTACGCCACCAAAAGTTTGGGAGCAGAGACAAAAGGACATCAACGCAGTAATGAAAGGTATATCAGATATAATGGTAGATTGAGGGAAGTTGCTCAATGATACAATGCAAATTTGGACCTCACTCTAGGAGGATCCAAAGTTCATGAATATTGAGGAGAACTGTAGGCTAAGTAGAAGCAACGCGATGAGATCTTGGAAGCTGTGAAGACCCTACTAGTCTTGCAGATATTTGCCAACATTTCTGAAGGGAAGAACCTCCAGGTACAAAATGGATGTTATACGGAAGAAAGCATAGATATTATAGGTGAGGACTTATATGTGATAGGAGGAAGCCTTGAAACTATCGCAGGAAGTGGATGAACAACTGAACAAATTAAAGAAAAGGGAAGCAGAGCTCCTACAGAAGACCATTGGCCCTGCTACAAAAGCTTTGCTGAAGAAAGCGCAGCAAGAAAAGAAGTCAATTGTAGAAAAACTCCAATAGTAAAATGCAATATACAATGGCATCGTAGCGAAGATCAAGGGCGTCGAAGCTGAGTGACCCAGGACGAGTCATAGGTGAGTGTTGGGGGCCTGTTAGGCATGGCCCAACTTGGTCCAAATTTTGCGTAAAAGACCTCGTGAAACAGGGAGAGCACTGCGCGAAGCTAGAGAAGAAATATTCATCATGTAGAATTTTAGGGCCTTAGGGATGGGATAGAGCCCTTATTTTGTAATAGGTATTGGGTAGTAGTCCTTGTTTTAATGGATCGATGGTATGTGGGCCATGGTTTTTGTACAAATGAATTATATATAAAGATATGAAATACTTTGTAATGAGAGAATTAAAATATTTGAATTAAAGAAGCATAAGTGAATCTCTATTTTCGCATCTGTAGTCTATACTTTGAGAAGGCTCCATAGCTGAGTGTGCGAAGACCTTGAATAGTTTGCAGCTGAGTGTGCATACCACCTGTAGCTGAGTGCGCAAGTTAGAAAAGTGAATGTAATTGAAAGATCTGTTTAATAAAGAAAAAGTTTTGTGAAGTATTAAACCTCTATACTTGTTATTTGTCTATTGTTCTGTATCTGGTCATGTGTGCTTTTTACTGTATTATGTAAAGAAATATAAGATATACCATTATGTTTTGAAGTTTTTGTGTTTTTTTATATTAATCATCTGTGTGAAGTTATTATCGTTGTGAAGTTATAAGATTGGTATATAATAGAAGTAATTGCACGATGCCACTTCACGTATATCCCTTCGGTTGTGGAAGCCTGGTTATGAAACCTCCCATAACTGCATCTAGTGAGACTACGATCTTCTTGTAGGTCGTTGCTGAAAGGGCTAATAGTTGAGGGTTTTGCTGGTGTGCAACACAATCTGAACCTAGGTCAAGCCCCCTCAAACCAACATTCATACTTATCTAATTCTTCAGTCTAAGATTGGGTCTACAACAATCACAAAATATTTGGGTACACAGAGCTCCTCCCAACCAAAAAAACCACTCTTATATTTCATCCCCCCTCCCCACTGAGCTTGTCCACACCTAGTTTAGTTCCAGTACAACTATCAATTCAGAGTGTTTCCTCGAATGACCATCTCATCTCAACCAGACTTGGTCGATAAAATTTAACTAAACACTCAAGTCTGAGATGGACTCCACTTGCCAACCAGCTCTGGAATCCTTTTAGCACACTCTTCTTCCTTTCAAATATTTCCTTTGTTTTTCCTCTCTTTTTCACCTTAGGTTCCTCAACCCTATTGGCTTCTTTTGGAAGGATTATTATTTCCAAGGAAGAACTTGGGCAGGTAACCGCCTAGCCCATAATTGTCCAACTACCTGGGTGTGGACCTATTTTAGCACCACCTCCTATCCCAATTTTTTGTTCATTGCAACATCATTATAACACTGATAATTAACAAAATAAAATAAAATATCCATTCATGTAAAATATTATTTTGGCCTTTTTCTAAGGCCCATAAAGTAAAATAGAGTCTTTAACTGCAGTAAATTAGAATCAACCAACATTACTAGGGGATATCACATCGCCCCCCCTTGAATGAAACACTATCGTGGTGTTTTCCAAGCTCTTAGAACAGACTAGGATATGCTTCTTTTATAAATTTCTCATCTTCCGAGGAAGCCTCCTCTAGGCTAAAGTGCTCCACTACACTCTAACCTTGGTGATAACTCATCTATGTAGCATTTGTTCTCTCTGATCGAGTATACATGGGGGTTCGACCATAAATATTCAACCTACAGTTACAACCAATGAGTCATCATCAATTCATACGTGTTAAAATAATGACCATACCTATATATGCAATCTTATAAATTATCTTCCTTGTATATCTTTCCAATTAATAATGTGTGTGGGATCATAAATATATTTCTTTAATAATGATACATGAAAGACATTATGCACACATATATGGTTGGGTAGGGCTAGCTGATAAGCTACTGGGCCAATTCGAGTTAGAATTTGGAATGGGACACAAAACTAGGGGGGCAATTTGGCACAACCTCCCCAACACAAGGTACTTATTTTAGGTTTCACTCATACATACACATGATCCCCAACTTGAAATTCTCGATAATTTTGCTTCATATCAGTGTAAGTCTTCTTCATGTCCTGTGAAACCTTTAGATTCATCATCATCCTTTTCACCATGGTCTCCATTTCTTTTAACATATCTGGCCCTAACATCAATTTATCTTTAGGGTTGTTCCAATTAAGGGGTGTTCTACATTTATGTCCATATAACACCTCAAATGGACTCATCTTTAAGGAGGTATGATAGTTGTTGTTGTAGGAAAAATCTACTAAGTAAAGGTAGTTTTCCCACTTACTTGGTTGTTGTATCACATACATTCATACCATATCCTTCATCACTTTGGTCACCCGGTTGGTTTTCCCATTCGTTTTGAGATGATAGGAATTACTAAAGTATACCTATGTGCCCAATTCAATGAATAAGGCATTCCAAAAGGAACATGTGAACTTTACATCCCTATCTGATATTACCACCTTAGGTATTCCATGTAGTCTAATGATTTCCCTCATAAAAATATCAACAATATGTACTATTTTGAAGGTAGATTGGACTAGTATAAAATGTGCAACTTTACTTAATTCATCCACCACTACCATTATAGAATCATTCTACCTAATTTTTTTAGGTAGTCTCATAGTAAAATTGAATGTGATGACTTCCCGTTCCATTCAGGAATGGCTAGTGGATGAAGCAAGACGGTTGGGTGTTGATGTTCAACTCCTACTACTTGACATTCTAAATTCTTACTCATGTATTCCACGACTTCTTTTTTCATGACTGGCCAAAAATAGTCTTTCTTAAGAGAAATAAGCAATTTTTGATATGCCACTGAGCCGCATATGGGCTCTTACGACATTCATTCGGAATTAATTATTTCAATTCCTGCTGATTTGGAATATAAAATCTGCATCTATACATCAACACCTTGTCTTCATTTATTTCATAACCCAACCTTTTTTCATTTCCATATTATACTCTGCTTGTCATCACAAAAATCGGTACTCTGGGTTCCTAATTCTAATGTTCTAAATTTCTTTTATGAAATCAGTCTTAACTAAGATGAATGAAATTTTGTACAAAAACTTTAGTTTTCTACTCAAGGCATCTGCTACTCGATTCTCTTTTCCTTTAAGATGTTTAATGTGAAAGTAGAGTTCACTAAAAAAGGAAGCCCATCAATCCTGTCGCGCATTTAACATGGGTCATTTAAAATAATTTGTTAAACTACTGTGATCTATCATTAATTTAATTTTTTTTCCAAGTAGATAATGTCGCCACATTTTTAGAGCGTGGACTATTGTTGCCAATTACAAATCTTAAGTGGAATATTTATTTTGTGTTCTTTTATTTTTCAAAACTCATAGGCAAAAAATCTGCCCTCTTGATTTAGAACACCTCCAAATCCATCCTTATTAGTGTCTGTGCAAACCACAAACTCCTTCTCTGGATCAACAATTCTTAAAATGGTGGTTGTGGTGAGTAATGTTTCAGTTGGTCAAAACTATTTTGACACTCAACTATCCACTGGAAAGTCCTTCCCTTTTTTGTATAGAATTAATAGGGTAGGCTACCCTTGATAATCCTTCAATAAAGCATCAAGAATATCTGAGTAACCCCATAAAATATCTAACATCAACCACATTTTTTGGGATAGGCCAATCCATTATGGTATTAATCTTTTCTGGATCTACTACAATTCCATCCTAAGTTATGACATGAACCAAATATTGAATTTGATCCTTATAGAACTCACACTTGCTATACTTTGCGTATAATTGGTGTCCACTTAATATTTCTAGAACACTCTCTAGATGTTTCTTATGCTCTTATAGATTTTTCGAGAAGGTAAGAATGTCATCGATGAAAATCAGTACAAATTTAGCGAGATACTGGTGGAATATACTATTCATAAGGAACATGAAGGTTGTTGGAGAGTTAGTGGGTCCAAAGGGAAGAACTATGAACTCATAATCCCATAGCAAGTTCTGAAAGTTGTCTTGCATATATCTTCCTTCTTTATTCTAATTTGGTGATACGCAAAATGTAAATCAATCTTTGGAAACAAAGTCACACCTTTTACCTGATCAAATAGATAATTGATTCTAGGTAGCAGGTATTTATTTTTAATAATAATTTATTTAACTAGCTATAGTTAATGCCCATCCATAAGGTATCATATTTTTTCTTATTATTTGAAATACACCCTGATTTGTTTTACTTAATTGACATTCCAAACACTTACTCAAGTACTCCACAACCTACTTTTTCATGCCTGGCCAAAAATAGTCTTTCTTCATGAAGGTAAGTAATTTTTGGTATCCTAGTTACTCAATATTTGGTATCCCCGTGAGTAGCATATGGGCTCTTATGACATTCATCCAGAATTAACTATTTCAATTCTTGTTGATTTGGGACATAATGCCTTTATACATCAACACCTTGTCTTCATTTATTTCATAACCCAACCTTTTTTCATTGCTATCTTGTAACTCTACCTTTCGCCATAAAAATTGGTACTCTAGGTTCCTTAGGCTAGAATTTTGAATTTCTTTTATGAAATTAGTCTTAATTGAGATGAATGAAATTTCATATAGAAATTTTAGTTTTCTGTTCAAGGCATCCACTACCCCATTCTCTTTGCCTTTAAGATGTTTAATTTCAAAGTCGAATTCACTCAAAAATGCAGCCCATCAATCTTGTCGTGCATTTAACGTGGGTTGTTTAAAATAATTTGTTAAACTACTATGGTTTGTCATTAATTTAAATTTATTTCCAAGTAGATAATGTCACCACATTTTCAGAGCATGGACTACTGCTACCAATTTCAAATCGCAAGAATAATATATTTTTTTTCATGTTCTTTTAATTTATGATACTCTTAGGTGAAAACTCATCCCTCTTGCATTAGAACGTCTCCCACTCCTTCATTATTAGAGTCTATGCAAACCACAAACTCCTTCTCTGGATCAAAAATTCTTAAAATGGAGGTTGTGGTGAGTAAATGTTTCAGCTGGTCAAAAATATTTTGGCACTTAGTTATCCACCGAAAAGTCCTTCCCATTTTCTATAAAGAAGTTATGGGGTAGGCTACCCTTGAGAATCCTTCAATAAATCATCGATAATATCTTGCTAATCCCATAAAATATCTAATATCAACCATGTTTTTTGGGACATGCCAATCCATTATGGTATTAATCTTTTTTGGATCTTTTGCAATTCGATACTGAGTTATGACATGACCCAAATATTGAATTTGATCCTTATAAAACTCACACTTTCTATACTTCATGTATTATTGATGCTCCCTTAATATTTTTAGAACAATTTGTAGATGTTTCTTATCCCCCTCTATATTCTTCGAGTAGATAAGAATGTCATCAATGAAAATCAATACAAATTTATTGAGATACTAGTGGAATATACTATTGATAAGGCACATGAAGGTTTCTGGAGCATTAGTGAGTCCAAAGGGAAGAACTATGAAATCATAGTGCCCATAGCAAGTTCTAAAAGTTAGCTTGCTTATATATATATCCCTCCTTTATTCTAATTTGGTGATACCCAAAATGTAAATCAATCTTTGAAAACACAGTCACACCTTTTACCTAATCAAATAGATCATCAATTCTAGGAAACATGTATTTATTTTTAACAATTAATTAATTTAATTTCCTATAATCATTACACAATCGTAAGGTACCAAATTTTTTCTTAACAAATAGTACATGAGCTCCCCACGAAGACACATTGGGGTGAATATATTTTTATCTAACAACTCCTATAGCTACATTTTTAACTCTATTAATTTTGGTATAGCCATATGATATGGTGCTCTAGATACTAAAGTAGCTCCCGAGATCAATTTAATTGTAAAGTGTATGTCCCATGTTGGGAAAAACACTGAGAGGGGGGTGAATCAATATTTAAAAAAATAAAACTCGCAATAATAATTTTCTTTTCTGAAATGTATACACGACTTGACTGAACCCAAGTAGCGTATATACATGACTGTTGTAAAAGAAACTAACGTATGCTAAGTAAACTTGTAAAAAAAATAATTCTTTATATGTTGAAGTTGAACTAGAATGTAAGAGATTTATCTGGCATTTGATAAGCAGTAAAAATTAAGAACATAATAAAGCATCACACATAAGTAACACACATGAACACCAGGATTTAAGGTAGAAACCCAATGTGGGAGAAAACCACCGCTACTATCATCTCAATGTTTAGAACTTATTAATATCAAAAACTTTTTACATTCTTGTACGGATGCAGACTCATACCATTACGCAAGCACCACCTACTGAAGGATACAACCTTCACTCATTTTCCATCTCCTACTAGAAGGGAGCTCCAACCAACTAATCTGATCACCAACTACTACTAGCAGGAAGCTTCAACTTCCTCACTGAAGGCTCCAACCCTCAGTAACATCCATGGACCACATTTCATAGATTTTCACACTAGATCCAATATCAAGACTTATGCTCAATCATCACTATAATACAATCATCAATCTCTCACATGTAGAACCAACTAATCATTGAAACCCAATAAAATGACACTTAATTAAAACTCAACCAATCAAATGGAATAGTCAGATCACTATAACCAGTACACAGAACTGAACTCAGAATACTGCATCAACACACAAAATCAACTACACCCTGATCATTCAAATGTCAAAATGTGTACGCTACTTTGCTTAAGGAAACTCGTGTGTATACACACTTTTCCGTAGATAAACCTGCATACAAATTTTAATATGCTGAAAACTAAAAAATTGACTACTACAATTATGAAAAAGAACACTCAGTCATACTCAAATCTACTACAACACTCTAAACCAATCACAAAACTATCTCTGATCTTCAATCACAATTAGCAAGTAATCTTGACATTCTTCAATCAATCCATAACCAAATTCAAATTCATCATTCAATCATTTCTACTTCAGACATTATCACTTAACCCAGATCAATCATGAGGACATCATTGAAAAACAACAAAGAAGAAGCAACATTGATTAGGTTGATCAGTCATTTATGAACATAAACACTTACTTTGTATACGGTACTTTGAAGAAGCGAACCCGCGTGTATACACACTTTTCATCAGAACAACCAGCCTATAGATCTGCAAATTTTGACTTAAAATTGTGTAGCTCTTCAGAACTTCAGAAAGATCCAGATCATAGTATTTAGAGATAAACACATGCATCAGTACTTAGATATAGTCAATCCATGCGCATATCATATAATGAAAATTCATTTTAGGTCTCATGATCCTGATCCATCAATGTGCTACTAAATCAATTCCCTTTTGATAAGGACAATTTTTAACATAGCGGGGTCCTCCACATCCCCATCACTATAGTGGGGGTTTTGCTACTTGATAAAATTAAAATTTATTATGTTGTTCAATAGGCTTTGGCTCACCTTGTAATTTGGATTTTTGCTGCAACATCCCATAATGTTTATTTTTCTGATTTGTATATTGACCTTTGAAACTTGCAAAAAATTACGCCTTTTATATTTTGCGAATGTTTTTGTCCATTTTTATCAACCCATTTTTTAGTATTATCCCCTTTCTGTTTCATCTGTTGGTAGCATATATGGGCCTTCCGAATATCCTCATCCATTATTTTTGGGTTGTCAAATTCTATCCGATCCTTCATGTATGTCAGAAAACTACTAATGAATCATTGTACTTTTTCTTTCTCCTCTCCTATACAAGGAAAATACCTTAGTAATAATTTAAAGTTTGTGATAAAATCATCCATAATAAGCTATCCCAGTTTAAGGTCATGGAACTCTTTTTCTTTTCCATCATAAAATCATTTTGTTAAATATTTGTCTTTGAAATGTCCTTGGAAGGTTTCCCACGTTACTTCTTGCTCATTAATACTTCATACTGTTTTAATATCTTCCCACCATAAGGTGGCTTTGCCTTGCAACTAATAGATTACCAGTCGAGCTTTCAAGTTGTTATCATATTCATAAATCTAGAAATATTTATTCATATTGATTAACCACACTTGAACAACTTCTTCTACCTCACCATCAAATATAGGGGGATTAAATTTCTTGAATTCTCCATGTAGTTCAGTTTTCTATCTCTTATATCCTTTGTGATCCGACACATTTCCATATTCTTCCTCGTTATCTTCTGGACAACCTTCAGACTCTGGGCTATCATCTCTGAGCCCATGTGCCCTAGACCCATTCGCATGATCAGGACTTGGGTTGGGAGTTCTATAATTCGGTTGTTTAGGCAAACCTTTCATTATCATCTCTTAGTCTTTCCATCTCATCTTTTAATTGCTGGGTTGTGTCAAATAACATAACATTTTTATTTCAAGTTTCTTCTCCTAATATGACCCACATTTTTGGGGTTTTAGTGAATGATTGTGGTCCTTCTCCCATCGATGGTTGGATGGGGGGTGTAATTTGACCTCCTCTCCTCACAATGCTTCCTCTCTGTACACGTTAACACATTTTATTATTCTAAAAATCACCCAACCAGGCCATATTATTGGAACTTAGCTCTGATAACACCTGTAACATATCTCATAATTTTTTTTTGGTTTAGTATAAAATATCATATAAAGGAAATAAATTTGTAATACTTATCTAATTATTTAGGCTAAGACTCGTCGTGCAACATTTACAAAATATTTGGGTACAAAGAGCTTCTCCCAACCAATAAGACCAGTCTTACACTGCATCTGCCCCCAAGCTTGTTCCACACTGAGTATATTTCCACAACAGTTATCAATTCATATTGTTTCCTCTAATGACCATCTGGTCCCAACAAAACTTGGTCGATAAAATTTAACTGAGCACTCAAGTCTCAGATGGACTCCACTTGCCAACTAGCTCTCGAATCCCTTTAGCACACTTTTCTTCCTTTGAGATCTTTCCTCTGTTTTTCCTCTCTTTTTCACCTTAGGTTCCTCAAACCTATTGGCTTATTTTGGAAGGATTATTATTTACATAGAAGAACTTGGCAAGTAACCGCCTAGCCCAAAATTGTCTAACTACTTGGGTGTTAACCTCTTTTAAGGATTTTATGATCATTGAAACATCATTATGACATTGATAATTAACAAAACAAAATAAAATATCCATCCATGTCAAATGCTATTTTAGTCTTTTTCCAAGGCCAATAAAGTAAAATAGAGTCTTTAACTACAATAAATTAGAATCAACAAACTTTACTATGGTATATCACAAAAATGTAAAGTTTTTTTTCTTTAATTTAGCTATATTTAAACTAAGAGACTAGCTACTATGTAGTAATTGTTTAATATAGATATTGAAATATTTTATTTATTGTTTTTAAAAATGTTTTTATGTTATTGATATATTTTTCTCATAAATATTACATGTCATCTAAACATAAATTATTTTATTTTTAAAAGTAATTTTTTTTTTTTTTACTTTCAATAACTTTATCTCTATTTAAAGTTGATTTAAACTTAAGCTCAAAATTAAAGATTATTGATTTATTTTTTTATTGCCACTTTTTAATTTATTAATGAAGTGTTATTTTATTATTTTTGATGTAACTTTATGTAACAACATCTCCCTGATATGTGATATGTGGTTGTGGAACATGTCTAGGCATAACCAATAAGAGGGACATATAATCATGTAATGTTACATTTAAAAATAATAAAATAATACTTACATCAACAAATTAATAAAATAATAATAACTAAAAAAATAATAATTTCAACCATATATAAAATGCTCCAATTTTCATCTTAATTTTACACCCACTTTATATAGAAATAAAGTAATTGAAACTCAAGAAAAAATAATAATTTACTTTTTCATGTTAAAGAGATATGTCAATCCTTCTTTAATATGGAGTTGATAGAACTCTTGTAAAAATAATATAATTCACATTAATTGATAAGTTTTTTTTGGCTTCAACCAAAAATATAAAAATATATTAATAGTAAAAATATATTTCATAGTTAGCCATAAATAAAATATTATATCAATATTTTATAAATAAAAACAAATTAATTTAAATTATGTAGACCTAAGTAATTTAAGTTGTCTTAAATTAAGATAGATATAGACTCATTATATAGATGGGTGTTTGTTTTGGAATATGGTTTATAATATAATATAATATTATAATATTATACTATATTATAAATCATATTATTTAAATGAGAGTTATATTAGGAATTTTTTTTGATATTAAAATAAAAATATATCAATATTATAATAATTAATTATATATAAGTAGACAATTTTTTTAATAATTATATATAGGTAGACAAAATTTTTAATAAAAAAAATAGGGATTTAATTTGAAATATTATTTATAATATAATATTATAAATCATATTATATAATTGACTCCAGTAGTTTATCTCCACGGGATGCCTGTAACTTAATCATTTCCTCGGATCCTGTTTCTCATTGTACATCTTGACGTCATCTAGCAGCAATACTACTCACTCTTCAATGTAATTAATGCATATTTTGTCTTTACAATACTTGCCGATGGTTCAACTCTCAAAACTCTCCAAGTTGACATCATCTAGCAGCAATACTACTCTGGCTCTGAACACGAGGTTCATTCAGTCATTTTTCTCCTAGGTTAAGCCCTCTGCAACCTGCATGTTTGGTTTCCATGGCGTAGGAGGCTTTGGTTCAGGGGAGGTTGTCTGGTTTGCAGGTTTCCATGGCATAGGAAGGTTTCGTTCACGGGAGGTTGTCTCGTTTGCAGGTACAGAGAGTATGTTGACTGCTGTATATTTTGAAGAGATTAGGCTTCCTGCTTTTTCCCTAGTTGACGGTTATATCTATATAGAAGCCCTAATTTGTTGCACAATCAATGCAGGTGGTTCTTACAGGTTTCGGCCTTGCATCCACAGGTGAAGGAAAGGCTATGGTCAGCTTCCTTCCTTAGGTAATTGTTGGAAACCATTTTCTCTGGAAAAAGTATCGAATCCTTTGCAAAATAAAGGAAACCGATAAATGCTTATGGAATTTAATTAGAGTCTTGTTTCACTCACTCAGGCGTGCATTGTGACCCCAACACCACTCTACAGGCACTATATTGTTACAAGCGTGTTTTTCCTTGCTTCCTTAACTGTCTCTGCTCGAGATTTCTTTGCTTCCTTAACTTTCTCTGCTGGAATTCTCTAACTCAACTCTTAAATCTGATGGCAGGTTAAGTATCGCCCAACAACTCCTTTTCTCAACAATTCGGAACCAGGCAGTGGCATCCACTTATGATTTTTCTCTCCATGCTCCATGTTGGTTACTCTAGTCACTGAGGGTTTTGCTTTACGCGAGGTCACCTTTTGAACTTCCGGACATGATTAAATAGAGTTAATCTATGACCAGTCTTGCCGACATTTCAATTGATAATGGTGTTGTGCATCTAGCTTAGGGTTACAAGACAGTAATTGTATGAAGTGAGAACCGAATAGGTGATTCGGCTGCCATATTACTCTCATTACTGGAATGAACAATCCTGTTGCAATTTATTTTAAACAATACAAATGAATCTATCTTTCCCCTTCTCTATATGGTAATTTTTTCTGGGTCTAGCCCCAATTCGTTCTTACGGGTTTCAGTTATAGCATGTATTAAAGTTTTCTCATGCATATGAGAGCGGATTCATGAAATGTTGGGGGTTCAATCCACATATGTTTCCTGTATTTTTCTGAGTTAGGTAAGTTTATATGATTTTAGTAAGTAGATGTGTAAATCCCAAACAAGTTGAAAGAATTAGAATTTTTTGACGGCAATGAAAAATAGCAGTAATCAAAAGTGTCTTACGGGAATCTTGTTGGTGCCCTCTCCACCGGCCACATTGTTAGGAAACAAGAAAGAGAAGCAAAAGCAAGAAAATAAATAGGCTTTATTTCTATTGAAATTTTGTTTTTGAAATAGAACATCGTGTGAATCGATTATTGTTAGGGAGCCATATTGTGTGAACCGAAATTGTCTTCAAGAACCATATCTTTCGTTGTAAGTCAACTCTAGTCGTCAATAGTCCAATCACTACGTGACAACTGAACTTCCACTCAATCAATGTGCAGGGATTTCCTCATATATTTTTTAGGCAACTCCAGTAAATGATATTATATTTCTATTTTGTCTTAGGCAATTCGATGCCACTTTGGCCAAAAATCAAAGTTGAGTAAATGAGATTTTATTTATTGGACAGATTACAACAGTTCAGGGTATATTACCGCAGACTTCAGCACCTTAACTATCTGTTTGAATGACTGGGCAGGATTGAGTCCATTCTTGTGCTTCAAGAAAGCACGCATCAGTTACATTACAAATTATAAATGCAATGTTCACTCTCAAAACCGTTATTGTCTAAATCCATTTTAGAATGATAAGCTTTCCCCAATTTTATTTTGAGATTTTTTTTTTCGTTTGTTTATTATAACTTTTTAGTATTTTAATAATTAATATTACCCTGAATATACCATTGAATCAGTAACCACCTATAATGACGTTGGCCTTTCATTAAATTATCTATATTCCATACACAATTAATAATCCATGGTTTAATGAATTTGATCAATATTCCATACACAGTAAAGAATTCATGGCTCAATGAATTTGAAATCACAGAAACAACCTTGCTAATTACATTGGCTCAATGAATTTGAAATCACAGAAACAACCTTGCTAATTACATATTTGCATGTAGTCTTAAAAAAGAGTGTTTACATATACTGATAATTGAGCAGAACGAAACCCTAGGAGAAACATAAAATTCTGATAGTGTACGAGAGAGAAAACGCATGATATCCATGTGCTCGCTTACAAGGCATCACGAACTGCGGGTGCAAAAGAGAACATGTTCATGTCGACGTCATAGAGAATTTGGTAGTTGTGCTGTTGAAGATTGCCTAATATGGACATGTTTGGACTAGGTAGCATTGCCAGGCAGATAACACCACTGGTATCAACGTACATGTAGTTTTCTGGCTCCACATTATAATCTGCTCCCTCGAAGTGGAATGTTAAAGTGGGAAAGTAAAAATAGTTATTAGCTGGAAAGTTAAAACAGAGGTCTAGTCTAATTTCAGACCCATCCAATTGCTGCAAGTGACTAGAAGAAGAGATTAAGGATTTCCTCAAAACTTGATATGCACCGTCATACAGAAATGTGAAAATGGTTCCAGAGTCTATCACAAATCCCCCACTACCTGGGAAAAGGGGGATTTATTTACCTGGGCATTCTCTGCACAAGACCTTCCCCAAAATGATTAAATGCAATTGTGACCTGCATGTTAACATCGGGAGTATAGCTATCACTGCAATAATGATATGTATTAGGAGCAATCCTGTAATAGTTTCTGATTTTTAGACTTTTTTGATTTTTTGATTTGGGGTCTTGTGCTTTTGTATTTGAATTTTCTGCTAACTAACCATATGGTTGGTTGGTTTCTTTCTTTTTCTTTTTTTATTTTTATTTTTATTTTTTCTACTCTTTTGGGTTGTTGTTATGGTTTTCGTTTGTCTTGAGGAGTGAATTACACTAGCTGTCTCTCTCAGAACCCGATCCCCTGGTAGGTGCAAAATTTATTTTGTTGATAAGTATTAAATTTCTATGTTCTGTGTTTGTGTGGGAGGAGTTAATAGCACGGATTTTATTTCAGCCGGGTTGGTTGAAAAAGTGTAAGAAATTAAACTATTTTGGCAGAGTATTTGATCTGGTTTGCTCAATTATTTGATCCTATCAGGTTATTGAATGTGTAGGGAATTGAGAATATGGAGGAAAATCAACATGAATGGAATGTTATTGTGCAAGGTAACAAATATATTTTTTCTTGTTTAATCGGTGATTGTGTCGGTATATTCACTCCATTTAATCTGACACTCACTGCCTTCATCGAACTTTCAACCGAACCGGAACCAATATTTACGGATTTACCCTATATTCGTTCCCCGCATGCTTCCAGGGTCCATATTGATTATATCATAAGCTATTTCGGTGATCTTTTGCCTGCCTATCGAGGCACGCAAACTCCCCTCGTGTCCGAGATCACATTCTGTAGATCTAAAGGGGTACTCATCAATACAACTTAATCACCATTGCATAATGATGCACAATCTCCATCCTATTCCTCCATGTCCAAGACGGAGACAAAGAGACCAGAATGCTAGACACGGGGTCGCCAAGCAAGATTAGAAAACAGAATGAAAAGATAAAATATGATGTAGATGCAAGGTTATGTCGTGGATGCAAACAATCATATAAAAGATTCATCCATGAAGAAATTATTTCCACTATAAGTATTTATTGGCATGGTTATGTGTATCTTGTTATAATAACATAAATTTATAATTACATGTTAAATTTGTTGAATGTTTTATACAGTTTCTACGCTTGATGAGTTTGATGATGCCTCAAAACTCAAAATCAAAAAGCCCATAGAAATTGTTTTGCAACAAAAAGAAAGAGAAGGGAAAAGGAAGTAGATGCACGTTCACATAAGTATAATTTTTGCTTGGTTTTATTTCCAAGACATTTTCATCCTAAATGACATGTTTATTTTTATTATCAATTGTATACTAATTTTCCATTTTTATTGATATTTTTAGCATAATAATAATTCCATAGAGATGTCTCCACATTATTTGGCCATTGATTTAAATCTAGTAACTTGGAAACCCAACACACATCAAGTTGTGAACCATTGTGACATTCACCTAGATTTCAACAGGTTTTGGAAGAAGTAAGTTTTGTTTCCATACAAACTATTTCACATCAACATTAGCATACACATTAATGAATTTTACTAGGATGACATGCAAGAAAACAAATATTTTATTTTTTAGATTTCTTTTCTTATTTTTTATTATATTTTACTAGGATGATATAAGGAAAATGGATGTAGGTACCGTTTTTGGAACCATTACAATCATTTGAAACACCATTTGAAACACCAGAACATGATAATGGTCTTTAAAAGAAGTGAGATGGATTAAGTATTTATTTAAATAATTCTTTATGATTGTTAATTAGTTTTTACATTTAATTTGGTTTGAGATTCATAATTATATATCTCTACTTACTCTCTTGTGTCTAGAATAAAGAATATGCATCTCCTCAAAGTCATCCACATATAATAGATAGCAAGCAAGTGTTGCATCCAAAGCCACATTGTTCGCAACAATTACTATGTTCACCTCGTCTTCAAGGGAATTTGGGAGAAGTCGTATACCCTATACCATAACTCATAATATATTGACATATAATTTATCATACATTATAATTGCATAGCTTTTCAATGCATTGTGTCTTCTTCCATTTTGCATGGTGCCCATCTATTAATTATTTCCATACTATATTACATATTTTAAACCCATTTTTCTATTATATTGATATCAATTTGCATATTATTGATTATGTTGTAACTTTTGCAGAAGGTAAAAAGGGAAAATGATCTTGGGATGATGAAAAGAACGAAAATTACGCCAAAAGACTTGAAAGCATGAAGGTTCAAGTCTGGAAAACAATACATAAAGCATATATGCTCAACTAGTATTGCTCTTAGTAAACCCACTAAGCTTACCACTATGAAAACTAAAACAATTCACCACATTTAAGTAACTTGAACATGTTCGAGCTATAATTAGTGTTTTGTGTAAAAGGAAAGTTTCTAATTTTGTAATGAATAATATATTTTTAAATGATAGAGTAAACTTTGAGTCGATATAGGATATAGGATGGTGTATTAGAGAAGTGTTTTTCCAAACCAAAAAACAATAAAAATAAATATAATAGGATGAAACGTGGTTGCATTCATTATGAAACGTGTGGCAGTGAGTTATATTTTGAAACGTATGCATTTACAAAGTTTGAAACGTATGCGTTTATAAAATTTGAAATTTGTCGGTTTCGGAAGCCACAGATAGAGTAACTTTTCATATCTCTGTTCCTATTTATGCCTTATACTTTGGCTTTTTCTGTTTTACTTTCCATTCTGAAATGAGAAGCTATTTTTTTTTTTGAAATTTCATTTATCTTTTGCAATTTTTATTATGGAAAAATGTTTTTAGTGGTTTGAAAATTTACGTTGGTTGCTAGGCTACTTATAGTTTGAAAGGAGTCTTATCCATATTTTTTCCCCTCAGTTTTAATGTTTACTTAACGAGTTTTAATGGAGATCTTTATAGGTTTTTTCTTTATAAGTTATGAGTCTATAATTTGTATAATAGATTCATAAGTTATCAATCCATAACATGTATTTAAATTATTTTAAAGGGTTCTGAATCTATAATACTTAGTGTGGATTTTTTTTGTAATGAGGATTGTTTGTTGTAGTTGAGGGTTACTTTTTAATAACTAGAGTTTTTGACAGAGCTTTATAATTTATTATGAATATTGTATTGCTTTATATTTTATCATAAGTTTATTAATGGTTAAAATAATTGTAGAGATAAATTTATTAAGATAATTAAATGATATAAGGAAGGGACAAATTTATATTTGAAATAAATAAATTAATAATTAATTCTATGTAGTTGAAATGTTTTAAGTTACAATTAATAATGTCATGTTTTAAATCCTAGTTGCTTTGGATTTCCTGTTTTTGTATCCTTCCCTTTTAGTTATTTTTATTGACCTTTAAGATACAAAATATTTTTTCATTTTTCCTTTTGATTGATTTTATATAGATAAATGTGAGTTTTTAAAAAGGAAATAGCTACCTTATTTTAGGAATTATTTCATATAAGAATTATAAACCCAACAACAATCATAGTGATATCTAAATTTTTGGCCATATCTTCACTAAAAAAAGTCACCTGATTTGAAATATAGTATACATAATCTAGTATTACTTTTATCTACAGTTTGTCTTAACTAATCTAGCAATAGTAGTTTTACCCAAAGTCCGTCTCAAATGAGATTTTCGAGTGTATTCTTGGCATATGGACACTAGTAGAAAGCATTATAGTGTAGAAGATAAAATATTTATAGAATAAAAGATTATTTTTGTCATTATAGTAACAAATTATGCAAAGAAATTTAAAATGATGTATAAGTAGAAGTATTGTCATTATAAATAAATTTCTCATAAATAACCTCAACTACTTTTCCCTTCATTATCTTAGAATTAACTAGTTAACTTTAAAGTTATATATATTTTTCCCCTTTCAAATATTTTTCTCTTTGTTATTATAGTAACAAATTTTACAATAAAATTTAAAACCATGAAAATTTAAAACCATATACCCCATAAAAACATTGTCATCATAAAAATATTTAGGGTTTCTGATATTCAATACATCTTTCATGAATCAACTTAGCTATCATTTTTCAGAACATCTTAGAATCTACGATGCTTGAATTTTAAGGTCACTTGAATATTAGAAGTAGATAGCAGTTTATTTTAAGATGTCTTTTTCTTTTTCTTGCCTCCTCTAAACATGATGTTTTTTTTTAATACAATCAATGAATCAAAGCTAGAACATCTTAGAATACGATGCTTGAAAAGGTCACTTGAATATTAGAAGTAGATAGCAGTTTATTTTAAGATGTCAAACATGATGTTTTTATACTCAATATTAAATAGAGTTTATTATTGTTTTTATGTTTATTATATGTTTTAATGTATTTTAAAAATTTATTTCACTTTTCCATCACTTCTCTAAAAAAAATCAACAATTAATTTAAACTCTTCCTAAAAGCATATATATATTTTTACACAATTGTGTTTATACTAATGATGGAGAGAAGAACAGCGACGCATCATGAGACACAACCAAAAAAACGTTCTGCGAAAATTGGATGAAAGAGAACTCAGGGTTGGATTAGATCATTATATGGCATTTAAACTATTTTTCGTAGGATTTATATGAAGCTCTACATTATTCATATTAAGTGCTAAAAAATCGATTAGGTTATGGTTTATTCATTTACATTATATTTTTTCTTTTGTCTTTCGTGGGTTACATTTCGTTATATGGTTGTTTTTTTTGTTTTTTATTAAATTATATGGTGTTATATAGTTGTTTTTTTTGGTTTTTTTTGGTCTTAAGTTATGCTTTATTCATTTACATTATACTTTTTTTAGTTTTATTTTTTAGTTACTGTTTGTTATATTGATGTTTATTTGGATTTTTTTTATTATAAGTCTAATATTTTTTGCTTTATTTATTTTTTGATTTTTATTTTTAAAAGGTTATAATTTATTTATTAGTTTTTTAATGAGGTTATGCCATATTTATATATATATATAATTTTATATTATAATATTAAATTTTATATTTTAGTCATTTACATTATAATTTTTATCGTTTTATTTTTTTTGTTTGTTACATTATTTGTTGTATTAAATATATTGTTATGCAATGGTGTTTCAAGTTTTCTGTGTGTTTTTTAAGCATTGCACATCTTAAAAAAATAAATTAGTAGTAACACAGCCACATTTACCAATATGGTATTAAATATTTGTGTTTTTAATATTAAGATACATTGTGTTTGATCCATGACTATCGGTAATAAAATGTATTTTGAGTGAACATTAAAATTTGAGTAAGTAATTAACTGTAACAATAAAAAATTAATCATAATATAAAGCTGTCATTAGAAAATAATAATAATTCTATAAAATTACTGTTTATATTTATAGATTAATAATGTTAAGGTTAATATTATTGTTTATAGAGCTAATGAAATTATTATAAAGTTAATAACATGATAGTATAAAGTTAATAATACTGATATTATAAAGTTAATAACTTTGATATTATGAAGGTGCCTTATTGGAATTGGACACTTTAATGATTTTTCTAATTAATCTTTTCCATAACCAATGGCTCATTAATATTACCACTTATAATAAAATATTTAAAATAAACCCTTTATTATAAAGCCTAATATTAAACACAATGTTATAATCATTTCATTAGATTTATAAACAATAACATTAACCTTAACATTATTGATATTTATAAATGTTAATAGACCTAGCCATTGGAATGGTTAATATTAAATAACAATTTTATTAACCATTAAATTAACCATAAATAATAATGGTTAATAACATTATTATTTTTTAGTTTTTATAAATTATTATAAAAAATAAATAATAATGTTACTAACCATTATTATACTAATCTAATATTATTATAACACAATAATTCCTAGGGTTTATAAAGATGGTTAACCTTATAATAACCAATAATAACCAACAATATTAAGTTTATATTACAAAATTAACTAATAATATGAAACTTAATATTATAATTCTTAGGATTTATAATCACTCTCAACCATAATGTCAAAATATTATTAAAAATAATAAAAAATAATGTTATTAACCATTATTATAATAATATAATATTTATAATACATAGGATTTCTAGTATTAATTCCTTTGATTTATAATGTTAATCATTTGCTTTAATATAAATCCCTAGGGTTTATAATCTTGGTCAACCATGGTCCAATGTCACATTCTAACAAATATTTTCTCAAAAAGAAAATCAGCAATGGTTTAGCATCGCATTGTTACAAAGATTGTCTCAATATGAAAATCAATTACAGTCAACCATGGTCCAACATCGCATTGTGACAAAGATTGCCTCACTATTAAAATCATCCTTGGTAAACCATGGTGAACGATGATTATTTTATGGTTTATAATATTTATCTTAGGGTTTATATACCTTGATTTTATAATATTAATCCTTTGGGTTTAATATTATTCCCTTGGGTTTATAATCCCTAAGGTTTTTAGTATTAATCCCTTGGGCTTATAATATTAATTCTTGGTTTTATTATAAACCCTAGGGTTTATAATCATGGTCAACCATGGTCCAATGTCACATTTTGAAAAATATTTTCTCAAAATGAAAATCAACCATGGTGTAACGTCATATTGTGCAAATATTATCTCCATATGAAAATCAATCATGATCAACCATGGTCCAATGTTGCGTTGGGACAAAGATTGCATCAATATGAAAATAATCCTTGGTAAACCATGGTGAGCCATGCTTATTTTAGGGTTTATAATATTTATCTTAGGGTTTATATACCTTAGGTTTATAATATTAATCCCTTGGGTTTAATATTATTTCCTTGAGTTTTTAGTATTGATCCCTTTGGTTTGTTATTCCATAGGGTTTATAATATCAATCCCTTGTTTTTTAGCATAAATCCCTTGGGTTTATTATTCCCTTAGGTTATAATATGAATACCTTAGGTTTATTCATCTAAGGTTTCATATTAATAGGGTATAATATTACTCATAGGATTTATAATCTTAATTCATGGCTTCAATTGATCCATAAAATGTTGTGGATATTCTACTAGACAGTTTGTCACAACAGGTGTAATAATGTTATATTAAAATACTAAAATTTTACACTATTACAGTTTATTAAACTTTACTATCTTTGGATTTAACTATAATTAGTGCATGCATGTGAATATGAATTATGCAGAAAAGTAGAGAACGACAAAATAGGCTCACACACACATAAGGCACCATATATGCTCCATGGGAAACCCTTTCGGGAGAAAATCCAACTGGAAGGCGAGGTCACTTTGCTCCCTTTCTGTGTCTAGAAATATGTAATTCCCATGGCCTATGGGCTGCTACAGTGCACATATCCTCTCCATGTTCTCTATCTCCTATCTCTCATGACTATCTTTGGTCAACTATAGAACAAAATTCTCTCGAAAGAATGGAATGCCTCTTCTTCTGAGTGGCCCGGCTAATGGTAGTTAATGGTGTTATCGCCATCATGCACACGAACCTCACTCTACAATTACAGATACACCTAATTGAAGTCCTCATCTTCTGAATATGCCTCTTTGTATGTTGTTGAGAAATCTAAGGAATCAAGTATTAGGTAATTTCTCTTCAATTAGTAACTGATCATGGGTTCTTTTTACAAATTTAGATTAGAATAATATTTTCTTAAGTTATTAATGTTCTTCTTCATTAAACAACAACAAATTCATGAACAAAAATAGACAAGAGACACATATTGTAGGCTATGAGTCAGGACCAAAACCTCTCACTCTCTGAAAGGAAAACCTGCAAAAATTCTTCTTATAGAGATTCAAATTAACGAATACCAAGACCAAGGCCCTTTACATATTTTCCACTCCAAGACTAAGACACTAGTTCTATTGACTATCAATATTATTCTCTTTTCTTCCTCTTGAATTCCCTTCTACTTCAACCTCCTTAACACCGAGATATCATCATCACCGAGATTGAGATCTCTTTACTTGCTGTGACCTTTTCTCTATGGTAGTATAGAGACTTCCTCACTACGTAATATTGCAATATAATGGCACCTAAGTTATGAGGCATCAAACCCTTCTCACTGTGGTAGCATTAAAGTGTAATGATACCAAATTATGAGACCTTCAAACTCTTCTTGTTGTGGCTCTGAATTGTGGTAACATTGAAGTTGTCATTATAATTGTTATCTGAATCTCAGAGGTATACCCGAACTCCTTGACTGTGAGATAACACCAAACTTACCTCTGAAATATTATATCTTTATCCAAGCTCCTTTAGCGAACTTGCCTCTGCAATCCTGTAGCTTATCTGAGCTTCTTCACTGAACTGATATTCAAACTTGTCTCGTGTGGAAATGCAAAGACCCTTCACACACATATATAGTGGCTTTTCTATATAGATAAGTTGACATGTTTATATGAATATGTGTGTCTCCATAAGGTGAAGCCCACATGAGTTATTCACTTTATCTTGAGGTCGAATTGAAGAGGAGAACTTGTGCCTATCTTTGGAGGGCTACTCGACCATTCTATTGACTCATATACATTTGTAACAGGACCAAGAATGGTTCTTCATACATGAAATTGACTCTATTTGACTCTTATGACAAATCCTAAAGGCTCTTAATGGGATCCATCTAAAAAGAAAACTTATTTCTCATGAAACCCATGAGTCAAGCATACAATCATTTTATTTTTCTTCTTTACATAAATTACACAAAAAATATAATTACACATGTCATTATGAAGACCAAACCTAGTTACACTTTTCAACACTTCCTCTTAACTAGGGAGGTATTCATAATGGTACTTGGCCATTCTCAATGAAGAATTTCCCATAAGAAGAATCATATTGGTATCCCATCTTTATAGCATCATATCAACCAACACTGTCACATAGAAAAGCCTTGACTAATAGCTCTATCTCTCCACAGGATCTAAGCTCAATGTTGGCGAGACCAATGATTTATAGACACTCTCATCATTATCTCTCCCTGGACATACCCCACCTGAGTTCTTAGGCTATGTTCCATTAGGACTATTCTTATCTTAGATTCCAAATCCTCAAAGAATACAGGTCATCTACAACTATTTATCACGGATGCCTTATCTCATCTTTAAAGAGGATCGGATGCCAGATATTTAACCAGTCCTTCATTCTTTCTTCCTAATGAAGACAATAATGATGTGTCTATATATCCCTATTAATTATGGAGGACATATCTATTCCAATAAAGGAATGTACTCATTCTTACAGAAGGAATGTACTCATTCTTACAGAAGGAATGTACCTAAGCTCCCTCTTGGCTTAGGAATTTCTAAGTTTATTCCAATTAAGAAACTTTCTTCCATGATCCTTCTTAATTAGGACCTACAACAACTACTCAAGTGTAGATGGAAACAAAACCAATCGCTTGAAGAGATCCTTCCTTTGATGTCATGAATTTATTTGTCAAGTAGTCTTCATCTTTTGGGACATCTTCATAGGTCACAAACCATGCATCACTTTCATCCATGAGTCAGTCATGTCATCATTCCTTTCATCAGAAAGTGATCCATCAGTCAAGTTGCCTTCTTCATGCTATCTTATTTGGAAGGATCTTACACCCTTCTACATGGCATTCTTGGAAGACCTACATAAGACCATCCAGATATTGTTAAAAAATATGAAATGAACACTTAAATCAAAATCACCTTTGTGATGGTGTTTCATCATGACATCTTCCTTTTGGCATTAACATCCTTCTTACATGTTCACACATCTCTTATATATATATATATATTGTCAAGGATCTCCATCTTTTGCAGACTTCCATTAGATTATCCATATCTTTCAGGGATGTTTCATAGTCAAATCTTTCACTTCTTGGAATGTGTTGACTGCCTTCTTCCATGGTTGCATAGTCTATGCTCTCTTCATTTCTTTCTTCACACATGACATTCCTAGGAACTTCCAATCAGAGTTCCTCTAGTTGCTGTCAACCACCTCATATTCCATATGAGGACATATTATGTTGATTTCATCTAGTGTGACACATGCCTTACGGCATCTAATTTCATGGGAGGAGATTCCTTTTCTTTGATCATGCTTCTCAAGATAGAGTAGTGATCCATGTTACCTACAACCATACAAAATGACTTTATAATATTGAATACAAGCATACATATCTTTTTTACCTTTACGTTATCTATAATTATTTCAACAGCTTCCTTGATTGAAAAGAGCTTCAACTCCTTGATTTTCTTAATCTCTTATGCCATGATAGCATTATCCTATGAATTCCACAAGTTGGAGTTCCTGATGAAACACTTGCTTCCTCTCTATATTGGCAAAACTTCTAATATATGCGCAACTTCCGTATATGCGTATATCTTTCGTATATGTGAAGCTTTTGTACATGCACATATTTTTCATATATGCACATACACATGTACAACTGTAACCTTCATATATACAGAACTCCAATATATATGTGTATTTTCCATATGCGCACAACTTCTGTGTATACACATATACAGAGGTTGTACACTTTAGAGAAGGTATGCACATTTACAAAAGATACACACATATACAGATTTTTTTTTGCATATATGCCTATATGGAGGATATGCGTATATACGAAAGTTGCACATGCACATGATATATGCACATATCTTCCGTATATGTGTAACTTTCATATATACGTTTCAAGTATATGTGCATATCTTCTGAATATGCGTATATACAAAAGATATGTGAATATACGTAAGATACACAAATAGAGAGAATATGCACACATATAAAAGTTCTGCATATACGGAAGATATGTGCAGGTAGAGAAGTTGAGCATATATATGGAAGTTGTGCACAACTTATTTATATACTTAGATTTTTTTTATGTGCATATACAGAAGTTTCACATATATAGAGCATATATGCATATACAGAAGTTGTGCATATATGAAAGATATGCACAACTTCCGTATATACATAGCTTCCATATATGCACATATACAAAAGTTGAGAATAACTTCAACCTTCTTATATACTCAACTTTAACCTCCATATATATGTGGATATTCTGTTTATGTGCATATACGGAAGATATGCACATACATATAAGTTGTGCACATACGGAAGATATGCGATACGAGATATGCACATATACAGAAGTTGCGCTACTTCCGTATATAAAATTTATGCTTCTTTCGTAAATACACACATCTTCTATATATGTTCAAATCTTCCATAACTATGCATAACTTCTGTATATGTGCACATCTTCCGTATATGCACAACTTCCATATATGCGTATATCTTTCGTATATGTGAAGATTTTGTATATGCGCATATTTTTCATATATGCACATACACATGTACAACTGCAACCTTCATATATACACAACTCCAATATATATGCGTATTTTCCATATGCGCACAACTTCTGTGTATACGCATATACAGAGGTTGTGCACTGTAGAGAAGGTATGCACATTTACAAAAGATATGCACATATACAGATTTTGTTTTTTGCATATACGGGAAAAAATGCACAGATACGGAAGATATGTGCATATACAGAAGTTGTGCAGAACTCTAGCCTCCATATATGTGCATGTCTTCCATATATACACTTCTTCAGTATAGGCACATAAGATATGTGCATATGGAGGCTGTCAGATATGCCTATATGGAGGATATGCGTATATACGGAAGTTGCACATGCACATGATATATGCACATATCTTCCGTATATGTGTAGCTTTCATATATACGTTTCAAGTATATGTGAATATTCTCTGAATATGCATATATACGGAAGATATGTGAATATACGTAAGATACACATATAGAGAGAATATGCACACATATAAACGTTCTGCATATACGAAAGATATGTGCAGGTAGAGAAGTTGAGCATATATATGGACTGTTGTGTATGCATATTATGGAAGTTATGCACAAATTCTTTTTATACTTAGCTTTTGTATATGTGCATATACGGAAGTTTCACATATATAGATGATATACGCATATATAAAAGTTATGCATATACAAAAGATATGCACAACTTCCATATATACGTAGCTTCCATACATGCGCATATACAAAAGTTGAGAAAAACTTCAACTTTCTTATATACTCAACTTTAACCTCCATATATATGTGGATCTTCTGTTTATGTGCATATATGGAAGATATGCACATACATATAAGTTGTGCACATACAGAAGATATGCAATACAAAATATGCACATATACAGAAGTTGTGCTACCTCCATATATAAAATTTATGCTTCTTTCGTAAATACACATATCTTTTATACATGTTCAAATCTTTCGTAAATATGCATAACTTCTGTATATGTGCACATCTTCCATATATGCGCAAATTTCGTATATGCGTATATCTTTTGTATATGTGCATATTTTTTGAATATGCACATACACATGTACAACTGCAACCTTCATATATACACAACTCCAATATATATGCGTATTTTCCATATGCGCACAACTTCTATATATACGCATATATAGAGGTTGTACACTGTAGAGAAGGTATTCACATTTACAAAAGATACGCACATATACAAATTTTTTTGTTGTTGCATATACGAAAGATATGCACATATATAAAAGTTGTGCAGAACTCTAGTCTCCATATATGTGCATGTCTTTTGTATATGCACTTATTCAGTATAGGCACATAAGATATGCGCATATGGAGGCTGTCAGATATGCCTATATGGAGGATATGCATATATACGGAAGTTGCACATGCACATGATATATGCACATATCTTCCGTATATGTGTAGCTTTCATATATACGTTTCAAGTATATGTGCATATCTTCTGAATATGCGTATATACGGAAGATATGTGAATATACGTAAGATACACATATAGAGAGAATATGCACACATATAAAAGTTTTGCATATACGGAAGATATGTGCAGGTAGAGAAGTTGAGCATATATATGGACTATTGTGTATGCATATTATGGAAGTTGTGCACAACTTCTTTATATACTTAGCTTTTGTATATGTGCATATACAGAAGTTTCACCTATATAGAGGATATACGCATATACAAAAGTTGTGCATATACGGAAGATATGCACATACATATAAGTTGTGCACATACAGAAGATATGCGATACAAAATATACGCATATACAGAAGTTGTGCTACCTGCGTACATAAAATTTATACTTCTTTTGTAAATACACATATCTTCTATATATGTTCAAATCTTCCGTAAATACACATAACTTCTGTATATGTGCACATCTTTCGTATATGCGCAACTTCCGTATATGCATATATATTTCGTATATGCGTATATCTTTCGTATATGTGAAGCTTTTTTATATGTGCATATTTTTCGTATATGCACATACACATGTACAACTGCAACCTTCATATATACACAACTGCAATATATATGCGTATTTTCTATATGCCTACAAATTTTGTGTATACACATATACAGAGGTTATGCACTGTAGAGAAGGTATGAACATTTACAAAAGATACACACATATACGAATTTTTTTTTTTGCATATATATCTATATGGAGGATATGCGTATATATGGAAGTTGCACATGAACATGATATATGCACATATCTTCTGTATAGGCGTAGCTTTGATATATACGTTTCAATTATATGTGCATATCTTCTGAATATGCGTATATACGGAGGATATGTGAATATATGTAAGATACACATATAGAGTGAATATGCACACATAAAAGTTCTGAATATACGGAAGATATGTGCAGGTAGAGAAGTTGAGCATATATATGGACTGTTGTATATGCATATTATGGAAGTTGTGCACAACTTATTTATATACTTAGCTTTTGTATATGTGCATATACGGAAGTTTTACATATATAGAGGATATATGCATATACAAAAGTTGTGCATATATGGAAGATATGCACAACTTCCGTATATACGTAGCTTCCATATATGCGCATATACAAAAGTTGAGAATAACTTCAACCTTATTATATACTCAACTTTAACCTCCATATATATGTGGATATTCTGTTTATGTGCATATACGGAAGATATGCACATACATATAAGTTGTGCACATACGAAAGATATGCGATATGAAATATGCACATATACAGAAGTTGTGCTATATCCATATATAAAATTTATGTTTCTTTCGTAAATGCACATATCTTCTATATATGTTCAAATCTTCCGTAAATACGCATAACTTTTGTATATGTGCGCATATTCCGTATATGGGCAACTTCCGTATATGTGTATATCTTTCGTATATGTGAAGCTTTTGTATATGCATATGTTTTTCGTATATGCACATACACATGTACAACTGCAACCTTCATATATACACAACTCCAATATATATGCGTATTTTCCATATGCACACAACTTCTGTGTATACGCATATACAGAGGTTGTGCACTGTAGAGAAGGTATGCACATTTACAAAAGATACGCACATATACGGGAAAAACTTTTTTTTGCATATATGGAAAAAAATGCGCATATACGGAAGATATGCGCATATACAGAAGTTGTGCAGAACTCTAGCCTCCATATATGTGCATGTCTTCTGTATATGCACTTCTTCAGTATAGGCACATAAGATATGCACATATGGAGGTTGTCAGATATGCCTATATGGAGGATACGCGTATATACGGAAGTTGCAAATGCACATGATATATGCACATATCTTTCGTATATGTGTAGATTTCATATATACGTTTCAAGTATATGTGCATATCTTCTGAATATGTATGTATATGAAAGATATGTGAATATATGTAAGATACAAATATAGAGAGAATATGCTCACATATAAAAGTTCTGCATATACGAAAGATATGTGTAAGTAGAGAAGTTGAGCATATATAAGGACTGTTGTGTATGCATATTATGGAAGTTGTGCACAACTTCTTTATATATTTAGCTTTTGTATATGTGCAAATATGGAAGCTTCACATATACAGAGGATATACGCATATACAAAGGTTGTACATATACAGAAGATATGCACAACTTCCGTATATATGTAGATTCCATATATGCGCATATACAAAAGTTGAGAATAACTTCAACCTTCTTATATACTCAACTTTAACCTCCATATATATGTGGATCTTCTGTTTATGTGCATATACGAAAGATATGCACATACATATAAATTTTGCACATACAGAAGATATGCGATACGAAATATGCACATAAACAGAAGTTGTGCTACCTCCATATATAAAATTTATGCTTCTTTCGTAAATACAAATATCTTCTATATATGTTCAAATCTTTCGTAAATATGGATAACTTCTGTATATGTGCACATCTTCTGTATATACGCAACTTCTGTATATACGTATATCTTTTGTGTATGTTAAGCTTTTGTATATGCGCATATTTTTCGTATATGCGCATACACATGTACAACTGCAACCTTCATATATACACAAGTCCAATATATATGCATTTTTTCCATATGTGCACAAATTCTTTGTATACTCATATACAGAGGTTGTGCACTATAGAGAAGGTATTCACATTTACAAAAGATACGCATATATATGGAATTTTTTTTGCTATATGGAAAAAAAAGTGCATATACGAAAGATATGCGCATATACAGAAGTTGTGCAAAACTCTAGCCTCCATATATGTGCATGTATTCCGTATATGCACTTCTTTAGTATAGGCACATAAGATATGTGCATATGGAGGCTATCAGATATGCCTATATGGAGGATATGCATATATACTGAAGTTGCACATGCACATGATATATTCACATATCTTCCGTATATGTGTAGCTTTCATATATATGTTTCAAGTATATGTGAATATCTTTTGAATATGCGTATATACGGAAGATATGTGAATATATGTAAGATACACATATAGAGAGAATATGCACACATATAAAAGTTCTACATATACGGAAGATATGTGCAGGTAGAGAAGTTGAGCATATATATGGACTATTGTGTATGCATATTATGGAAGTTGTGCACAACTTATTTATATACTTAGCTTTTGTATATGTGCATATATGGAAGTTTCACATATATAGAGGATATACGCATATAAAGAAGTTGTGCATATACGGAAGATATGCACAACTTCCATATATATGTAGCTTCCATATATGCGCATATACAAAAGTTGAGAATAACTTCAACCTTGTTATATACTTAACTTTAACCTCCATATATATGTATATCTTCTCTTTATGTGCATATACGAAATATATGCACATACATATGAGTTGTGCACATACGGAATATATGTGATACGAAATATGCACATATACAAAAGTTGTGCTACCTCCGTATATAAAATTTATGCTTCTTTCATAAATACACATATCTTCTATATATGTTCAAATCTTCCGTAAATACACATAGCTTCTGTATATGTGCACATCTTCCGTATATGAGCAAATTTTGTATATGCATATATGTTTTGTATATCTGAAGCTTTTTTATATGTGCAAATTTTTTGTATATGCACATATACGGAAAAAAAGAAATGCATATACGGAAAAAAATTGTGCATTTACAGAAGATATGCGCATATGTAGAAGCTGTGCAGAACTCTAGCCTCTATACGTATGTTTTGTGCACTATACTTTGTGTCTTTTCATAATTTATTAAAACAAGAGGTTGATTCATGGTAATGATATGTTCGTCCATGCATGCAACATCAAATAAGATATAAATATAAAAGTAACTTAACTTGTAAACTTGATAATTTGTAAATAATAAAAGAAAAATCCATTACAACTACATTCATCAAAAGTAATGTAACATTGATATAATATAACATCACATCCACATAAGGATTTAAAATTCAATGAAGATGTTGTCATAAAAACAAGTCTAAATTTATGTATTTTTATTCAAAATTGGTCCAACTATACATTTTTCTTTTTTCACAAAATAGAACTTCATTTCCAACATAGATAATGGAATCTCATGCCCATAAATGACATAATGGAAAAACAACATCATGATCGATCTAAAGTATGGGTCTATAAGTCACCCTTGTCCCTCTTGGCACTCCTAGGTGGATTTCCAAATTGATATCTCTACAAAAATTGCAATAATCAATTAGTTGTAAAAATTGAAAGGCATATAATCAATTTCATTAATTCATGATGATATTTTGATCAAATACTCATTCTCACCATGAGGATATGAGGCAATGGAGAAGACAACCCTTCCTAGGTAGATGGTGGAGCACTTGGTGATGGATATAGGCATGGTTTAGGGGTGCTGGATAAAGGCATGGTGGAAGTGAAATAGGGAAAAGGTAGTGGGTGTGGGCAATGATACACCCCCACTAGTTGTACGATAGTGGGAATCACTGTAGGCCGAGGGATTAACCTAGGGGGGGAATTGGAATGTTAAGGGTGGATGATTGAAAAAATGAGAATGGTGGATGACTAAAGGGTAGGGGTGAGCATTGGGAAGGACAGAGGTGGTTATAGGCATGGAAGAATTTATGAAGGAAAAAGGTGATGGGTGTGGGCGATGATACATCCTAATTGGTTGTACAATAGGGTGAAGCACCCTTGGGGAGGATATTGGGATGTTAATGGTTGAAGCAGTGTTCCCAATGCTAGATATTTTTTCAATAGCATGTTCATCAAATAAATGAATTCGACAATTTGGAATGTTGTGAGATGTGGGTCCCTTAGCTGTAACAATAAAAAAAGTTCATATAGTTATGAAAATGTATTGAACATGATAATATATTGCATTTAATGTAAAACAATGCATAGCATGAAATTTCCATACCAATGTTGGGTATAATAGAATCTTGCATTATCTCAGGTGCGTGTTCCACATTTCTTTGTTTTTGAGAAGATAACTCCAATTGTTCATCCATTCTTTTTTGCCTTGCATGAACTCGTCCAACCCTTTCAAATTGTAGTTTATCTGTCCCTGATTTTGACTTGCGATCACATCGCCTCTTTTTATTTACTGGACTCAAGAAACTATGTTTTCTCTTGGTAGTGATCTTGGATGGAGTTATAGTATTGAAAAACATTTTGTTATATTCTTGACATGCTTTGTTTACCAAGTTGTTCAATGCATATGCCTGTTCCAAATTTGTAGGTATTATGGATCTCAATTTCTCATTAGTTTATGAGTTAAAATGTTTCATCTCATCATCTTCAGAGAGTGCACTATCTTGTTGTACATTGGTTGATTCAACATTATATGAGAAATTCTCTAAATCATTAATGCTTGTTTCATTATGATAATTCAGATTAGGAGGAGAATCAAAGCATGGCGAAAGCTCTGTTTAGATTTCTGGGCCCAATATAGGTGTTTCATTCAAATCAAATAAAATTCTAGGCCTTTCTGTAGTGGGATCAATGACACCAGGTGGTACATTTTCACCCAAAATAGTGTTACTCACTAACATCTCAACTTTCAATACATGTTTACAGATATTTCCATTCAGGGTCCAATTGCAATTGCAGAAGTGTAGATTAGAACCCTTATATATGACATTGTACCAAATGTCACGAGTATCCTTATTTTGGCTACGAACCCAATAATCATTACTCTTTTCATTAGGCACACAATCTTCATTTGGAATTTTCTTAGCTCTACACTTGGATGAATTCAATTGTTCCTGGATTTTTTTGGGTTGTACAAAACCAGCGTCTTTAAACGATGCATATGATTGTAATATAATACAACCTTTGTCAACAAAACATAGATTAACCAATCAGCCCTTCTATGACAGGAATTGTTCTTCTCACATAGGCGCCTTTCCTTGATATATCGATGGTAAGATTCAATTGCATTGTTCATATCTTGATTGGAATGTGGAAAATTTCTGTATGCTTTTGCCCACATATCTGTAGAAAGAAATTTATTAGTTATATATTAATAAGTATACATATGACATGAAAAATAGAGTCATTAAAATCACCAATAAGTAGCTTACATATTTTGTTGTTGGCTAACCAAGTAGTTCTAAAATATTCCAAAAGCCTTTTTTGTTCACTGAATTCTTCAAATAAGCTTTCAACTTCCTTTTTCACAGATTCATCATCTTTACACGTGTGCATGATTTCTCCTAAACCACGAAAAGTGTGTATTTGGTTTTCCCTTCCTTGGATCTTGTTTCCAACATTCTTCAACCATGCACGACGAACATGCCACACACATAATAATACTTTACACTTGATTGAAGACCCGGAATAACATAATTTTTAGAGAGATTATACATTAACAATATTTTTTATGCCTCTTATAAAAATAATAAACGCATCACCTTAATGCTTCAATTTCGACAGTAGCATCATCTGTGATGAAGGCAAGAACATGCAAATCTAGTTGCTCTTTGTTTCCAATTGCAAATAAGGCCAACATCCATTTAGAAAGATCAGCTATAGTATTGTGTGATGATATCACCCAAGCTATTGGAACCCCATTGTGATGTTTTTCGAAAGCCATTAAGGTGTAAAGTTGATACTGCATTACAAAAAATGTGCATAGTTATATTTATATAAGATACATGCATTAGTATGAGGTTAAATAAATGAATCAGATTTAGGATAAATATGTACTCACCTTGTACTTATTTGTACCAAATGTTGAATCCATTGAGATAATATTATTATGAGAGTATGTCAACATCATTGAACACATCCACTTTGTTTTTATGCCTATGATAAAAGGGATATTTTCAACAAGATCTTGTTTTTGGTCGAAGAAAAAACTCTCTGGGTGATCCTTATACCAGCATTCTACACTGTTTGGATCACTTTGATCTTTAACATACTCTAGCCTTATGGTATCATTGGAAATGTTTAATATATCTTATCTTGTCATGTATGTATCTTGAGATATCTCCATGTATAACTCACCAGATCCATCCTTCACATTAGAGATGAACTTGTCCCATACCATTGTAACATTAAAACCTCTTTTAATGAAATGTTGGACACTAGATCACATATCACTTGTTAAATGTGGTGCATAATTGAATCTCATGGGCCTACCGATTGATCTGTCCCATGACAAATAACATTGTATTTATCAATATACCTACATGCAGTATATATTATTACAACATCATCTGGTCTAATTTGAAGTCGTCACACAAAGAAGTGACATTGGCAACCAACTTTAATACTTTCATGTCAATTGCGGTTTGTCTTTGGATCTGAGGATGCACTCCTAATTCTCCTTTTCGACTGTGGACCATATGAACACTAATAACTGTACGTAAAAAAATTACTACAAATTAGATATAATATCTATGCATATTGAGAAAATTATACGTATCCTAAAAAAGCATATAGAGACTCACACAACGTACTCCAGATATGTTGAGTAATAGGTGTGTTTGATATCCTCTATTTTTTGACTTCGATGATACTTAAGAAGAAATTGAGTGGGTGCACTTTCATTTGATTCCTCTCCACTTATGAAATCATCAAGTCGACAATATGGAATAACTGCAACTTGGTCCCCATCAATCTCTGTCCATGTTAAGTCTTCTGCTGAAAATTGTATCATATCTTCCAGGTCTTCAACTTCCAACTCGTTAATCCTCTCCCACTTAGTAATTCTTAAAATACATATAAAAATTGCATTGAAAATAATTTAGTTTGAGTAAATATTATGGTATTGATTAATGCATAGCGTACTAAGCATGGAAGTCTCATTTTTAGGTAAATATTTTATACTTTTCATGTAAACCACTTTGGGATTAAGTAATATTGAGGGGATCTTAGATGACATTGTACGATAAGTAAGATCATAAGATATTGGGTCATTAATAAGCTTAAATATTTCTGACAAATTTAGACTAACCATGTATGACATATGAATTCTTTTTGGATGTGGTGCCACCATGTTATTGTCAAGGGGCAACTTGTGATGAGTCACTGAGCTGGAAGGGGTCAAAGGGAACTTCCTAACACTGACACATGAGATGGTGCGTGAATGGGTCCCTTCAAAGAGGGATGAAAGGGAGAGACATAAAACCTCTCCCCAACAAACCCCCCAATATCAAGAGTAAAACCACTAAAAAACTTTGTGAATTAAGACAAGAGAAAATCCCCTCTATTTAATCTTCTTTGAGAAAAAAATACACGGTGGTGGTGACTTAGTAATGTTATAGAATAGGATGGGACTCAACTAGGATAGAATAGGATCAACTAGCTCAAAAAGACAAGACTCACCAAACCACACCTCATTTTCCAATCTAGTTCCTCTAGCTAAAAAGCCAAAGCCTATAACCATCATCCTTGAAGAATAAAGGGTGGCACCTCTCACCAAATCAAAATTGTGTGAAACCAAATAGTTGCTCATGTAAGCAATGAGGGGATTTGGGTATCTTCACATTACATGCCCCACAATATGATTACTAGATTTACTGTGCCTCCATAAATAAGAGATACATGTCTTGTCCTTTATGAGAAACTTAGGGAATGTGGTAAATGTCCAACTTATCATTAATAATCAATCCCCCCTCTCATTTAGTAATAATGCATTGATTTGCATATATATTGATCAAATAATTATTCTCCCTTAAAGCATCCATGAAGTTAACCCTAGATAGTTTTTGGATACCTCCTTCACCCACTTTAGTATTAGAGCCAAAAGAGTGTTCAATGGAGGAATGTGAACGATATGCCTTGTTACATTCTAAAAATTCATCACCACCTTCAAATTTTGAAAACCAAAGTAAAATGAAGCCTTCAAAACTTCAAATAGTGCACAAGATTCAACATAATTAATTATTGAAATATCAAGAACCCAAAGAAATGCACTTTCAATTAATCCTATAAGATATGTAATAACCCTTCTATCACCCACCACCCCACTTTATAACATGATAATTAGTGAGTTAAGAAAATTAGTAGAGTTTTTGCAATTTTAATTGAATCATTAATAATTATTAATGGTAAGGATTTAATATTCTAGAATTTTTATGTTCTTTTTGTCTTTTTAATCAAATTGACTAATTAAAAAAATGCCACATAACCAAGTGTCATATAAAACAAGTTATGGTTTCAGGTCATGTAGTATTGATAAGTATTCATGGTAAAGTGAGTGTGAATCTCAATTACTAAAAACCTTGTTACCTGTTTTTCTAAATGTATATAGTTTTAATTTTTGTATTACTTGTTTTTTATAATTAATAATAATAATAAGAATTTAAAAATAAAATTATAATTTAGCTAATTCTTTTTTTTTTTAAATCTTAATAATATGAGATATATTAAAGTAGAGTGTTTTGTTATTGATTATGAATTGATGTCTATAAATATTTATTAGTCATCTAATTTATATGGTTGCACTAATTTTACTGAACTTTTCTAATCAAACATTTTTTTCCAAAAACAAGAACATTGGAAGTAAAATATATATATATTATATATATATATATATATATATATATATATATATATATATATATATATATATATATATATATATATATATATCGAGAGAGAGAGAGAGAGAGAAACATGTCTCCTAAGAATTATAGTCCTACTTCTGTCACTACATTTGATGAATTCAATAGGTTATTTATTCAATATACCGTTCATTTTTTAAACGATGTTAGCTATATTTTTTTTCCTCTTAATAAAAAATGTTAAGAACATTGCTTTGGCTCCTAAGACATAAAAATTAATAAACCGTAACTGGTTATATATCATTTAGTAACAAATATCAAAATCTCAATGATTATTGTTTACATTATAATTAATAGTAATAACAATAATTTAAAATAAAATTATAATTTAGTTGATTTTAATGTTTTTTTAAATCTTAATAAGATGAGCTATAGTGAAAGATGTGTTTTGTTATTAATTACAAATTGATCTCCTTTTCAAAATTATAGTCTCACCACACTTGCATATTCTCTATGGCCTTTTCAAAGTTGGGAAATTAAGTAATAAAAGGTGGCCGCAAGATCGAGCTCACTGAATGTTCAGATCTTGCTTTATCATGCACCTTTATTATTCACCTTGCCCAACTCCGTGCCTCAAGTGAAAAGGGGATTTTTTAAGTCGATCAAATCATTCTTTAAATTTTAAATAAATGTTTTATCATTAAAACTAAATAGAAATTCCTAATTGGTTTTCCATGAGTGAGATTGTGAAATCCGTAATTAAGTGAAAACATTTACATTAAAATAAAGCAATGGTTGCTGCCAAAAACGATCATGTTGGATGTGGCCATCTAGTTTTTAAAAATCATATATCCCTCACAATAAATTTTGTATAAAAAATTTGATGACAACATCCCTCGCCTTCATCATTCATAATTCTGGTCTTTACATAAAATTACATTACGTTTCTCATGCGGGAAAATTCATACAAACATGCAACGGGAGACTTACCTGGTCTGAATGAGGAGGGTGGAAAAGGAGGCTAAGATTCCAGTGACGAGTGAAACAATCCAAAGTTCATATGGTGCCACACTACAAAAAAACAAAAAACATCATAAAAGATTAAAAAAAAATCATAAAAATTAAAAAAACATCATAATTTTTTCATAAAAACATAATTAAATTACGACCTTAATGGCTTCGACTCAGCTTCCACTCAGCTCAATATACCTCAGCTTCCACTCGACTCAATAGAGCTTGTCTTACAGTGCTCATCTTCCACTCGGCTCAACAGACCACAGATAGAAATCAACAGCGCTCGGCTTCCACTCGGCTAAACAGATGTTGGCTTACAACATTCAAATTCCACTTAGCTCGATAGGCCACAAACATAAATCAACAACATAGAAAACTATGTAGCAACTTCTGACATGTCATATATATAAACATTTTTTTTCGTCTGGATAAATAATTTGGCCGAAAACCCTAGTTTGGTCAAACAAATAGTTCGGCCGAATTATTTATTTGGTCGAATTTCGTTTAACGATCGACGTTAGTTTAAATGGCCAAAATTTATGCCGAGAATTTGTATAATAGTTCGGCTGAAAAAGAAAAAGAAATAAATAAATAAAATTAAAAAAATTTAAAAAAATTGTTCGGCCAAGAAATTAAGATTGTGAATTTTTCGGGGGTGTTTCTCACAAAAGTGTAACCCATCTTCATGTTTTCACCTACCCCTGTATGTTGGTGGTTTCTATCACCATCAACAACACCCCACTAAATATTTAGTATTTTTCACATTATCTACTTGAAAAGTATCATACACACCTCGAATGAAACCTCCTTTCTTTCCAAAGATGAATATGCTAACATATTAGATAATGTTGGGCCTAAGTTTGGTATCTTTTGCAAACCCTAGGTTTGTGTATAGCCATTAACTTTCCCCTCTATATTGCACCATTTCCATAACATTAATACTATTTTTCGCATAAGCATGATACTCTTCCTCACTCAAATATGCCTATTTTTCTCCAAATGCAAAACACTATCAATACTTAATGTGCATTGACTTTAAAATTAAGCTAAGCATATGATGTTCACGATTTAAAAACGTTGATAGTGTTAGACTTGCCTTCGTTAATTTGCACCTAATCTACCCCTAATCTACCCATTAGTACCATTTTTCTACCCATTAGTTCATTAGTTAATTTATTAATTTTCTAAGTAATAAAAATCATTTTTAAATAATAATAACATAATTCAAAAACATAATATAATTAGAAATTAAATATTAACATATAAGACCTCATGTGTGAGATAAACAACTCTTTCCATACAAAAATTTCACTACTTAATTTATAAATAAAAGTATACATATCTTCCACTCTATATTCAAATATAAAACATATAAAATAAAAAACACATAATGTTTAACCAACATATTGGAGTTATAATTAACTAGTAATTAGGCCGATAGGCCTTCCTTTGAGTGAGCTTTTCGTCGTCCTTTTGTTTCTATGCTTGACCGCTGGTGTGCACCTTCAGCGGGCAAATTGTTGACATCTGTCGTGCAATTTCTATTTCTCCTCTTCAGCTTTTTGCTCTTCTTGTTTTCTTCCACGACCATTTCTGTTCCTCCTGTTTCCATTTTCTACTCTTCCTGTTCTCTTCGACGCCCTACTGCAATAATGTTGTCGTGCTCTTCCACTTACTGCTGCAATAATGTGTCCCGTTTCTGCTGTGCAATCTGTTGTGAACGAACTAGCCCTCGGTTATTCAGTATACACTATTTACACCTCCGTTTTACTGTTCAGAAATTGTTTGCTCAGGTGCTCAAAGTTTTTCTGTTCAAATTTCAGGTTAGTGCTCTCAAAAATGGGTTTTCTGATCCCATTCTCTCTCATTTTGCTTCCAATGTTTTAATCTTAGTTCAGTGTTTTCTTATGGGTTTTTTTTATGGCAGGTACGGCTCTATTTTCCTATTTAGAAATTGTTCGCTTAGGTGCTCAGAATTCTTCTGTTCAAATTTCAGGTTAGTGCTCTCAAAAATGGGTTTTCTGATCCCATTCTCTCTCATTTTCCTTGTTTTTTCCTGGTTCCTGGTTGTATTAAGTATTTGCTTGGCATCTGCACTCTGAATATTAATAGTATTGAAATTTTCATTCAAACCTCTAAACCTTTGACTGTCGATGGTGACATATCTCTGTGTATAATGCGAATATCGGAATCCTCATGTAAATATGCAAGTCTTCATGCGTTAACCTAACATACTCATACTGGTGAAATCGTTACCAAGGATATCCAAGGAAATAGTGTGACAAAGAGTACCCTGTTCCAAATTGTAGAGGAAATCTGCACAAAGGGGGTCAGAATCCAAACTTTAAATTCATTAGCCATGGTAGCCATAAGGAGAGATAACTAGATGGATTCCAACATGAAGAAATTAAATGAAATTACATAGCCTCGAAGGAAGATTTACCATTGTTGAAGTGGGATAAGTGGGATAAGTATTTGTTGAAAGAGATGACCACAGAGGTTCAGAGAAGAAACCACCAAACACCAAGGCCTTCTGTAGGCCGCTCTTCCCCATCTGAAATCCACATCCCTGAAGCCGATTTTGGTAACGTCCGGAATCAGAAAGGCTCCCGCCACTGTAAAGTGAGGGCACCCTTCCAATTCCATCAAATCTATCACCGATCGCATATACTGGTCATTCACAGCCGTTTTCCCTTCGTTTATCAATTTCAGAGCGAAAGACAACGGTTTTTTGGCCAGCTCTCTTGCTATCATCTTTGCGCATGCAAAGCTGATCCCATTCTCGTAGAAGATTTTAGGGAGCAGTGGGTGGAATTTCATTCGAGTGTCCAGGGGAAATATTAAATGAACTTCTGTTCTGAAGGCAGTTGGAGAGCCCTGGTTCTCAAACGCCACAAAAACACTGATAACAATTTGAATGTCAGGTGCTTCATGCCATGGCTTACTGCTTGGCTCTTCAACGACTCCATACGTAGTGAACTCACTTGGATTTGACACATAACGGACCAAGGAAGCATAGTGGTGAAGGGTTAGGGTTTGAATGTCTAGGGATAACCATTTGATTACCTCGAGTAATCTGGATCATTCACTAAAACCCAAGAATGATGCCCACCTTACTCCATGTGACCAACATGTGGTAGAGGGTGTGTGGCAGAAGGGGAGTTGCCATGCAACAACCCAGGTGTATGCCCTTTCCATTATATGTCAGGTGCATGAATGGATGGTGTTTAACAAGTGGAAATGTGATTTAAATACAATAAACTGAGTTAAATACACGGTTAATGACAAATGTCCAAGGTACTTAAGGACAACTATCATATTAATTTGTTTTAATAGTGCTTCCCTGTTTTACAAGCGTCATTGTAATTCTGCGGCAGAAATGACACTTAATTCCGGTATATCGAAAATTCTTCCTCAGGCAAAAGTCTCTGATCTTGAATTTGATCCTTGTGGTTACTCCATGAATTCTATTGAAGGACCTGCTTTATCTACAATTCATGCAACTCTGGAAGATGGTTTCAGTTATGCAAGTTTTGAAGCCATGGGTTATGATCCTAAGGATTATGATCTGCAAGAATTGGTGGAGAGGCTGTTAAGTTGTTTCAAGCGTATGGTATTCTCTATTGCAGTTCATGTCAATGCTGGCACTTGTCAATCTTCATGGACCAAACCAATTTGTCTACAGGGGTATACTTGTGAATTGATAGCTCAATAGGAGCTTACAAAGAAGGGTAGTGTTATATATTTCACTTACAAAATTTGAATTTCTGCTTATGAAATGCTTACCGCTTTTGGGGGCTGTCCGTCTCTGGAAGGATTCATATTAGGTGGATGTGAACTCTTTGAGAATCAGAGGTCTAATTGGAGATGGATATCTTGCTTCACTTCTGTTGGGTCACAGTTTCCAAGATTCTCATTTAGGTGCAAGTTAGTTCAGGTGCATGTTAGTTCAGCCAAGTTTGGATATTTTCCAATAAGAACTGGAAATCTGGGGATGTTTTCATAGCATGGAAGCCCACAAGATGTCAAAGGGAGGTTCCTTAATATTTTGTAAATCTGACCATAGCTGAATGCTTTTGTATAATAATTATATGGTAAATAAGGCATATTATACACCGTAGCTCCTGTTGTTTTAACTTTAACAATTTAGCTCCTATTGTTTAACAATTTTTTTTGGAGAAATCTATCCTTGCAAATGATTCTGCTCTAATGCTACTCCAGGCCATGAAAATACTGCATGCTTTGGCGGCTCTCTATATCAGTTGTGTCATTTATGAGACAAGATTTTTCCTGTCACAATTCAGTGTTAATGCACATGTCTTTCATTGGAGAAATATCATTTAAAACTTGATAACGTTTGGACACGTGATTCATGCTGGCTCAGTTGAGTCCTGAACAGGCTCTGTTTTTTTTTGCAGGTGCCCTGGTGAGGAGAGTGATGCAAGTGATGATTATAGAGATACAGGTAGTGAAGGTAGTAGTAGTAGTGATGAAGCAGAGCGAGACTCAAAATATGGCGGGGCAATACATTGGAAAAATTCCAATGCATTTGATTGTAATTTGGATTCTAATAATATGTTTGATAGATTAACATTAAGAAGTCACTCTAAAGCTACCCAAGAAGGCTTTTCTAGTGATGATGGTGAAGGAAGCAGTTGTCCTTCATTTCAAAATTTTGAGCGAGCAACTCCATATAGTTGTGAACCTCTGGCTGACAAGGTAAGATTCGGTTATGCATTTATTTTGAGGAATGTTTTATTTCATGGTGTAGTTTCAACTGCGAGGTTAAAATTAATATCTGTTAACTGGATGTTGTAGATTGGAGATCTTGCCAAGGACTTTCCACAGTTGAAAACCTTAAGAGGTATTGATATGTCACCAATCACTTGGCCATCGGTTGCATGGTATGCCATCAATTATACTTGTGCAATCCTTGATTAAGTTGGTGTGGAGGCCAGTTAGTTATTAAGCATTCCTGTTCTATTGGATATTGTTCAATGCGATCAGTAATGTCTAGATGAATGTTAATTATCTATTGCTATCTAATTAAAACAAGAATTTCCTTACAGGTACCCGATATAAAGGATAACAACAGGTCCAACCTTGCGAGACCTGGCTGCTTGCTTCCTAACTTTTCATTCGCTTTCAACTCCATTGAAGGGTTTGATTCATCTGTTTTCTATTTTCGTTGATTCATTTGTTTTCTATTTTTGTTCCCTCCATCTTGTTGCTAGTTTGTTCACATAGTTTTCATATCAGTAAAGCATATTGATGCTTTTTGAATTTTGATTTTCTCAATCCGCATTTGATCTCTAATTGATGTTTTGGCAGATGGTGGCGGTATTCATATAAGTACTGGAGGGAAAAGTGTTCTTGTCACTCCGATAAGCAATTCTGGGGGTTCTCCAAAGATAGCTTTACCAGTATTTGGTCCCCCTTCTTACAAGTTGAAGGGGACAATGTGGAGTACTAATGGCAACTGTGAATGACAGCAGGCTAACTCTTTGCTTCAGTCAGCTAATCAATGGCTGAGATTACATCAGGTGAAACATCCAGATTATGATTTTTTCCTTTCACATGGTTCTTCATATGGAGGATGAACTAGAGACATCCATAACAATGGGGTTTTTGTTGAAACGAAAGAATCAGTTGGGTTATGAATGGATTTTTTTTATTATAGCCATTAGTAAGGCCAAATACTAGGAGTCAGTGGAGTGTGTGAACAAGCAAGTTGAGTGCTGTTCACAAATCTTCGTCTATGATATCCTCAATATAGTCAAAAGATAAAAATATAAACATTCTCAAAAAGTTCTGCAATAGAAAATGAAAAAATGCAAGTCAAAACTCATACCAAATGGGTATATTTAAGAGAGAATGGGTTTTTGGGTAAACCTTTGGCTTGTCTACTGTAAGAGAAAATTGATGGAAAAAAAGTGAAAAGAAAAAAAGAATTTCCATTTGTGAAATAGGAGGAAGAGGAAATGCTGAAGGAGATGAAATGTTCTACATTCCAAACTCTATGTCAGTACAGGAATGTCATAAACCATTATAGGTTGAATTTTAAGTCGTGCAGTTTTTTCTCTTCCTTTGATTTCAATTCAGGTACGCTTGTTCTCTGGGACGAAAGTTCTTGGATGTGGTTGCAGACGACTTATCATCCAATGTAGACTGCCTGAGTAGATATTTAATTTAAATCCAAACTTTTGACATGAAAACAATGATTTGTGATGATGGGCTGACAATGGATATTGTATAGAGTGGTTTCTCAAAAGCTACGTGCCTAGTGGTGGCAATTTCTATTACTATGAGAGCAGTCGTTGGTTTTTGAGTAATTGTTGAGAGCATTTGAGTATTTTCTCCAAGGGATTTTCGCTACATTAAAACAAATTGTGGCTAGTGTAGGATCAACTTTTGTCCTATCAGGTTCTCTTTGGAGTTGATGAATTAAGTGAATAAGAAAAAAATTAAAAGAAAGCCTTTGATTCTGAGTCAATATTAAGATATTTTGTGTCAATTTGCTTCCAATGGTTGATGAATGATTTGATTTTCTTCAACGTGATTAGAAAAGTAGTTATCAATATTTTCCCAGTAGTGATCCAAGCATGACGCGAGTTATCTAATTATTTTTTCAAGATTTCCATTAGTTAATTATTGGGGATGACTAAGTTGCAGAGAGAGCTTTATGTTGATCATATGATTGTTATTGTGTTATACGTCAAGGTGGGAGAAAAAGAAAAGTAAAAGATCAAAATTATGAGAATTTAGCATGAACATTATTTTCATTTTTTTGAGTTGTATGATCAACTATTGTTAGGTGAGTGTTTTCATAGTTGACTGTAAAGATGGTTGAAGTAGTGGGCTTAGTGGCTTGCAATGTTTGTATTGCTTTGATATATATTTGAAATTATTCAGTGCTGTTCATTTGTCATACTTTGGACATACCTTGGGTGTATATATTCTTCAAGGAAATGTTTAGGAAAAGTATTATGTTGCTAGAGTTGTGAATTGAGACTTTAAGAAGTTGTTTGGGGTTATTGTGGATATAATAAATTATACTGATAGTTTGGAATGTACAGGAATTTTGCTTTAGAAACATAGAATAGATGTGGTATCTCCAACCCAGAGTGATGCCCGTGGATTCTCGATCTATAACCAATTTCATGCTTTCTCATCTCATGAATACCGTAGGCCTAGAGTAGGTGGAACTTTCTAATTGGGTCTGTAATTACAATTTAATTAAATTGTGGTCACCCCTCTTGGCATGATCTGGTTCTTCTTTCATTGGATGATCACATTTTCACTATCAAAGTGGTAATTTTGAATCAAGACTTTCTGTTCTAAAGATCTCCTTCGTTGTCCATGGCTGGATGCCATGTGCATGATGGTGTCACCCAGTGTAAAGACCCCTACAACCCTCTGGACTACGCTTCAAACAAACTTGTGACCAATATTAACATGAACATTATTTTCATTTTTTTGAGTTGTATGATCAACTATTGTTAGGTGAGTGTTCTCATAGTTGACTGTAAAGAAGGCTGAAGTAGTGAGTGTTCTCATAGTTGACTATAAAGATGGTTGAAGTAGTGGGCCTAGTGGCTCGCCAAGTTTGTATTGCTTTGATATATATTTGAAATTATTCAGTGTTGTTCATTTGTCATACTTTGGACATACCTTGGGAGGATGTATCTTTTCATTCAAGGAAATGTTTAGGAAAAGTATTATGTTGCTCGAGTTTTGAATTGAGATTTTAAGAAATTGCTTGGGGCTATTGTGAATATAATAAATTATACTGATAGTGTGGAATGTGCAGGAATTTTTCTTTAGAAACATAGAATAGAGGTAGCGGTATCTCCAACCTGGAGTGATTATGAGAATATATTGCTGATTGATTTCTTGCCGTCAAATTATGGTGGTATCTCCAACCCAGAGTTATTATGAGAATATATTCATGTTTCAATTATTTACTTTGTGCATCTTTATATATGTGCTAGAGCTGTAATGGAATGGTAGAAACCAAGAATAATAATTTGTATAATTTTGATTTAGGATTTATTTTATTTTGGGCAATTTATTGACTAGGTTTAGTTTGAATGACTGAATTATTATAATATTTATTATTTTGAACCAAAATACAATTCTTTCAATTTAACATTTCTATCTGCCTCTCTTTGCACCTTTTGGAGCAACTGCTAGTAATTTAATTAGGGCGTTAGTCCTTCCTTTTGAATCAGTGGACCTTAGGTTTTCGTTTAGCTTTTCGATTTAAGCTCGACATCTGTGAACCATATAATCTTGACATCTGTGACATTTCTGTTAAGTGCGGGGTTTGCCGTGGTTGATCCCTGGAAGTCACAGTGTTTGCAGGTGTCGATCTATGTACCTGGAAGTCACCGCTCACATCGCCTTTTCTCATCTCCACTTGACATCTGTGCCACTCGTTTTACACCGGAGTATTTTAGGCAGGAGTTCCAGGACAATTCATTTCAGTGTTTCGTGGAGTTTATGGCATTGAATATGAGTTTTAAGGTGCACCACTGAGACTCTCTCAATGGCATGAATGGTAATGGCATAATATTTACTATGAAGTCCAAATCGACAATCCTTTCGTGCATACTCTAGACACCCTACTCGCAAATCTGGAACAAAACACTGGCTTCGTTGCTTTCCTTTTCTTTAATAGCAGTGACCGCCAATTCCATAATCTTTACTGCCAATTCCAAATGGACAATCCTTTCATGCATACTCTCGACACCCTGTTCGCAAATCTTGATCAAAACAGGGGCTTCATTGCTTTCCTTTTCTTTAGGGTTTCCATATAAATTCTAACTGAACATCTTCTTGATCGATTCCTTCATTTCTGCAATTTCTCTTTTTGAAAGGAAATCAAGTAGTGCAGATGTTAATTTCAGTATGATCCCAACAATATTCTCCGAGGAAGAGGACTAGGACGGCCCACAAACCCATGACATTTGCGATCCCCGAAAATTTTCAGTTCATCCATGAGAGTATAAAGGATTCCTTCAGTAAAGCCCACAATGATGTCAAATTGGAAGATACATTATCTGATATAAAGGGGAGAAGCCTCGATTTTTAGCCACTTAGAGTCCATGGAGGAGACGAGACGATGGAAGGCTCTGGTGCTAGAACAATCGAAGGCTTTGGGTGGTGCGCTAGGTCGGATTTTCGGCAGTTGAGGTGAAGATAAAGTCCAATGATTTCATATCTCGTCATCTTGGAGAAGAAAAGTCGGAGAAGCTCAGCGACCTTGAATTTCTCCCTAAGGTCTGGAGCTCCCATCCTTGATGGTTTGCAATAATATAATATCCATGTGAGTCTATTTCTAGGGTTTAAGCTTTGAAAATTAGTAGATAAGTACTGGTATTACTTAAGGGTTTTATCTTTTTAATATTTTTGGGTTCTCGTAAATGTTAGAATGAATATACTTGTTTTGCAGATAGTTTTTCTGCAAACAATCCTGTTAATAGAGTCTTATTTTCATGAACATACATGTTTTGGAGATAGTTTTCCTGTAAACAATCCTGTTAACAGACTCTTATTTTCATATGGAATTGTATTACCAACTCTAGTTTTTGATTCTATTTAAAGGCGATTATTGTTTCTTCAATGTTCTGCGAGTTTATAATTTCCATTCTGTGTGGTTATGCATGGTGAAATGCATTCATATGGATTGAGAAAGCTTGTGAAATATTCTCACCTTGTTGATTGCAATTGTTATTTGAGATTTGTTAGTCGGGGTTCTGAAAAATTTTGTCATTTGGAAGATAAAATAAATGGGTAGTATGGGTTTGCAGAAGGGAAAACTAGGTACCAAGAAATCACTATTGCAGATATTTTCACCGTCACTATGCCCTCCTCAATAGAATGTGAGGAAGCAGAGATCGAAGTCCTTTGCTCAGGAGTAGAGATCGCAGTCCTTTGCTGACATGGCATAAAATCCATCCCATGTATGTTATCTTTCCTTCTATGATTGCATTAAACTAAAAATTTTGTAGGGTTTTGTTTCGTTCTATTTTTTTTTAAGAGTATTGGATTAATTTATTAAACCTCTATCCATGAAAAGGAATTCCTTTGTATTATTCCTATGTATTCTTTCTTGCTAATATTATTTTGGTAATATTATTTTGAAATGTGGGAGGCTGAAGTTTTTTACATAGACTTATTATTCCTCTATGTTCTTTCTTTCCTGGTAATATTATTTTGAAGTGGGGGAAGCTGGAGTTTTTTACATAGATTTATTATTCCTCTTATTCTTTCTTGGTAATATTATTTTGAAGTGTGGGAGGCTGGAGTTTTTGACACATATTTATTATGTTACTATTATGTATTGATCTAAATTCTTAGACATAAAATTTGCCCATGATTAAAATCCTGGGCATTATGGTGAAATTTTAATGGAAAGTTAAATATTTAACCTCATGCTTTAACTTACAATGCCACTATATAGCAATTTTTATTAATTAAAAAAAGATATAAATGCATTTTATATCATATTTAAATAAATAGTCACTTACAATGCCACTATATAATCTTTATTAAATAAAAAAGATATAAATGCATTTTATATCATATTTAAATAAATAGTCAGGTTCTGCTTTACATCAGGCCCAAATAAATAGTAAGTTTTACCTAGTTTTCCTATTAATTATTTTGAGAGTTCCAAATATCCACATAGTAAGAAGATTAAAACTTATAATAAAAGTTTTTAATGGGTTCAAATAAATAGTAGCTTTCCAATTAATTATTTTGAGTTCCAAATATCCACCTCGTAAGAAGATTAAAACTTATAATAAAAAGTTTTCAATGGTGAGTTTGTTAATATTTTGGAACCAATTATATTTTTAAAATTAAATTAGGCTTAAAAATATAATAAAAAGTTTTTAATTTAATATTTTTTAACAAATTATATTTTTAAAATAAAATAAATCAAATTTTAATGTGTGTATTATTTATTTGAAATTAAAAAATAATAATAACTATTATTATTTTAAAATATTTTTTTAAAACAAGTAGAGTTATATATATTAAAGTTTTAGTTTAATTTATAAATAAAAGATTTTTTTTCAAAAAATTATAGGATATAAGTGTAAGCAAGATTGTGATTTTTTAATGTTTAAAATACGTTTTTGAATACATAAATTTGTTTATATAATTATTTTTTTTAAAGATTAAAAATTTATTTGTTTAAATTTTTATAATATGAAATACTTTAAAAAAAATTGAGGTTTTTTGTTTGGTTTTGGTAAGTGACCAACATCATATTTTTCTTGTGTTAATAAAAATCTAAGAGTTATACATCGAAATCATTATTTTGTAATGATATTGTAAATAGGTTTTAAATTTTTCACATATATTTTAATATTATAATTTTTAAGATTTCAAAATTCATATATATATATATATATATATATATATGAGTGGGTTATTTTAATTGTTTTTTTTTTTTTTTTTTTTTTTTTTATTTTTAAATTTTTTATTAAATATTATTAAAAAAAAATATTCTCTTCACTTTATTTTTTAAATGCTTCTATCTAATTAGTTTTTTTATTTGAGTAAAAAATTATTAATAATGTTAATAATTTTTAACAATATTCATCTTATCATTAATGTTAAAATCTTTAACAATATTCATTTCACAATTAGTTAACAATTTTTTTTACTAGAACAAGTTGGCCTAACAATATTCATCTAATGTATAAAGTTATCAATCTTGAACATCTAATTAATTTAATGACCATTAATTTTCTATCAAGGTTTCTTTAAATTATTTGACACAACATCTCAAACTCTCTCCACAAATTTCTGCTAGTTTAATAATTTTGTATTTAATTTCCGTGACATGAAGTTTATGTTCGATAGATCATAAAAAACACTATTTAAGTTATTTGTTTTTTTTAAATGGTACGGTCTAATAATTTTATATTTACTCTCCTTGGCATGGAATTTACATTCAAATTTTCTATTGTTTTAATAATTTGGTAATTAGATTTGCAAAGTACATGATAATGGATTAGCTTAGGTTCTTTTCTTTTCTTTGCTGAAGCACTTATAAAATTTCAGTGTGTTTAATAATTTTTCCAATGGGGAATTTCAGCTAGTTTAATAATTTTTCAATGCCCGAAACGAATCTGGTTGAATTTGTGCCTATGCACATTGACATCACATGCAATATTATAGAATAGTGGTGTTACATTGAGTTTATGGATTTATATTTAAACAATAATTAAAAATTATTTTAATTAGTTAATTATATTTTATATTTCTTATAATATAAACTTTAAATTCTTTGATGAAAGTTAAAATGTGAAAAAAAGAAGAGAGAATGAATGGCTACATTATTTTATATAAAATAAAATAATTTATAACACTCCCAAACAATAGTTTTATTTTAAATTAAAATGTATAAATATTAAAGAAAAACATAAATATAATTTTTATAGTTTTCAATTGGGGCATGGATAATAGTTAAATTCAATTAAAGGCTAGATCTAATGCATCACTTTTCGTCTTCAAAATTTGACCTTGCTAGTTTCCTAAATGCAAAACATATGGCATACATGTCTATAAATACCTTTCTTATACAAATTTTCCAAATTAACAACTTTTTGTCTTCAAAAGTTGACCTTGCTACTTTCTAAAATGCAAAACATATGGCATACATGTCTATAGATACATTTCTTATGCAAAGTTTCCAAATTAACAAGCCTATGGCCTCTTTTTGCACTTTTGGGACAATTGCTAGTAAAATAATTGATTAAATATTTAAAATATTTAATTATTAAGGAGTTTACAATTCTACACTTAGGCATTCAATTATGTCACAATGGTGAAACAATCCTTCATGCTAATGGACCCATTTAAGCATCTTTCATGAGATATTTGGGAACAATCACTTATACCAACGATTGATGGTCCCCAAAACTATAATTAGTACAATTTCCATGTTTTGTCATTTAAGAATGAAGCATCTAATAAATTAAGTTAGTCTTCCCCATAATATTATTACTCACCCTAGCTTACATACTTAATATTAAACAATATCATTGCTCACCCTAGCTTAGATACTTAATATTAAACAATGAACCAACTTAACATAAGTTGATGCACCCCACATCTTTGCTTTATTAGAAGCATAAGTTGAGGCTTATTTAGCCTAATAACACCCCTCTTTTTTAATTAAGTAGATTATGGAGAGTCCTTTACCAGATCTCAAGGTATGTGGTTAAAGATGATAATGAGTCATTGAGAAAGGTAACTTTCAAGTGTAAAAGCATAGGTTGAGGCTTCTTGAGTCTAATAATACCCCTCATTTTTTACATAAGTAGATTGGAGAGGTCTTCACCATGAGATGTCATGGTATTGAAAGTTGAGAATGAATTATTCAAAAAGTAATATTAAGTTTAAGTTATTGTGAAACAATATATAAATTATTGTAGATATTCACTTGAAATACTTTATTATAGCTTACATTGTCATTTTTTAATTTTTATTATTTAATTTATTTTTTGAATTTGAATTTTGTTTATTATTTTATTATTCAAATATTTAAAAATAATTGAAATCAAAAATAAGTAAATGGAAATATTAGTTATATGATTTAATAAAAGATGTAATTTAGAAAATATGATATCAGAGAAATCGAATAAAAAAGCAGACTTATATTCTATTATCTTTTATTTAATTATGAAACTATACATACATTGTATTCTAAATGGTTCTTATCTTATGCTCTTAAATCTAACTCTTAAATGCTCTACTCAACCACGAGACAATACAACGCTAGAAAGATGGAACCCCCTCTCTTTCTAGTGACCTGGTGTTTAACATAGCTTGATAATGATTTTAGATTAGGGTTTTCACATGTCTCACATGTCTCAACACTTCGTTAGTGTTAAATACATAGAAATATTGAAACCCATAAAAGAAAAAAATGTAAATGAATATGGAAATAATATAATTTAATACAAGATATAACTTAGGGAATGTCATATCAGAGAAAACCTAATTAGAAGGTGAGGCTTATACTCTACTCTTTTTTATTTAACTATAGAAATACAAATACAAAGAAAGGGGTATTGACTATCGAGTTGCCTATGACATTGTTGTCTATATGGTTGTTGCAAATTATCTTTCTCCTTTGTTTTGATCTTAAATCCCCCTCCTAGATGTTGTGCTCAACTATGTTTTAATACAATCCTAAAAAGATGGAACCCCTTCTCTTCCTAGTGATGTAGTGTTTAACATAGCTTGGAAACTATTTAAGGTTTAGGGTTTTCACATTTTTCAAGTCACTATTAGTGTTAAGGTTTTGGACCTTTTAGGATCTTCTTGAATGTCCACACATGACTAACTCCACATATCTAAGTAATGGCGTTGATGCAGCATCCACTTGGTACCACCGTGTGAACAAGTTAGCTCAACTTGTGGGAGGCATAGCTTCTGCATATGAAATTTGATTAAGGTGATTTTCACATTGTTTGAAAGCTGGAATTGGTGTGTAAAATGACATCAAGAGGCAGAGAGCTATGCTCACAAAATTTTCACTCATTTCATATCCCAAAATAACTTTAGAGGGATTTAAATTCTAAATCTCAAAATTAAAACATATCATAAAATATGTCACAAAAGATAATTCCTCTAATTTTTCTACCCAAAAATATCAAAATAAGTAACAAATTATCTAATAATTCATTTTAAATCAGATAAAAAAATGTTTCGTTTCAATTTTTATTTGTAGAATTTATTTTAATGTATATTCAGGTGAAACAAGAATTGAAATGTTTTGTTTAGCATTGTCTTGTTATTCTTAATATGAAAAAGTAAAGTATTTATGTATTCTTAAAATGGAATGTGTGTCACTTTTGTGGTGAGGGGAGGCATATGTATAAAAAGAAATTACATACATAAAGTAAAATGAAAAATAAAGTGTTACTTTCCCTTTAAGTTAGCTATTTGATAAGTCAAACAAGGAAAATGGTTTTAGTTTATTTTGTGTATAATAAAAGGTCCTATGAAAACCTATTCGTCCTTTCCACTGTACAAGTACTTGGGCCTTGTAGAGATATCTTTTATGATGGGTACTGTTGAGTCTTGAAAATGTCATTAATTTCCACTACACTTTCACTATTATGTCCATTATATCACCTCCATTTCACCTCCATTTCACTACTATGTCGCCACATTCATCCCACTTTCATTATCATTGGGCCACATTTATGTTTTTCCAAACTTTATTAATTCTAAGCCTTTTAAGTGAATTTGTGGTTAAAAATTAGAAAATAATGTGCATATGCTTATACCTAACAAATGGGTTGAGATTGTTGACATGTGTAGGTTGAAAGGAGGCTTCTAGAAGACCCTTATGTGGCACTCTAAGGCCAAATTCGAATTTGAGTGGAAATAATCATGGGATCATGAGGATATGTGTCACATCTCCTAATTATATTGTAACTCTAAGAAGACATGTGTCTTATTAGTTCCTATTTTGATTAGGACTCTAGAGGTAGAGGGAGAGATTCATGGACTCTCATTAATGAGATGGCTTCTCATCTTTTTGTATAAATAGGAGATCTCTATCCTTCATTTGTTAGTCTTTTAGCTTGTGAGTCTTAGCTTGTTAGCTTGTGAGATGGCTTTGGAGAGCTTTGTTGTACTTTGTAATTTTGAATAATTTAAATAAAGCTTTGATGTTCTCAACATGGAAGGAGATGTGAAGTAGATGTCATGGAGCATATTAGAATGTAAGGTAGAGTAGATTTCATTTTGTAATTTTTCTTTGATTTCATTATGTCATTTGATTGCTTTCAAGTTTGATAAATTAGATTTTCCATTCATGCAATTTTAATTCATGTAAGTGTGTTCAACCGGTTGATTGTAGATTAGTTTTTCTTTACATGTTTTTCCATCAAATAGTGACATGAGATTTACCTCTCTGCTAACTTTGTTTTTTTTTAGCTTTTCAATTTCAGTTATGCTTTGATTTCAGTCTTATTCATTTGCTTTTTTAGTTAGTTTAGATATCAGATTGCTCAAGTTATTGATAATTACCTCCGAAAGCCATAGCGAGACTAATTGGCAAGGGGTGAAACTATGAATTGATGTGATTTGATTTTAAGTTTCCTTTTCTGCAATTATATATCAGATTGCTCAAGTTGTTGATGATTACCTCCGAAAGCCATAGCGAGACTAACTGGCGAGGGATCAGACTATGAATTGATGTGATTTGATTTTAGTTTTCCTTTTCTGCAATTAGATATTAGATTGCTCATATCATTGACGGTTACCTCCGAAAGCCATAGCAGGACTACTGGCGAGGGATCGAATTATGAATGTGTAATTTGATTTTAGTTTTACTTTTCTGTAATTAGATATTAAATTGCTCATATCATTGACGGTTACCTCTGAAAGCCATAGCGGGACTACTGGCGAGGGATCGAATTATGAATGTGTAATTTGATTTTAGTTTTACTTTCCTTGCAATTTTTGATTTCTTTGAGTGCAATAGCTTAACTTTTATTTCCGTATTTAGACAAGTAGCAGAGACAGTGATTTCATGATCAATATTTCATCTTTTGTTTGATTGAAGTAGCTGCATACTTACACTTTTGTTTAAGTACTAATTCCATCAATAACATGTTTTGAGATCTTTTGAAGTGCTAAGTTTTGGAAGTTACCATTAGGGACATAGACCTTGTCTTGAAATCTACATCCATACTTGACCTTTAAAAGTATTCTTAAGACCTTAGAATAGGATTTCCATTTGCATTAGACACTTTAGGAGATCAACAAAAACAAAACCCCAAAACAAAATAAAATCTATAAAACAACGAAGTAAGAAAAAGGTTAACTAAGCACATATGGTGCACCACACTTCATCAGTTTACGATACCTAGATTGATAATTTATGTAGAGCAATTTAAGATGTTAAATTGACTAGACATTTTGGCGTCGTTTCCGGGGAAGTGTAATTAGGAAACATTATTCTTACATCTAAAAAAAAATTAATAATTCTTGAGTATGCTCTCCTCCTGCACTTTGTGTGATCTAGAGGATCAAAAAAAGGATTGTTATGTAAAAAAAAATTAATTAATAATTCTTGAGTATGCTCTCCTCTTGCACTTTCTGTGATTTGGAGGATCAGAAAAAGGATTGTTATGTAAAAAAGAAAAAAGAAAAGAAAAGAAAAGAAAAAAAAGGAAACAAAATAAACTTCATCATTTCATTTGATTCAATAGAGAAAAGAAAAAAAAAGTAAAAAAAAAATGAAATCCAACTACTTTGATAGGTTCAAACTGTCTAATATTGACTTGTTATGGTTTGTATTGGTCCTCAAAACACTGTATCCTATTTTAATAAGGTTTTGAAACTTAGCTGTGGAATGTAGCCTGATTCCATAGCTAGTTGCGAATTCCGCAACTAATTTCAAGGTTTAGCAGGTTACAGGTGTCCAATGAAGAAACCGACCACATGGGCATCTCCAGAATTGTCCTAACATGGATCCTATCCTAATTTCCTAGCCGCGATTGATAAAAAAAATCAACCTAAGACCTCAATCAAAGTCCTGCTTTTAACATGTTTTCCTTGAAGTATTTGCTGCCTGAAATTGAAAATCATTAATCCTTCTGATAAAAATTTACAATTTCAGAGAGGAAAAAAGAAAAACAATCAATGGCTATCTTAAATCATAGCTTTCACTGTGGCTTCAACAAGAAAATATGCATCCCTATTCAAGTTTTGACCTTAAAACAAACCTGCAAAAACATTAAAAAAAAAAAAAAATAATAATAATAAAATCTGCAAAAGTCTCCTCTAGTTGTTTGCCTAACTCTTGTAATCAGCAGGGAAAATCCTTCATATAGCCAAAACATCCGAACTGAGAACATACCTATGTGGAGATGCCTAATAACTTTTATAAGAAAGTCACGACCTTTATGGAGTGCCATCTCTACTAGATTGTCCATACTTTTTGAAAAAGCGTGGCTTATCTGTTAGTGTTAAAATTGGGTTGGGTTTCTCTGCTGCACTGCTTTTTATAATGTTGCTCTCAGTATTGTATTGGTACTTCATACGGAGGCACGAAAATGACTATGACTTTGGTCTTTTCCTGCCACATGATCTTATCTCAAAGACCAATAAAAGAAACATGATGGTTTTTTTACTCCATAAATCAGAACTTGAAGTCTTTTCCAACCTCACACAGATTTGCATCAAATTTGAATCCACTGTTTCTTTAGCAAGAGTTTGAAACAAACTTCTGAGCTACTCCAGCTAGAATAGATCTCAGCACTTGCTTAATATGATAGGAAACATTTTTAATGGTGTCCTCTCCCTGAAACTGACTAATTCATTTGCTGTTAATTGCATCTGAAAACAATTTTTTCCCAGAAATCGAATTTACAGGCCAAATGCAACAACTCAGGAAAAACATAAACAGAGAAAAATTTCAAACTTTGAGAGCAAGATTTGGCCAAATGGAGACGAATTTGAAAAAACTAAAACATGATTTTTTTCGCCAGTAGGGTCAATTAGATAACCCAGAAACTGTTTTAAGAAATTCGTGGCGGTTTGGGAGAAATTGTTGGTTCTTTGGAGCCCATTTTTGCAGGCCGCAAGAAAAAAAATGAAATTTTAATTAATGAATAGGCTGTGATTTAATTCGGCGTGCCTGAGAAAGGGGAATTCTAATTTGATTATGTGCTGGCACTTACTCTACCACGTCTTCTGCTCTTAATGCCACCCGTTTGTAACTCATTAATACCTGTTAACAAGCAATCTCAATTGAATATGACTCTGTTTAACTCCATTACATGAACCAGTTGTATATGACTCTTCACAGCCGATTAATAGGACGTGGCAAATTATTCAACATGGCAATCTATTCAAAGTCACTGTTAAGGATCCCAAGGTTGATGCCGTGGTCTAACTAATCCATGGATAATTTTTTTTTTTTCCATATAGTTGCATGTTGCATATATTAATGCTGTGTCAAATCCTTTCCATGTACCAGGAAAGAGAATCACCTCACAAGTGGACGCTGCATATGTGATTTTGCTGAAAGAGTCAGTACGATAGTGAGATCGTTTGGGACATCAACAACAATATAGGCTTCCCTATCCGTCCTATTTGAGCTTCTCTCAAGTTCAGATGATTGGTTAAGGCATTTCCGCTTCATTGAATTTTAGCCTCTGTCGTGCCTTCACAATATTTTTCCTTGTTTGCACTCTGAGTGCATGCATATTCTTCATAGTAAGACTTTATTCTACCCTAAATTCACCACACGGATAGGTTTCTATTGACGATTTTGAAATGTGAGTAGCTTGAAACTAAAATATGTTTGAGATTTGTGGAGTTTAAATTTGATCATTGGTCATGGGATAGGAAGACTTCAACACCTTGACTTTCTTTTGGTTGATGGTATAAACTCTAAATGTCACATGCAAACAATTTAAATCTGTGTTCAATGGATTTGTATTATATGAATATCAAAAGGCATGCGATGATATAAAATCTGTCAGCATAGTTAAAAATAAAATAAAATAAAATCTGTGATTCATATACGCACTCTCAATTCACATATAATGTCATGAGACCACTTCAGATTGAACAATTAATGTAGTAAATCTTTTTGGTAGAGAATTATAGAGAGTTGCAAATGCATACATGGATTCAAAACAATGTAATGTTGCAGCATGAAGCTGCACAAATAGTCCATTCCTTGCTCAGGCCAAACAGTGATGTTATTATCAAGCACGACCTTGGTATCCTTGATTATTTATTGGAACTTATCTGCTGTTTGTATGGGAAGCTCGGGGATTGTTTTGTAGTAACATTGGCATTTTCAGTTAGAGAAGGGATCAATATCATTTTGGTTGATTTTGTTTCAACTGAAAATCTCCGTTTTAAAGATGAATCACTCACTTTTAAGGTTGTAGAAACTCCACAAGAAAGTGCAGAAGAGATAAAAAGCTATGCATGACTCAAGTATCCAAAATATGTGTAGAACTGATGGTTGACTGTTTCATCCACTTTCCGCAGTTGATTCAACTTTCCGCAGCTGGTTCAACTTTTCACAGCTGTTTTTGTTAAACTCTAGGTTGCAGGTGTCATCAAGCAAAAAAAGCCACATGGGTAGCTGGGGGAATGTCAGTACATGGATGGTGTCCTATTCATTTGATCCAATTCGATGAAAAAGACCCCAGTCAAAGAGAATTCAAGTTGTGTGTTATCACTAAGTCGCCACACTAAGTCACTGCATGTTAAGAAAAAATAATAATTTTGAATCAATGAAATGAATAAGTTATTTGTTCACTTTTCTAAAGGTATTGATTAATTTTGGACTGATGATGAAAGATGAATGGCTAACTTTGTATTCAAGATTTTTAGCTACAGAAACTGTGCACATTCTGCAGCTGAAGTCTAATTCCGCAGACTGAAAAAAACCTCATTGTTTAAATTAGCCTAAATTTCTCATACAAAATCAGATTTTGATGATTTAAGTACTGTTGGAAAGATCTCAACAAGATCTAGACAATGAGAAATCCATCATTAGAGTTTTAAATGGCAAATAATGAAATAAATTGTTGAAAAGAAGCAACATTCAACTTGGGGCACCAATTCCAAAGTAGGCATAAATTCTTTTGATTTTTCCTTTGAAGACTTGTTTCATTAATACAAATTCTTAGTTTTGTGTGTAAATATCATAACTAGAGAGATTGATCACCTCTCTCCTTTGATAACCTTACATTCCATTGCAGAAGAAGTATTAGTTTTTTTGTAGGTTCCAGGAGGAAGGACAAATGACTACAAGAGAATGGTGTCTCTCTAAGAGACCAATTTGTTTCATAAGAGGATGATCAACAACAAAGAGGAAATATGCTGATGCAAAATCAGATCCAAACACTTGACAAACCTTTAGATACTATTGTATCCATCACATCCATACCTCATAATAAACCATTCATCTCATTTTCCTCCATATTTTCCATTTACATTCACATACACTTTCCATCTCTTTTTTTCCATTCATAACCCACAAATAAAACAAGAGGCTCATTCACATGCTTATTTCCCATTTCCATTTCTATTCTCCATTGCCATCTTCCATTTCCTGTCATTTTCATTCCGTAAATAAGCCCTGCTTCAATGCAAATTATTGAGTCCATAGTCCTTTGAGTCTAATTTCTTTGTAAAAACACCTTGAGGCTTGCATGCCTTAATGGCAAGTACTCAGGTACTGGGGCTACATCCCAAAAGAACTGGTGATGCTTCCAGCAGCCAAAAAATGATGGGTGCTGGGGCTACGTCTCGAAAGAACTAGTGACAATTCTAGCAGCCAAAAATGATGGGTATTGGGGCTACGTCTCGAAAGAACTGGTAACGCTTCCAGCAGCCAAAAGAATCAACCAAGGTATTGAATGAGGCTTTAGTGCTTCCCACACCTCCACCTATAGGGAAAGATGCCCTAAAATTTGGCCAATAGGATACCTTCGTCTCATGGAGGTAGTCGAATCTTTAGCTTCTTGGTAATCGGTTATCAGTACTGAGCACTATACAGGTCGAGTAGCCCCATATAGTACCGCACGCATTGAGCCTAAGCCGAACCCCCTCTGAATTGGGTCTTTGTGCTGCCTGGGTAGTCTTTTCCATGGGATGATTGAAGGATTTGAAGCACCCTAAAAGAAAACTTCTATCTTTCAAAATGTAACACGACCATGGCGGCTTATTGGATGCCTACCCCCAACAATCCTAACCTAAACTATAAATTATTTTGTGGCCCATGTGGGGAAATTTAGTTTGTTCAAGTTATAATTTCTTTTAGGTGTCTTCCTTCACTTATGGTGTGAAAAATTAAGCTTAAATAAACTAAGTACAAAAGGTCCTTACACTTGATTCCCTTTATTCAAAGTTTAGAGTAGCTTAGTGTGTGTAGTGAAATGTGTGTGCAAGTGACAAAGTGAACATACAAAGTTTGTAGTCATGTAGATATGCGATGATCCTTTACAAAATCGTCTACTTACACTAAGTTATGTTTGTTCCTTACCTGCAAAGAAAATAATGTGTGGTTAATGGGCCACTTACTTCCTTCCTATTACACTATGTGAGCCTAAAAAGGGAGATGGAAAAATCAGTGCTTTGAGAAAGATTTCAGATGCAAGCTCAGGATCATCTAAAAGATGCAAGGGAAGCAGGGGCTACTCCCTTTCTTTAATAACACCAGTTCCTAGTCCCAATGCTAATGAAGTAAAAATGCTTTGGTTAGTAAAAAATATGAGTGGATTATGGGCCACTTACTCCTTTGCTAATTAAGCTATGTGACTTGGGTAAAATAGCAAAACAAATTGAAAAAATGTGTGGATTATGGCCACTTACTTTTCCCCTTAATTAAGCTATGTGTGAAATGTAAAAATTTTAAAGTAAAGGCTAAGTGATTTCCCTACTAATACTAATTATTAAAAAAATTTAAACTATCTGGAAAAAAATTGCAGAGGTAAAGGCAATTCACTAAAGGTTGCCAGTCACCCACGAAAGAAAAATTACAATGATTTTTTTTGTTCTCTATAAACTGTGGGGTTAGGCTCTACACAAGTGAGCGAACCGTGTGTCAATATGCAAGAAGATGATAAGTGTTAAGCAAAATTATAGATATTAAGAGTGAGAATGATTATAAGTGTTATCAATGTTCTAAATTTAAACTTATATGATTAAGGAACAACGTATTTTATAAATGATACTATACTACAAATAATTTAATTAAAATTTACAATCTCACTAAAACAAATTAGTATTGAAGAACTAAAGGCAAAATTTATACCTTTATCATAAATTCAGTTAAATCAATTGACATCGTAAGCAATAACACAAGGCCCTGTGCAAGAAAATTAAAGTAGAGTATAAAGAAATATCAAAGTACTTTGAAAAATAAATGTAGAGATAAAAAATTATACTAATTATATGTTATTAGTTAATCCAAAATGCGTTATGTAATATTTTTTCTCAAAACTTTGGAAATGAGTGGATATTTATGGTAGGAATGTAGCTCGAATACAAAAGAGGAATAATCAAGAAACCAAGTCTACTAGAACCATTGTCCATACTAAGTGAGTGTTGGCAAGAGGCCATAATGGATTTTATTACAATTATACCAAAGTATGAAGGAACAAATTTCATTATGGTTTTGGTGTTTTGACTCACAAAGTATGTCCACTTTTGTCTAAAAGAAGCATCAAAATGGTTTCTGAAGAACAATATGCAAAGGAAGAAAATCACTGTCAAAGTAGAAACCCACCATGAAAAGCACTGTAGACATGATGAGCAGGAGAAAACCTTTAGAATAGACTCATTCACCCCTTATTGCTCACTCAACTTTATTGTGACACAAACACGTAATGCAGAAATGTCAAATGTAAGAAAAAAAGGAAAAAACATAATGGTATGATGTCAATATATCCATAAAATTGATATATATATATATATATATATATATAATATATATATATATATATATATATATGATAACTATCTTCGTCAATAAGAGAAAATTGGATAAAGTCACCATATAAGATGACTCATCAATAGTATAATGATATATCTTATATATCTTATATATCATTAAATCAATAAATCAGAACAAGATCCAATAAGACCCATGGATAGTTGGTTCACTCATATTAATTTTGAAGCAGAAAATATTCAAATAAAAGAATTATATTTTTTGAGGCCTAGCTTAAAGAGATAATTTTTTAGTATGACCCATGATGAAATTGTAATGTTCCATCATTTAAATTATATATTTAAATATGATATAGATTTAATACATTAAAATTTTTATGATATATTCCATTAAATAAATTCAATAATTTAAAATTATAATTATCTCAATTTCACACACTGAATTAAAAAATCTTAAAAAACAAAAAATATGATTAAATATAAAATAGATTTAATGCATCAAAAAAATTATGATGCATTCCATTAAATAAACTTAACAACTTAAAATTATAATTATCTCAGTTTCACAAACTGAATTCAAAAATCTTTAAAAAAATAAAAAAAATAATAGCATTAAACTACACTTCATGTTAAAATTTATAATGAATTATATAAATATCATTAAAGTCATCATAGAATTTAGGTAAAGAATTAAAAAATTAAAAGAAGAAACAACTCGTAAAATTTAATAATTTCAATAATTACCTTGTTAATTTTGGACAATCTCTTGACCGTATTTAATGGAGGAGGAATTGCACACTATGAATCCTTAGTATCCTATCCATGTTGGAGAGGGAAAAAAAAAAGTTCTGTTCAAATTTCTAGCACTGTTCTATTGATTGCTCCTACTGATGGGGATGAACAAAAATGAGTCTAATCCTATATCCAATATAATTCTATGTACAGTATTCAAAACTGTCAATGTAAGAAGTGTATGTATGAATTTGGGGTTATACTTTGAAAAACTGAAGGCACTGTTCTTTGTCTTGTAAACTTCACATGATTTGTCTGTAGATCTTCCAGTGTACCATCCACCATAGTTGTAGAATTTTAGTGCCAATAGTAACCCAAAAATGTCTTTGCACCATCCACACTAGGGAAATAAGGTGGTTCAAAATATATCTGACACAGGGCATCACAAGCACCTAGATATGATGGACCCTTCATTTCAATGCTACCCATGGCTGCTACTACCAGCTGTTGATATGAGAAGAAAAACCTTTTCACCACGGCTTCTATTGCCTGGAAGGCCAACAGAACATGTATTGTTGCAGCATGATAAGCACCTGAAGTGCTATGTGAGGGAAGTCCATGTGAATGAAACAAATGCATAAGTGCCTCCTGGAGCCTTGGTCCACCCTTTGGATCAGCCTCAACACCCATGAATTTGGGCACCAGATGCCTTAGTTCCTTGCATGCATTTGTAAGGTCTCTGAGGGGGGCAGACCGAAGGCAATATGCGCCTGCAGGCGTACTGGTGCTGCTAATTGCCAACTAGTGTTTAAGGTGAAGGAAATCATTTGGGTCCATCACTAGAAGCAAATTCACAATTTCTGTGAGCATCTTCCATATCCTTTCAACCATACAATAGTTTGCGGATGCTCCTACGAAATCCCCAGAGTCTATTCTTTGATATATTCTATGCAACAATTCTTGGGCTACAAATACCCAGGCCTCAAAGATCTGGAGGACATTTTAGAGTGTGGCATATTCGGGATTATGGAACTGTTTATGTTGTTTTAAAGAGTGCAAATAGCTTGGCTTGCATATTCTATCATATTCAAGAATAGGCTTACTTGACATATTTGGTTCCCCTAGATCTAAAGTGAAGGGAGTCCTCTGCATATGGCCTTCAATGGCAAGCCATATTCTAGAAACCATAGCTTCAACTCTTTTCCATGTACCCAAGTGAGGAAGTAAGCTCTCTTCACTTGTTCTGCTAACCATAGGTAAAGCACTAGGTCTTTGCCATACCTCCTGGGCAACTTTCGTAGCAAGAACACCACTACTTACTGACAACTGAACAATGGGAACCTGCTTGTCATCTTCACAAATCATTGAAATCAACTCAATCTGGGAACCAATTAAGGATTCAAGCCTTCTCTTCCATTCCTCTTTGTCAATGTAAGTCCTTGTGTCAGAGAGGATAGACGAAACAAACCGAAAAGTAATCTCCAATGACTGTAAGACAGGCTTTACCAACCCCTCTCTAACCAACCAAGACATTCCTTGAATTTCCACATGGCGCTGAGCTCGGGAGATGCACATACTACTCATAACCCACACACTCCATGGGGAGGGCTCTATGGACTCTTCAACAAAGGCAAAATAGGATGCCATTTATTTACAAGACACATTCTCTAACTCAACTCGAGAATTCCAGCAGAGACAGTTAAGGAAGCAAATAATTCTCTAGCAGAGACAGTTAAGGAAGCAAAGAAAAACATGCCTGTAACAATATAGTACCTGTAGAGTGCTGTTGGGGTCACAATGCATGCCCCTGTGAGTGAAACAAGACTTTGTAACTAAATTCAATAAGCATTTATCAGTTTCCTTTCTTTTGCAAAGGATTCGATACTTTTTCTAGAGAAAATGGTTTCCAACAGTTACCTGAGGAAGGAAGTTGACCATAACCTTTCCTTCACCTGTGGATGCAAGGCTGAAACCTGTAAGAACCACCTGCATTGACAGTGCAACAAATTAGGGCTTCTATATAGATATAACCGTCAACGAGGGAAAAAGCAGGAAGCCTAATCTCTTCAAAATATATAGTAGTCAACATACTCTGTGTACTTGCAAACGAGACAACTTCCTGTGAACGAAACCATCCTACGCCATGGAAACCTACAAACGAGACAACCTCCCGTGAACGAAACCCTCCTATGCCATGGAAACCAAACATGCAGGTT